>CM056993.1:360542043-361742043 GCA_029891345.1 Dryococelus australis
ATAGAGAACTCTTCAAAAGCATTAAAACGATAACAATCAGTATCGTTACCCAATGCACGAGGGGAGTCGATATAAACTGTTTGTAATTAATTCAACTTTAAATCGAGAATGAACACATTAAAATAATGATATAGTTGATAGTTATATTACTTTGCACAATATTTAGAAGTCCTAAAACGCTGCTTTCGCTTTATCATGACGAAGTATGGAACCGCACAACATGCACACAAAGAGGAAATAAACATCGCAAGCACATTATTTACATTCGTAGGTTTAAAATTAAAGTACACCAAACCCATTGTTACAGTTAGCAAGTACTTGCGTTATTCAAGCAAGTCAACATCTCGTATAGTAGAGTCTCGAAAATAGTTGAAGCCACCGGAGATTGAATCGTCATGATCGTAGAAGAGAGAAAAAGGTTGGGGGAGCTGATTCACAAAGTATTAGCGGTTTCTTAACACCTTAACAATCAAAAATTTGAAAAAAATCACCCCCTTTATCAACTGTTTAGTGCTTTCCTAATTATGACATCTATTACAAGCTTTTCATACTTGTGTTGACATAAAACTACCGTATTTTTTGTTGTATCGAAATTTTATTTTTATTTTACCTTTAAATTTTGATGTTTAATTTATAATCAATACGAGCAAAAACAGTGAGAAAATAGACGTGTTGGAAATGCCTAGTAAGAAATAGTTTTGTTGCAAAATATTATTACACTGAGTGCGCACGAATGCGGTGCGTTGGCTGTCCGGTGAAATTTTGTTAAAGGCCGTTCACGATAAAGTGAGCACTTGTGAAATCAACCTTAGAAAAAAATTTACTGCTCCTACCTGCATATATGTTAACGGGAGCGCTGAATGACACGCGCCCAGTATGTTGGTAACGATGGAGAAGAAAGTAGTTCCATATCTTAACGTCGAATAAAGAGTGTAAGGTAACCGTTTGTGACGACTTAAATTATTTCTGTCGACTTCCGTTTTTTTTTAATGTGGTGAAGTGTAAAAATTAACATATTTTTAAAATATTTACTTTTCTAATAATTTTACAGTTTCACTTGACCGACGCATGAAGAAAGCGACGAGGCCTATGGCTCATTTGACCGTGAACAGCCTATAGCTAGGGATAGAAACATTTCGAGAGCACATTTCAGGACAATGTAGAGGTCGAGAACATGTACACTGAAGTTGACTTTGCAGTTGGATCGCAGTTTATTACACGCGCCCTGGACGACTCCGAGCCAACAGCAGACTTGCGAGGAAACAAGCAGCAAGTGTCATACCGCCAGGTAGGTGTGAAGTAACACTGGCTACTCTATGGGGGCATCAACCGATGAACAAACATGTGAGGCTCAAGTATACACATGACTGTGGAGCCTAGCCTACAGGCCATCGAACTCGCGAATTTATCCTATCCCTGCCAATAGCTTTGTTTGCACGAGGCGGAGGAATATCCTGGAAGTATTACTTTAGCAGGGCTTCAGAAACGTGTAAGTAACCGTGAATGGGGTGTATGCAAATGCAGATTGCCAGGGACGGCCGTGCTCCAAGTGGCGCAAGAACAGAGGTGGGCTCAGTGAAATGCCCGCGCCTCCTCCGCAAGGCCGTGGCCACGTTTGGAGCGACGACGTAGAGGACGAGCGGGAGGGGGGGGGGAGGGGGGAAGAGAAAAAAAGGCGTATTCAGTCCCCGTTTGTGCGGGCAAGTTATGAGTCATTCTGGCCACATACGGTAATATCACGACCGGCGCGGGACCCTGATGAAACTTCACTCGGAGGGGCAGATAGATGGAGAGACTGCGTGCTCGAGACACGCAGCACACGGAGGAAACCCTCACCTCCCCGAAAAGACGTGGGACGTAACTTATCTCCGCAAATACATCAATTGAAATCCACGTATTTATAAAAAGCCGGCGTAGAAACAATAAACGATTGCAATACTAGTCGATGCTTTTTTTTATAACTTCACGACCAACTATTCTGTGATATTCGTGCAATATCCACCCAAGCCAAAATTAGACACTATAATACAGTCATCAAACCAGAAGTAATATATGGATCAGAATGCCTGAGGATGAAAAAGAAAGGAGAACTGCGAGAACTGGAAGTAAGAGAAAGAGGAAAATCCTGAGAAAAATTTTGGGACCACTCAAAAACACAGACCACACCTGGATCAAGAGGAAAAATGAAGACCTTTACACAAATACCGAAATAATTACAGACACAATGAGAAGAAAAAAAGACTGGAATTCTGTGGACACCTAAAAAGAATGAATGAGAATAGACTCACCAAGAAAATATTCAACTACATCGCAAAATTGAAATGCACGACAGGATGGATGTCGTAGAGACCAGGAGAGTGTGGACTGAAGAACAGAGACGAGCAGTTGGAGAAAGAAAATGAGTAAGTTCTGGGAAGGAAAAAGAAGAAGACGAACCAGAAGTCTGGAGTTCGTTGCGGTCCAAATTCATGTAAAAATAACATCCGTGCATTTATTTCACATAGAAACGGCACGTGGTGAATTGTTGCAAGATAATCTGGAGTTAGCTCAGTGCTATACCCTGTTACTTGCTTACACTTCCGCCACTAAAACGTAGTTCGGCATTTGAGATCACTCTGGTCGACATACATCCAGTCTCTCTGGACTCCACAGTGGTTATTGTTTCCTGCTGCGTGCACCGAGAATGCACAGGCGTGAGCAAGCACCAGCTTCCCTTGCAACAGTTCACTACACGCCACTGTCACATAGTATCTTGCAACGTGATGACTAGAGACGTGCAAAATTCGCGTTATTATGTGACGATAGTTTTAAACTTAAAACACTTTTACCTTTACAATACGTTTGCTAGAAAATAACGCGAATTTTGCAGGTCCCCAGTGATGACACATAAAAAATTTATTTTTAGAATCCGTTTGGCAGAATGTATCACTCTGATAAAATATTTGCACATAAAGTAAAAACTGTTCTGTATAAGCGTCCTTTCAAAATTATAATATAGGATTTACGTCTATAGTTAGAGACACCTGTTTTTCGCGAAAAGATTTCAGGACAAGTTGTGTTCCAACGCACTTTAGTTCAGAACCACGTTCGTGATTGGATCATTTGAATTGTTGTGCGTCTTATCTGCCTGTCCGCGAACCACGGACGGTAAGTATCGGAGCATCTTAATTCTAATTGGCTCACTCATGCAACCGACTATCCCCACACAAAGACAAACGGCCAATAGTCAAACGAAGACTCCAAGTGTGCACATAGGATATTGAAGTCTAGCCTCCGCGTAAATCATTTCGCGAAAATACGGTGGCTCTACCTATAGACAAATCGCGGTTTCTTTACACTTTTCAAATCGAACCTTTGAAAAATCACCCCATGTGTGACGTGTCTGATTGTTACCCCAATATGACATGTATCAAAAACGTGTAGTACTTATGTTAATATAAAAGTGCCGTATTTTTGGTTAAATTTAACTTTTACTTATATTTTTCTATAAATTATAATAATGCATTCATAATTATAATAAATCGAATAGTAGAGCTAATAGGCGTGTTGGTAATGGCTAATAAATAGAGACGTGCCAAATTCCCGTTATTTTTCTGAAGCAGACTAAACTGCAAGATGTTATACGTGCTACTGACGGCCCTCAATGGCTGAGAGTATTTGTGGCACGACGTGAAAGACTCTTTTAACCAATAGTAACAGTTCAACGTCAGCGTGACCAATAACCTGTAACACAGTTACACAGGCACATTACTTCATACACAAGCCATCAGCTAACGAAATCACGGGTTGTGCTGAGAAACTTATAGGGCAATGACTTCTAGCTTGTCCCAAAATAATAACGCGAACTATGCAGGTTTCTACAGTAATAAGAAATAGTTCTCATGCAAAATATTACTACACCAAGTGCGCGCGAATGCGACGTGTTGTCCTTTTCGTGTACTTTGCTAGACTTGGTTAAGGCGTGCTTGCACAAGGCGGAGGAATATCCTGGAAATAGAACTTTTAGCAGGGCTTCAGAAAAGTTATTATTAACCGTGGACGGACTAAATAGGGTTAATTTACGTTTCCTTCCACCTTAGTCCTTCCAGACCTACATTAACTTAACGGTTTGAGGTGCTACGAACAATGATTTTTCCTTGAGTGCTGTACTTAATGCGACGCAACACTCGTTCCCTTATTACTTACTACCAATGAGATGTAGGCTGCGTGATCGCCTACTCTAGAGCAATATGGACCATTCGCAACCTAGATACGTAGCACTATTTACGAAGCACTTACCCAAATTGAACTTTAATGGTAGATATTAGGACTTCAGGTGTGCAGTTCCCGCTAAAAATAAACTTCCCAAATGTCATGTGCACAGTTGTGTACTCTGGGTCTGGATGCCTTGACATCATAAAGGCGTATCGCTCTTCATATTTTTGTTTTCGACCAGTACTTTTTTACGGTGCCTGATCACTAGCTCGCGGTGAATTGATAACTTCTAAAATCACACTGAAATCAATTATTCCCACCGGCAATGAGTACAAAAATTATGACAGCGAATTAAGAAAAAAATTGTTACATGCCCTTTAAAATTACCTGTATCGAAATTGTTTTACTATTATACACACTACGCCAAGAATATATTAATTTTTATAATTTATTTATTTTTTTTTTTTTCATAAATTCCCCTGTTTCTCGTTATTGGCTGAATGATACCTACTATTAGCCTGCAGTATTGTGTAAACATCAAGGATGTAATAACCCGCAAGATATATTTTTTTTCAAATGTGTACAGTTAACAGCGGACCGTTAACACCGTGAAAAAAAAGTTTATTTACAAATACAACATTACATAGTAAGTCGAAATCATTAAAATATTTCAGCCTATTTTGCATTTCCTAAATACAGAATAATAAAGATTTCCTATACACATTTCGTAAAACTAATTAAATATATTTTGAGAAAAGGAAAAAAATTGCAGTATCAGTCTACACAAATAAAATTTTTCTTTAATAACAAAGGCGATAGATTTACGTTTGCCACAAAGGAAAAGTTACAACATTATTGTGCAGTTAGATTTATCTCTTTCGCATGATAAAATTGCAGACATAAAACACAGTCAAGATTTTAACAAAATAAGTAAGATATTTTATGCGAATTTCCACTAATGTTTATGAATATATATATATATATATATAATATATATATATATATATATATATATATATATATATATATATATATATATATACAAATTTAGCTTCTCTGTTTGACTTTTTCAAGTGTCGGTAAACAGAACTCGTCATATGCGCTGTCTATGCTTCAGAAAAAAAAATGATAAACAGTAAAACAGTAAAAAGTTCGCATGTACTTATAGCAAGTGATAACATAAATAAGCACTCTTGGATACAACACTTTCATACCTCCTCGGACAAATATGGTAAGTTACAATACCGCGTAGTTTGTTACCTGGTATTTCAGGTTATAGCTGCTGCGGACACTGTTTTCAAGCAAGTTTATGTGCTGGGTAAATGTCAAATCTTTTCGAGTTTTCATTTTTCAATTTGGGGAGGCAATTACAGTTACATCTAAGAAAAGTGTTTATTAGTGTGCCATAAATTAGAACTGACTGTTGTGCTACGGATTTTTATACTTCATTATTTAAAGAAAAAATAATAATTTTCATATGGCGCTATCAATACCTGTTAATAACGGCTGTTCACAGTAAACTGAGCACTTTTGAAAGCCCTGCGTAAGATTTACTTACACACACACACGGTGTATTCTTCCACCATATGTAAAATTAACCTTGCAACGGGCCTGATCACTTTATCCATGCGTCGGTCGATCTAAAGTGAGAAATTATTAAAAAAGTAGAAATGTTTGCAAATTCACCGATTCTTACGCATGTATGCATTAACAATACATAAATAAAAATAAAACATTTCAGTATTCACAAATGTTTACCTAACACTATCAATCCCACTTTAAGATAAGGAATTATTATCCCTCCGTCATTACAAACTTAACTGGGCGGAAACCAGTCAATGTTCCATTTTTCAAATGTTGATTTCAAAAAAAGGTCCCTTTATCGTGAACAGCTTTTAATCTCTAGAGCTGCGGATCCACGTCTTGGTTCACTGGTTAGCCAGTAGCCTCCAGATGTTGCGCCCCCCCCCCCCCCCAGTACGGTCACAGAATAGGTAGACATACAAAAATCAAACGACTTGGCTGTTGCTCTGATGTGGGTTACATATTCGCATGTTGGCCACGCGAGTCTCTGGAACGGGCCTTGTGTCTTTGTGCCTGGTTGGCTAATGAGTGCTGCAGAGAAGATTTCCTATTGGCTGGGCTACCGCCAGGCAAGTAAGTTACCACGCTTCTGATTGGCGAACGCCATCCCGACGTGTTGTTGGTTAAGTGATGCTATTTATCTGGCGTGTACGGCTGGTGTTCGTTTTACTAGCGTCTGTTTCACATCTGTATAATTACCTACTCAAACACGCTCACAAATAGACACATGCACATATAGAGAATTCAAGAATGAGTTCCTCCTCTACGGTACTTTTTGTCGGAGAAGATTCATAAAAGTTCCAGCGAGAAAACCAAAGACTTTATAAATTTCTTTCCCCGCTACTTCTTTAAGGGGAAATAACTAGAAATTCGCAAAAAAAAAAAAAAAAAAAAAAAAAAAAAAAAAAAAAAAAAAAAAAAAAAATTCTACACGCTGATGAATTTTTTATTTACCAATAAATTAGGTATACCTGTACAACATTTTGTAAATCGATGGTTTACCCATACAGTAGCAAAGTGTAATCTAACTACGGTTACTTCACACCTTTTCTGAAGCCCTGCTAAAGTTCTACTTCCAAGATATTCCTCCGCCTCTTGTAAACTAAGCTTAACTACGTCTAGAAAATTACACCAAAGGACAATGCACCGAATTGACGCACTCAGTTGTAAAAATACTTTGCATGAGAACTATTTCTTACTAGGTGCTACGAACATGTGTGTTTTATCACTGTTTTGTTTCATATTTAATATAAATGTAAAA
This sequence comes from Dryococelus australis, assembly GCA_029891345.1. Classification (NCBI taxonomy): domain Eukaryota; kingdom Metazoa; phylum Arthropoda; class Insecta; order Phasmatodea; family Phasmatidae; genus Dryococelus; species Dryococelus australis. Next base: position 360,549,083 of record CM056993.1, read on the forward strand.
TTATAAATTACAAGAAAAATATAGTTCAACTACAATTTTAACGAAAAGATAATTTTATGTTAACAGATGTATAAAATGCTTGTGATAAATGATATGTTTAGGAAATAACAAAACACCTCAGATATGGGGTAATTTATCAAAGGTTTAATTCAAAAAGTGAGAAAAAACCGTGAATAGCTAAGTATACAGAAGTGAAATAGTGCAGTGGTTACGTTGATGTAGACGTACCCATTCTCCGATTGGCTACGCAAGGCTCTGGGTAACGGAGTGGAGAAATTTGGGCGGCTCTTAACATCGAGGTCTTGGGAACCGATGAGGCTTAAATGAAGTGAGGATGGAGCAGTGCCGGAGTGCAAGAGCGGGAGAAACGGTAGATGCCCCAGAGAAAACCTCGGCATCGTCCGGCACGATTCCCAGGTGCGAAAAACCGCCCTATACATATTCGAGTAGGCGACCTTTTTTTTTTTTTTTTTTTTTTTTTTTTTTTTTTTTTTTGCAGTGAGGACATATTTTTCCTTTTGATTTGGTTGGACGTGATTCGGCCAGCATCTCTTTAGAGGTTCCCAATTGGTTCAAAGGAGTTCAGGATACGACCGGGCAAAATTTAGTCCAATGACAAACGCTGTACAAAATCACAAGCGTTTTAAATCTAGTCTTGTCTTGAAATAATAACGTGAACTCTGCACGTTTGTACTTATATATTGTGAATAAATTATACTATCTCATTTATAATTAATGTGACTAACAGAACAGTGCGAAAACTGGCGTGTTGGTAATGCCTAGTAAGAAATAGTTCTTATGCAAAACATTATTACACTGAGTGCGCATAAATGCGGCGCGTTGTCTCTTTGGTGAAATTTTCTAGACTGGTAAAAAAAAATTTTTTCAGGAGGCGGAGGAATATCTTGGAAGTAGAACATTAGCAGGGCTTCAGAAAAGTTGGAAGTAATCATGAGTGGATTATATCGCTAGTGTACTTTATAGATTAACAAAGGAAATTGTGACCTCTCTATTGTTTACTCTAGAAGAAATTTTTCAGTTTCGGATACAGAAATAAAGCACACTCCCTGCGTGAAGCCGGCTGAAGTATGTGGATGGCAACGGTTCTTACCAAAGTACTTGGGTAAAACTAAATGTACGGCCAGTTATATCGCACTCACAACAAAGCTATCTTATCTTGACGAAATAATACATCCTCGATATAAGTCAAGTATTACCTTGTAATACCAACGCTGTAGTTATAGAATAGCGTACAAAGTGTGCGATAGTTCCTTGTGAAATTGTGCAGTGTTGAAATGTTTCTGTAATAGCTTAACGGCGAATTTTACACGGAGAAAATTTTTGTGTAGGGTAGTCACTATTCTAAATTTCTTGTGGTCAGTCATGTCCATAAATGTTAGCGGCGACCAGTAATTTTTTGCTTGCCACAAAAAAAAAATGGAAAGGTGAATACCAGCACAATATATTTTTTAGCTTCACTAATTTTTTTTTTTTTTCAGTGTAATACATTACAGAGTTGAAACGTCAAATGAGTGAGCTGTACATATTGCAATAAACATTCATTCTTGTTGACAGGTTGTGTAACGCCATAATCTAGTCCGTTGGTTTCACACAGAATTTCGTCAGCAATACAATAAATAGTCGCTGCAATAGTGCATTTTAACTCTGTGGCACACATAATAGTTCATGTCCTCCGCGAGTGTTTTGGTGTTTTAAAGGCGATGTAAAGCAAAACAATTAATTAATTTCCAATTTTTTGAGCATACAAAGCAAATTAAACCAACCCATAAACCAAAAACATAAAACAGCTGAACACGAAAGCTTAAGATGTGCTCATCAAATATAATTGCATTAAATAACATTGTGAGTAACAACTTTAATCTACAAGAAGAGTTTATTACGTCAAATATTTCTTTCTGTCTAACTGCGAAAACATTGAAATCGGTAATGTTTATTTTTCACTGTAAAATTCCTGTTTCCTGCGAGTGAAATGGTTTTTATTACCTGTGTGTGGAATTAACAAGTAATTCTAAAAAAATATAATGGAATAACAAATTTTATTTATTTAACCCTTTGAGGAGTATGTACGTATATGCTCGGGGCTATGTTTACATGGTAATTTCTTTGCGTTTGAAAACAAAACTCGCAATTTTTTTAGTGTCATTGTTTCCCCTGGACTTGATCAAAATGTAAGTAAAAAAATTACAACTACTCAACAGTTCATTTCGTAGCACAACTACTCGACAGTTCATTTCGTAGAAACAAAACTATTATTTTCAATAATTTCTCAAATGAACACGGTGCATTGTAAAACCTGTTACATCTGCCGCGATGCATTAATTGGTACACAGTCAACGCGTGGCTTCATTGGCCGATGGCCAGCCAATAATAAACGTTGTATAGTAGAGTAGGCGTGTCCGGTGTAGCCAGGGCCAATAGGACGATGGTAAGCGGAGATGCAGAGACCAACACAACTGATGCTGCTGTAGTGGAGAATACACGCAGATCACTTCAACCCTGTCTTCAGTGACACTCAATGTGTGCAATCCTCCAAGGGTTAAAATGTAATGTCACGAAATGTGTACGAATCGAACGCTGCTCGGCAGAATTATTATACAACTAACTGTTCCCGGCGAACGTCGTTCCGCCTTTTTTAAATCCATAATGGATATATAATATATATAACGCCATATGTTGTATTTAAATTGTAAATGCTAAATTTAAAACATTAAGTATAAATGTAATGTGCATTGTGTTTCGTAAAGATAACATTTTTTACCTATAAAATATTATATTTTACATGTTATAATAAATCAGTAGTTAAACATTCAACACAGCTTATTAAATGATTTATCATACGTATTTGTTACTCAATGACAAAACTCATGCGTAATTACTCTATACCGCATAGAAGTTCAGTTTTTTTTTCTCTCCAGTTTCAGCACCTGTTGTTGTAGTTCTTTGTTTGTAATTGAAATGGTATCTATTCCTATCCTTCCCGTAATATAAATGGATATTGTAAAGCGTCGTATGATCGATGCGTGACTTGTATGGTTTGAACTATGTTGTTTCTTCGTGTAATTGTCTGTTAGAATCAGTTTGGCGTGCACGTGCTTCTATTATGATCGTGCTGTGTGCTTCTCGATTTAGTGTTCGTACTTATTCAGTTTGTGTAGCGCGTGTTCACGTTCTGCTCTGCCTTCTCAATGCGTCCTCTCTTACCGCTTAAAAAAACTGCATAGGCAAGCTTTAAAATTGATACACTTAACCACTTTCACGAGTTTTTTTTTTTTTTCTCCTTTAACACACTAATATGATAAAAATAAAAATATAGGGACATAGACAATAGTTTTTTTTAAATCCTTTCCGGCAATACCTCGTATTTCAAGAACTTTTATTTGCCGAGATACGCGTTTACGCGCAAACAACAATCTCACAGAATACGTTTCAGTACATAGTCCTGTTAAGTTACGTAAGAAGATTCAATACGTTTCAATTAAAACGTCGTTACGTCAAAAAAAATATGAATTACCAGTTTCCTATTTTCCTACGTAAGTATTCGACTAACCATTTCAAATCCACTTTAATTTACGGTTTCAGGTGTTGCAAACGAGACATTTTATGATGCGTGCTGTACTTAAGTCGACACAACACTTCTTTCGTTGGTAGAGCCAGTGAGCTGTAGGCTCTATGTTCGGCTACAGTTATATGAAGAGACCTCAAGAATTCGCGGATTCGTTTCGAGGCATTCTGGAATTCCAAACATATGTGTTTGTATAACTTTAGCCACTGGTCCACACGATGTTTAACGCCTCCTGGAGAACGCTGGCCCGATGGTCGCCTTTCACTGTGACAGCAGACACCCAATGTGCAGTCAATATCGGCATATTTGTACATAAAAATGCAGAGTCTAGCCTGCAGGTAATTGAACTCGCGAATTTTTCAGGTCTCTAGTGATATGGACCTTTCATGACTTAGACCTGTAACAGAGTGTGCGAATAATTTACCCACAGGTAACTTCATCCGTCATTGATCTTCGCAGCGTGCAGTACAGACCAAAAATGACATACACAAGCGTAATGTACACAATTGTGTGCACTGGGTCTGAGTGGGTTAGAAACCATTAAGGCAATTACAATATATAACGGTAAAATAATTTTACTAAATTTGGATTAATTTTTAAGAAAGCTTGATGGGCCTATGAAGTCCGGAGAAAAAAATTCCCCCGCAACGTCTCTCAAGGTCCTTGGTTCTCACCTCGAACCCGGCTGGCACTTCACTCGCGCCGTTCACACACAAACGAGTTTTCGGCGCCGGCGTAAAACATATGGCGGATCGGGAAAGGGCGCGAAATCGGTCGACCGGGGCGCATTCGCGCCGGGAGCTCGGGTGTTTCCGGTGGCTCACGTCGCGGGGCGTCGCCGCCCGCAGGCGCACGGCGTTTCCCGTCGATCGCGCGAACTCTCCGGAGGAATTCGCGCACATGTGTTCGCTCCCGGAACGGGGCGAGCGCGCCGAGTCGGTAAGAGGGAAATTACGTTCGACCGAGCGGCGGCTGGCTTCGGCGCGCGGAGCTGCGAGGCTGACGGGCCACAGTAGCACGGCATGGGAGGCCGCGACCGCGCTTTCGAGGCCCCTCCCGGGTTCGAGTCCAGGCGTGGTCGACGCGCTCGCTGATAGTGTCCCAGCAAACACCGCAGGAAATTAACTCTTTAGGAAGGGACAGATTTAATGTCACTAAAGACAAGGTTGAAGATAGCTGCCTATATTCTCCATTACACCAATACCAATTGTGTTCGTCTCTGTATTTCTACTTACCCTCTTCCTGTTGGCCCTGGCTACGCCGGACACGCATACAATATTCCCCAAAATTTGTTATTGTCTTTCCATCGGCCAATGTTGTACAATGGACCGTGTTCATTTGAGAAATTATCAGAACTAACAGTTTTATTCTTACGAAATTAAATTTTGACTAGTTGTAATTTTTTACCTAGTTTCCTATAGAGTCCAGCGAAACAGCAAAACCGTACAAGTGTGAGATTTGTCTTCGAGAGCTAAGAAATTCACAAATAAACGTTGCCCGAGTATATACGTAAGGGTTAAAACTTTGTAGACTATCCTCGAGTGTAGCTCGAGCAATGCTAATTTGAATATTTCTTTGTTGTTCAGAACAAAACTCGAATGCATGTGCAGTCTTTGTTCGGCTAGTCATTAACATGATCACACAAGAGCACGATAGAGCACTAACAACGACATAGCTAACGAAAGAATTTACTTTTATAGCCGCTCAAACGGGCACGATTGATTGTAAATCCTTTTATACGATAAAGGACATTTGATACGATCAATATCATCTCGGATCTACATTGCTTGATGACCGGCAAATAATGAACGCTCAAAAGTACAGGTAGTGTCCGGTGTGGTATGGTCCAATAGGTCGATGTCGAGTTCTAACTCAGACACCAACAGAACTGATGTTCTTGCAGTAGTGATAGTGGATATAGGTGACCCACTTCTAATTTGTCTTTATGTGCTAGTATACGCGTGCAGACCTCAATGAGTTAACAATTTCAGTGCGGTGTATATTTACTGACAATTAATGCCAGAAGTGAGTCGCCTATATATACGAATGCATAGCCGTCAGGCCTCTGTATTGCCATTTACAACAGCCCTCTTGGTCCACACTGCATCGGGAACGTATACTATACTAACCCCTTGACATAGTATCCCAAGTACACTCGTTAACGTCTGAAATGTTGCAGAATATGGTAAAATCTTGGTCGGTGTTCTGCAAGTACAGAAGTCAACGCCAATACGAACATCGCATTTCTCCGGGCAATCCTACTGGCTTCTGCTGACACAACTATTCTACCATTATGGTTGCTTCTTGTGCAATGAATCTACCGAAACTCTTTCCGTAGGATACAAAATGTCAGTTGTTATAAGTAGAGACCTGCATAGTTCGCGTTATTATTTTGGGACAAGATAGACGTGATTGTCCTATAAGTTTCTGAGCACGACCCGCGACTTCGTTGGCCGATGCCCTCTATACGAGGTCATGTGCCTGTGTAACTGTGATACAGGCGACTGGTCCATCTGATGTTTAACTGTTACTATTGGTTAAAAGAGTATTTCACGTCGTGCCACAAATACTCTCAGCCATTGAAGGACGTCAGTAGCACGCATAACACCTTGGAGTTTAGTCTGCATAAAAAAAGTGAGTTTTGCAGGTCTCTATAGTTATAAGGAATAAGCAGCTACTGTTAATACCCGAAATTACGGAAACTGTTACCGAGGTAATATTTCTTCGTTGATGTCTTCAAAAATGCTGATGTCGTAATCTTACAGAAAATTCCGTACAACAGTTAAATCTGGGCGGCATAATATTACATATGCAGTAAGTGTTAGGAATATCTATCACATACATACTTTAATTTATCTTCACATGTGTTACATTACTAAAGACCCGAGAATTTCGCGGGTTCATTTCTAGATAAGTTGGAATTCACACACTCGTACGTTACTTTTGTAATTGGTTGATGTGTTGTTTGACACCTCCTGGAGATAAATGAGCCAATAACAAACATGGAATAAATTGTGCGCCCAACCACCGCCTTTTACTACCACAACAATCAACCAATAGACAGTTGATATCTGTATGAGAGTATATAAGACTGCGAAGTCTAGCCTACAGATCATTGCACTCGCGAATTTCTCGGGTCTCTGGTCATTACAGACAATGAGCGATGTTTTGTGTCCAGCTGCCGTAATATTCACAAATTTAGCACACAGTAGCACTGTTTACGAAATAGTTACCCACGGGCACAGAGTACTCTAGAATACAGAGGTGAAATAGTCGCTTAGGCCTATACCACTAACTCTTGGCCGCACACGCCAGGAATATGTATTTAGTCAGTAACGAGTCGTAGCGAAGTTCGCCAGTCAGCGCCTGGTTACCTACTTCCCAGCCGACAGCACAGCAAGTAGGATAATTCTCGCAGTACGCAGTAGCCAATGAGACACGAGACCCGTTCGTTAAGTCTCGCGCAGCCAATCAGAGAATGGTTACTTTCATATCAAAAGAACCGCCACGCCAATTTCGTGAGCGAGTAAAGAGATTTGGGCGGCTCTTAACAGTGAAATCTTGAGAGCCGATGAGGGTGAGGCGAAGTGAGCATGGAGCAGCGGTGGAGGGGAAACTGGAGACCGCCGAGAAAACCCGCCGACCGGTGGCATCGTCCGGCACGATTCCCACACGCGATAATCCGCGAGTGACCCCGCCGGGAATCGAACCAGGTTCGCCTAGGTGGGAGGCGGGTAGTCTAAAAAACTATCCCACCGCGGGCCCACGACATTTCGTCTGTGTTATTTCTACCGTGTGGTTAAGACAGGAACTACTTTTCGTACACCGCACCGACTTTTCTCGAAACATGCCAATCAGTGTGTCCGTCATGTACAGAATTACAGACAAGGGAAAACTCAACTTGTCACGAACGAGCTATACATACTTGTCTACACATAATAATTTAATAGTGACGTAAACTAGGCGTTTAAAAAAGTACGCAAATGTTTATCGCCGCTACTTCTTACTTTCATAAATAGCTACAACCGATAATAAACAGCACAAAGCACGTTTTCCATCGCTCTTCAGTTGTAAGCGGGAGTTATATCTACACAAGGAGAACTGCAATCATAAAATTTATACCATCTGAAACGATAAAACGTGCGACTGTAAGAGTTGATTCACAATGCAAATCAGTCAGAAAGCATTTTAACATTTTTTCCTGGCGACCTCTCAAATCCTACATGGTAAAACACGAAATTTTTCTACGTCTTCTTCACGCTTATCCCTATGTGTTTAATGCAGAGGTGGAGATTTAGCTAGCGCGTAAGCGTATTTTTTCCCCCTGAGAAATGTAGGTTACCGTGACAAGGCATTTGTTACGGCATCTCCGATCTACACGTCGAAATAGCTCTCGGCAACCTAGCTGCACATATGTTAGTATTCCTGGTTGTATTTCATAGATATTTCAGAATTTCACTATGCACGAAACAAGACTCAAGTGTAAATACTTCAAAGTAATCGCGTCTATGGGCTCTGAAGACGCCGCTGTTTTGGTGACATTAAAAAAAAATATATTTTCGAAGTATTATTCTAAACGTATATGATTACATAACAAAAACATACGTATTGTCCGGAAAGGGAAGTTGTCTGCCTTACGTTAAGAACAAAATGAAACATATTGAAATACTTTAAATAAAACTAACACATTGATGTGATTGCTGGGGGTTCCTTGAAAAAAATTCTGTTGCACGTAACTGACTTGTCAATTTCCAAGGAAGTAGCACCGTATGTCAAAATCAAGAACTATAGGAAAAATGCAATGAAAATGGAATAAATGATATCACTCTATCACACGTATCATACAGATTTTCACAGGAAAACACTTAGCAGCTTGGCTACTGTCTTATAAATAGCTCCAAACATATTGTTTCGTGCGAAACCTGCAAAGTTCAGTGTTATTGAGATGATTTCTATGAAAAGTTATATCTCTGCGTGGAATAGCAAAATTACGTAGTAGCAGCGTTTAGTAAAATGGGAAATGTGACCACAAAGTCATGCGGTATTTAAGTAATATATAGCGCGTTTCTTTTCAGAGGCTCCATTCAAAGACGCCAATAATAATACCCGTAAACGACAGTTCTCATCCCTTAGTGGTTATTTTTCTTTCGTAATATCAAGGAGCGAAAGAGTGAAATTTAATGTGGCAGCCTCCTGGTGCTGAAAAAAAATTTTCAACATAGCTATCTTTTTTTTTTTAATTAGGAGTAGGGGCGCAGTTAAGTTGGTTTAACGATTTGTCTTCTATTACCACAAAGTGAGAAAAATTCCTGTGCGGAGAATGAAAACTCGTACAATACCTAAATACACCGGAACAGAAAATGGCTGATGCAGAGTTAACTGCATCCCTCCAAATGTAAACTCCCTTTTAGTTATTTACATATGTTTGAAGTGAAATCTGTCAGAAATATCTTCTTTTACCGTAGCATTTCTATTAATGCAGGATATGCTTTGAACATCTTTCCTGTAGAGATAATTTTTACGGTGCCTATTCCGGTTCATTTTTTTTTTTTTTTTTCGTCCTTCCTAGTTATAGATATAGGCATTGGTACACTCGCGTAGTTAGCCATGGCTGCACAATACATCCCTGCCGCGATGCATGCCTTCTTGCGTGAGCGCAGTTCTTGTAGGTACATGGGGCTCGGCCCTGAGACGCATTTGGATCCCGTCCCTAGCTCGTACGTACACTTAACACTTTTATTAGAGAAAAGGAAGAAAAAATTATGAAGCACCAGTAAGTGTAGAGACTCACGAGGCGCGCAGAGGCGATCCTTGACGCTCACGGTGTAAGCCAAGGAGATGGGACCTCTCCTTCGACGTCGACTGCGAAGACGCAGGCCATCACGATGTCACAACTGGTATTCCTCGCCTTCTAGTGTCGATGCAGGTGCTCCTTGCGTCCACGGTAATCGTGTTCGAGCGCACTGACGGCGGGGCGAGACCCCGGTGACGGCGAGTTCGACCACGAAGTCCGTCGTGGAGGAGCCAGGTGGTCCGCAGCTGCTGCGTGTGACGTCAGCGGTGCCAGCTGCGTGGCGCGCTGTCGCAAGGTCGCGGCGCGACTGACGGGCCGTGGCGCCGCCGCCTAGAGCACCCGGGGAGGGCTGGCTTTGCGGGGGTGGGGGGAGGAGTGCCGCCCCTCGCATCTGCGCGCCGCCCCGCACACACCCGCCGGCCTATCACGACGATTGCCCCGTCGAGGGCAGATTATCCCACCCCCCGAAGTACATTCTCAGCCACAGCCTTTCAAAATAGACGTGTGTCCGTATCCCTCCAGTGTTGCCAATCATAGCATAATAATAACTACTATTTGTAGTACAATTTAGGGATGTTGATATCGGGAAAAATTATCGATAGGTTATTTATAGGGACCTGCAAAATTCGCGTTATTTTTTGGCAACATGCTAGCATTCGCCGTCCTTTACATATTTGGGCAGGTGCAATTAGTTTATTGGTTTCTACAGCAACGAGGACAAATTTTCTTTTTTGTCTTGATTGGACGTGACTGAGACAGCTTCTCGTTAGTTATTTGCTATTTGTCCAAAGTCGTCCAGGGCTTCTCCGAAAAAAAAACTGTAGTCCAATGAGAAACGCAGTACAGAAGCACAAATGTTTTAAGTCTAGTCTGTCTTGAAATAATAACGCGAATTCTGCAGGTTTCTACTTATAACTTACCTGTCAGCCGGCAGGTTAGCCAGTAGGAAGTATTCTGCAGCACGCAATAGCCAATCAGACTTAAGGCCGACGTCCAAGTCATCGCGGCAGCCAATCGGCGGCTGGGTACGTCTGCACCAAAGGAACCATCATGCCTTGCCTATAGAGAAACTGTAAAATCGCGAAATTTGTTGAGCCAACGTTATTTTCAGCAGTACTGCATCGTACTTTTACTTTTATGATTAGATGAATCGTATGTTAGCCCGGCTTGGTACTTTGCAGACCAACCGTAAAGATTAATTCATAGTGTGTCAGATTTCTCACCGGTCCAGTGAAATGGGAAAGTACCGTCGTACCCACACTGCTACAAATAATGAAAGACGATTTTGTGACATGTTGGCAGTACGTTCGAACCTACGAAACCATCAACCTTTCCAGTAATAATTCCACTTCTGTACAGTATACTTATTATATTCTGCGGTAGCTCTGTGATCCCTTCCGTAAGCTCGTAAAGCCATTAAGCCACTGAGAGAGAGAGCCAGAAAAATGCCCCAATGTTGTGTGCTAAGGGTGAGGCGAACCATATATGGTAATATTAGAAAAATAAAGGACGATTTCTTGTGATGAATAGGGACAGGTGTTTTTCGCGAAAATATTCCAAGACCAGTTGTACTCCGAAATACCACTTTCGTGGTTGGGTGGTTTTAAATGTCCCTTGCCTCGAGTGTCTGCCCGCGAATCCTGGACGTTCAGTATCCGAGTACTTTATTACGATTGGCCCCCAGTCAAATAGGAACGTGTCTTCTCACGTAGACACGCGACCAATGACCAAAGGAAGTCGTGGTTGTGGACGCGGGATATTGAAGTCTAGCATGGCCTCAAATATTTTCGCGAAAAACAACTGTCCCTAGTGATAAGTGTTCTTACTTCTAGTGGACAAAATGAGACCGTTACTTTCTGGAACGCTAAACACTCAATGCGAATAAAAAGAGACAAGGCGAATGCTCGCAAAATAATGTAACCAGAAGTGCACGTTCCCCAGCCATACCTCAGGGACTCAGGGAGTCTATCTTAAGAGATCTTAACTCGCCTAGAGACCGTTTGGGACTTCATAAAAAAAACTGGAGGGAAATTAGTTAAAAATGGCGAATAGTGGTGGAAGTGGACACATAAAACAGTTAAAGCGGATCAGAAATGAATGGAATTAAATATTAAATAGTTAATTGGCCTGATGAACCTCCGCAAAGCTGTTGACAGGTTCACGATCACGCCATCACCAAATCTTCACAGCAGTAAAGTCTCTTCTCTCGCCCAACTTAGCGCTAATAAACGCGCTGTAAAAGTGGTTGTGCGAAACTTTTACGGTCCTGGCTTGTTTAACCACTCTAACCACATAATCCTGTACCAGAAAGTGGCCTTGTCTGTGGACATGTACTGGCAAATGAATAAACCTGCTAACCAAGTCGTTACGTCATTATCGCCATGTCGTGTCACTCGAAATTTTGCAATACTTGCCAAAGTATATTATTTCTAAATAATGGATGATTAATTAGGCCTATTTCAATGATTTTTTTTGCATATAAAATTTATTTGTGATAGCTTTTTACAGATTTTACATCTGGTGTACAAACTAGAACGTTGTGACATGATGGTGGTAAATATGAGTAGCTTCAGCTATGTTACAACAAACCATCTCCTGATTATTCCTAACTCCGAGCTTCGTACGATATGTATACATAGCAGCAATAAACCGCCTGCCTAATTTTCTTACTGGTTTAGAAAAGTTTCCTAGCATACTGTCAGTATCACAGTTATAATCTTCGTCTACCAGAACACGTAGGGCCTATTGACATTATTTTCAATTAATTCTAAAAAAAAAAAACAATACAAATCATTTGCTCAAAAAGAAACCTAATCTTCAGAATTCGATACCGCAGTATAACTACATCTGCGTTGCATACACTAGTAATGAAATGGCAGACAGTTTACAAGAAAACTTTGTCTATAAAAGGCGGCCACGGTGGCTGAGCGGTAAGTCTGCTCGCCTCCCACCAAGGCGATCCGGTTTAAACCCCAGCCGGGTCACTCCGGATTTTCGCATATGGGAATCGTGCCGGACGATGCCGCTGGTCGGCGGGTTTTCTCGGGGATCTCCCGTTTCCCCTGGCCCTTTCGTCCCGGCACTGCTCCACACTCATCTCGCTTCACCCTCCTCGGCTCTCAAGACCTCGATGTCAAGAACTGCCCAAGTGCCTTCACTCTCCACAAGGTATCTTGTTAAAGGCTGTTCACGATAAAGTGAGCACTTTTGAAATAAACCTTAAAAAAAAAGTCACTGCTCCTTCCTGCATATATTTCAACGGGCGCACCGAGTAACATGCGCCCAATAAAGATGGAAATGATGGAGGAAAAAGTAGTTCCATATCTTAATGTCGAATAAAAAGTGTTATGTAAATATTTGTGATTACTGACGTTATTTTTTTCGCTTTCTTATTTTTCAAATGCATCTAAGTGTAAAAGCTACCAGATTTGTAACATATTTTCTTTTCTGATAATTCCACATTCTGACCTGACCTAAGCATGAGCAAAGTGATAAGGCCCGTGGCAATGATAATTTTCCATAATGCGGAAGATTATACAACGTGAATACATGTAGATCTGGAGCAGGGCTTTCAAAATTGCTCACTTTACCGTGAACAGCCCCTAAACTGCTTTGCTTGCGATGTTTCAGTCGAGCAACGCCGCAGAGTAGGCGAGCAAGCCTGCACCGAGACGAGGCGGCATGGCGGTTCCTTTGACGTGGGCGTACCTATTCTCCGATTGGTTGCGCGAGGCTCCGAGAATTGACTTTTTGTCTAATTGGCTACCGCATTCCTGCGAAAGATCCCCTACTACAGTCCATTCGCGGTTACTGCACACTTTTCTGAAGCCCTGCCTAAGTTCTACTTCCAGGATATTCCTCCGCCTCGTGCAAACTATAAGCTTAACCAAGTCTAGGAAATTACGCCAAAGTGCAACGCACTGAACTCTTGCGTGCTCAATTGTAATGATATTTTGCATGAGAATTATTTCTTACAGGCTATTTACGGTAAATTGAGCACTTTTGAAAGCCCTCTCATTTGGAATAATATTCGAATAAATATATTTTACTGTAGCTTTACACGTTAACTTTCTAGTCTGGTGAAATATATACACTGTATTTATTACTCACATGGCAATATTTATTTATAAAAGTGGCGGAAGGATGAAAAATGACTGATAGAAAAAAAAGTAACTAGGGCCTCAAAAGCGCTCACTTTACCGTGAACAGCCTATACTAGGCGCTGCCAACACACGTGTTTTCTCGGGGTTTTTTTTTTTTTTTTACAATAAATGAATTATTACAAATTATAACCAAAATATTGGTCAAACTTTAATTGAACGAAAAATACAATAATTTCATGTTAACCGAGGTATAAAACGCTTGTCTTATGCGTATTTAGTAAATAACTTAACACGTCATACATGGGATGATTTTTCAAAGATCTGATTAAAAAAGTGCGAAGAAACCACAAATAGAATATAGCTGGGTTACAGGTTGGCGAGTGAAGTTACCAGGTGCTGATAGGAGAACGGCATTCAAAAATGTTGATGGCCAGTGATGCAATTTAGCTGGCGTGTGTTGCTGGAGTGCGATTACTTGCAGCTATTTCAACCCTCAATACTTACCTGCTCTGTTGCAATATTCGGAAACGGTAATATGACCACATGAGTTAACTATTTCACGACAATTTATTTCATTATCTGAAAGAGATTTACACAATAGACTACATAAATGTAAATATTTTTAGTCAAATTATTATAGCTGTCGAAATAAAGTACCGAAAATTTGAAAATTTCGGAATATGGGAGCCTAAGTTTGTATGCTCCTAATTAACTTTGCCAACTAGGCCTATATCCATGTCATATAATCTATACACGACATATTAATTAAGCATCAATGATATTTAACAATGGGTACTAGGGTACTAGTATCATGAATCTCTTTTAAAATAGGTACTGATATTTTTGCCAACACATTTTTATTCATCCAAGAGAAACTAATAAATATTAATATCTTTTTCTCTCGGAGGATAAAAATGTGTTGACATAAACGAAAATACTTATTTCAAAAGAGTTTCACGATACCCTTACCCGAGTACCCATTGTTAAATATCCTTAGTGCTTAATTAATATGTTATATATATGGTATAAATCACATGACATGTGATTTAGTTGGTAAAGTTAATTAGGAGTATAGGAACATAGGCTCCCACATTCCGAAATACTCGAATTTTCGTTTCTATATTTTGAAAAATATAATCATTGACTACGAATGTTAACATTTATTTGGTCCTTATATAATTCCCTTTCAAATATTGAAATAAAAAAAAAATTGTCGTAAAATATGGCCTTAACGCTGAGCTAACCTTGCTCGACGCTAGTGTATAAACTGTGCCTACCATACAACAAAATCGAAATATTGCGAGATTAAGAAAATAGTGTAAGAATAATATTCTGTGAAATGCACGCGCCAAAGAAAAAAGATAATCACACTGGAACACGCCGAATGCTTAACGTTTCTTGAAAATTAGTTATGACACATACAAACAAGTAGTCTGACTGTAACGTGTGTTTGTCTCGATCTACGTGCAATTATAGACTACTACCACAGTCAATCAGTTCGTGGACGGATTGGCACCTCGAGTGAAGGCACCCGTTGACCTGTGTATATGTCTAACACTCGTACTTACGTAGGTATAGTCGTTGAGTAATGTATGTATGTACTCAAGGGTATAGTCCATTCACGATTACTTCCAACTTTTCTGAAGCCCTGCTAACATTCTACTTCCAACATATTACTTAGCCTCATCCAAGCAAAAATGAGAAGATTACACCACATTGCCAACACGCCGCATTCGTGAGTACTCGCTGTAGAAAAAAAGTTCCATAAGAATTATTTTTTACAATGCGTTATCAAAACACGTATTTTCTCTTTGGTTTTTTTTTTTTTTCACATTAGCTATAGTTGAAATATTGTAATTTATATGTAAAATTTAAGTAAAAGTTATAAAAGTTATTTTGTTTTAACACAAGTATAAAACGTTTGTGGTAAATAGCATGTATGAAGAGTTTGGTTGTTGCTTAAATGTCATATATCGCAAGCGTTTTGTACTTTCGTTAACATCGAAGTATCTTATGTTTGGTTAAAATGAATTCGTGCTTATAATTTGTTTATAAATTATTTTATTTATTTATTTATTTATAATTCATATTATTAAAAAAAAAGCGAGAAAGTTGGTGATGCATAGTAACAAATAGTTCTCATGAAAAATATAATCAAACTGAGCGCGCACAAATGCAGTGCGGTGTCTTTTTGGCGTAAGTGTGTATACTCGGTTAAGCTTTGTTTGCACGAGGCTGAGGAACAGCCTAAAAGTAAAACTTAATCATGGAGTCAGAACAAGTTTGAAGTAGCCGTGAATTCATTATATAAGAATTTCGCACAGCGTTCGTGGCTGTAGAGTTAGCACCGTAATCCAGTTTTAGTAAGCGGTTCTTGAGGAAGATTCGCATCGCCTCATAAACAGTACTGCCCCAAAAAAAAATAAAAAATAAAAAGTAAGCTGGCGAGGGCAGCGTGTGAAAGAGCGTGGCAGGTGAGATGCCGACGTCCTCGGCAAGGCTGTCGTTGATTGACAGCCGCGAGGTGGCCAGTTGTCCGTCAGGAGCTGGCTGTTGGCGGCGAGGCTGTTATTTGTCTGGGTCGGCAGGTCGCCTCTCACTTCACCACGATGGGACCCCGCGGGCTGATCTCACCTGAAACCTCCAGTAGTCCCGCCTCACCGCAGGTTGGCTGGCACGAATGTGACAGCGCAGAATGGGGTTGTGTTCCGTTACCTCTCCTGTGATTAGTCTACTCACCTTCCACCAAGGCGAACCATGAATTAACCCTTCGATGAGTCCGCACGTATATACTCGGGCAACGTTTATTTGGAAATTTCTTCACTCTTAAAGACAAATCTCACACTTCTATAGTTTTGCAGTTTCGCTGGACTCTAAGCGAAACAAAGTAAAAAATTACAACTAGTCAACATTTAAATTCTTAAGAATAAAACTTGTTAGTTTTAATAATTACTCAAAATAACACGATGGATTGTGTAACATGTTACATCTGTAACGACACATTGGTTGGAACATAGTCAAAAAGCGACTCCATTGGCCGATGGACAGACAATAATAAACGTTGCGGAATATTGTAAGCGTGTCCGGCGTAGCCAGGACCAATAGGAAGAGGGTAAGTAGAAATACAGAGACCAACACAACTCGTATTGGTGTAGTGGAGAATATAGGTAGCTCACTTCAACCTTGTCTTCAGTGACAGTAAATCTGTCTCTTCCAAAAGGGTTAAAGCTGAGCGAAGAACTTGTCTGGAAGAAACTGTTGAAGATATAATCGCATGGTAATTTGATCAAGGAACTAGATATGATGTCTGTTTGAATGAAGGCATAAAAAATGCTTACATCTCACTGATGAAATGTCTTAGTATGTATATATCTTTATATATATAATTCTTCTGTGCGTGTGTATGTCACTGAACTCCTCCTAAACGGCTGGACCGATTTGGTGAAATTTTTTGTGTGTGTTCAAGTGGATTCGAGAATGGTTTAGATTCACAATTCGGTAAAGAGAGGGGGAGAGAGAGGGGGAGAGATTTAAGACATATGTACAGGACAACGTCTGTCGGGTCCGCTAGTGATATGTAAAGCAATAGCTAAGCCAAGAAGATATACATGTTGCCGCTGTGGAAACTACTTCGGTTTTTTTTCATGTACATGATCCAAACCAATGATTGTACTAAGTCTACTGTAAAACTTACCTCTTTGGATGTACCTTCTCGATGGTACTGCGATGAAGCATTGCGACAATGGGCACATGCAGTTTATGCAAGGTAGTGATGGGAAATATAGTTCACTTGAATGAACTATTTCGCTCCGAACTAGTCACATTTGAGAACAGTTCATTGGGAACCGTTCTTTTGAACTATATAGGTCACAGTCGAATGATCACGCGTACTGGCGAACTGCAGAGCGCAAGTGTAACCTCGGTCCGAGAACTGGATAGGTATTTGTCGGTAGGCAAGAGTGAAACGGAAAGAGAAGCAAATAAGTGATGTTTGTAAATTAATTGCTAAATAATTAGTGCTTTATTGTGTGTAGATGAAATTACTTCTTTTTTATATAGAAGTAAGATAAATGAATAGTGACAATATCTTTATACTGTGTTATCCACACCTATGTTGTGTAATATAACGCCAAATTACTTTTGACACTGATAGTAACGCTATTATAATAGGTTGTGTCACGAGAGACAACCAGGTGTAAAGTTAATTTTTCCAAGTCAGGCGTGTACAAACTCAACAAAAATGGTTCCGACACACTGGATTTATTCGTACCAGTATTAGAAACATTTTAACAGAACTTTAATTACAAAAATTACTTAATTTTAATATGATGCAAATAATGTCAAAAAGCTATATCCGAAGTATTGAGTCAATATACTAGGAAAAAAAGCTGTTTTTTTTTTTTTTCACTTCTTTATTGCGAGTGTGTAAATCTTGACATTGCATTAATGAGGGTTTTTCTGTATTTTACTGTCGTATTAGCATACACTCGTGCGGCTATCAGATGTATTTTCTTGCTGATACAGGAATTTCCGTATGTCTGGCAACGTCGTATTTATAGTAAGAGTGAGTGAGAGGGTTTTACGACACCGCAACAGCGAGGTCTTTAGTGGCGATGATGGTGAAGCAAGTTAAATGGACGACACAAACACCCATACCCTGACTGGGTTTCGAACCCGTTACCCCTTGTACTGCAAACCGGCGTGCCACCGACTACACAATTGGGATCGGCACGAGAAAGTAAGAAAGAACGAAAGATCGCTGCACGGCCATAGGTCTGACAACTATCTCGCGCTGTGTGCCCTGCAGTTCCCGACCGATTTGCGACTTATGTCACTATTGAACTAGGTAGGTCTGCGCTGCGATCCCTACAGTTCCAGACAGTGCTGAACGGGCTAAAACCAAGATACCGATAGACAGAGGCTGATAGATAAGAAGTATGCACGTGGCGATGTGGCTAGTCACGGTGGATGTAATAGAAGGAGGGAGGGGGGAACAGAGCATGCGCAGTGGCGCACTGTGGCGCGCCTGGTGTAGTTACTGGTACTGAGAGAATGACTGACGGATATCACAAGAGACTAGTTCTTTTATGTCGCGGTGAACTATGCACCTAGTTCTTTTTGAAGACCAGTTCAAAATGAACTGGTAGTTCGTGAACTACCCATCACTAATGCAAGGTGATTATTGAAGAACCACATCAAGAACTTCAAAGTTACGTCTTTTGATAACCAGCAAGTGATGTCAACACCCCTTACTGCATCGATGGGTACTGATTCCACAGACGGAATGAGAGACATACGAGGTTTGGTAGAGTCCGTATGTGTGGAATGTACTCTTGCAAGACGTTCGCGTGAAATCGACGAGCTTCAGAATAAACAGTTGTCGGCTCTAAATACTGATGATGACTGCGCGACCCCTACAAAGAAATGTAAACTTGATATTGTGGATGAGACAGGAGGTGAAGGCGATCATGAAGACAACATTGATGATAATGTCTATGAAGACAGTGTTGGTGTAGTATCTGATGAGAAGGATGACGAACCTCTCGATGTTCCGACTCAGCTCAACAAAGAGTTTCCTTCGACAAGTCGTGTGAAAACGGCAGAAGTCGTCAATAACGCTCGTTACATGTTTCCCGAAGACCCGAATAAATTTGTTTATAGACTCAGGTATTTGATAGACCTGCAAAACGCGGGGATCCTCTTACACATTGTTGAGATGAGATATCTTCAATTAGCGATTAACTGAAGAATCGGCGTTATATCAAATGAGACTGTTGGCTACTATCGGTGATCTGCAAACATATGAGAAATGTAAAGGTGGAATGTTCAAAATAATTAAAAAGAAAGAATGTATATAGTAAGTAAATAAAATTTATGTATATAGTAATGCATGTTTAATTTCTTATACAGTCCGTTCTGCTACTCTGAAAGTTTTATTAATTCGGTGGTATTTGAGAGTCGGGTTTAGATCAAATTTTTGTGAGTGCATGCAGTAGGAGGGCTATAGTTCGATCGTAAGTATTATGCTTTACTCGCGTTGTTTAAAATCGACTGAGTTCTATATGGCGAACAAATTAAATGAGGGGAATATTTTTGAGTAGTGTTTCGCAACTAGTTGGTTGGCCTGGTCTATTGGTCTGGTAAGTTGACTTGGTAAGTTAATATGACCCTTTGGTATGGCCAGCTCTGGTAGAAATGTTTTGCGAAGATCTGCAAGGAATTTTCTGTGAAGAGGTTAGCTACGAGACTCTTACTAGGAGACTTCTTTTATTCTCGAAATTTTCATTTTCATCATTCGGTTGTATATGTGGGTGGTATGTCAGGTTGATCTTGTCGGTTGGTCTATCCTGTTTTGTAGGAACTGGTCTCGTCAGGAGCTAGTTTTTGGGTATGTCAGTCTCGTCAGGAATCAGCCTTGGGTCGAGTTAGTCTTGGGTGGAGTCAGCCTTGCATAGAGTTAGTCTTGGATTGAATTAGTTTTGTGTGCATTCAGTCATTAATTAGTAGTGTTAGTCGGCATGGTACCTTGATGTGACCAGCTAGTAGTTGACAGTTGTATGGGCTGTAATTTTTCTCAATATTTCGAGTTCATGTAATTGGGGTAAGGCTCAGGCCGACAAACATGGTGGCTAAATCGACAGCACCTATGTCGATAGAATCGATATTTAATACACTAGCATCACCTAGGTGTTTAAGATTAAAACAAATGACAAACGAAAACACAAATATCGTGGGTGGAGTGCATTCGACAGAATGAGCATAAGTGAGGTGGTAGGGGAGGGGAATGTTAATACAATGTGATTTATTGGAGGGGATCATCCGTCTACTGGACATGGTGCTGTGGGAGACCTCTGAAATAGTAGGGTTTAAAATTAATTTAAAAAGAATTTCTTAAAAATAATTTCAAATCATATTTTTTATTATTGTTTTAAATATTCTTAACAAATTTTTAGAATTTTGATAAATTGTTGGGTTCAAGGTCGAAGGTCACCGGGTTAAGGTCAAAGATCACCGGGTTAAGGTCAAACGTAAAGGTCACCGACATCCTAGATGGCGGTAGTAGTCAGTAATGTAATATGCTCGCTGACTTTTATGAATTTATTCAATTATTACAATTTTCTCTCGAATTTTTGTTTTCAAGGTCATCCATGAACATGGTTATAGGGTCGAGGTCATGGGTCAAGGTCACCTGGTTCCAACATGAAGGTTGGGTGACTTCTTGACATGGCAGCCGATTGGCTCCAGCTCCCCGTCTCCTTTAAGCCCGAAAAATGACAATTTTAATTTCATAATTTAAAAAAATTGAAATAATTGTTTATAAATACTTGGAGATTTTTAGAATTTTTTGGGATATTTGGAAATTATTTGGTTTAAGGTCAAAGGACACTGGGGTCGAGGTCGAAGGTTAAGGTCACCTGGGTCCAATATGGTGGGCAAGATGGCCGCCAGAACCAAGATGGCTGATGGTTAGGTCTGACTCCGGACCCTGGACCCCTTGAATCGATTTGGCATACCCTATGCCTATAAAACCAATATGGCCGCCACTACTCTGCCCTCAAAAACGATCTACCCCAAACCCGTCTGGCGCAATGGATCGAAAATTGCCTTTCGAGGGATGGTTTTTGCAGCTGGGAAATCGGTACTTTTTGAGGAAAAAGCGGGGAAATTTTGAGGGGGAAAAAAAGAAAATTTTGAGGACAAAAGGGAAATTGTTAAGAAAAAAGGAAAACTCCTCTCCGACTCCGATTTCCCATCCTCTTGGTCCACACTTCACACTTCCATAATCTTTATACATATATATATATATATATATATATATAAGCTCAGGAAGTGTTTTCTGCGTAGCAGACAATCGCACTCCACCCTGATATCCCCTGTAAGTCGTAGAAGTGTCCCACAATGACGACGAGATTATGTGCTCGCGTATACCAGAAGTGAAGTGTACCTGATGGCAAGGAGTCGGACGAAGTGAAAACGAGTAGGCGGAGCGCAGGTGTTATGTATCCGGGTAGGGTGTCAACCCACCATGCTGCCGTTGGAACCGGGTGTGACCTTGGGGGTCGGTGTAGGGTGGTAAGGCGATGTTCTTCCACGCGCTGCCTCCCGGAACAACAGCGCTGCAGGCAGAGCTCCAGTTACCGCCATTACCGCTGCGGCTCGCTGCCTACTGGTGGCTGCTCTTTCACACGACCTTCTTGGTCCCGCCTCGCTGTGCACTCAGACTCTTTATTCTTACACCACTTTTGAAATAAATACCTCCATACAAGTAGAACAACGACTATTTCGCGAATTAATTCGGAGGCGAGGTAGACTCCAAACACTTGTTCTTTTCTCCTACTGTTGGGATTGGACGACAGTTCTTCAGACACGCCCCGTTTAACTGCGATAAGCAGGAAGCAGTAGTGTGAGTGAGTGTTTAACAGTCCTGTACAGAGGCCTCACTTGATTACAGCAACCAATAAGCAAACGATAATGTCTCGAGTGTATGTAGGGCTGTCCAGCCTAGCTTGCTGAAAAAGCCATTCCCCGAAATACTCGGGGCTCTACGTATAAGTATAGGTTGTTCAAGGTAAAATGAGCACTTTTGAAACCCCTGCTTGAGATCTAGTTGTATGTACGTTGTGTATTCTTCCGCCATAAGTAAAATTAACAAAGCCACGGGCCTCATCACTTTATACATTCTTCTATCTAGTTAAACTGTGCAATTATCAGAAAAGAATATAATTTACAAATATGCTGATTTTTGCACTTCGATACATTAAAAACAATTGAAAGCGAAAGAATTAATGTAAGTTACCACAAATGGTAACCTAATACTTTTTATTCGACGTTTTGATACTACTTTACATCGATTTTCACCAACTTTACTGAGCGCATGTACCGCAGTGCGTTCGTTAAAATATATGCAGGCAGAGGCAGTAACATTTTTCAAAGGTTGATTTCAAAAGTGCTCACTTTATCATGAACAGCCTTTAATAAACAGACTGTATACATTTCCCCGCATTCGATAGTAACGTCTAAGGCTACAATAAAATAATTTACTGACTATTAGTCCAAATCAGAAGGCTTCATGAAGTGCTCACTTTACTGTGAATAGTGTTATATATCGATCTCGCTGGCTGCGCACAGCCAGTCTCCATATCCGATCAATGAACTGCTTTTCTATCAACACAATTATATTGCATTCAAGGTTACTACCAAATTTTCTGAAACCCTGCAAAAATTATAATTCCATGGTATTCCTCTGCCTCATGCAAACATATTTTTACATGTGAGAACGCCTGAGGGGCGAATCTGAGTTCATGAAGGACGTCTTAGTAAAAAAAATCTACAGCATTAAATTAGCTGTCTCCACTTTTACTATTTTTATTTTACAGCGAGCTAATATTTACTGTCTAATTCAACTCCAATTATTGTCTCTGTTGATTACAGTCAATTAACTTATACCTATTATTATAGGTGGTTCATTGTAAAATAAGCACTTATGAAAGCCCTGCTTAAGATCTACTTGTATACATGTTGTGTACTCCTCCGCCTTATGTAAAATTAACATTGACATAGGCCTCGCTACTTTATTCATACGTCAGTTAAATGAAACTGTGAAATTATCTGCTCATTTTTACACTTCGATGCATTAAAAAACAGATAGCGAAAGAAATAATTTTAAGCTCTCACAAATGGTTACCTAACACGATTTATTCGACGTTAAGATATGGAACTACTTTCCATCCATCGTTACCAACTTTACTGGGTGAATGCCACTCAGTGCGCTCATTAAAGTATATGCAGGCAGGGACAATGACTTTTTCCTAAGGTTCATTTCAAAAGTACTCACTTTATCGAGAACAGATTTTAGCGTGTGTTCAGTCTATCTGTTCCCATTATTTATAATGTCTTTCACTCGCGCGTTTAGTCCAATAATCCAGCCTGCCAGCCACGTCCGTCAAAACATCGACACTCGTAGACGCCGCTGGTCACACCGCTCGCTCTTCTATCGCTCGGGATCCAACTCCAACTCAGACTCCGGCCCCGAGGCCTCCGCGATATTTATAGTCCCAGCGCCACCATCTGGAAGGTTCTGCGCACCCCGAGAGGCGCTGAGGTAACGAGGTCAGTAATCTGGAATGTTCTTCAGATATCGGTCGAAAACAATACGACAGGTGTCCGTGGCCCGCATCTATAATTCGATATCCGTCATTGCCTCCCACCCACGCCGCGCTATCGTATTACAACTCTCTTTCTGTCTCTTCGCCGGCTTGCAATTCGCGGGAAGCGGAGAGGCGAGCGTGCAACTACTGTGTATCTTAGGATATTAACAAACGTGTTAATCACTGTTGACCATGTGACTTTGACAGTCGTGTTCCTTTGGGGTAGGTCAAGGTTGGGTACATGCACAGAACGCGAATAAGCGGTCTACCTCATATTTAGTGTATCTAACGTGTAAAACACGACCCAATGCGGAATCACGTGGCTTAGGTTAGCAGTGCCTTTAGCTGTCTGTGACAACAATAACATGCTGCTAGTGTTTCCTTTGTTATCCATAAGAAAACGCATATACACTGTTTGTAATATGACTTCTTAAAAGTCGGTAACTTCACTTGTAGGAATGCGCGATGATGAATTATAAAACCACCATTTAGTTTTCCGCTGCCAATATCTTTTTGACATTTGGGGGCAATTATAATATCAAATAAATTAATAATTTAAACATCCAGGCACTGTTAGACAGTATTCAGTGATACACTGTAATTTATCCCAATATATGACCTAATTAAAGTGTTAATTTTTATTACGGTAGAGTAATTACTTAAATCATATTTAATTTCCTAACTGAATTAATATTTCTGTGAGTATTTCATGCATCTAACGTCTCAATAACGATAAATCCAAAACTACTTCTGCTTCTCCCGAAAATCGGAAATATGAGGAGAAAATCGAGACGTATCGTAACCTAACCGAGAAGCAGTTGATCACACACATGATACGTAGGGAAGCGGGAATTTCGGAAGTCTAGCGGCTCTAGGATAAACTTAAAATATTAGTGCTTGATTGTTGTTTTTGTGACACACGCTGCTTAAGATCTACTTGTATGTACATTGTGTATTCTTCCACCATATGTACAATCAACATTGCCATGAGCCCGATCGCTTTATTCCTACGTCAATAAAGTGAAACTGGAAAATTGTTACAAAAGTGAACATTTTACCAAGTAGGTAATTTTTTCAATTACATCTATTAAAATAAAATAAAGTATAACGAATAATTTCAGTATACACGAATAATTACTTTAATATTTATAGTTCAACGTTAAGACGGGTGCAATTGTCCCCTTTCCACTCGGTTGACGCGATTGGGCCATGCTGTCGTTAATTGTTTCTTATTGGTTCAAATACCATGGAAAAATCTCGCCAAACTTCGGGATCTCTAGTGATACGACGCGCATTCTCAAGCTGGGAAAAACTAGAAGTACGCATATTTCAAGCGCACGGCTCATGTAGCGAGGAGGTGGGGACTGCTGATGGTACTAGCCCAGCCTCCCGTTGCATGGCTCATAATTTATGAGCACCGAACCGGTTATCAAGTGGTTCGCAGACTACTGTAATCATGTATTCCTCATCGCCTGCAGCCATCCCCGTTTCTCAGCCGCGCCATCCAAAGCAAGCATTTCCAAATTATTCCTGCTATTCTTCTGAGCGCTATGCCAAAGTCTCGTCTGAGTCTGAAATTGAATTAGGCGGGATAAGCTCTCGTTCTACGAGGACTCGGGCTGTGCGCTCTGTCATAGGCAGGGACATGCAAAATTCGCTTTATTATTAGGCATCAGACTGAACTTCACAGTACTGTATGCACTGGAGTCGACGTCTTTTCTCCATTGGCTGCTGCATAAACGCGAATTCACTCCCTTTCTGACTGAACTGCACGTGATTGGGGCACACAATTTTGATGCGTTCGTTTATTGGCGCAGAGTTACCCAGGGCGTGGTACGTAAAGTATGGTCCAATGACAAACGTGTTGAAAAGTTGCACGTGTTTGAAGTTTAACGTGTCCCCAAATAATAACGCAAATTTTGCAAGCCTGTAGTCATAGGGTATGTCAGTATAATACATTCACGGTTACTTCAAACTTTTCTGAAGCCCAGCTAAAGATCTTCTTCCATGATATTCATCCGCCTCATATGCAAGCTAAGCCTAACTAAGTATATACAGTTACAACAAAGGACGGCGTACCGAATTCGTGCTCACTCAGTTGTAATGATAGTTAGCATGAGAACTATTTCTTACTAGGTGCTACCATCACACATGATTATTCACTGTTTTCCTTCGTATTTATTACTAATGAATGATTAGAATTTATAAATTAAATCAGGTTAGACTTCAATTTAAGGAAAAATAAGATATTTTCATCTTAAAAGAGGTATGAAACGGTTGTGATACCTTGCATATTTATAAAATAACTAAACACTTCCTACATGGGGTGAATTTTCAAAATTTTGATTCAAAAAGTGTTAAGAAACCGCGAACAGACTCTAAACTATGGGATTTTAAACAATGACCCTACAATCCAACTTAAACTTAGAAGACAAACGAATGAGTTTGTGCAGTGGCAACACAGTGGACTCGCATTCCGGATGACCCGAGTGCGATTCCTGGTCCGGACACCCTGATATCGGTTTTCTATGGTTTTCCCGACACCACTCCCAGGCGAATGCTGGGGCGGTTTTTGGTTACAGACCAAGTCAGATTCCTTCCCCGTTCCTACTTCTCTGAGCGACTTGCTGCGTCTCTAGTGACCTCGTTGTCGACGAGATGTTAAGCCCAACCTATAGGCTATTCTAGATGAAGTGAGCACTTTTTAAAGTCCTGCTAAAGATCTACTTGTATACCTGTTGTGTATTCTTCCGCGATATGTAAAATAACCACTGCCATCAGACTCGTCACTTTATTTATGCGTTGGTAAAGTAAAACTTGTGAAACCATTATAGAAATAGATATTTTACTAATGTGGTAATTCTTACACTTGTGTGTATTAAAAAAAAAAAACATAATATTCAAAAACTAGTAATTACAGTACTCAGAAGTATTTACCTAATACTTTAAATTCAACGTTAAAACACGGGCCTACTTTCCTTCTGTCATTACCAACTTTACTGGGCGCATGTCAGTCAGTGCGTCTGCTGAAATATATGCTGGTAGGGGCAGTGACATTTTTCAAAGGTTGATTTTAAACGTGCTCAGATTACCGTGAACAACCTATACCTACCTGAAATTCTTACTCCGATTACAATTAAAACGAAATGTTCAGTGGTACTGAAAACAAAATTCGCGCAGTTGTATGTTTTATTATTCCATTAATCATTGTCAGAATTTTTAGAAATACATTTCATAGTGTGTCAACAGCAAATCACCGTAATTTAAAAGAAATAATCTCTTTTCATAGCAACTGAAATGAACTGTAGGCCATTATAGATTTTATTACCTGTTACATACTAGTACATCGACTCGGCACTTTATTCGCTGACAGGCAGCAATTAATGAACTTTACTCAGTGAAGTAAGCGTGTCAAATGTGGTGCGAAACAATAGGACGGTGATAACTGGGAATTCAAGTACCGACATAAATGTCATTCCTACTTATGATGGATACGTGGTACAATTCTAGTTTGTCTTGAATGCTAGTAAATGTGTACGTCGAACAAAGTGTTAATGGAAGACCGTAAGAAAAATCACTTTAGGGGCCTTTATATTAACGTACTGAAGTACAGCCACACAAATAGTGTCTTTTTTTACTTTGTTAAAAGGCTTAAGAGTAATGTCACCAGTATGCCGGATGTGTTAATTGTTTCCGATTATTCTAAAGACAGGCGCAAGAAGGACAAGTATTTAGCATGGAAGTCGTCCCGTCAAATAATTTTGTGTAACCACGAATTATTATTTAGCTATAGGCTGTTCACGGTAAAGCGAGCACTTTTTGAAGCTCTCTCATTCGGAATAATAGTCAATAAATATATTTTATCGTGGCCTCGGGCGATAAATTTCGAGTCCGGTGAAATATATACACTGTGTTTATTGCTTACATGGCAATATTGTTTTTAAAAGGCGGGGAAAGGGTAAAAAATTACAGATAGGAAAAAAATAACTAGGGCCTCAAAAGTGCTCAGTTTACCGTGTAACAGCCTATCCTACGGAAATGTGGCGGCGAGAGCTAAATAATTTCGTGTCCGCAATAGGAAAAAATAGGCAAGGTGAGTAATAACAGAATATTTTGTAGATGACACAAATATTTTCCTCGCTGAGCCTGGCCGCAGGATAGAACGGTCTCAGGAATGATCGTTGATCTGCACGGCCGTAGCCTGTAAATACAAAACTTGCTTTGCCAATTCTATAAAAGAGCCGCTCAAAATAATAGCACAAGCAATTACCGGTTTTTATTATTGCAATTTGATAGTGTGATTTAAAGCACTTAAATTTTGTAGGTGAGTGCGGGTAAGATAAATTTCATTTGTGAGCTTCAGTTTATTGTGCAAAGAAAATTGAAAAGAAAAAATCCTGTACTTCGTGAACTTTTAATTTTAATTTTTAATCATTCACTTTTAATCATTTAAGCAACATCGTCTGCTTCTTTTCTTGCCAAAACGAAACGTCTATATCTGTGCATCTTGTAGGAAAAAAGCTATCTGTGCGTGCCAAGTGAACATTGTGGCCTTAAGATATGTATATCTAATTCACAAAAAACCAAGTTAAACATAAATATCAAGTTTTAGACCCAGCGCTTGCAATAAACACGATACTATTTAAATAATTTTTTTTTTTTCCAGGCTATAGAATATTTTTCAGTGTGTACTATATGACGTCAGTAGCGAAAACCCCTACACAACATCTAGCTGCTTGGCAGGTTGATGGCGAGAACTGAAAAAAATAAGAAAAAAGAAAATTAATAAAACCCGAATGTAAATTGAGAAGTGTTTGTCAGCCTTTACGACTGATTTCACACCCGAGTGCTCTTCACTTTTTCACGTATCGATTACCCTTCAACACCTTCTCGGAATGGGCTTCACTCGTGCGTAAAACTGAATAAGTGTATTATTAGGAGGCAGAAATGGCGCTTGCCAAATACATTTTTTATTGGTGTAAATACAGTATCACTGGCTATGTTGGCAGTTACATTTTTACTGTCTGTTAGAAGTTAGAATAAATCGTTTATGTGGATGTTCCTAAGTTCGCTCTGATCTGTTAAAATTCAGTATCCCCATTTTTGTTCCTACCGTTGAGGTAGGGTCGGCATGGATGAGTTGAGAGAGGAGACCAGTGCCAAGTCACAGAACAAGTAAGAATACAGAAGAGAAATTAACTGGCGGTTCCTTTTTGTGTGGGAATACCCATAACTTGCTTGGCCAAGCGAGGTTCTCGAATGGGCCTTATATGGTCACTGTGTATTAATGAGAATAATTCTTAACCATTTATGTTTCTTTACATCCGGATATTGTTTACTTTTGATTACTGCACCATAGTAAAATTTCTTTTTTTTTACGAAAGTATTTAAGCCTCTTTTCCGCAAAAGTGTTTCTACCATACTAAGATATAGATAATGCATATTGTTGTCTGGCGGTCAGAAATTTGTTCGTCTGGACTTAACCAGAAGGAGCTGTATGTCATCTAATCTACTTTCACGTAATCTACCGGTTAACTTGTAAAGGAGGGGAACATATTTCCCTGGCAGGGAAGACGTTTTCTTTACGCGTTGCAAGCAAATAATTTAATAAGAAGAGACCTGCATAATTTGCATAATCATTTTGGGACAAGCTAGACGTGTGTACACTATAAGTTTCTGAGCACGAACCGTGATTTCATTCGCTGACGGCTTCTACACGAGGTCGTGTGCCTGTGTAACTGTGTTACAGGCGATTGGTCACGCTGACGTTGAACTGTTACTATTGGTTACAAGAGCCTTTCACGCCGTGCCACAAATACTCTCAGCCATTGGCGGACGTCAGTAGTGCGCATAACACGTTGGAGTTTAGTCTGCCGCAGAAAAATAACGCTAATTTTGCACGTCTTTATTCACATGGTATCTGTAAGCAAGGTATGCAAGGATTCCCGTACTATCCCCCCCCCCTCCTCCCAACGTTATTAGTTTGCACTGTTCTGAAGATATCCCGTCGTGTTTGCTCGAGGGACACTTGACGTAAGTGGAATGAGGATCGTACTCCGAAGAGCCAATTACTTTGCTTGCTAAGGCAGTTCAGTGTGACTCATCAACCACGTCACTTACTCCGTCGGCGGGATCTCGCTAGCGAAGTTAAGAAGATGTATTGGATACCGTTTACGGAATAAAGAATCACGTAACTCGTTAGCCTCGGCAGTGAATAACTGCACAATAGACTTACGACTTGACAGCACGAGTCACTATTTATCGCCATTCTCCGTAGTCCATTTGATAAAAACGTCGGTAGCTCTTCTTCTTTATACAAAGAAACCTCGACGAATGGGCAACACCAATGTGATGCATAAGTCATGTTTTAAAACGACGATAATAATATTAAAAATTACGATTGGCATTACATTATACTAAATCGCGTATAATTTAAGATGTGTTAACTGATAAAGAAAACTTGGTTTTGTGTCTTAAATTAAAAGCAAGTGAGAAGATTTCTTGTTCGGTGCTTTTCTTTGTTGTGACAAATACTTCTCGCAAAAAAATTTAAACTAATAAATCGTAATGTGAAAAGGCAATTAGTTTCAAAATTTGCATAGGAAGTTGAAATACGAGTTTAAATGACATCCATTCGTCACCAACTTTGCCAACTTGCATAAAACCAGAAAATTACGCCCACTTTCATATCATTTCGGTACGGTGGCATCGTCTGTAAGAGGCAAAAAAAAATACTGAAACAGAAACGTTTACTGAAAACGACAGACATTAATTTTTTTTTACTTCTGGGGTATTTTGATTTACGCCAAGAATGTATTTACTCTTTTGCAGGGCAGGCTTGTTTCAATGTTAAGTTAATGACGTCATAAAAATATGTATATTTTAAAAGAGTTACAGAATATTTAAAGCTACCAAATTCCGAATATCTTCTCGCCCCCAAACCGTAGAAGCAATCTATCCCGTGACAAGATTGAGTTTTATTTATCGAAATAAGTTAAGCACAATTTAAAGTTTATAACATTAAATAAAAAAACTGAAACAATAATCGTTTATGCATGTTTTTCACACACACACACTAACATGGATTTGGATTAAATATAGTGAAATAAATTTTACTACAGTATCGAAATAGTTATGATCGAGCCTACAGGTCACAGAGTGCGCGTAATTGACCTGTTCTTGAGTTTGAGGCGATTCATGAATTTCACGTAAATCGTGTTGTGTAGATCGTATTGTGTTATTCTGTTCACCATAAAAAAAAAAAAAAAAATTCTTGTTATAATCAATAGTTTGGAAACGAGTCGCCA
This sequence comes from Dryococelus australis, assembly GCA_029891345.1. Lineage (NCBI taxonomy): Eukaryota > Metazoa > Arthropoda > Insecta > Phasmatodea > Phasmatidae > Dryococelus > Dryococelus australis. The sequence goes on from CM056993.1 coordinate 360,580,018, forward strand.
AATAGTTTCTTGTGACTTTACAGCTAAGATATTGTACTTTCACAGTACGTTATTTTAGAAATGAAAAACTTGTTTACGTTGTTTAATGTTTATAATATACTTAATGTCTACAGTATTTGCTTGTATAATTCAGCATTAGTTTTACACATTCCAAACTAAGTCTTTGTTAAAATTAACTTTAATTTATTTGCAGTGTTACGGAAATATCTTCGGCAACTATTTTCCAAAGACTTACTAGAACGAACGGAGCCGAAGTGGTCAAACTACTCGCCTCCCACCAAGGTAAGCCTGGTTCGATCACCGGATTTTCGCACGTGGTAATTAAGCTGGATGAGGTCACTGTCGGCGGGGTTTCTCGGTGATCTTCGGTTTCCCCCGGCCCTTGCATTCCAACTTTGCTCCGTATCTCACTTTCTTCTCCGTCATCGGCTCCCAAGACCGCGATGTTAAGAACCGCGGGGATATTCCAGGATATTCCTCCGCCTCGTGCAAGTTAAACTTATCTAAGTCTTGAAAATTACACCAGATGACAACGCACTGGATTCCTGCGCGCTCAGTTGTAATTATATTTTGCATGAGAACTATTTATTGCTAGGCGTTACCAACACACATATTTTCTGACTGTTTTAAATTCGTATTAGTTATAAATTAAATATTATAATTTATAACGAGAATATAAATGACATTTCAATTTAACCCAAACAAAAATTTCTTTTATGAACACAAGTATAAAACGCTTCTGATACATGGCATATTTAGCAAATAACTAAAAACGTCATACATGGCGGAAATTTTCAAAGGTTTGATTAAAAAAGTGTGAAGAAACCGCGAATAGACTATACAGAAGAAGACGTTAACTTCCGAGTGCGATGGAACACAAACACACTGTGTTTATTACTTACATGGCAATATTTATTTATGAAAGTTGGTTAAAGGATCATAAATGGCTGCAATAAAAAGTAACTAGGGCCTCAAGAATGTTTACTTCAACGTGAACAGCCTATAACCCACCAACTGCGCTTCAGAATATCTTAAATAAACCTGTTTAATTTTTTCACTAGTAAAAATATTCGGCATATTGTTATCTGACCAAATTTACTGTAGGGTGTTTGTTTAATTTGAAATTGAATAAATCTCCATTGATGCTTTGCAGTAATGAATTTTTGTACCTAATTAGGTTTATCGAAGATTATATCATTTAGGCTGAGCAAAAATTTAGTTTTGTCAAAATATTTTTTAATATTTTTAAATTCCTAATTTAAAGTAAAAATAATATTTATGAATTTTTTCAAGCTTAATAATTAGCATAAAATAATTTGCTTTCAAATCATTAATAAATGTAGTAAGTAATTATATGGGTTGGAATTAATACGCATTGCTCTTATTGCAGTAAGAATTATTTTAATTCTAGTGGATGTATTTATTATTTTCGTGTTATTGCTGACTTTTTTGTATAGGGACTTTAAAAAAATAATATTTATTTAAGTTCGTTTATAAGAGGCAAAATGTTGTTGAATTCTTAGTATAGGTTATTCACTGTAAAATGAGCACTTTTGAAAGCCCTCTCATTTGGAATAATAGCCATTAAACATATTTTATTTTACCCATAGACGTTAACTTCCGAGTGTGGTGGAATATACACACTGTGTTTATTTCTTACATGAACAATATTTATTTTAAAAGGTGGTTAAAGGATATAAGATGGTTGAAAGGAAAAAGGAACCGAGTCTCAAATGTGCTTAATGTAACCTATAATGCCTATGTAAAATTTGTTAAACTCTTAGCACCTAAAGAGAAAATTATAAATTCATTCTCAAACCATTAATTACCACAATGAATACTGTTCGGATAGTTCTTGTGAAACACGTGGGAATGTGCGTCGTCATATCTGGAGATTGCAAATTAATTTACATTTGGGAGAGTAACGAAAAGTTCAATCGCTTGAGCAAACGGAACTTCGCAAAACCGCCGTAGCCGTGGCATCATCTACGAATGGTTGCGTGTGTACGGTTTGTGCTTTCAGGTGGCTCGCGAGACTCCCTGCTTCATCGCAGCGTTCGTGTATTGACATCTGGACGGTGCGCCAGAACGAGAATGCTAATCATTTTAATTCCATCCCCTGGAGGTAGAATCACGGCGACGACGCCGCGGCCCCAAAGACTCCAGAGAAATTCCACGAGCAACACGTACTTTTCATCTGGGTTCGGGACGATCGCATGTAAATGTAAGTTCAGGAGTGCCTTAAAAAATATGTGCGTTCACGATAGTAATTTATGTTCCAATCATCAAAGTGCCACGACAAAGCTTGAACTATAATTCAGCCTGCTAAAATTTCAGGAACTTTCCATTCGTAGCTTACGTGTTCGAAATAATGAGTCAGGTTCGATTATAAATGGCGAACACACGCCAAGCAATATATTTTACCTGCAGCAAGTGTAATGACATTTTTTTTTATCAAATGTATTATGTGAGATAAGGCAGTAGCTATGATAATGGCATGCGAGCTTTCGTGCTTTTTGTGCATAATGCTTTAAATGATACACCGTGATTTTCTGAACACGCCCTTAAAATTTAAATACGATATTTTAACTCCTGAGGTTGGCACAATGTTTCACGTTTATGTACTGTTCATAATCTCAGTTTCTATTGTTTGGTGTTACAAGGGATTGTGTTAATGTTTTGTGCTTTGCTGCAGTGTCGTTTATTGTTTATAATCACTAATTGTCTATTCACCGCCCATATTGTTTTGTGTCATGCAATCACTCTGCACTTTTCTAAATATGATTATAATTTATGTTTGCATTTTGTAAATAATGCCGTTTTTGGTTATGTACCCTAAAAGACTGGACCTTTCATATATCACATATATAGTTTTAATAGTAAGTTAATTGAGTAGGCGTTAGAAAACTGTTTATGAATAATGGTGTTGTGTTTGATTGTGTTATTCTCTTTGAGGTGACGACCGATTACGTAAATGTTAGTTGCCAATAGCAAGCGATAGCTATTATCGATATTAAGTCTGGAGGTTTTAAATTGTTTATAAATAAATTACGCTCTAAGCTCGAATCAGTGATATCAGTCGATGAAATAACATTCACTGATAGTCAGTTGATAAGCTACTGTAGAATGGAAAATCAAGAAAAAGAAATACGAATAACTGACTTATGGGATTCTCGACATTCAGTGGTAATCGCAAATAAATCAGTGGAATTCTGCCACCGTTTTAATTAGTTATGAGCCACAGACTATAAGTTTCTCAATTTTCACTATTTTCACTGATTGGGCTTAATTCTCACTATTTCAGATTTATAGTGTAGGAAATTATTATTAACTCTTTTATTTAGTTAAGACCTCCGTCCCTTAAAGAACCTGGTTATGATCAGAGAATTTGAAACGCTGTAACACTATGATAGAAGCCTGCATTGCACACTCTAAATCGGAATCAGTTATTTTTTACTGATTGGCAGATGAAACTGCTCCATCCGGAATCAGTAGAATAAGAAAACTACTAATTAAATGAAGTTAAATGAAACCCACTAATACACACAGTAGGAAATCAGTTATTTTTATTCGATTAATACAAAGCACGAGGGTTGAAAACCGTGCATTACGGTTTGAAATAAATTAGGTATACAATAATTTTGTCGTAAAACAAAATTATTACATGCACAAGGAAATTTTGGAAGTGGTTGGTATCGAACCGCCACCCCAAAACGCAACACATCCTCGTGTTACTTTTGGCTGACGTTCAACCAACTCTGCTATTTTGCCACTGAGAGAAACGGTCTCGCATTTGCGTAGTAACTGAACTTGGAAATGGCGAACGGCTGTAAGTTTCGTAATGTGAAAGTGCTTCATGTTGTCGAAATATACTCATATAATGCGTACGTGGGTACATGGCTTTGTAAGGCTCGAAAGTCATTCTGAGTTAAGTTTAGTTCAGAAGATTATGTGCTTTAAGATAAATATAGTGGTTTCAATGGCGTTGTCGGTGTTTTCTATGTATCTGCCTTTTTACAATGCAACGAGATTTTACAGAATGAAACTGTTATTTTGAAGAGACAGATTGACTAGTAATAACTGTGCTAATTATACAGTGGAACGTTAGAAACAATGCAATATTTTATCAAATTTGTCGTTTCCTCATTATTCGATCTGTTAACTTGCAGACCACAAAACTTTTTTTGGCGTAAATCCGCCTTTCTTATTGAATCACCGCACTATCGAGTCAGTAAAATTATCACTGCTCTATCTGTCACTAAAAATAACAATCTGTAGTGTCTCGTTGCATTTGAAAAGGGCGGATACTAGTGGACATCGATAACCTTGTACGTTGAAACCACTATATGAATCTTTTAAAACACAGAATACGAACTAAACTAAAGATATATTGACTTTCGAACTTTGCAAAGACGTACTTGCGCAGGAAATCTATATATTTCTACAACAAGAAATACTGTCACTTGACGAATTGTACAGCAATATTAAGTGACATTACATTTTGTGGTTCAGTACCCATAATACGAGCACACATTTGGCAGTGGTACAGTAAGGCAGAGGATATGGCTGATCATGAAAGCTTAAGCATGTTTTGCTTTATGGGTGGAGGTTCGAGCCCAACCACGTCCAAAACGTGTTTATGTAGACAATATCTGTGTTCTGCGACAAAATAAATAGTGCCTTACTTACATCACATAGGAATGATCTGTGCTTATTTATCATCTAACTATAAATAACTAGTTTTATACTGCTTGAATTAGTACATTTCTTTTAACTGATGAACTGGTGATATTTTTTTCTATAGATTCCGGATGGAGCAGTTTCAACTGACAATCTGTAAAAAATAATTGATTCCGATTTAGAGTGCATCTTGCTACACACTTTCTACAAATAAAACAATCGGATCTCCGCTGAAAATACCATAAGTACTTGCAGCACGGCAAGAACAATGCATACCAGTCCATAGCCTTGCATGTAGCGGCGAAGACGCACATGATACGCGTGACAGTGTCGCCCTTATCACTCCGGCGCTTTTAGGCCCGAAACTTGAAAATATCTGGCGATAGCCGACCGCCTTAAATAACACTTTTTTTTTCTTTTATTTTTTCCCATCGATTTGTTACTAATGTAGATCAATAGACTTAAGTTTTGCTCAAGTTCTTGCCTTAATGCGTATAAAACCGAATTAAATGACACTGAAGATCACCTATTTAAACATTTAACTTTGAATAAGACTTTTTAAGACATACAACTGCATTACCGTTTCGTAATTCGATGCCAGCAGTATTGAAGACATATATATTACTACTGTAAAAATATACGGTAACAGGTATTTTTTCAAATTTGCATTTCTAATATTCTTAGGCTTCAGCCAGCTTGAAAATAACTGGATGCTTTGAGAAACCCGATCGCAATGAGACTAAATCGTTGAATTGTTATCATTTTTTAAGTTGTCGCTTAGCAACCGAATTAGTGCAACGATAACAAACAAACATTTTTTAAATAAAAAAAATTATAAATAGTTTAAACAAATTTTGGCACAAAAGAAGACGAACTCTGTATTTTTTTTACTTAGGTTAGATTTGTTTACGTAAAACGTATGTCTAAAAGCCATAAAATTCACAAAAATAAAATATAAATATCTGATTATGTTACTGCAGTAGAGACTCTTAAGCCATTCTGATGAAGCCTCACGAAACATGATAATGCACGTTTATAGTTTGCGCAGCATTTCAGGTAGAGAGTGATCCGGGTTGAATGTCCTGCGATGCCACGAGAGAAACAGCATGCGCATTAGCAATACAGGTCACGTGATATTAAAATCTTTAGCCGCAGGGCGTCGGTAAGTACTTCAACTGGCATGCAGTTATTAGCAATGTTAATTCGCGAGTGTACGGATGAAGTATGGGGTATTAGAAATGTTAATTAGCGAGTGTGCGGAGGAGGTGTGGGGTGAGGTCTTTTTACGTATGTACTTTCATTTACCTTAACCATTGCTCGCATATGTGTTTCTGAGTTTTCGGCGATTTTTTTTTAAAACTGGTTTTTCATTTCTGCGAACGTTTTTTTTTGCAGATGAAAATAGCCTTGTTTCTTAGTGTTTTAACGTTCGAGTTGAAGTGAATCTCGTGAATAAATGCCAAGGTACAGTGAATGCGGCAAATTTAGAATGTTATTCTTTTTTATATATCTTCATCACCAAACGTTTATGTTTAGACGATTTGCAAGGATACGTTATCGATTTTATTGTTGACAGACTGTTTTATTCGCGGTTATTCAATTTTACATTTTTTTTTGCCACAAATGTACATACATACATACATACATACATAATCATTAGATGCCTAACGTTTTACCCTCATGCACGTTTGTATACAAAAAACTTTGCCATGAGATATTGACGCCAGTTATGCTGGAATTCCTCCAGTGGAATATTTTCTTTTATTAATATTCGATTTTGAATAACGGTTTAAGCCAAGTGACTTCTATTTTCGCATTGCCTGCTCGAAAATGCATCCGTAATTTGAACATTTTTGGAACAAGGTAAATGCAGGACAAAAGTTACGTATTTAGCGAAACTGACGGGCCGATCACTTAGAACTAAAGACAGTTTAACACTTCGAGGTAAGAACATTTTTACCCGCTTTTAAGATAACCTAAACGTGAGTTGTAATACCTATAGGATGTTCACGATAAAATGAGCACTTTTGAAAGCCCTGGTTACGATCTACTTGTATGCACGTTGTGTATTCTTCCGCCTTATGTAGAATTAATATTGCCACGGGCCTCATCACTTTATTCATGCGTCGGTCAAGTGAAACTATGAAATTATTAGAAAAGTAAACATGATATAAATCTGCTAATTTTTACACATTAGGGCGTTTAAAAAAACAGAAAGCAAACGAATTCATTTAAATGATCAAAAATAGTTACCTAACACTTTTTATTCGACGTTAACACATTGGAATACTTTCTCTCCATCGTTACCAACTTTACCGGATGAGAGTACGCTGGCAAGACGATCAGCGCTACCTTTTTGAAGTATTCCTCAACACCTGAAGTCATGAACACTTGAGGGGCTGGCCTGAAGACGGCTCTAGAGAGAGAGAGAGAGAGAGAGAGAGCAATGGCGTGTGCTTCGTAAACGGAACGCCCTACACAATTCGTTGTAAAAATTTTAATCGGTGTTTTTAATAATCTTTTATATTTTTGTATGGAAATTTTTGGACCATTTTGCAGAAGAGAAAAGAAAATATTTTAGCTCGCAATTGTATGGTTAAAAACGAAAAGTCACGTGTTCATTTCTCACTACTGGGGATAATTCTTACTGCCTTTTGTTCCTATGGGCTGGAAAAATTCTTTATTTGATTTTTCTCAACATTTTGGTGATAACTGAGCAAAGTATTGAAGAGTTTAGTAACCCATACATTGATTTGGATGTGGTGGTTGGAGGAGGAAGCATTGGTGACTGTCACGAGGTGGATGGGTTTCCTACGGGTGCTCCCGCCCCATGACAACGCGCAAACTGCAATTGTACAGAAAATATATCCAGACCACAAACTCTTGAGTGCTAAGTTTTCCTGTTGAAAGATCACGCGTGATCGCAGCTAGATCTTTCCCTCCCGTCGCGGCGGCGTGGAAGTGACGGTATATCCTGTCATCTGCCTGACAATTCCAATAATCCCGGAACGGATAGACGTCGTGAAGAAGCCGGCTTTGTGAGAGGACCTAGGATTACGGACGTGGACAGCGGACAGCCACCTCCGCTGCCGGAGTTGTCGTGCTGTCCGGACTGCCAGAGGCCGGTCGTGTAATGGCCGTCGCGATCGTATCGTCGTCCTGGTCCAACTGCTCTGGTCCCAACACGATCCTGGTAACACCCCCCCCCCCCTTGCACAATGGGTGGCCCGAGTGTCCACTGTCCGGCATTAACTGCCCAATTACGAAACTTACTTCACAGTGCTCCACAAACACACGTCCTGCTTTCTTGGCTCTTTGAGGCCAACGTTTATTAGGAATTTTCTTTGCTCTTGAAGACAAATCTCACACTTCTATGGTTTTGCAGTTTCGCTGAACTCTATGGGAAACTAAGTAAAAAAATTACGACTAGTCAACGTTTAAATTCATAAGAATAAAACAGTTAATTTGAATAATTTCTTAAACGAACACGATGGATTGCGACTCCATTGGAGGATGGGAAGACAATAATAAACGTTGCGGAATATTGTAAGCGTGTCCGGCGTAGCCAGGACCAATAGGAAGAGAGTGAGCATAAATACAGAGACCAACACAACTAGTATTGGTGTAGTGGAGAATATAGGCAGCAATCTTCAGAGTGGCCGAGTACTGAACCAGCATGGCGATATCATGTTTATAGGGCCGCAGCTTAAAAATTAAGAGTTCAAAATTAAGAAGTTACGAGGTAGGAATCAAGCAGAAGCCACCTATCAATCGCCCACACGGAACCACGTTTCCTGTTTACTTACGATTCACAATCCGCATGTTAATTTTTAATTCCAGCCAAATAACTATAGCGATGAGGGTACCATCTTAAAATTGAGTTGAGAGATTTGCGGGGCTCTAAACAACGAGGTCTTGAGAGCCGATGAGGGTGAAATGAGGTGAGAACGGAGCAGCGCTGGAATGCGAGGGCGGGGGAAACGGGAGATCCCCGAGGAAATCCGCCGACCAGCAGCATCCCACTTGCGAAAATCCGCCTTGGTGGGAGGCGAGCAGTCTAACCGCTCAGCCACCGTGACCCCTACTACCATCTTAAAGCTTTTTTTTTAAACTATCAATATAATCTCGCATATCACAACAATCTTTTAGTAAGATCATTATTCAAAGTTGGCGTTTTCTGGCAGACACACTTGTTATTGTTAAACACACTGGAAAATCGTGGAAAATTTTTGAACCAACATATTTTCGATAACTCTCTATCGAGTTTATCCGTTTATGTTCGGATGATAAGGTATTTGAATTGGCTAAGGTCGTTGCAGACCAATTACAGACGTTCTGTTACAGAGCACAGGGACCCTCATTGTCCTAGAGAAACAGGGAAAGTAGTTTCATACACGTATGACAGCCAATAAGGAAATAAAACTATCGGACATAGTACGTTGAATGCTAGGAAACAAACTTCTCCCGCAATAAACCATATATGCTTATTGCGAATTGAACTAGCAAACAAATATAATCATAAGCATACACATTTGACGGCTCTCAAGCGCTTTATGTTAAGAGCCGCTCAAATCTCTTGTCACTCATACACATGTATTTGCCTTTTTAATATTTCTAAAGCTTGGTCGTTGCTGGAAGTACGAGTTTCGGTTCTCCTGTACACGACATAATTAGAGACCTGCAAAATTCGCGTTATTTTCTAGCTGCACGATGAACTTCACCGTCCTATGTATATTCGAGCCAGGGTCTTTTGTTTATTGGCTTCCGCAGAAGTCAGGTGCCATTTTCTCTTTCGACTTTGTTGGATGCCATTGGGCCATGGTGTCGTTAATTGTTTCTTATTGGTTCAAATATGTCCGGGAGGTGCCAGGCAAACTGTTGCCCAGTAATAAAAACCACTATAAATGTTTCAAAGTCTATTATGTCAAATAATAACGCGAATTTTGCAGGTCTCTAGTCATAATACATAAGTTAACATATATTTTTGGCTGAAAGGTGCACCCAACATTCAACTTTATAAAATAATTTGCACTTAATGAAAGGAGTCTAGGAGCATTCAATGCCTATGAAACACGTCTACATAACATAAAGCGAAAATTTCGCGGATTCAGTCGGCAAAAGGTAGACTCCGCAATCCTATGTGTACTCGAGCTTCGGTTAGTTATTCATTGGATGTTGCTCCAGTTTAACCACTGACCTTGTAGCACGGGATTCGGTCCTTGTTTTCCTTGCTGTTTCTTTATTGGCAGAATGTCGCTTGGGGCGTGTCTAACGAATTGTGATCCAATAGAAGCATGAACACCGATGTACTTGTTGAAGTAAAACTTGTCCGCAAGTGAATAAGCAAAGTATCCGGGCCTCTACTAATAATATTACATGGAAATTTATTCTCTCTCCTTTATGAAAAGGTGAATAGAAAATTATTTTGTAGCGGCTAACAAAAATGCTTACGAGTGATTATTACGTAAAAATAGAAAAATAATTCTGTTTCACGAGAAAGTTATTTCAAATAATATTATTTTAAGAAATCGACAAATGGCTATATGAACTTATGGTATATCCGAACCCAAATTTTATGGTATAAACGAACCTTAATTGTCTGGCACAAACACCCCTCCCCCCTAACCCAAGTGACGTGAGGGAGGGGGCTCGGCAACCATAACTCGCCCCTTACCCCAAGGGACACTATCGATTCCCCTTAGGCCCGTTTTTCCCCTCCTCCTCCCCGTTTTCGCGTAAAGTGTTTGACGGGGCAGAAATAAAATTTAACCTAGGTCCAACGGTTTGCGAGATATTAACTGCAACTTTTAAATGTGTACCATAGTTACTTTGGTTGGCTTCGAGAATTCTAAAACTTGCAACAAGCACTCCAAAAACTCTTAGCGGATTGAGATCGGACGAACTGTTCAGAAGTTATTAAAGTTTCAAGGTACGAGTGTGCCATATTATACCAACAGTATTTTTTGTACAATATACAGTGTATGATTTACTATAGCAGGTGCAAAGACAGGCAACCAGCAGGTCGATTGCCGGCCCAGCAATACGAGCTGTTATCCTGATGGCCTTCGAGGGATTTAGAAGCAGGTCTTAACGGCCAACAATGAATAAATACAGACGTCAGCTGTTCGCAGTCGTGAGCCGACACTTGTAGGCGAACACTGCCTATCGCTTGCTTGCTGCAACAGTCCACTGAGGAAGGCGATAAGATACACCAAGTTAATTACTTTCATTTCTACCGTGAGGTCCTTATAATTACGCCGTACAAATCACTGACGTTCTGCACCGTCAATCTTAGCTCGATCTGTAGTTACGTAGTCCGGCCGTTTTACATTATGTGTTCTATATCATAGTTCTAACAATTTTGATATTGGATAAAAAATTCAAAATTTCATTGCTGTCTTTAATATTAATCTTAGGTGTCCTGCCCCTCACAGATTTTCTCTGAACTTTTTAAACTTTTACTACTGCTAACTGGTTCCGAAATGTCTGTAGCTATTACTGTATGTATTCTCTCTTTCGGATAGGAAAATTCAATGAACTAAAAACTTGCAGCACAGGAAACCAACATTTTCAGTTTAAAATTCAAATAATAAATGGCGCATAATCATCAGTGGAGACAAATTATTTCTTAAAGTAAAACACGAATATTTTCAAGCGGACAATTCTAAGTAAAATTACACTCCTTTGGACAGTATACGTTATGCATCTTCATGTGTGTGTATATATATATATATATATATATATATATATATATATATATATATATATATATATATATACACACACCCCTAATAACTCGGATGTTATGTTTAATTTATTTATAACATTTAATATAAAACTACATGAAAAATTGCCAGAAATTTTTGAGAAACGATAGCACTCCCGTTGCCGAAGACAGCCATGACTCGGAGAATGCGTATCACACGAAAATATGCTCTTATATTCATTAAAAGTGTAAATCTTTAATTGGCAATTTTTGTCGAGCATAAAAGTTATTTAGCTTATTATCCGTAATAACATTTTGCACGAAAATCGGCAAGTTCGTGGTTTTACAGTATTCTGTCAAAGAAAATAAGAACGAATTTTCATCAAAAATACTTTATAGTTATCGGGATTTCAATTAAACATTAAACAAGATTTGTAGCAATAACAAGGATATTAATGCATGTTTTAAAAATACACATTTTCTACATGTCCATATTTATAATAACTGTAATAAATTATTACTTTGATTTATGTCTTTTTAAAAAAATATGAATTAGAATTCAACGATATTTCCTTATGTTCGGCCAGTTGGTACCATATTTCATGTGTTATTGTAAATTTTTATGATGTTTGCAGACGCATACCGAAACATTTTGACAACCTGTGAAATTTTTTCGAAGCCTCGAGCTATATGCTGCACCATCTGAACCACTTACAATATCAAAAAAAGTTTATAGTACGCCTATACAGTACAGATGTTTCTTTCACTCGTACAATAACACCCTAATACATTTTCGAGTGGTGGAAACTAGGATCAGTTTGACGAGCATGAATATTCAATTACTGCTGGCGACATTCTTGGCTACGATCGGTGTAGCATTGTCTTCGGAACTCGAGGTTTAGTGTTCTTTTTAAGCATACATTTCAATGTTAGCAGTACTTTGCTAACCACCGGCATGAAATCAGAGGCGCCAATACGACCAAAAAAAAAAATAATATGCTCAAACGCGACTATTTAACATGACGAGAATTTAAGACATTTCGAAGAACATTTTATCAGTTGACCAGCTTACGCGTTACCCACGATCTAGAGTTTGTGGTAACTCACTGTACTTACACGGTATGAAACCAAGCCATTAAATTATTGTTTTTTATCATATCGGAAAAAAAGTTATTATATGAGAGGTTATGGAGACTCATCTCAGTAACTCATTGTTTCTTCGTGCCATGGTTTTCTTACTCTTGGTGGGTACACATATACAATATTCCGTTAGGTTGGTAGAAAACCCTATAAAGGCTGTTCGCAATAATGTGAGCACTTTCGAAACCAACCTTAGAAAAAATTCACTGCCCCAGTCTGCATATATTTTAACTGGCGCACTGAGTGACATGCGAACAGTAAAGTTGGTAACGCCGGAAGGAAAGTAGTTCCATATCTTAACGTCGAATTAAAAATGTTAGATAACTTAAATTATTTCTTCTGCTTTCTGTATTTTTTTAATGCGTCTAATTGCAAGAATTAAAAGATTAGTAAAATATTTTATTTTTTTTTATAATTTTACAGTTTCATTTTACCGACACATGAATAAAGTGATGCGGCCCATGACAATGTTAAGTTTACATAAGACGGAAGAATACGCGACGTGCATACAGGTAGATCTTAAGCAGGGCTTTCAAAAGTGCTCACTTTACCGTGACAAGCCTTTAAGAACAAATGCAATACATAGTGTTGGGCAGTGCTCTCGTTATTCGCCGATTATTCTCGCATAAGTATTTCACTCAAGAGTTTAATGCTCCAATTTTTAAACGAGAGATCTGCCTATATTTTGTGAGCAAAAGAAAATTTGCGTGAAGATTCCAAGCGTATAATTTATGGTAAACAATAGAAAATCATTACATTAACCTTACTAGAAATCATTCTCAAACGCATATTTTTGTATGTAAAATATTTTTGTAGATTCAAAAGTTAACATTTTGTAACTGTGGAGTATTATTTTATTTTATTTCTTTAGATTATGAGCTACCTCTGAACTAAATTTTGACTAAATTGTACTTTGCAATATTTTTCCAGTAGAATCCCGCGTGAGAACTTTTCTTGAAACTTGTTTTCAAGCCGAGTTTTTCAGAAGTATAAAAAAATTATATAAATCTCAAATTTCCCGCGTCGTTTTTATCAGTGTGATTAGTTCAGATTATAACCGGGGATAGGAAAATTTCGCGAGTTCATTGGCCCGTAGGCTAGACTCCACAATCCTGTGTATAGTCGAGCCGCAGACGATTGTTCATTGACTGCTGTCTCAGTGTCACTCCACACCGGCAGTATGGAATTCGCTTCTTGTTCCCTTGCAAGTCTGTTATTGGCTCAGAGTCGTCCAGGGCGTGCATAATAAACTCTGATCCAATAGCAAATGTGACTTCAGTGTACACGCGTTTCAAATATATCTTGTCCTAAATCGAATTCGCGAAGTTTTCCTATCCCTAATTATGACATAAAAGTACTAGAGTACGTACCTTTATGCGAAAATAAAAAATAAATAAAAAACCGTCAGGCTACGCATTTGGATGCCATGGAAGTTGAGATAGGGGTGAATTACTTCAACTCGTACATCGCCCACGCACTGATCTCGTCAACACCTACAATGGTGTTCGGAAAACGGCATTATTATTATTATCATTGAACGACTCCAATCTTCGGAAGATTTACAATTACGCATGACAGGTACACAGAATGTTCTCCCTTCCGTGGCAGTGTGTCGTTAATAAATTTTCCCCACTTATCTCCGACTCAGACAGAGACAAGAATCGAACAAACCCCTACTGTGTTTTGTTCGGGCGTTGTAACCGTTTACATGCAGGTGTGGACTTTCTCTTCACACAGCAGAACACATAGGAAGCCGCCGACCTCCCGTGGCGCAGTCTGCCGCCGTACTGGGGTGCGGCAGGTTCTGGGTTCGAATACCAGGTAAGGCATAGATGTTAGTTTAAGTTAGGTCATAAGTCCCCTGATAAGCCTTCAGATATAACAGCGGGGGGATTTAATAAACCCTATACACGAACTGCAAATGAAGCCTTCGTTTACAAAAAAAAAAGTTAGACATTTTTAAATTACACAAACTCTATTTTTAGTGTATAAGGATTCCAACGCCTTCATTTTTATACAGATCGGGGTAAGGCCGCACGGTCTAAACTAAACTTAGATTTACAATAGTCACCCACATATCAGTATCTCACTCAGGATTTAAACCCAGGAAATCGTGGCCGGACGGGTCCCTAGCAAACTCCGCCTCTATGTACTTAACGTACACTACCGTTAATGTGCTGTATTTTTTAGCAAATTTTTTAACTATTATTCTACGCAGTTATTCTAAACTAAACTTGAAACATATGCGTTTATGAAGTTAGTGTTTGATATAAAAATGTTATGCACAAAAGCCCAAGAGGACCGGACCTTCTCATAAGTTCTGAAAATTACTTTGAAAAATAACTCGATAGTCGGAAATTTTTCAATCAATCATGCTGGATGAAGTGGGCATGAACAGCGTCGTCGCCACGTGAGCATGACGCCATGGTTATCACTGTTCTTCGCGAACATTCTCGCGATAATGGGAGCCGTGGTGGTGTAGCGACCAGACTACTCTGACTCCCACCAAGGCGATTCCCGGCGGGGTCACTGCGTCGGCGGGTTTTGTAGGGGATATCCCGATCCCCCATCCTTGAATTCCGGCGCTGCTCTATTCTCACCTCACTTCTCCCCTCATCGGCTCTAAAGACCACGATGCTAAGATCAGCCCAAATCTCTCCGCTCCAGTCACGATAATAAATTTGTGTCATTGTCATCACAACTAAGGGATATTTAGTCCTGAAATGTCTTAAATTCTTAAAATGGTAGGAATTCGAAATTTTTTCCCATTTTCTTGGAATATTTTAAATTTTGTGACACTATAAAAATATAAACTTGACGGAAGTATAAAATCGACCGATAAATAAAATACGTCACTTTTTCTATTGTTCCTTTTAAAATTTCCCCTTGAAATATTTTACCAAACAAATGAACACTTTCTAGACTACGCTCGAGTGTAGTTTGAGCAAAGCTAATTTGAAAATTTCTTTGCTGTTCAGAACAAAACTCGCATGGATGTGCAGTTTTATTTCCGGCTAGTGTTCAACACGACCTCACAAGAACACGACAGCGCAGTAACAATGATATTGCTAATGATAGAATATATTTTTTATAGCCACTCAAAGGGACATGATTGATTGCATATCTTTTTATACGATAAAGTACATTTGATTGGGCCAATATCAGCTCGACTCTCCATTGGTTGATGACTGGCCAATAACAAACGCTATAAAGTACAGGTAGTGTCCGGTGTGGTATGGACCAATAGGACGATGGTGAGCTATAACACAGACACCAACTGAACCGGTGTTCCTGCAGTATTGGATATAGGCGACTCGCTTCTAATTTATCTCAAGTGCCAGTAAATGTGTGCAGGCCTCAACGTGTTAAAAATTTTTAAGAAGTATCACATCAGGATTGTTGCGCTGCCCGCTGCGGAGCAGAAACCCTACTGCAACGATCATCTGCGTGAAGATTGAAGCGGGACTCATCTGAGAACACAATGGGTAGATACCCGGAAATTTCGCGTATTCATTCGGCAACAAGCTAGACTCCACAATCCTTTATGCACTCGAGTATCAGTTAGTAGTTCATTGGCTGTTGCTCCAGCTTAACCCCAGACCTGATCGATAGAGACGTGCAAAATTCGCGTTATTTTTCTGCAGCAGACTAAACTCCAAGGTGTTATGCGTGCTACTGACGTCCCTCAATGGCCGACAGTATTTGTGGCTCGACGTGAAAGACTCTTCCAACCAATAGTAACAGTTCAACGTCAGCGTGACCAATCGCCTGTAACACAGTTACACAGGCACGTGAGCTCGTGCAGAAGCCATCAGCCAACGAAATCACGGGTCGTGTTCAGAAACGTATAGGGCAATGACGTCTAGCCTGTCGCAAAATAATAACGCGAACTATGCACGTCTCTACTGATCGATCATGCTGGATTCGGTTCTTATCTTCCTTGCAGGTTCGTCATTGGTTGAAAGTCGTTCGGGGCGTGTCCGGCAAACTACGGCGCAGCGGAATAACAAGCACATGTGTGCACGTGAATGCAGGTTTAACTCGTCCCTCAGATGAATCCGCGGGAAATTCGTGTCTCTAAGGACGGGTCGACGTTCGTCTGTGCGACGATGACGTTCCCGTCTCCACTGAGGGCGTGCCGCACGACGCCGAAGGGGACGAAGGCAAACAGCGCTTTCTACGCCGTGCCTGAGGGCCAGCCTCGATCGAACAGCGACGAATGGTTCTTGTCGAGCACAGTGCAGGCCCCACAGACTTGCAGGATCTCGCTGGATGCGGCGCCGCGTTCTGCTGCTGTACGTCGGACAACAAGCCGATATTCTCTCAAGGCTGCTCACGATCAAGTGAGCACTTTTTGAAATCAACCAGTTTAAAAAAATGTCAGTGTTCCCACCTGCGTATATTTTTAACGGGCACGTGTAGTGACATGCCTCTAGTGATGTTGGTACCGGCGGAGTAAAAGTAGTTCCATGTCTCACCGTTGAATTAAAAATGTTTGGTAAACATTTGTCAACACTACAATGATTTTTTTCCCTGATTTTTTTTAATGCATTTAAGTGTATGGAGCGTAATATTTGTAAAATATTTACTTTTTTGATGATTTTACAGTTTCCCTTTACTGACGCATGAATAACGTGATCAGGTCCATGACATTGCTCATTTTACTTATGGTGGAAGGATACACAATGTGCTTAGAAGTAGATTTTAAGCAGGGCTTTCAAAAGGGCACATTTTACCGTGAACAATCTATACCTAGATTACTTTACGTGATGTACGACCTGTACGCATCCACGACTGAACACATCGTGTCAAAGTGGTGACTGCACGGTATAGATGAATGACTAAACGGCTTCGCGCACTCCGTCCCTAAGATCCCGTCCAAATAGGTATGCGTGCTGACTGATATTCTTTGAGATCATGACGCCGAGACATACTGACTTGCCTTTCAAATTCAGACTTCTGCCTTTCCAGCCTGTTGCGTGGCCTTTCCTAGCACTGGATATAACGGCCACAAGCTCCCCCAAAATCGGATATCGCAGCGACCTTTCTGCGACTTGGCATTAACCATTTTCATCGCGTAATTGGTACTGCATGTGGTCTAGGTTTTATTGCAAATTGACGAAACCTTATGGGTGTAGCATTTCCATGCCCAGCAGTGTACTAACAACTGCTGCTAACAATAGACTGTTCATGATAAACGAGCACTTTAGACAGGCCTGCTTAAGATCTGCTTGAATGCACGTTGTGTATTAATCCGCCGTATGTAGGAACATTAACATTAACATGGACTTCATCACTTTATTCATGCGTCGGACAAATGCAACTGTGTTCATTTTTACACTTCGGTACATTTGAAAAAAACAAGAAGCGAAAGAAATAATCTAAGTTATCACAAATGGTTACCTAATGTTTTTTATTCGACGTTATGATATGGAACTACTTTCCATCAATAATTAACAACTTTTTCGAGCGCATGTCACTCAGTGCGCCCGATATGCGGGCAGGGTAAGTGATTATTTTCGAAGGTTGTTTTCAGAAGTGCTCACTTTATCGTGAACAGCCTTCAACATATTTTAATGTGTTTCCTGACTATGCATTTTTTCCCCCCTTGTGTGGGAGGACCACCAGTCTTGCTGCATCTGCTCTACATACCACAGGGAAAAAAAAACACCCTTCCGTTAAATTTAAATATGTAAATGCCCTGCAGAACTGCGTGTGGCCGGAGTGTGAAGTCGTGGTTCGACATAAACAATAGGGGGCTGCCTGCGATTCAGAAAAAAAAATAAATAAATAAATAACTGGTCGCCCTGCGTCGAGGGACACAGACCCCGCGGTCCCGCCCAATCTGAAGTATTCATGAGATGAACGAGATAAGGCTGGGGGAGCGAAGGATCGCTGAAGGCGGGAGTGATCCACGGGGAGGCAGGGGCGACCGTCGCAACACCCACGTGACAACCGCTGCTGGAACGTTTCCAAGACCGGCCACGTCCCCCGGGGTTCGAACCAGCGACCCCCGGCTCTTGAGACACCCTTTTATAAATCATTCGCAAGTTCACCAAATCAGTGTACAGTACACGTATAGTGAGAAAACGATGATGGTATTTTTTTTTTTTTCTTCCACAACCAAGATAGCGTGCCTACATTTTTTTTCCCCCGGAAACTGTAGAGACGCTGAACAGTCTTAAAATATGTTCACAGTATCTTCACACATCTGAATGAAACCTTTGAAAAATCCCCTTATGTATGACGTGTTTGGTTGTTTTCTGGATATGCCATGTATCACAAGCGTTTGATACGTCGGTCAACAGAAAATCATTGTATTTTAAGTTAAATTGGAATTTTATTTATATATCATAATATTTCATTAATAATTAATATGGTTAAAACCAGTGAGAAAATAGGTGTGTTGGCGATGCCTTAAGAAAAAATATCTCAAACAAAATATCCTTAAAATTGAGTTAGCACAAGTGTGGCGCGTTGTCGCTTTGGTGTAATTTTTCATAGGCTTTGTAAAACTTTCTTTGCGCAAATTGGAAAAATGGCCTTAAAGTATAACTTGGGCAGGGTTTCAGAAATGTTGGAACTAACTGCGAATGTACTACACATTTGAAACGTGATTTTCGTGATATTCTCATAAAATGTGCAGATGAACACTTCAATTACAACTTCGAATATTTATTAGAATTTCTTTTTTACAGTGTTAAGACTATCTGTTTCCTTGCTCCGTTGCATCTTTATAATTGGTCACTAGTTTTTTTATAATTTATTTCATCAGACGTTTAATATTGACATCACGCATCATTTTTTTTTTTTGGATTTCGTTATCGCTCTTACGACGTTAAAGATTAGCCAATTTAATTGTGTTCCACTCAACACCTAAACAATTCTTGCTGGTATGGTGGTGTTAACACTGAATAGGATATGTCGGGAGTGTGTAAAGGACAAAAGTTACAAACAAGAAATTATTTTCGTTTTGTTACACCTCAGAGTGGATTTGACGTAAAATAAACTCTTAACTCACAAACAAAAATGGGACAGATTACATTGACATAAGACGTCATGAATTACTTCAAGAAATATTTGATATCACGTTATGGAATGTTATCGCAGTTCTTCAAATTTGCTTGAAATAAGGAAATGTTTGTATACTTTTATGCTTTCTATAATTTTGCGTAGAATGAATTTTACTGGCGATATATTAAAATTAATTAAAACATGTACTTTCAGTCGCCCTTGTTAATTAACACCTCATTTCAACTTAAAATATTCAACTTGAACACTGCACCGATTGCATTACACTGGGGAAAAAATATTGTATAGCCCTATATGGAAATTTGTAATGAAGGAGGTACGCCGTGTAATACAACAACATGTTTTCCGGACCAAATAAAAAATAACCTAACGCAATGTTAATTCGGGTACACTTAGAAAACTGTCACCAACAGTATTAGCGGTAATAATAAATAATGCCAAATCTCTTATTTACTAATATAGCAGGAATTCACAACTATTTTCCATATAGTACACATGCAGAATAATTATTATAACCTTAATTTCTTGCCTGCTGAAAATGTGGTCTTGTCCACTTATTAATCACCAATCGTCACACGTCATCAATTAGTGAAACAGAAGCTGTCCACATCCAACCGGCGCAGTATAAATAAAACACGCATCATAGAGGAAGCTACACACAGACAGCCGGGCAAGAAATCCATAGCTGTTAGTAGAAGTAGACTCGGGATACTTCCGAAGGCTGCAGATGATGCCCGAACGACCGTGTTACGAAATCTCTTACCGGCTCCTGGAAAAGGCGAACGGGAAATGGAGCCGCTAGGCAGGGAAGACTTGCGTCTGGTGTATTGAGTGGCGCAAGTACAGAGAAATTTTTGTTGCTCTGCGCTGCGTCGGTGCAACAAATGGCAGGTTGTCATATTCAATCGGCCTACTTGGCGGCGCAGATTTTGCGTCGTTCACGTGACCTGTTGCTTCTGTTTGCTCATACGCGATTCCAACTGCGGTGCAGTGCGAGTGAACATTCTGCGTTGCACCCACTATAGGCTATTCACGGTAAAGTGAGCACTTCTTGAAGCCCTCTCATTTGTAATAATAGTCAATAGAAATATTTTACTGTAGTCTTACACTCTGGGAAACGACTGATTCGCAGTGAAATTCAACTACTCTAATCAGTGAAAATAGCTCCACTTAGAATCAGTGGAAAACCACTGATTGCTTCAGTGAAAAACTGATTGAATTAGTGATGGCCGACTGCAGTGGCGAATAACATATTGCTTTTATTGAATGTAGGCAAATAATTACGTGAAATAAACATATTTACGATAGTTTGCTATTTATATTGTGTTATTTACCCTACTTTAAAAAAATAAAACAGTTTCGCTGGTGGCCGGGATTGATACGTCTGTCAAAAATAATTAGAAACGGAGCAAGTTGCGCAGATGTTTCACGGATCCATCAATAAGAAAAAAACACTGAGAAAACAGTGGAAAAAATGACTGACGAATCAGTGAGAAATGTCACTGAATCAATCAGTGAAGGAAATATGGCATTTTTTTCACTGGTTCATCAGTTCAATTCGCTGGAGTGGCTGTTGTATCAGTCAGATACGTTTGACTGATCGAAAAAGTAAAATCCTCACTGATTCAGATTTGGAGTGTGGACGTTGACACTTTCGAGCGAGCGAGTGAAGAGATTTGGGCGGCTCTTAACAGCGAGGTCTTGAGAGCCGATGTCGATGATTGAGATGAGTAGGGAGCAGCGCTGGAATGGAGTGCGAGAAACGGTAGCTCCATGATAAATCCTGCCGACCAGTGGCATCGTCCGGCACGATTCCCACATGCGTAAATCCGGGGGTGACCCGGCCGGGGATGGAACCCGGTTCGCCGTTGGTGGGAGACGAGCAGGCTAACCGCTCAGCAACCAAGGTCCGCGTTAACTTTCGAGTCCAGTGAAATATATGCACTGTGTTTATTAGTTATAGGCTGTTCACGGTAAAATAAACACTTTTGAAAATCCTGCATAAGATGTACTTGTATATACGTTGTGTATTCCTCCGCCTTATGTAAAATTAACATTGATATTGCCTCATCACTTTATGCATGCTTCGGTCAAATGAAACTGTGACATTATTAAGTAAAAGAATACTTTACAAATGTGCTCATTTTTACACTTCGATGCAGAAAAAAAGCAGGAAGTGAAATAATTAAATTTAAGTTAACACGAACGATTACCTAACACTTTTTATTCGACGTTAAGATATGGAACTACTTTCCATCTATCATTACCAACTTTACTGGGTGAATGTCACTCAGTGCACCATTAACATAATGCATGCAGGGGCAGCGACTTCTTCTAAGGTTCGTTTCTATAGTGCTCACTTTATCGTGAATAGCCTTTACATGCAAATATTAATTTTAAATAGTGGCAGAAGGATAAAAATGGCTAATAGGGAAAATGTAACTAGGGCCTCAAAAGTGCTCACTTTACCGTGATATAGCCTATAGAGACGTATGTATAATAACTAGGAATAGGAAAATTTCGCGAGTTCAATGACCTGTAGGCTAGACTCCACATTACTGTGTATACTCGAGTCTCAATTGTTTGTCCATTGGTTGCTATCCCAGAGAGCGGCCTGTGTTACTCCGCAACTGGCAGTATGGGTTTGGCTACTTGTTTCCTTGCAAGTCTGCTATTGGCTCAGCGTCGTCCAGGGCATGTCTTATAAACCACGAAACAATTGCAAAGTCAACTCTAGTGCGCACACATGTTTGACGTCTAACTTGTCTTGAAATGAGCTCTCGCGCAGTTCTCCTGTCTCTAATGGTCGGCCGCCTTAGAAAGTGGAACGTCGTGAGGCGTGGAGGCTGCGACCTGCGGCAAACGCGAGGCCCCTTGGGTATTTTCCCGAAGTCTGGCGGCCCGCGTGCGAGAGTCGTGTACAGGCCGGCGCCGCGGACCTTCCTTATTAGGGAGATGGCAGCTGGCGCCAGCGATGCCTTGACCCCGCCCCCCCCGGTGACCCAGTTGGCAGCGCGCCCTGCAAACTACGTGGGCAGCTGCGCACCCTGGGACCACACCACCGCTGACCCCCTGGAACCCCCCGGTCGCCGTCGTTCGTTTCTGTCACCTCGTTCGCGCACTCTCCGATCTCACTTCATTCTCGATGTACTGTATTATTTTCCTTCTTTATTCAAGGTTTGAATTCCTACAATCAGCATGTAAGCAGGCGCGAAATAGACCATAACAGTGGCGGACGCTTTCGTGGAGGTGTTTTAAGCGTTTAGAATGTTTCTCCAGCTCAACAAATTTCCTTCCTAAATCCCGAAATATTAAAGGATCCACACTTCGTCACGTTTTTAACTTAGTAACCAAAATGGCTGATTCAACCACGAAATAAGTTGAAAAATGATGAGTATACGCTGCTCAAGGTAAACTGAGCACTTTTGAAAGTCTTACTCAACTTTTACGTATGTGCACATCGTCTATAGTCGATTCGCGGTTTCTTCGCACTTTTTAACCAAATCTTTGAAAAATCGCCCCGTATATGATATGTTTCGTTGTGTCATGCATCACATACGTTTTTTTTTTATTTTTTTAACACAGAAGTATCTTACTTTTCTTAAATAAGACTTTTGCCGATATTTTATGTAATAATAATAGTATTCCATTTGTAGTTTATATGAATAAAAATATAAAATCTAGTAATAAATAGTTCTTACCCGAGATTTCATTGCACAGAATGCGCTCCAATGTGGTTCGTTGTACCTTCGGTGCAATTTTCTGTTTTAAATGTTGACTAGTTGTAGTTTTAACTTAGTTTCCCATAGAGTCCAGCGAAACAGCAAAACCATAGAAGTGTGAGATTTGTCTTCAAGAGCAAAGAAATTTCCAAACAAACGTCACCCGAGTATGTACGTGCAAACTCCTCGAAGGGCTAAGCTTTGTTTGCAAGAGGCGGAGGAATAACCTGAAAGTAGAACATTAGCAGGGCGTCAGAAAAGTTAGAAGTAGCCGCGAATGGACTATACGTGCTGTTTCACTAGCACTTAGTCCCTAACGTCATTCACTGAGTGGACGAGTTTGCAGGTGGATTTCCGGTCCCCGAACCACAGAGTAGATAGTGCACACAGACGAAATGTCGTGACGCATCATTTTATGAGCGCGTGCCCTTTTTCGGGTCAGCTGATTGTATTCATCATCATCCGGTGTTTTCGTACGTAATGAATGGATCTGTCCCATAATTTAAAAAAAAATTAACGTAAGTTACTAGCAGTTGTACCATAAACCAAGCCATAAAAATATATACAAGTATATAAAAGTAACTGCATGCATTTATAATATATAGTAGGCCTATATGTTGTAAACATGTATTCAGACACAAACATACTAAGAAGGAAAAAGTTAAAGTAATTATGTTTAATATCCAGAAATTATTCTAAGGACTAAAAGGTTTCAAGTACTTACAGCAGAATTTGACAAATACGGTATAACAAGTACTTAAGAATTCCTTGTAATAACTGAAACGATAGAACCAATGACAACAATTTCTATTGGTCCATGAAACTGGCAGCAACAAATAGTAGAATTTCGGTGTGTCAGTAGAAGCCAATAGCAAAGATCAGGAAGAACGCTGTCTGCATTGGTTCTGGCTTCTTACCTTGTACACCGACCATATTGCTGGCGGAGCAAGCGGTTGTTTCCCATCTGTATTCTCAAGTTCTCTGTGCCCGCAGCTTGCATCACGACATGTTGGAGAGAGGGGAATAAAGAGAAAGAGCAGGAAAGAGAGCGAGAGGGATACATAGTTCTGCATGTTTTCGCCAAAATCGCTAATTTCTTTTATTTTTTTCAGTTGTTAAATAAAATTCACCTTATAGCCATATTAAGTATATTAAAGAAAATATTACCTTAATAAATCTGATCATTATAGTTAGCAAAAATTTGCACCGAATATATTTGTTGTGTAGGTGCTTTGCCATTTGAAAGAACAATTTTTAAATCGAATAATAAACACAGATTTTATACTTGATATACCCTATGCCTGCAAAAGAAATATGACTATCAGAAATAGACAATGTATACTTGAAGGGTTATTGAACATAACCACTGAGTTCCTTTCGGTAGCCTAGAAATCCCAAGTCAAGCCAGGGGTCCCCAGATATTCCATTGCTTTTCTTTTAACATAGTTCTGGAAACAAACAAGGAATAAACTTAAAACATTATAGTTTCTGAAAAAAAAATACATATATTTTATTTTCGAAGCTGTCTTTAGCAGCGAAATACTCGTAGCTACTAACATAAATGTGACTTTGAACTTAAGGAATGCCCCTTTAAACGATATTAGTTTTATAAACGTTGCCGTTTTCCTTACCACACTCGGCGTAGGAAGCTAACGTATGAGTAGGGAAGTCGCAAATATTTTGATAAATGTCATCAATTAAGGAAAGACGTTAAACATTTCTAAATGTTAGTAAGATGGTGTAATCTCGATTTATTATTACTCGTGGTTTTATGTGGTCACCGTCTTTGGTAGATGGACATTTCGGTACCTCAGTACAATAGTGCTACACCTCTTAATATGCTTTTCAGGAGAAACAATTCTGAATTAATAAAATGCTTTATTCCTATGCATTGCCACGCCACATTATCCCACAGAGAAGTTTAAAGCCAGTATTTAAGCTATAAAACTTTTACATGTAAAAGATTTTATACTACATATTGCAAGGTAATTTGTTTTTTTTTTTTAAATATGGTTTTTGGAGTTATAACACTGTTGTACTGAGGTATCGATGTATTGTTCGTAATAATAATGCGAGTTCTAATACTTAATTCCGTTGTGGGATGGCTGGGCTGCGCTGGGAACGACTACACTGAATAGCGATCACTATCAATTTTAATGGTTACAGGCTGCAGTAGACAATAAACGAATTTGTCTTGTGCCCGCGGCACAAGCTGAACATGCTGCTATTATGTCGCAGTAACTTCAGTATATGTTTGGTTGTAAAGGCTTTAATTATCGCCACTTTTTAGGGTCCCTTTTTAGGCCAGCGAATTGCCTAATAAAGGTTTACGTTTAAGATAACATGGTTTCATTAGAATTAACTTCACACATAGATAGTGTTGTTGCAAGATCCTTTGGATAAAAAGGAACCTTTACAGAAAATAAAGTCATTTCATTAGGAGGACAATGACATTTTATTACCACCGTAATTTTTTTTTTTTTTTTTAGGTAACCACGCAAATTTTATTTTTCGCATATTGCACAATCTTAATAATGTCGAAAACATTGTTTGAGCTAGGGCTATTTATGTGTATCTTAAGCAAACAATTGTCAAAAGTTTGATCAATAATATGAAATAAATTTCACATTATAAGTTAATATTATACATGAAAGCTATGTACAAGGGACATAAACTTGTGTGTTTAAAGTCGTTTTAACGCCAAAACATTGTTATATACATACTGCAGTATATAAACCAAATAAAATAAAAAAGAGAAAAAATTTGTACAACACAAATCTAAATGTTTTAATGAGCATATAGGCATGTTTATACTATCAACCAAATGTATGTTGACGTAAGAGCTAAAATTATTTTTGTATGAAGTCCATTGATATCTAAATATATAGTAGGAAAATGTAATGTTTTTTAAGGTTAAAAATGTTGGATATTTTTATTACCACAAGTTTTTGATGTTGTTAGGAAATTTTTTTTCATTGCCTGAAATATCCATAAACCACCAACCACGTGAGACTTTCAGCAACTTCTTTCCAAAGCAATGTGTAAGGGCTGTGATAAGCGTCTTTAAGACACCTCGGTCTGAGTATTTTAACAGTCACTCATAGCACAAAATAATCTGCCACGGTCAATTTTTTTGTAGTTCATAAATTTAGTTTTCGAAAGAAAATGTACCGAATATTCCGTAAGGTTTTTCGTAGTGCTGTGAAAACTCACGTGCACTAAAATGCCATAGCCTATTGTAGAGGGAGAAAAATCTATGATTATTATCTATTACGTTTAAATCCATAAACTGAATCTCCGTGTATCCTCAACAATGACGGATGAAATTAAAAAAGATTAGTTAATAAAAAAAATCACATTAAAGAATTACAAATATTGTGAATTCACTATCAGGTAGTCAAACATTACGCAGTAAAATTGTGAAACAAATGAAAGCTGGCATAAGATATTTGACATAAATTCTGCAGTAAAATGATTCACCAAGAGATGATCGACTTTATTATACTGTTGAGCTTGCTTGTTGTTTCTGAGGGAGTGAGTGAAGAGATTTGAGCAACTTAACATCGATGTCTTGAGAGCCGATGAGGGCGAAGCGGGGTGAGGATGGAGCAGCATCGGGATGTAAGAGCAGAGGAAACGGGAGATCCCCGAGAAAAACTGCAGACCACTTGCGAAAATCCGGGAGCGACCCCGCAAGGAATCGAACCCGAAATGGAGGCGTGTAGTCTAACCACAAGACCATCACGACCCCTTGGTTGTTTCTGTGCATAATTATGGACAAGAAAAAATGTATATCAGTACCAAATATGTATCAAGAAAAAGACCTGCGAAGATTTACGTCACATCTGGTGACTTTGTTCGGTGAAACTGATTTACACTTCACCGCAAATCGAGGGGCTGAATAAAATATAAGGATGTGCTCTCGCCTCTTTTGAATAGCTACAGCTCTGCTGGTTCGACGTCTGTTAATTATATATCAAAAACCAACCAAGTGAGTAGCCTACATAGTGTTGATTATTGGAAATCAGCAAATTTGGTTTTCAAATACTATATACGTATTTTTTTTCACGAAGTTGGTAATATTTTTCTTCACTTTCCCAAATAATGGACTTAGATTAAGAGCAACGAGTGTTACAGATCACACACTGTAATTCACCAACGTTGTCGAATGTCTAAAATTGGACTACTGAATCATTGTAATCAATGCTCTAGTTACAGATGTATTTAGCCAATCTTTTTCGTTATTCATAAAAGCGAAAGGTGAATTTCAATTACAAAAATTTGGTTTTATGTCTCCTACTTGATTGCAAATTGCGCCATATGGAATAATTACCTTAAATGTAGTAGTATTTACCCAGTTGGCCTTCGCGAGAGGCGAGCAGTCTAACCGCTCAGCCACCGCGGCCCTAGAACTGAGATTGGCATTATATATTGCGCTCACTGAGACGGTAGTCTAATGTAAATTATACCCGTAGGTAATGTTATAACATTAAAAATAAATTAAGAAATAAATTTGTCTCTCTTGTTTTTATTAAGGATAAGCACGTGGCGACTTGCAACAGTATCAGAAATTTCCTGCATTTTTACCATTTCTAAAACATAGGAAACTGCAAATAAAACTTAACTAGTAAAATGCAAATTTTATATAGTCAGGAATTCTCAATAAGCATTATGAAATTTAAATTAACACAAGAAAACTAAGGTCGAGCCTTTAATACGCCGACCGGAAACGACAAGGCCTGTTCTTCGGGTAGGGCAGGCGGCTGCATTAGCGACGGTGTTATGATGTGGGACAGCCTTAACTTAACCATCCCCTCCTGAACACGGCCTCACACCTTCATATTAAACCCGGGACGTCGGGAATTACAACAACGTATTGCGGGAAGGGCAAGCAGCAGCACAAACACCCTCCACCGGCCGACAATCGGGGACACGCATGTGAACAAACGCGCCGATATAGGCCAGCAGAAGGCCTTTCTTCATCCGACCAGCATCAAGGGAAGAACGCAGAACAGGCTTGTCCGATCGCCGCCAACCGATCTACCAGAACAGCCTCTGGATACCATGTTTAAGGCCATACTTCACACCATGCATGGGCGCATAGCGAAATAAATGCTAAATTCGAACAAAAATATCTGTAATTTTTTGTGGTTGTATTAGCACTTCTGAAATCAACCTTAGAAAAAAGTTACTGCTCCTCCCTGCACATATTTTAACGGGCGCAATGTGACGTGCCCAGTAACGTTGGTAACGATGGAGGAGAAAATAGTTCCATATATTAACGTCGGAAAAAAAGTGTCAGGAAAAAATTTGTGATAACTTAAATAAATTTTCTCGCTTTCTGTTTTTTTTTTTTTTTTTAATGCATCTAAGTGTAAAAATTAGCAAATTTGTACAATTTTTCACTTTTCTAATAATTTCACAGTTTCGCTTGACCGACACATGAATAAAGTGACGAGGCCCATGGCATTGTTAATTTGACATAAGGCGGAAGAATACACAACGTATATACAAGCAGATACTAAGAAGGACTTTCAATAGTGCTCATTTTAGCGTGAACAGCGTATAACGATTTTTTTGTTAGAGATTGAACACTTCTAGATTTGTAAACTATTCAAATTTTAATTTTGTAATTTTAAATTAACTTGTTTATTATTTATAAAATCTAACAATTCTATAAATAATCAAAAAGTGAATTTAAAATCAAACAAAGTAATATTTGGACGGTTTACAAATCTAGAAACGTTCATTTTCTAACAAAAAAATCTTTAGCTGAAGATACCACCACAAAAATTGATTGAGAGATCTTTGTCCGAATTTAGCATTTAATTCGCTGTACCGCCATGCATGATGAAGCCTGGCCTTAAGGTGGGGACAGTCCGATTAGTTTCAGATAGTAGTGGCGTGAGTAATCAATAGTAATAATGTAATTTCAGTTAATATAATTTCACAGAAGCTCCCCCGAGTGATAAATATTACCGTTCAATGTTACTGTATATTCCGGCCCTGCCTCCAAGACTGGAATTATGTGCGGATGCTACATTCCCTTGCCCGCCCCCCCCTCCCTTTTTCCAACCACCAACTTTTACAGTCAATTACTCGATAAACCGTGTAAAGTCTTGTAGGTTGTTCACGGCGTCGCCATTAAACTGCGCGGAAACACACTGACATTTGAGAACTCGTTCGCCCTCACAGTCCTAGGCGCTCAGTTCTTAGTCAGCGTGTGTAACGACCAGCGTGAGAAGGTCATCACATATTGCTGGTCGACATTCGCACCTCTCCCTCGCCTCCTGAATGTTTCGTCACCGCTGACCATGTGCTCTGCGTGAGATGTTTTGATAAAGAGTGTTCAAGGGTAACTGAAATGTTCCGTATTCAACAGAGGAGGGGGGGGGGGGGGGCTACATGGTCGTGAGTTTCATAATAACATGTCTACGTTGGCGGGTAATATTTTCTTTGGGTTGTGGGAATGGAACGTAAGTACAGGATATTCACGGTAAAATAAGCACTTTTGAAAGCCATACCTATGATATAGTTGTATGGATGTTGTGTATTCTTCCGCCTTATGTAAGGTTAACATTGTCATGGGCCTCATCACTTTATTCATGCGTCGGTCAAGAGAAACTGGGAAACGAACTTGCTAATTTTAACAGTTCGATTCACAAAAAAAAAAAAAAGCTAAAGAAATAATTTATGTTACCAGAAATTGTTACCCAACACTTTTTATTCGACGTTAAGATACGGAACTACTTTCCATCCATCGTTACCAAATTTGCTGGGCGCATGTCATTTACGGCGCCTGTTAAAATATACGCAGGTACGAACAGTGACTTTTTTAAACGTTGATTTCAAAAGCGCTCACTTTATCGTGACCATCCTTTAACGAAAATGATGATCAACTTCTGTGGCTTAAATCGACAAAATTAGGCAAGATATTTCGTTTGTGCAACGAAATCGCGGGATATGCCGCTCGGGAAATTTTCGTCCACGCCTGAATTCGCCGCCAGTCGCCACGTGCCCCCACCCGCGCCCCCCACGCATGCGCGACGCCTAGTCAAGGTAACGGTGGTCGCGTACCAGATCGAACGAGACTTCTTTTACTTCAATCGTGTTATTTGTCACAGATGTATAGTGTCGGAGTGGATCACGCCGCAGAAATAACATCGCCGTTTCCGTTCAGGTATAGGCTGTTCACAGTAAAGTGAGCACTTTTGAAAGCCTTCTCTCATTTGGAATAAGCTTAGGTTAATAATATCATAAATGCGAAAGTGTGTATGTTTGTTTGCTACTCAATCGCGTCGTAAAGGCTCGACAGATTCGGATCAGATTTGGTACAGGGGCATATTATATTCTGGATTAGCACATAGGGTACAGTTTCTTAGGGAATATATAAGATGTTCCTTAATGACATGTTCGTTTTTCCGGGATGAACTGTACCCTATGTGCTATTTCAAAATGTTACAGTAATAAAGAAGAACAATTAAGGTACGTAATTACGGTTTGATATTTCCACTCGGTTGAAGCAGCGTGTAACATCAAGTAGTCAATAAATATGTTTCATTTCAACCTTAGACGTTAACTTCCGAGTGTGGTGGAATATATACACTGTGTTTATTACTTACACGGATATATTTATGTAAAAAGGCAGTTAAATGATTTAAAAAAATTGACTGAAAGGAATAAGTAACCATGGCTTCAAAAGTGCTCACTTTGTTGTGAACAGCCTATACCACATGCGTCGGTTTGGTTTTAAAGACGTGCTCACGACGAAATCACCGTCTGTAACTGCATTCCATACCTACCTAGACGTAGAACTACCTTGCATATTAAAAGACTTCAAATTTTTCATTTCGAGGGGTCGTGGTGGCTGAGCGTTGGCCGGCTCGCCTTCCACCAAGGCGAACCGGGCTCGATCCCTGGGTGGGTCACTCCTGGATTTTCGCATGCCGGAATCGTTGCCGGACGATGCCGCTGGTCAGAGAGGGTTTCCTCGGGGATCTCCAGTTTCCTCCCGCCCTTGCATTCCGGCGCTGCTCCATGCTCGCCTCAATTCACCTCGTCGGTTCTCAGGATCTCGTTTTTTTAGAGCCGCCTAAATATCTTAAATCCACGGATTTATATCTTTATTTACAGAGAAGTTAAATTCATGGTAAAGGCTGTTCACGGTAAAGTGAGCACTTTTTAAGGCCCTTCTTAATTTTCCTTTCATTATATTTCCATCTGCCTGCTACTTTTTAATATAAACATTGCAATGTGACGAATAAACACAGTGTATACATTTCACCATCCTCGACATTTAATGCCTGATGTTGCAATAAGATATATTTATTAGTGGTTAAAACATTTTGGAAGGGCCTTAAAAAGTGCTCACTTTACCGCGAACAGCCTATAAACTATTTTTGGGTGTATTTTAACACTTTTTTGTTTCTTTCGGCACTCGAATAAATCGTTATTTCACGTTTTCCATTCAAATATAACTAGAAAATCACAAGAAATACATATTTTTCTTCCAGCATTACAGTAAGTTCTGCAGTCAGTGCTTATGTGATAATTTACCTATTACCTGAATACAAGGGTACCACCTACGTTTCATACTAACTTACGTAATTTTAACATCGCCTTATTTCACCAATTAAGAAGTTTGTGGTCACTATCTTTGCTTGAGCTGCAAAAAAATGTGGTCCTTATTTTTAATTAGTCATGTGTTTCTTTATATTAATTTCAGATTAATAAAATATTTTTAAAAATATAATAAATAGTTTTTATCGGAAAAAAGCCATGAGAAACTTATGACATTACGTTTTGTACACTGCACGACGTGTTTAGTATTTATGCGTGAGATGTGACATTGAGAGATTTTTAAAAATCGCAGTTATGTTACTTTGATGCTATTTCTTACGCTGTTATATATAAAATAAAAAATTAAAATATTGAAATTGTAATATAGCTGTCAATTGTTGTAGCTATGTTAGTCAGTATTCAAATTAAGCAAAATGAATTGACGTGCATGGATTTTTTCAGGGGTTGATTTCAAAAATGTTTAATTATCAAGGACGTATCTGTAATAGGTAAGGCTGTCATTACGAGAGTGATCCAGAAAGCAAGGTAACAAGAGCGGACATATTCCTTCTCTTGTTAAAATTCCAGGCTGTAGCAGAAAACCGCAATTTTGCTGCACAGCCGTAAGATGCAATATCAGTTTAAAATGGTTGGGCTCACGGAAACATGGTCAAGCGTGGAAGTGCGTAGAGCGGTCTGGTTTTTGCGTGTAATGGGCAGCTCACCTGTCGAAGCTCATTAATAACTTGTTAAAGTGAGCGGTGCTAATCTCACGTCACGGAAACAAGTGTGGGTTTGGTGCACAGAGTTCGATATCAGCGCGACAGATTATGCAAGATTAGCAACGATCTGGTAGGCCAAGCATGTCCAACACAGGTGACAACGCGTGCCGTATTGAACGCCTGATCTAGGACGATATATTGCTAAGGAACTGGACATCACAGTGGAGCAGTGTGCTCAGTATCATTAATGAGCAACTGGGCCATCGAAAGACATGTTCACGCCGGGTGCCAAGTGAACTCACGGAATATCGCAAAGCCACTGCGATGGGATCATTCCTCATCCACTGCATGCGGTTTCTTGACGAAGGAGCGACGTTCTTGGTCCGTACTGTCGCAGGGGATGAAACGCGGGTGCATCATGTTACACCGGTGACGAAACAGGCATCCACGTCACGAAGAGACACATCGTCCTCACCTTCCATTAAATTTACAACAACTCTATTCGTGAAGAAAGTTATCGACGCAGTCTTTTGTGGTTCCAAGGGGCATGTTCCTGGTTAATAGTGAATGCTGCCAGCTGACACACGCTAGGGAAGTATCAGGATGCGATTCAAAGGAAACTCCATGGACTTCTCGAAACAGCAACGCGTTGTAGCGCAACGCCCGAGCACTCAGCCAAGGGCATGTGTGAATTTTTACGACGCTTCAAGTGAGAGGAACTGGACCATCCTCCCTACAGCACCGACCTGGCACCCTGTTAACTTCTATATCTTTGGACAGCTGTAGAAATATCTGGGTGGTAGCCGATTTACAACCGACGCGAAGTTCAGCAAGCCATCATGATGTGGCTTCAGGGACCAGGCGCAGATTTGCTATATGCTGTCATCGATGTCTTGATGTAATGTTGGAATAAATGTTTTTTTAGAAAAGCATTGTGACCCGCCTTAAGTGAAATCAATATTGTCATGCGCCTCATCACTTTAATGTATTCATACGTTAGTCAACTGAAACTAGGAAATTATTAATAAAGTAAATACTTAAGAAATATGCTCATCTTTGCACTTCGGTGCATTAAAAAAAAAAAACAGAAAGCTATATAAATCATTTAAATTATCATAAATTGTTACCTAACACTTTTTATTCGACGTTAAGATCGGGAACTATTTTCCATCCATCGTTACCAACTTTACTGGACAAATGTCACTCACTGTGCCTATTAAAATATATGTGTTCAGGTGCAGTGACGTTTTTGTAAGGTTTATTTCGAAAGTGCTCACTTTATCGTGAACAGCCGTTATTAGTGTATTGGTCTGTATGTGGAATAAAGTTTGTCCATGAGGGTTCTTAATACTTTAGTTTTGAATCACCCTTGTAATAAGCAGGGAATGTTTTAAAAAAAAAAAAGTAATTTCTTTATTTTCATAAACCACTTGGTCTTATCAGGGTCCAGCCCTTCACAAGAAAAAACTGTCCTCGCTATATCAAATGTGTCTCTAACCGAAACGATTTGTTACGTTAGCTGTCTCTGAAAGATAATTCATTGTTCTTTTTGGACGTGAAATGAAAGGAAGCATCTGTCTTAATCTCTTTTCTTTCATTTCACCACGTGCAACAATTTGTATCTTGATGTCGTTGTTATTCCTGCCTGTTAGTATCGTCGACGAATGCAAATCGACTATCGTGTAGCTTGGCGAAGAAGGCGAAATTAGGAGTTGAAACTTGAAGTCGATAGCGAAAGCTATGTTTGTTGTCACATAAGTGTGTGTCATTTGTTTTAATCTTCGCGATGCAAAGAGTACATACTGGTGTTTTAATATTTTTGCTCGTATCTTCAGGCGGCAACTTATTATAACAATTAATTTTTAGTAAAACCTTTTTTTATCGTATTAGATTACCATTGTTTTATAAATATAGTCTACGTGACAACTACTTTTTATCTTACTTTACAAGTGTACTTAACATATGAAAAAATAACCACTTTGAATAACCACTGTTTACTCTCCATGATCGCAATATAATAAGTGAGTAAGGCCTATAATGATATACTCGTAAACGTATTTAACATATTAGTTTAAAATGAGTCCTCCTTATACTTGAACTGGAAGCAAATTCTTATTTCTGAGAGTTTTCTCAAAAACGTTTTACGTACATGACATGTTGAAGAAAGAACACATATGTTAATATATTCTTTTTTTCAAGTAAACAAAGTTGTATTTTGATAGCAAACAGTAGAATTGCTGTGTTAACAATATACAACAAAATAACAACATTAACAATAAATTGCTAAACATCTTTGCCCGGAAAAGTTAATTTCTTAAGTTTTACCCCATTTATTTTTACGTGTGTATAGAAGTAAATTTTGCTCTCCGCATTTTAGGACAGCTCCAAACCATCGTTTCGAAAGCTATTTCGTGCAATATGTGAATTGATTTTTCTTTAACAAGTTCAATTGATGTGTGAAACAAAATTTCCAACGTCAGTTTAGACGCTCTAGGTCCCATTTTATAGTCAAAAGTTGAGGAATGCTGCAACGATCACTTGTACATGAGTAACTCACGTGCCGCTAATGTAATTATAAGTCGTATCTATTTTCTATCTCAGCGTTACAATTATTAGTTCTACGTAAGCATCTACTATCCACCTCTAACACGCTTACATACGTTCTCAAGTTTCTTTCTGTTTTAAGTTTCATAGAGAAGGAATATTATTGTAAGTCTTTCATACGCATTATAATTATATATAATTTATAAATTAATAATAAAATACTACAATATATATAAATATATTTTAAATTATATATAAATATATTATATACAGATAATATATAAATAATTTTTAATGCAGGAAGGTTATAATCGATCGGTACTGTGCATCGCAAGTCTCAATGAACAATGATCTTCCCTGCGGATAACTGATTCTTCATCCTTGCTACTGCTCTCCGTCATGAATGATCCATATCACTGATCACCGAGCACGAAGCCTACAGGTTATTGGTTGTGATAACGCAACAAATTATTTGATGCTTAAGTACACCACGAATTTAAAACAAAAGTATTTGCAACACCAGAAGCGGCAGGTTAACGTGGGGACGCAAAAGTTAACTAACGCTTGTTCAAGAAATCAACTCTTTAAATAGCGAAGCATCATCTTACTCGCGCAATCCGTTACACCTACTTGCACTGACTTTTGATTATCGTTTCATAACGCCACCCGCTTGGTGCGTGAAGGTGCACCTACGATACCAACCTAAACTTGCTGATAAATGAAAAATTAATTTAAAAAATAAATAAATCCATGTTCACCTGTTCTTCGATCCCGGAAATTGCTGATCCGGTGACTTTCAGCTACAGCTCAGCTTCAGCACCTTTAGAAATTTTCTTCTTCTTCTTTCTTTCCCCCCCGCGCATATTTTACGAGCTTCCAGCTGGGAGAAAAGACCACCGGCAAAGTTCGTTCGTGTTGAGAAACTTGTTGCACTTATTTTCTTTTCAACTCGTCTGCTGCGTTCGTGTGGCAGCGCGCGCTGTCCGGTAGATACATCAGCCCTCATGAGCGTTATTTGTCGGTCGTCGCAGGCGAATACCGCTCTCTGCCTTTCCAGCCCGCGCATTGTTGCCGGGATCAGATAAAAGCCGCTGAATTGTGAGCGGCGCAGGTCACAGCTAATGCCTATATCTGGCTACTTACCTAAAGGTAACCGTTAATGACACTCGCTGTGTTTCATGAAGATAATATAAGTCAGATTATCTTGCAACAGCTTAATTTACTGTAGAATACTGCAAATAATTTTTTTACCAACACTCCTCTCAGTTTGTTGTTTTCTCGTTTGTCTGCCAAAGGGACAAATTAGACACAGCCACTTATTTATAATACATATTCACGGAATCGGGAATTGGCCACACATCTGCATTCGGGAGATTCCAGTAATTTACTCGTTGAAGATTTTAGAATCGTTAATAATAACATACGTGTTTGTCTAATGTTGCCTTCAGTAAGAGGAAAGAAAGGACGGTATATCACGTTTAACTAAACTAACATAAAGCTTGGAACAGAATCTCATACATGCTTGTGGCTGAGCGGTTAGCCAGCTCGCCTCCCATCAAGGCGATCCGGGTTCAATCCCCGGCCGGATCACTCCGGATTTTCGCGTGTGGGAATCGTGCCGGACGATGCCGTTGGTCGGAGGGTTTTCTCGGGGATATCCCGTTTCCCCGCCCCTTAATCCCGTCGCTGCTCCATACTCACATCAATCACCCTCATCGGCTCTCAAGACCTCGATGTTAAGAGCCGCCCAAATCTCTTCACTCACTCACTTATATATCCGTGCTTGTTAAGTTTCTAACCTACACTCTCACAGCACTAAGGCATCATCATGGCAAGAGATGATTATAGTTAAGTTATAATATTATTAATAATTTGCGAGACGCACGTCTCTGGAATGTGTTGACTGCTCACGCGCCAGTGGACATACCGTTATTTTGGAAACAGTGGTAAAAACTACGTATTTTATTAGTTCTGTTATAGTTGGTTGATTTGCGACTTTTCATCAAGTTTAAGTACACAATCCAACCGCCTATATTATTTGCAGAAAAACTTTTCCCTGCTTCTTCTTTGCTCTTACTTAATGATAGCGCGTGATATTGGATATGAAACATTTTATGTATGCTCAATTTCCTTGATATAGTTGAATGTAAGAGAAGGAGAAAGCTTTACCTGAAAGCAAACCGAAAACAAGTGGTGATATTTGGGCGACTCTTGACATCGGGGTCTCGAGAACCGATGTGGGTGATTGAGGTGAGTATGGAGCAGCGCCGGAATTAAGGGGCGGGAGAAACGGGAGATCCCTGCGAAAACCCGCCGACCAACGGCATCGTCCGGCACGATTCCCACGTGCGAAAATCTGGGAGGCCTCGCCAGATCCCAAACCCGGTTCGCACAGGTGGGAGGCGAGCGCTCTACCCACTATGCCAAACCGCGGGCCATAGAATAAAGGCAGTGTCATAACGATAATGGTGTGATGTGCTTAGTGTGGATTCACTGTCACACTTTGTGCATGTCACATCCAGCCCGATCACTTGACTTGTATCACAATGGAAGCCAGGGAAAAACTACGAACTGCTTCTAAAGTTAAGTGCTGAATTATTACTGATCTCACGATAGCTAGTATTCACACAAGTTTGAGTCAGAAGTTCAGTATATTATTATGCAGTGTCTTCTGAACTTCGGTAGTTCTTCTATTCACCCGGATTCACTCAAATGAGCCAGTTACCGATTACATCGTTACATTAGAGAGCTTTTTCATGCAGTTTGCTCGGTATTACCACTTCCAAAAGACTGATTCCACTGTGTAGTGATCAGCGATGTTGTCTCTCATCAAGAAGGTCCGAGTTCTACTCTCGATGCGGTGGGTGCGGTGCACCTAAAATTGCGGAAAGCGACGAAAAACCACTGCATTGTCATCCTGCCGCGATAACGTCTAGTGGCAGGAATCATCCATCGATCCCACATACCCTTCCCATGTACCCGATTAAATACGTAAGAGAAAGAAGGTAGTTATGTTGTTGATGTTTGAGTGGTCTGTAGATAGAGATTGGTATTTGTGGTGATGATAGATAGGTTGTGACACTTGCCCTTGCAAACGACAGATAAACGCTCATAAATTATAATACTTGAAACACTGGACAGAACAGAGTAAAGCACTCTGAAATAATCTCAGATATCTACTTTAACTACTGAAAAACAAGAAGAATGGCGATTTTTTCTCAGATGTATTAAATGTAAAAATCAGTTTAAAAATAGATCTATGTTAGGTGAAATATTACAGGTGCTGACTGTCCACCAAAAAAAAAAAAAAAAAATCGAAAATCTGTCAAATCTATGTTCAAAACTTGATAAGGAGTCTAATGGCTTCAAATTACCAACATCCTTACAAAATCTATTTAAGTTGGTGAAAATCTAAAAAAATTAAAGAAAAATCGTAGTTATGCTATCTGTTAAAATGAAAGTTTTGCCGGTTAAAGCTGCCTTTAATTATCAGGTTTCTAAACCAAAGGTTAACTTTATTAGCACGTAAAAAAGAATGTCACGCGTTTTGAAATCTCCTTAAACGTTAATTAAAAATTAGAATTCCTTATTTCAAATAATAACTTACGTCTCAAAAGTTTCTCAACGTTAATAAAAAATGATTAAATTGCTCCGGCGCTAACTCGAGTCCGTAGGGCGTCCGGACCACTGGATCGTATCACCCAATTAAATGCAAAAGTAGAATATTCCGAAAACTGTTGAAAAGTTTACTGAACTTTCTAAACAATCCACAGAAATGTTTTGTGTGCGATTAGACGCCCCTCCGGCATCAAACAAGGATGGGCGTCATCTTGGTTTAAGTCGGCGTCATCCTCATTAATATGGCGCCTGGCGCTAAGCGGCGCCTTGTCTTCGGTGGCGTTTGGAACCACTAAGAGGTTCCTGCAATAACGCCCGCACCCTCTTCTCAAACGCGGCGTGGAGTTGCTATCAATCAAACTGCTTCTGGGACCACTCTAAAATGATTTAATCATGGTGGCGCCGGAGACTGACCAGATTCAATCCCGGTGCAAATTAAATGGCGGCCACCTAACTCAAAAATCCCACAGGAAGCCCTATTTCCGGCAACTACGTATAGCGATAACTCTAAAGCCAGAAATAACTACCGGGGAAAAAAAAAACTGAAAAATTACAAAACGAAAAACACAAGAGAAATAAATCACAATTAAAGTAAAAGTGAAAAAGAGTTAATTACACAAGAAAAAATAAAAACAATTACAACATAAACATGTCTTTTAAAAACCAAATTTAAATTTTAAGGTAAATTTACTGTATATTCTATACCTAGAAAATGGTTTTTTTTTTTTGGGGGGGGGGGGAGGGTTACAATTACCATTAAGTATTACGTTAATACAAACGAAAATAATTACTTGGGAGGATCAAGGAATTTATGTTAAAAATGTAATAATTAAAATAAAATTTAAAACTAAACAAACTTTCAATCAATATTTGCAGCAAACATAGCCTTTAATAGAAAAGCTCTATAATGAACTTATTGTACCGATCCACCCATACGTTCATAGATATATCCATCATCTCCATCTATTCACCCACTTATTCATCAAATCCATTCACCCATAATACGTCCACCGAATCACCACCCATCTTTCCGATCCATACATCCAACCACCCATTACAGCCGTTCCATCCGTCCATCCGTACGTCCAAGAGTAAAAAAAAAAAAACACTTTTGTAATAAATCTCTCAGTAATCTTCCTGAGCTCTAATTGAAATTTTTGAACTATAAATTTCAATGAAAATTTTCCACATCTCGAGCACCAAATACGTAGTTGATGCGCGTCGACAATGTATTTGAATTCGACTCCTTGCAAAGCAAATGTAGGAGATTTGTTATGAGCGCACGGGAAATGGAATTACCGATCTTCCTTTCTCGATACGCATACGCGCTAATATGACGGATTCGTGAAATTGATGGAGTTCTTACAAGTTAATGTTGCGCGACCAGCACTGTGGGCGGTGGCTTGAAGCCCGAGACACACGAACATGTTTGCCTACCACGAGCCGATGCTGTCGGTGGCAGAACGTAGTCAGTCCACCGCTACTGACGCAGACGGATAGAGCGAGTCTCCGATGCGATGCGATCTGGTGCCAGCGTGCCCTGACGCCCACCTCTGGCGCGCTCGCCCCTTCCCATTCATCTTGTCAGGCGTGTGAGTGTCAGACAAACATGTCGGATGCCCTGAACTATATTTCATTCATGGCAGCCATTGAGAGATGCCGGGCAGCGATTACCGAGGTAATGCGATGCGAAGAAAATGTCTCGGATTAAAATGGCATCGAATGTTCGGGTCACGGTCATGCTGTACTGATATTTCCATTGAAAACACGCGTAGCACTTTTGGGGAATATTACATTTTC
Source organism: Dryococelus australis (assembly GCA_029891345.1). NCBI lineage: Eukaryota > Metazoa > Arthropoda > Insecta > Phasmatodea > Phasmatidae > Dryococelus > Dryococelus australis. Next base: position 360,620,541 of record CM056993.1, read on the forward strand.
TAATCAGTAGGCAAACAAAAGAACATCTAAAGACCGAGCTAAATTTTTAATTTATTTTTATCATCTCCACATAGCAATACTCAGTTGCTTAGTTCAGGTTTTGTTGCACACAAATACCGTTGTATTTTATTTATCTCGCTCATGGGAGATATATAATCAGATGTCTGTTTTCAGGATTCCCATCTGATCAAGGCTTTACATGCTGGTATAGGCTATTCACGGTAAAATGAGCACTTTTGAAAGCCCTGCTTAAGAACTACTTGTAGACACGTTGTGTATTCCTCCGCCTTATGAAGATTAACACTGCCATGGGCCCCATCACTTTATTCATACTTCGGTCAAATGTAACTGTGAAGTTATTAAAAAAGTAAATATTGAACAAATCTGCTCATTTTCACACTTCGATGCATTAAAAAAACCGGAAAGCGAAAGAAATAATTTTAAGTTATTACAAATGGTTACCTAATACTTTTTATTAGACGTTACGATATGGAACTACTTTACGTCCATCGTTGCCAACTACACTGGGCGAATGTCACTCAGTGCGCCCATAAAAATATATGCATTCCAGGGGCAGTAATGTTTTCCTAAGGTTCATTTCTAAGTGCTCACTTTATCGTTAAATACCTTTACTTTAGTGTATCTATGCGTTGGCCAAGTAAGATACCTAAGGCCACGTCTTTCATTTCCACGCGTTTTCACTAGGCATAGGGGTTCATTGCGTTTCCGGTCATTTGGTGGCGTATCTATCTTACAGTCGGAAGATCGCGAATTTAGTATTTAGCAGTTACACTCAGAGTGGTATTTTGCAAATGCTTTTCCGTCCTTATTCCTGGCAGATGCTGCTGTGGTTACCCTACCTTAATCTTCCTGGTCCTCGGCGCTGGTTAGATAAGAACCTAATCAGCCGTGCCGCATTAAGTAAAATAATAATAATTATTATTTTTTCCCATTCGTTTAGCGCTAAGAGGAGCCATATTCTGCAAATTGCTTAAATGCACACATTGTGAGCGCATTTGTACTGATATCTATACCGACAATTGCTCTCGTTATGTGGAACCTCGTTTATCATTTCTCCATAAATGTCTTTATGATGTCGCTGGGTTTGATGACTCTCAGGACTCAGTTCTGAAATTTACATTATGCTTACTGAATTATGCTTGTGTTGACATTACGGAGTGTCTGCTATCACAAGATGCGGTAATTTATAAAACTATTAATAGTAAAATTATTTTTGTTTCTTACGACGTTTCCAAATAAAATTTTAAATTTAACTTGATTTTCTTCGTAACAGACGACTTTCAGAAGGGCGTAGATAATTTTCAGATCCACGAAATGGCAGCAGCGAGTACAAAGCCAAATTCGTCGTTTGTATCGCGGGTAAGTCAATGATTATCCCTAGCTAAAAATAATGTATCTTAGTATTGTTACGTGCGAGCGAGCCAAGAGTGTGTGGATGACAAAGTAGTCGTATGACAGAGGAATGTTGGAAGGTCAGACGAGCAAAAATCCAAGACGCGCGTATCTTGCTACGAAAAGCATGCCGCCACGATAACCCTTCTGCGGCTCACGCACTCCTGACCTTCAGATGATTGGATTTCTGCGTTTATATGAAGAATGTTCTGGTTTAACGACCGAGTTTCTCTCAGCATGACTCGGTGTGCGGCGAACCTTCCAGATCAGGGCCAGAGATGTTTGTTAAACGCGACGGATGTCCAAGTCGGGAGATTACGAGAGACGGGAGTTTGTGCGATCGTGCGGCCTTGCGTGACAGACAGCGAGACAGAAGAGCAACGAGTGGCGCCGGAAGTGACCAGCGGGATGAAAATCTGCGACTGCGAGCAACGCTACGGTGAAGGGTGCGACTGGCAGGCTTGACTCTTGGACTGGATGCGTGAGTGGAAGACATTTCAATTGACGGCAACAAACGGACAGAACATGTGTGATTAATGCGTGTGAGTTAATTGACTATAACCAATCAGATACACTGAGAAGGACTTAAATTAGAGTTGAGATAGGCATTGAATACTGCGTTCATTGAGAAATAAAAAAGTAATAGTGGATATAGATACATTAATGCTGTAAATAATAGCTGTGTCAATAAATTAAAAGCAGATTTAGATATTTTATATCGATGAAGACCTCCATCCCTAACGAACTCGGGTACACCCCTCACGAGTATTGTAACACTATATACTCGACTTTTTTTGCGTAACATAATGTATAACGTGATATTTTTCATCATTCGCTCTTTTAAATGGACATATTTTATTCTTCTTGGAGTTAGTTTTCATAAATATAACCTCAATAATGGAGGCCATTTTCGCTACACTATCGTTTACAGATACACTCTTGATCGTCCTTTCTGTGCACATATATATAAACAGTCGCGAGGCATACAATTGTGTCGACCTATTGGAGTTACAGAATACTATTTCGCCTTGTAGATATATTTACACAGCCACAATGCAATGTTTATCCAAATGCAGTAAAAAATTAGAGAACAGCACTCGCGGTCTCGCAACAAAATGATCTGTGGCAGAAAGCGAGAAGTCTGTATACGGTTTTTAAAACGCACGCGGCCATGTGGCGGTGTGTACGCTCCGCGCTTCTTCGAGCGACGATGAATACAGCTTATTGTGCTCTCTACAAGGACCCGTTTGCGAGCCATGTTAGCAACTTCCGGGAGAGAAAACAGGACAGAGCGCGCGCGTATGTGTGTATTTCTGCCCAGCGCCTCATGAAAATCCAGAAAACTGTTCATGGAGAGTTACGTCGACACTCTGACTGCATAAACATGTCCCTCTCGCGATTTCAAGGTGAAAAGTTGTCTAACACTGCGAGTTAAGGGGCCCGTCTAATTCTCGCGCTTGAACTGCGTTTCAGAGTGCGTGAAATCCAGGTTTTTTTTTACTTTGAATGAACCGTGTTAGGTAAACGTTTGCGAATATAGAATTAATTTACTGTGCTTCCTGTTTATTTTTTACTAGCAACCCGCCCCGGCGTTGCTCGGGTGCGATTTACAAATATGACGTTTATGTTTACAGAAAGTTTATACGATAAATGCTTAAGGTAACTAGCATAGGATTAATACTGTGTTGTTCAAAATGCCTTCGTAAGTCAACGCCTATTTTTAAAAAGACATAAATTGTTACTGTTGGTCATCCTTAAGAGATAAACATATGCTGTCGCGGAATTTTTTTTAGGCCTTTTTGAGATCTGCAATCGGTAGTACATTAACTTGGTGTACCTCTTCTGGTTTAGTCAGCGTAAGCCATGCAAGCACCCGAAAAGCGGCTCTTTCCGACTTGATCATTAAACGTCAAAGTTTCTCTACTATCCTTACATTAAATACTAATGTATTATAAACCTAAACCTTCCTGGATAAATGCTCAAAATGATGGTGAATACCGCCTTAGCCAAAAACACAGACACGCGGCCGGACGACTTTGTTTTATACTGCGTATAGATATATGCGAGTGCAAGAATTAGCAAATTTGTAAAACATTTCCTTTTGTAACAATTTCACAGAGTCGTTTTACCGACGCATGAATAAAGTGATCAGGCCCGTGGCCATGTTAAAATTTAAATATAGCGGAAGAATACACAATGTGCATACAGATAGATCTTAAGCAGGGCTTTCAGAAGAGCTTAGTTCATGATGAACAGCATGTAGGTAGGGCGCGTGATTTTTCGCGAAAAAAAATCGGAGCGCTCAGTAGACTTCAATACTTTTATACACCGCGGCTGTTGTCGCACATTCGTTGGCTGCTGGTGTCGTTCCCTCACTCGACCGAGCCAGCCAGAATTCTGTAACTCCGACACTGAATCTTCGTTATTCGTGCGCTAACATTTAACACGAACCAGAACATGTTTCGGCCAATCAAGAATGGTGGACGACTCCGCAGTTCTTTGAACTGCAGCTTGTCTCGAAATCTTCTCGCGAAATCTCACTGCCCCTAGATATAGGGATCTCCCTTAAATGGCGATGGCCAATAAATCTGGGAATTGGGTTTGCTTATGTATAATGTACTGGAGAGAATGTTGTTACCGAAAGATAACGAGAAATCTGCAGGTTTCTAATAATCCGTAATTGAAATATAGTCGTGCGGTTGTCGTATGTTTGCTCAAACCAGTCGTGTCTGTCGAATTAAGTCGGATACGGTTCATTGTTTGGCGCTGAAGCTCGAGCTCCAGTCTCCAACACGAATCACAGAAATCGAAACGCTGACGTCAACTCCAGTTTTAAACAAAATAACAGTGCTGACCTTGGCGAGGAGCGTCTTCCAGGAAGGCAGGGACAGCCCGCGCTTGTGGAATGTGACGTGATCGCCTGCAGGAAGACGAGAACCGGTGTGTGTAGCGGGTGCGGCCCTAGGCCGCAGAAGAGACGAGATTACAGAAGCGGCAAGGCGTGTCTGGCGCCTTTGCTGTTAACGTGTTCTTACTGGTTGAACGGCTGCGTGGGCTGTAAATTGTTTCTGTCATTTTTACGAAGGATAATTTGGAAACCAGTTTCCAAGATAGCTCGTTTTTATAGTACTACAAGTAGGTAAATCACAGCCAACCTTACGAAACGTTAGTAGGGACCGCGTAAAACTAATGTGGAATTGTGGCAAGCAAGCATTGTATAGGATAGTCACGGTTAAGTGAGCACTTTTTAAGGCCCTACTACATTTTTACATTAAGCCAATTTTATTCTTCCCGGCACTTTTTGATATAAACATTGCCTTGTGACTAAAAAAACACAGTGTGTACATTTTACCACTATCAAAAGTAAACGCCTGAGCTTGCAATAAAATACATTTATTAGTGGCTAATGTCAGTTGAGATGGCCTTACAAAGTGCTCACTTTACCGTGAACAATCTATAAACATTAAATTTACTGCCAGTGCGGAGCTGCATTAACAATTGTGTATGTTTCATAAAACGATGTTTCGTAAAGGTACAATATTTCAGCTGCAGCGTTATCCTACAAGAAAACCATTGGCAACAAACTGTTCACTGTGTTGTTCTTGAATGTTCAGTGTGTATGGCGGATTCTGCCATGTTGTGTACGACATCCTGTTAATTCAAAGTGTGTCTGGCAGATAGGTTGCTATAGGTTATGCGCGGTTTCTTCACATTTTTTTAAAATGAAACCTTTGAAAAATCGCCCATGTATGACGTTCTTAGTTATTTCCTAAATATGCCATGTATCGAGAGCATTTAACATGAAAGTCTCTTATCTTTCATAAAATTGGAGTTTTAGTTGTATTTTACTTACAAATAATAATATTTCATTTATCATAAGTATGAATAGAAACAGTGAGAATAAATGTGTGTTGGTACTGTCTAGTAAGATGTAGTTCTCATGCAAAATATAATTACAGCTGAGCGCGCACGAATTAGGTGTGTTGTCCTTTGTAATTTTATAGACTTAGTTAAGCTTAGTCTGCACGAGGTGGAGGAATACCCTGGAAGTAGATCTTTAGCAGGGCTCCAAAAAAGTTTGAAGTAACTGTGGAATGGATTATATTCAAACGATATCATCTTCAAATGCCAAATATCAGCGCGAGCCCCCTTAACACAAAACAAAGGGGGGAGGGGGTAATTCTTCGAACACGTTAACGATACGTGTTCTTCAATCATGTGTGAATATTATGTCTGCACGTTAGGTGTGGTAGATGGTGTCGGGGTAGTATAATTTTCTCATTTACTGAAATCACGATTACGATATTTTTTTTTTTTGTATTCGCAGCACTTACATAACAAAGAAAAATTTTTTCACAAATCTCGACAAAGTTTCGTAAATTCAAAATGTTCCGTGCAGTTACTGTAAAATTCTATCACAGATAAAACAAAGTGCTAGTAATTTTGCGAAGATCTCTGGATAGTTTTTTTTTTTTGCTAGTACTTTTCCAGAAATTCCACGATATTTATTTTTAATCTTACGCATAGTTACTTCTCGAAGATGAATCACGACACAGGCGTTCTTAAGTATTTTATTAATGCACAAATAAACAATTTTCGACTTTTAAAATAATAAAATAACATGTTGAAGTTGTTCGCATTTGAAGGTCCACGTCCGCTGCGCATTCTTCGCGCGTACGTTATGTTTATTGCATTCAGTTGAGAGTGCGCTGGAGCTAGACGTCCAAGATGGAGAGACGAGGGAGCGATACTGGTGCGACACCAACACGGGACGCCTAGCGCCTCATCGCTCCTACGCGCAAGGCGTGCAGTGTTTCTGGCGTTTCACTGTGTGCTGACGTGTAACAGTGGTGTTTTGTTACACGCTATGAAAGACCGCAGATTAAACTACGCCCCCCGGGGTTTTCACTTTTCTCTTGCCGCTTAAGGAAACTGCATTAGGCAAAGCTTTCAAACTGCGATATTTAACCATTTTCCAGGATTTTTTTTCTCTCTCCAAGAATACACTTAATATGACAAAAGTAAAAAAAAAAAAAGGGGGCATATATAATTTTTTTTTTTTTTTTTTTTTTTTTTTTTTTTTTTTTTTTTTTTACATACAAAAAGGTCGTATTTGAACAACATTTGTTGACCGAGATACGCGTATTCGCGCAAACAACTATTCCACAAAAAAAAAAAAAACGCGCGGGTCCATCCCACTGATTAAATACTGTTCACACTGTTCTCCCGAATAGCAGAATGGGTGCATTACACTGAAGTAATTAGAAAAGCATAATTAAAAAGAAAAATGAGCATCTGCAATTTTGAATTGAAAAAAAAATTCCAAGCGAAATTTTTTTACTGTCACGAGACAAGATTTCTCACTATTGTTGGCGTATACTGCAGGTTCTAAATGTATATCCTTGCTAAAAAAAAATTCTTTGTAAATAAATACAATTACTTTATTTTAAACATACGTACTTGATACCCTTAGTTCACGCAAGGCGATTAATTTCGCACAATGTTCGTCTGTTTTATTTTAGCGTGATCTCATAATATTCGTCGTAGAGTTTAACACAACACACGTGAGCTCAACAAAACAAGCGGGATGTTTATTGACTTTTCAGAGGCGCACATGTGTAAAAAAAAAAAAAAAAAAAAAAAAAAAACTTTTCCTCGAAATGACGGATTCTTGCAAAATTCGCTGCATCGCATCTTAATATATGCAGTATTTGTTCACATAGCAAAGTATATCTCTTTTATGAGCAACGACAGAGTTTTCTATTAGACAGGCATGTCTCTCCTAGGAAACTGACGTTTTCCTGTTCAGGTAATAAATGTCTCGTTCTCTTTCATTACTTTTTGCTAGAAAGCATAATTATTTGATTAACTACATAGTAGTCGTTGTGGATTGGTTGGTGTTGTTCGTTTTGTATACACGATACTAATTACACGGCAAAACGTAAATGATTTAACTCCAATAACACTCATACATAATCACACTCCCAATTTCCATTCCACTACACCACTGCAACATCTATCCCAAGGGCCACTGAAGGCTTATTAGATGTACCTGGGTTATAAAAACATTACACTTGTTTTTGAGTAATATGCTATGCGAAGAATTGTTCTAGCTGCTCAAAACACAGTAAAAAAAAGCGCCATGAATGGACACTAAAGAAAAATAAATGTTTTATATTTTGTAATTGTTTAAGTTAGTAAAAAAATCTAAACAAATTTTTAAACGCTATGCTTTTGCTTTTGCTTACATAAGGCTAAAAGGTGTTCACGATAAAGTGAGCACTTTCGAAATCAACCTTTGAAAAAAGTCACTGCCGCTAGTTGCATATATTTTAATGGGCGCCCTAGGTGACATGCGCCCAGTAAAGTTGGTAACGATGGATGGTAAGTAGTTCCATATCTTAACGTCGAATAAAAAAATGTTAGGTAAACATTTACTGATAACTCAAATTATTCCTTTCGCGTGCTGTTTTTAATGCATCGAAGAGTGAAAATGAGCAGTCTTGTTAAATATTTACTTTTTTAATAACTTCATAATTTCACGCAGGAATAAAGTAATGAGACCCATGGCTATGTTAATTCTACATAAAGCGGAAGAAAACACAACGTGCATACAAGTAGTTCTTATGCAGGGCTTTCAAAAGTGCTCATTTGACTGTGACGAGTATACAAGGACAGTCAGTAGCGATAACCCAGATGTGTTTTACAAGCTGTGTGTGAGTGTCGTGCGAGTCGAAAAGTGGCACATTGTTTTTACTGTAGCAAACAGAATTTCAAGGCCATTAGAAGGTGTTTAAACAAGAAAGACACTTTCTTCTGTAATAATAACGTTATTGCTGAAATTGGACTAGGAAGGTGGTATAAAAATATATTACTTCAACATATGGGCATTGTGACGAGGTGGCCGAGTGGTTAAGGCGTTGGACTGCTAATCCAATGTGCTCTGCACGCGTGGGTTCGAATCCCATCCTCGTCGAGAAAATTTTAATAATTGGAAACTTGTATTCTGCAGGATACGTACTCGTTGTTGGATCCCCTACATTTCACAGTGCAAAACTTGAGCAATGACTGCAGACTACTATACGCTGTGTAATGTTATGTGGATTGTATCAATTTTCATTAACCTTGCAGTAGTTTAATTTTGCATATATATGCAACAGTGTTGCTCAAATTACTTTATAAATTTGAAGCACTTCGAGAATTCCTTGTTGGTGAAGTTGACATAGATTATCGGTAGTTTAATTGTAAAATTTTCTGCATGGATAATGTTATTTATTATAATGGAAATATACACTTTCAGAGACTGCATTGGCACGTTCCTGTAATGGCACGGAACTGCGCGAATAAGAAGAAGAAGAACTTTCATCATTTCACAGACTAAATACGTCCTCAATAGGCTTTCCTACTTTTGAGTAAAGGATTACAAACTTAATACCTCGTTAAGATTCCGTAAGTTGATATTATGTATTGTCTTCGCAGTAATAGAAGAGAGTTTCAACCCGTTTGCACAGCTGTCTATTTCGCTACGTTGTAGAAGTTGCTGCAATGATATGTTAGTATAGGATATTCGCGGTAAAGTGAGCATTTTTAAAGGCCCTCTCATTTGGAATAATAGGCAATAAAAATTATATATTTTAGACTTAGAAGTTAACGTCCAAATGCGGTGGAATATACACATTGTGTCTATCATTTGCATGGCAATATTAATTTAAGAAAACGGTTAAAGGACAAAATATGTCGGAAATATAAAAGGTAATTAGGGCCTCAAATGTGCTCACTTTACCATAAAAAATACTATAGTTAGCAGTAATCCAGGGTGCAACACTCTTTCCTGTGGGTTTTTTTTTTGCGTTTAACAGGCTCTAAGACACGAGGGTACAGCTGTTCACGATAAAGTGAGCACTTCAGAAATCAACCTCTGAAAAATGTCACTGCCCCAACCTGCATACATTTTAACGCGCACACTGAGTGACATGCGGCTGGTGAGGTTGGTAACGGCGGATGGAATGTAGTTCCACGTCTTAACGTTGAGTTAAAAGTGTTAGGTAAACATCTGTGAATATTTAAATTATTTATATTGTTTCCATGTAATTTAATTCATAAAAATGTAATGATAAGCGAATTTGTAAATATTTTACTTTTTTTAATTATTTCAGAGTTCCGCTCGACCTACGCATGAACGAAGTGATGAGGCCCATGGCAATGTTAATTTTACATAAGGTGGAAGAATAAACAACGTGCCTACAAGTAGATGTTAAGCAGGGCTTTCAAAAGTGCTCTTTTTTTTTTTATCGTGAACAGCCTATAACAGTTTTTATTCGACGTTAATATATGGAACTACTTTCCATCCTTCGTTACCAACTATACTGGGCGCATGCCGCTCAGTGCGCCCGTTAAAATATGCACAGGCAGGGACAGTGACTTTTTCCTAAGGTAGATTTCAGAAGGGTTCACTTCATTGTGAACAGCCTTTATATCTTTAATGCTGACATCAACAAACACTGGAAAAGCTGTTCACTGGCTGCAAGAAGCACGTTCAACGCAAGTACAGTGTGTATAAAAAATTTAAACATTTGCAATACATCAACTCGCGAATGAATTCGGAACTGAACGGGGTTAAGGTAGCTTTCCAGAAATTCCAGTCGTGTTAAAGTGAGCGAAGAGATATGTGGCGGCTCTGAGCAGCGAGGGGTCTTGAGAGCCGATGAGCGATGATTAACGTGAGCGTGGAGCGGCGCCGGAATGAAAGGGCGTGGGGAAACGGCAGATCCCCGAGGAAACCCCGCCGACCAGCGGCGTCGCCCGGCACGATCCCCACATGCGAAAATCCGGGATGCGATCCGGCCGGAGATCGAACCCGGTTCGCCTTGATGGGAGGCGAGCAGGCTAACCGCTCAGCCACTGCGGCACGTAGTCATGTTAAAGGAGGACGGCAAACTGTATTTAATAATGTGCCAGATATCTTCGATGTTGCATACCGCGAGCTACTCTCGAGTGTGGTTTGTTTCCGCATGAAATCCGGCTGCGAGCATGAATATGGTAGCTGTAGGTAAACACATGTTTTTCAGACACTCTACAATGACAGTTCACTGCGGGTGGCTGAATGCCTTGAAAGTGTAGCTACCATACAGACAGCGTGCCATTAACATATAGGTCTCACCTAACCAGTCTTGGGACTGGTGTTGAGGATTTGTGTCGCGGTAGGGAACCGTTCCCCACACAGTCAGGTGAACATACGGTCAACTGGGCAATATCAACAACCGGCGCCAGGTATGCTACGAGAAGGTTTTCGCACATTGAATTAAATGTTACGCTACTGCGTAACTCGAGATCTGTGAAGCCGACGGAGCCTTCTCACTTGCACAGCCGTGAAGAACCACGTACGGAACCTATACAGCCTGTTTCGAACGCTCGTTTTGATCAGAAACTACAGAACGTGGCCTGCGGTACGTTTGTATACGAAAAAGAGACAGATTAGTAGTTTCAAGAACTCACGCATTCTATAGGCTTTTCGCGGTATACTGAGCGCTTTTGAAAGCCCTACTTGTGATCTACTTATATGCACATCCAGTTCGCCATATGAAAAATTAACATTCCCATGTTCCTGATCACTTTATAAATGCGCCAGTCAACTGAAACTGCGAAATTATCAGAAAAATATATTTTACAAATTTGTTTATTCTTATACTTATATGCATTTAAAAACATTAAGCCTAATAATTCATTTGAATCTCCGCAAATGTTTGCCTATGACCCATCCCGGTTACTTTTTGAAATCCTGCTAAAATTCTACTTCCAGGATATTCCTCCGCCTCATACAACCAAAGATTAACTAAGCCTAGAAAATTACACCAAAGGACAACGCACCGAATTCATGCGCACTCAGTTGTAATAATATTTTGCCTGAGAACTATTTCTTACTATTACTCATCTATTTTCACACTGTGTTATAGTTTGCAGACAAAATAAAAGTCAAGGTTGAGTTTAACCAAAATTAAGGTACTTAAATGTTAACACGAATGTAGAACGCTTGTGAGATAGGACACGCTTAGGAAACAAACAAGCGCATCACAAATGCGGTGATTTTTCAAAGGCTTGATTCAAAAACTGTGAAGAAACCACGAATAGACTATAAACTTGATTAATTGTGTGATTTGTAGAGGCCCGACATATTCGTGTGCTACTGAAAGAAATGTTTCGAGGTGCACTCACCATTTTGAAGTTGTCACAACTAGACTTCTGTGGCCACAAAAAAAAATTTGTTTTGTGGTGTAAGTGCAAAAATTTTTTTTTTTGTGTAAACAAGAAATAAGTTTGGCAGAATGAATAACAACAATAAACGTCATGGCTACCACAATCTTATTTTTCATTGCGGATTCATTTCGGGACAAGTTATAATTCAAAATACCGTAACGTTTATGTTACTCTTCTAACTGGGCCATGCAGTTGTTTGACGCCTGCATAACTCTGAGAGAATAGTAAACATGCAACTAAAATGTAGTCCAAGTCGTCACCTTCCAAGTGTGACGTCAAGTAAGTACTAAGCAACTGACATTTGCAAGATTGTACAAAGAATGTTAAGTTATTGAAACAGTGCAGTTTTCCCTGACTAGTGATTAGTAGAGCCAGCTGTTTTCCGTGAAAATGTTTACGAGTAGGCTAGACTCCAACGTCCTATGGCATATGTGCACTTTTCCTTTGCGTACTGGCCACGTGTCTTTGCCGGGAGACAATTCCTCACCTGACGTGGCCAATCAGAGTTAGGTAGCTCCGACGACGAGTGTCCGTGATTCGCGAGCGCTCGTGTCTTTGAGTAAAAGCAGTTCCGAAATCTTTTCGCGAAAAACAGGTGGCCCTTGTGATTGGCCTTTGGGCATAAAAGCGCGGGCGTTTCGAAATAAATTCAAAACGAATAAAAACACATTGCGGGATTGCGTTACATCTCATTATACGAACGGAAATGGTTATCTACAACTGAAATATTAAATCTATCCTGTAGGTGGCTACCACTGTATGTAGGTAACAAGGTTCATCTCAAGAATTAGGCAAAATTATTTAATCACGATACATTAGTATGTATGAGATATTTTTATAACACTTCAAATTATTGCTCTACCAAAGAAACTTCAAATGACTTCCGTTTCCGTCGCCTTCCTCATTTATGTTATTTATGGTTATTACTTGTCATCCAGAAAAATTCGTGAGATTTTTCTATTTCTAAAACAATCATCATATAAATTTAGCAAGATAGAGCGTCAAAGAATCGATTTTGTGGGTACGCTACGCACTGCTAGCGCCACAACTGCTGGGTGGGTGAATTTACTACGGGATCTCACGGCGAGGCGAGTTACACGTGCGCGCGCAGATGGCCGCAGCCTGAACGCCGTGCTAAAAACATTAGTCTCCGTATCATCGGCTGCCGAATGTTATTTGTAACAGTATGTAAACGGTCGGGCCATCGCCAATATCAGCCGCGGCCGGCCGGGCCGTGCCGTGCCGTCGCCGGCCCAAGAGCAAGCATCTAGAATGAAGCTCGCGATAAGTTGATCACACAGAAGCGAGATAATGCCACGGTCATTTTAATGCGAGTGTACTCGCTCGTTAATTAGCTGAAGTTCATGTTTGATTGGCTAGTGCGTGCTTAGAGATATACCTTAATGGTTGGACTACCGCGTGGCTCGAAAGTTATGTCAGATTCCCACCCGCCATATTGGATTATTATGATTTTTATTTTTTCCCATTCTCTGGGAGTACAGCTTTGTATCATGTTTTTTTGGAACGACAGAGCACAGAGCATTGCCTAGTGCATTGTCTGAGGTCAGCATGTCTTGATTGCTGTTGATATCGTTGCCTTTGTAATCGTTCGCAATAAATAATATCGCTTTTCGCCTTGACAGTTAACAGCAAAAAAATTAATATATTTAGCGAAGCTATGACAGTTCCATAAAGTTTGGGAAGCTGTTGTTTAGGATATGTCGTGCGAGAAATTTCAATACACCTTCTGAAATAGAAGCTTTGGCGAAAAATCGATAAATCCAAGCTGGCGGGTGGGAATCTGCCTTGTGTAATTCTTGGCGAGAGCTGCTGTCCGTACAGAGGCGGCTGCTTCGCTTCTGTAATCGCGGGTGTTCCTTGATGAGGGGGAAGCGAATAGGCCAACGACCCGGCACATGGCCGCTCTAGGCGCAACTCGCGTGTCAGCGAGGAACTCGCGCGGACGGAACTGCTAGCAGCACGAACCGAACCTTCCAGCCCCCGCCAGTCACGAGGCGGATGTGCGGCAACGTTGCACGTGGCCTGCGAGAGAGCAGTCATCAAGGTGTCCGCCTGAACTATAGATGCCGAGTCCGTTGAAAACCTCCGATTCGCAATCGAATTCGACGAACTCGGATCGGTGAAAATGACTCCACTTGGAATAGGCGGAAACACTGGTCGTTCCAGTTAGACGATTTCACTGTTTGAATAAGTGACGGTCAAATGCACGCGGTGAATTAAGGGCCCTGTGTACTGAAACGTTTTCTGCGAAATCGTTGTTTGCGCGTAAACACGTATCTCGGTAAATAAAAGTTATGGCAATATCACTTTTTGCCAGAAAAGATAAAAACAATTGTCTACGCGCCCATCTCTTTTTTTACTTTTGTCATAATAGGTGTATTCTTGGAGAAAAAAAAAAATCGTGAAAATGGTGAAATATCGCATTTTTAAAGCTTGCCTATGCAGTTTCCTTAAGCGGCAAGAGAAAAGTACAAATACAAGGACGTTAATCTGTGGTCTTTCATTGCGCGTAATAAAACCCCAATGTTACAGATATAATTCGCACAGTACAGCGCTACGTCGGAAACACTGCACGGCTTGCGCGTAGGAGCGATGAGGCGCTATAAATGCGTGTTAGTGTCGCCCGTATAGCTCCCTAGCTTCTTGATCTTGGTCGCGCAGCTACATAGTCCTCTTAAATATTGCATTTATTGAGTTTAGCCAAATAATTAAGAGAAATAAATATATTTCCGTTAGTCACTACGCAGTTTAATGTAATTTTAAAATAACTGAAAAACATTCGCGTTGTCCGGGATTCAAAACCAACATCTCTCCCTTCCAAATCATCACCTTACCAACGGAGCTACCAACCGAACGTTGACTTGAAGCAGGAAGGAGGGACGGGAAATTTATTTAGTTCTTTATCGAATATAAATAGCTTTAAATTGTACGCCCTACCTTTTAGTTGTGAGTTCAATTGGTAACGAGAGGATAGTTCATACGAATAGTCTGTGCGAATGCACACTCCACCACATTTAAATGCTGTTTTAACCTTCAAACCGAGCGCTACGATGATCACGTGCAAACGAAACGAAGGAAGGGAATACGAAGTTAAACACGTAAAAACGAAATGTAAGACTGGATGTTCCTGTTACGTCGTAAAATGGTATTATAAAAAAAGAAACCCACATAAGAATTTTTATTCGATGGGCTTTATTAGTTTATGGGTTGTTTCGTTTAATCACCTTGTTTAACTGATCCTTCGCTCAAAAAAAAAAAAAAAAACAAGTCACCGAAGAACAGCGAATTGAAAGGTTGCAGAATCGGCGGGGAAAATGTCACTGAATCAATAAGTGAAGGAAAACTGGCATTTGTTTTTCACTAATTCATCAGTTAAATTGACTGAAGTGATTCTTGGATGAGTGAGGTGCTGTTAACTGATCTGAGCGGTGAAAATCTCACTTTCTTCATATTTAGAGTGTACCCGGCACTTTACCTGAGTTATAGAGTGTTTGAAATACACGTTATTCCGCGAAACAATGGAACGTGCTTCAAACGTGCTGATCTACAAAAATCACACACACTGCAGTCGAGGCCTCTTGAATGCTTTCAAGACGTCACGCACATAAGAAGCACCATTTTGAAGTACTCTGAAATTGCTAACAAACGGCTGATTCAAAGCTCTGCGTCTCAAAATATACGCGTCAGACTACACGGGACTACTCAAGAACCCTGCAGTGAACCTTCCTAAAGGCTATTCACGATAAAGTGAGCACTTTTGAAATCGACCATATAAAAAAAGTCACTAATCCTACCTGCATATATTTTAACGGGCGAACTGAGCGATATGCGCCCAGTAAAGTTGGTAACGATGAATGGTAAGTAGTTCCATATATTAACGTCGAATTAAAAGTGTCAGGAAACCATTTGTTATAATTTAACTTATTTTTTTCACTTTTGTTTTTTTGATGCATCGAAGTGTAAAAATGGGCAGATTTGCAAAACATTCTTTTTGTGATAAGTTCACAGTAGGACTAGACCGACGCATGAATAAAGTGACAAGGCCCATGGAAATGTAAATTTTGCGTAAGGCGGAAGAATACACAATGTGCATAGAAGTAATCTTAAGTAGGGCTCTCAAAAGTGTGTCACCGCTGAAAGTACACTCCGTAGGTACACTCAGCACGACGAGAACGCTTCACGCCATTTCAGAACCATGCGCTTAGTGGCGATGGCCCACTTGATGTGCGCGGCAGTGTCGCCCTTATCGCTCCCGTGCTTCTCTGCCTCAAACGCGGGAAACAGTCCCAGGTAAGCGGGATCCTTGAGTTATATGGACCTGCGCGTTTTTTGTGAAATAGTTTTTTGCGCGAATACGGGTAACTCGGTTAATAAATGTTCTGCAAATACGACTTTTTGCCAGAAGGTATATATATATATATATATATATATATATATATATATATATATATATATAAACTGTTTATTATCTATGTTCATATAATTTTACTTTTGTCATATTTAGTGTATTCTTGGAGAAAAAAAATTCGCGAAGATGGTCAAATATCGCATTTTTAAAGCTTGCATGTGTAGTTTCGTTAAGCGGCAAGAGAAAAGTACAGATATACGGACGTAGTTTAATCTGTGGGCTTTCATCGCGTGTAATGAAACCCCAATGTTACATATCTGAATTGCGCAATACAGCGTCACGACGGAAACACTGCACGCCTTGCGCGTAGGAGCGATGAGACACCAGGCGTGCGTGTTAGTGTCGCCCGTATCGCTCCCTCGCTTCTTGACATTGGACGCGCAGCTCCAACGAACTCTTAAGCGGGCTTTGTAGCTGCGCGTCCAAGGTCAAGCAAGAAGCGAGGGAGCGATACGGGCGACACTAACACACACGCCTAGCGCCTCATCGCCCCTACGCGCAAGGCGCGCAGTGTTTCCGTCCTAACGCTTTACTGTGTAAACTAGATCTGTAACTGTGGGGTTTTATTACACACGGTGAAATCACACAGATCAAATTACCTGTGTATAATGGTACTTTCCTCTTACCGCTTAAAGAAACTTTATTTGCAAGCTTTAAAAATACGATATTTGGCCACCTTCACGATTCCCCCCCCCCCCCCTCCGCGCGTAATTCACTTAATATGATAAAAGTAAAAATATAGCTACATAGACAAAAGTATTTTTTTTAAATCCTTTCTGGCGAAACTTCGTATTTCCAGAAACATTATTTACCGAGACACGCGTTTAGGCGCAAACAACGATTTCACAGAAAACATTTCAGTACATGGGACCTTTAAAGGTGCTGCAGTGACACGAACTCAGTGGCGTGGGGTGAACTGTTGCAAGGTAAGTCGACGTTAGCTGTGTGCTGTACACTGTTGCTTGCTAGTTTACACGTCCACCAGTAAAACGTATCTATGCAGCGGCTGACGCCACGGGACGTGTGTAATGGGTCCCTTGCTGCTCGCTCGAGAGTGGTCGGGATACATTCAGTTTCCTTAGATGCTGCACGGTGGTTCCAGGGTCCTGCTGCGCGCACCGAGAATGTACAGTAGTGAGCAAGCACTAGCTTATCTTGCAACACTTGACCACACGCCACTGCAAGCACTCAAATACGTGTGGCAATTTGAATCGTAACAATGATTATTTACAAATGTGTTAGAGTCGATTCGGAAAAGGAAATTTGTCTAATTTTTATCTTCCTGTAAATAGCAAACTTATGCATTAGATAGGAAGGGTCTGACTGATCCCAAAACAAAGGCATTTCATCGCTTACTATTGTCGGAACACGTAGGCCGTGCCATTGGTAGTAAGGAAGCGCTAACGTAAACCAAAATAAGTATATTCACAAACAAAATATAAGTTAATGTAGAAATGTAACACAGCTATGGTTAAGGCAATGGCAGTGTTATTCGGTAGTAGAATATACGAAATATGTAGTAACTCAATGCTTTTATTGTTTTACGAGTTAAATATTTTGTTAAACATATAAATAACCAAATTTTTAAACCTCCGAGAAATGGCTTTACCCAACCAAATATTTTTAAACCAGCAAGAACATAGTCTAAAATGCTAAAGAAGTTTTTCAAAAGTAAATACGACAATGTAGTAAACAGAACATAGGTAGGTAAAAAAAAGTTAGAAAGAAGTGAATGTGTAGAAATTCGTAAAATGGTTCACAAAGTCGTTATTATATTAAAAAAGCAGTGCAGCTGAGATGAAAGGCGCTCATATATTGCGCTTTTATTATCGCTTTAAATACCTGCGAATGTTTTTCCCGAGTTATTCTCTTTAAAATTAAAGTCCTCGATAGCACAATAATGACATTTGAAATTGAGTGCTATAACTGCACTTTTACACATGTTTTAAATCCGTGGTTGACGATATGTCGTTTTTATTGCCATGCTAATTGGCACATAACGTTAACTGACATTTAAAATGCACAAAAGTCCAATGTAATTTGGTACAGAGCAAAATTGTCTCATCTTGCTCAAAAATAATTCAATCACTGGACATTCCTCAACCTGTCAAAAATAAATCACACGTCACTGCAGAGAAAAGTGATGTGTTATGTGGACAAAGAAACACACACGGTTAGTTCCCTTGTCGACCTCATTAAAAGAACAAATATTGTTTTTACAAAAGTTCACGAAGCAAATTGTTTTGTACTGCATAACTTAAGCGACTTACCATAACGTATATAAACTAAGAAAAAATATGTGCCAAAATTCACAAGTGTGCTATCAGGTAAAAAAAAAAGTTAAACTCATAACTATGTCATATTAATAGCGATATGACGTTTGAGCCAATATAAATTTGGCTGACAAAATAGTTGGTGGCTAAAATAGTATTCCATTTATGAAAAAAGGAAAAAAAAAATGTTGCCACATATTAGTGTAGGAAAACACCCAACAAAGTTTGACAAGAAAAGATAGTTATGTATATGAGAGTATTTAAATAACTTTATAAAAATGGTTAAATATAGGGGAACAATATACTTGCAAAATAATAATATTTTGTTTAAAACATATTAAAGTTATAAACATTGCCAAAAACGAGAGCGTGGATTCTAAACATCAAACTTAACAATCTAAAAATATAAATAAACAGCCTAACTACTTCGCTCTTACATATTCCCGTAATGTTTATGAGGTTCTCGAAAGATGAGACAGTAAGACAACGTGCTTAAAATAATAATTCTGGCGTAAGGAATTTTACCTAAACCTGGTAGGAATTGGTACAGAAATGATGGACAGTTGAAGGCCAACTACTTAGTGGATTAGAGCACACATTATTAATTTCATCACATTGAGCTTAATTTAAACAGTTTCAGTGGGGTCACAATTTGATAAACCTACAACACTATACTAGTATAGCCATTAAAAAAAATTGTTTTATAACATTTTTAGGCGGCCTTCCATTTTCATACTTGCATACCGAATAGGTTTGTCTACGAGACGTTATTGAGGTCTATTTAATATTAACTTCTCTGACGTAATAATCTTTTAATGTAGGTTATTTCATACTTTATCACTGTATGTACTAGGTGCGTAAAATAAATACTGCAAGAGTTTCAAGTAAAATTCGAAATAATTTTATGATTCCAGAGAATCGCAATGTGAGAAAAGTATAAAATAGTAGTTAATCCATTTAAAATCCCGTATTTTTAGCGGCTTCCACCAAACAAAATTAACTATAATTCAGTTGGCATTCGTTTATATAGTTCCCAAGATAGCATTTAACAGCTTTATTTCCTAAGATCAGTATCTTAAAAAAATGGCGGACGAATGAAGACACGAGTCATTGGATTTAATGAGGACAGTGTGACTTGTCAGAATTGTAATTTTAGTTCATTTCGGTTTGATGGTCCTTGATACACCACACGGTGCATAACATCTTAAATGAAAGTCACTCTGAAAACTCGCTTCCGAAAGAAGAAAATTATAAAAACAACGCGTTCTTAATGCACTGCTGGATGACAACATAGAACACGCAGATAGTACTGACACATTATAGAAGTAGTGATACAGGTGAGTAAAACATGTGATCGCAACAAAATAGAGCGGCAGGACAATTATATAGGGATATGTGGAACGCCTTCCGGTCATCTTCAATAACACGTCGCAACTCCTCACACGGTTATACTGGCTGTTCACGGTAAAATGAGCACTTTTTAAAGCGCTGCTTAAGATGTACTTGTATAGACATTGTGTATTCTTCCGAATTATGTAAAATTAATATTGCCTTGGGATCGTCACCTTATTCATGCGTCGGTCAAATGAAACTCTAAAATTATTAAGAAAGTGAATTCTTCACAAATTTGCTGAATTTTACACATCGATGCATTAAAAAATATAACAGAAAGAGAAAGAATTAATTTTAAGCTATCACAAATTGTTACCTAACACTTTTGATTTTACGTTAAGATATGGAACTACTTTGCATCCATCGTTACCGACTTTACTGGAATGTCACTCAGTGCGCACGTTAAAATATATGCATGCAGGGGCAGTGATTTTTCTAAGGTTTATTTCCAAAGTGCTCACTTTATCGCTAACAGCCTTTACACACTGCCACACTGACGTGTATGGACTCCTGCATCCGCCGGATATCGTTCTGAGGTAGACGGGCCCACAGTTGTCGGACGGTGTGTTCTGAACTCCGGACACCGTGCACAGCAGCACCTTGTGTTTCAACTGTCCCTCCACATGCTCAATTGGTAGACACCTGCATAATTCACGTTATTACTGTGGAACAAGCTAGACGTCACTGCCCTATAAGTTTCTGAGCACGACCCGTGATTTCGTTAGCCGATGGCTTCTACACGAGGTCACGTCCCTGTGTAACTGTGTTACAGGCGATTGGTCACTCTGTCGTTGAACTGTTACTATTGGTTACAAGAGCCTTTCACGCGGTGCCACAAATACTCTCGGCCATTGGGGGACGTCAGTAGCATGCATAACATCGTGGGGTTCAGTCTGCTACAGAAAAAAAATAACGCGAATTTTACAGGTCTCTTATCAATTGTTGACATGTCTGGGGGAGGGGGAGGGCGGTATGCTGGGCCATGGAAGTATTCGGACATGACGTCTGCGGTCGAGTGTTATCCTACTGGAATGCCGCACTTGGAACCCCGACCAGAAATAGTAGCAGACGGAGATGTACGATCTCATCCACATATCGCTCGGCCGTCGACGTTCTACATAACACGACGAGAGCGGATCGTCTATCGTCGGCTGTGGCTCCTCGACCGTAATGCCTGTCGTGGGGGAAGTGTCGGTAAAGGCTGTTCGCGATAAAGTGAGCACTTGTGAAATTAAACCTTAGAAAAGAGTCACTGTCCCTACCTGCATACACTTTAACGGGCGCAATGAGTGACATTTGCCCAGTAAAGTTGGTAACGATGAGTTGAAAATAGTTCCGTAACTTAACGTCGAATAAAAATTGTTAGGTGACCATTTCTGAAAACTTATATTATTTTTTTCTGTTTCTGTATTTTTTTTTTATACATCGATGTATTTAAATGAGTAAATTTGGGAAACATTTACTTTTACAATAATTTCACAGTTTCATTTGACCGACGCATGAATAAAGTGATGAGGCCCATATCAATGTTAAATTTACATAAGGCAGAAGATTACACAACGTGTGTACAAGTAGATCTTAAGCAGGGCTTTCAAAACTGCTCACTTTACCGTGAGCGGCCTACAACGAGATTGAGAGTGCTGTGTTTATCAGGGGCATCCTACACCTGGGCGTGAAGATCGTCAGTCCGCCATAACGAAGCAGCTAGGCACGCCGATCTTTATCTACTACATCGATTGGTTGGATCGATTTTGATTGAGGCACTGACTATCGATGTGTCATGTTAATGGAAACAAACTTATACAACCAGACATATGATTAGCATGAAATTCATAAAATCATCATTGGCCAAAAGATTTAATCCAAATACATAGAATAACCCATAAATACGGTAGTTCAAAAACTCAAGAAAATTCATAACGTCAAATGTCACACAAAGGTACCACTAAACCCAGAAACCATTCTTAAATACATCGATTTCGAGAAAAAAAAAAAAAAAACCACCCTTAACTAAACGTCGATTTCACGGAACTGGTTTAATCGATTTTCAGAAATCGATTTTTAACCCGCATTCCTGAAGCACTCATCACTAAACACCACACATCGCCAGCCTGTAGTGTTTCACATTTTTCTGGCCTGGATCCACTGCAAACGGAGCGTCTGCTGCTGCAGAGTTGGTGGCAGCATACATGATGGGCACTGGAATCGCAGATTCGCCATCACAAGGTATCGGGAAATGGTTCGTCGGCACAAATGCACTCTCATGGACTTTTTCCTCACGTGTCTGCATAGGTAAAGAAATGCATCCGCTTTCCCTTCGTGCACTACGTCGGAACTTCTCGTGCCCGCGACCCATTACGACCAGTCGACAATCGATAGGTTCGAAATAACAGCTGTAAATTACCATGCACACGGCTTATTTTCTATGGTTATTGTCATGCTTACAATTGCGAACCCAGATTTAGACGACAGGCTCCCCACGTCACCAGCTCACACACAGACGCGGGGTATAGGTAGGGACAGGAAAATTTCGCGAATTCACTTCGGGACAAGATAGACGTCAAACACATATATAGTAAAGTCGCGTTCACAATTGGATCACAGTTTATTAAACCCGCCCTGCACGCCTCTGAGCCAATAACTTACTTGCAAGGAAACACCTTGCGGATCCCAGAACTGCCAGGCGTGGGGCAACAGCCCATGAACACACAGCTGAGGCTCCAGTGTGTAGAGGACTGAGGAGTCTAGCCCACAGGTAACTGAACTCACGAAATTTTCGTATCTCTAGGTATAGTTAGTTTACGCAATAAAAGATTTAAGCATTAAGCAGTAGGACTTCGAACGTATTACATTGTCTTGGATCAATAACAATAAAAAAAAAAATTAATTTCCAAGTCTTGATTTTAACCAATTACAGAGGAGCATACATTTAAATGAACACGCGTTTATATTTTCATTTTAAATAACGAACATTCAAGATTTAGTTTTGTTGACCTGCTTATAAAATAATTATCGACTACTAAACTACTGTTAAATAAAATCTTGCATCTATTTTCATTTCAAATGAAAAACTGTTAAAAACGCTTGTTGGCTGTTCACGGATAGTCTAGCGCTTTTGAAATCAACTATTGGAAAACGTCACGCCTCCAGCCTGCATACAGTGTAACGGACAGTTAAGTTAGTAATGATGGAAGGAAAGTAGCTCCGCGTCTCAACGTTTGATTTAAAGTGTTACGCAAGCATACGTGAATACTGTAATTAATTTGTTTTGCTTTCTGCTTTTTTAATGCGTACATGTGTAAGAATTATTAAAATTATTATTATATATATATATTAACAATTTCACCGTTTTACTTGAACCGACGTATGAAGAAAGTGATGAGGCCCACACGGCAATGCCAGTTGATGGAAGGATACACAACGTGAATGGCAGTAGATCTTACGAAGGGCTTTCAAAAGCGCTCAGTTTACCGAGAACAGCCTTTATATATTGGTCGCCATTCGGCGGTAGGATCGTAATTACGTCAGCTGTACACATTTCTTGAGCACAGTGCCTACGTCTTGATTCTTACTGCTTAGATTTTCCATTGCGCGGAACATACCTTGAGCCAGTCGCGCAGCCAGATGACCTCGGGCTTAGGGTCGCCGACGACCTCGCACAAGATGATGACGGTGTCGCCCTCCACAGCCTCGGTGGAGCGCGGCTTGGTGAGGAACAGCGGCAAGTCCGAGTGTCTGCGCACAAAGCGGTCAACTCCACTCACTCAAGCCTATTCACGATAAAGTGAACACTTTTGAAGCTCTAGTCACTTTTCTCGTTCAACCAATTTATATCCTTCGACTTGTTAATGTGAATCCTGCAATTAGAGTAATAAACCTAGTGTATACATTCACCATACCCAAAACCAAATGTCCGAGGCCATAATGAAGTGTATTTATTGGTTATTATGTCTGACGAAACAGCTTCAAAAAGTGCTCACTTTATCGTGAGCGGCCTATAAATGCATATATTTTAACGGGCGCACTGAGTGACATGCGCCCAATGAAGTTGGTAACACCGGGTGGAAAGTAGTTCCGTATCTGAACGTCGAATGAAAATTGTTAGGTAACCATTTCTGTTTATTTAAATTATTACTTTCGCTACATGTTTTTTTTTAATGCACCGAATTGTAAAAATTAGCTGATTTGTAAAATATTTACTTTTCCAATAATTCCACACTTTCACCTGACCGACGCATGAATAAAGTGATGAGGCTTATGGCAATGTTAATCTTACATAAGGCGGAAGATTGCACAACGTGTGTACAATTAGATCTCAAGCAGGGCTTTCCAAAGTGCTCATTTTACCGTGAACAGTCTATACAAAGAATACTGTTCACGAAACAAACAAGGAAGCATTTCTCACCGCTTTTCTTTATGGAACTAGTTTACTGTTCATCAGTCTCAAGCTGGCAGTAGATATATATTATAGTCGCGGTTTATTTGCACTTTTGGAATCAAACCTTTGGAAAATCAACCCAAATATATTCATTCCTTAATATATGTCACGTATCACAAGCGTTTTATTCTTGTGTTAACATAAATATACCAGATTTTTTTTAGTTAAAATGAACTTTTACTTATACGCTATCTATAAAATATATTAAATTTATAATTAATAGAAACGAAAACAGGTAGAAAAGAAGTGTGTTGGTGTGACCTAGTAATAAATAGTTCTTATGCAAAATAATATTACATCGAGTACGCGCTAATACGGTGCGTTGTCCCTTTGGTATAATTTTCTATACATGGTTGAGATTTGTTTACACGAGGCGGAGGAATATCCCGGAAGTAGAAATTTAGAAGGGCTTCAAAAATGTTGGAAGTAACCGTGAACAGTTTGACAAAAGTCAAAGCCGCTGGCTGGGTAGTTGGTATGAGGAGCGGAACTGTACTTAAGGATCGGGTAGGTAAAGAGGCGGCGGAGGTATTTTTCTATTGTGTAGGCATAGGCGTAGACATTATATTCGTGGCATGGGAGAAGGGCACTCTCTCGTAATAATTTCAAGAAACAATGTTAAATAAATCATATAAAATCAGCAGTTTAAAAAATGCTGATATTATTTACCGGAGAGTTTCATATCAATGCGGGTGATTTGGGGGGAGGGGTAGGGACTGGGGGATGATCACGGCCCCTGGGGAACACCTCCTACCCTTCTCTCTGAATCGGTCCCTGAGTTGGTTTACAGTACGATCGCGGTAGAAAATACGCGTGGCGACATTATGCAATATTTAATGACCAACGTAGTGAATTAATTTACTTTCCAGATTTTATTAGTTTTGCTGTTCTTCATGTATAAATAGTGACAGGCGTTTTTCGCGAAAATATTAGAAGACTAGCTGTGTTCCAAAACACTTTAGTTGATATGCATTTTCGTGGTTGGATGATTTTAAACGTCACGTGTCTCAAGTGTCTGTCAGAGAATCATGGACGTTCAGTATCGGAGTACTTTATTACGATTGGCCCAGTCATACAAGAACATGTCTTCTCACGTAGACGCGCAGTAAATAAATAAAGGAAGTTGTGGTTGTGGACGTAGAATATTGCAGTCTAGCATGGCATTATTGGGCATTATTCCCACAGAGTCAGTTTGGCTTTAAATAATTTTCGTTATTTGTATGCCACTTTTTTGTGTTGTTTTGTGTCCTAGCTCCAAAACTTGGCTAAAAATCCAATGTACACCAGAGCATTTTGCGTTGCTCAATTATTTCCCACAGAACGAACTATAGAAAATTTATATTAAAAATAAATACAAATATGTTTAAAACTAGCTTCCACTCAATTTCACGATTACTAAATTTTAAGCCTTCATTATCTCCTTAATATATTCAATAAACTATATAGTATAAACTTGTATCATCAATTTGATGAATATAGACACATTTAAGTTAAGGTTCACAAGAAAATCCACCAAGGAGCATGTATCAATTATGCAAATGTGCATTTAAATCAAACCTTCACAAGCAGGGATGTAATTTTAAAATTTTCTAAAATTATCTTCGCAAAAACATATGGCGTAGAGATTAACCATACAAAAGCGTTTATTTTCGGAACGTTTATATGCTTTATGGCAGAATCACAGAACATTATAATTTTCTCCCATTACATGTAGGTCACGATGAAAATACTGAAAAGAGACGAATACTTTTTCATTTTTCACCCCGCACACGTTTTCGTACACTATATGAGTTCAACATAGTTAAGCAACTCGTCGAGTGAGTATAAGATGTCGAGACCAAATGACAAAATGCTTTCATTTCCACTTGCCATCCGAAGATGGGAGAAAATGTTTCAACACTTGTAACCTTAATAATACTATGTTCATCCTAGTAGGTCATAGTTTCAGAACCCGGCGGGAAGAGTACCTCCTTATTCTCAATTATTCTGTCATCTGTTTGGTGAGCCATTTGTTAGATTAGCGTGAATTACCTTACGGCAAGCGCACTGCAAGGAGTTGTAAACGAACCCCCAAACAACATGATTGTTTACTCTGCGGTTATCACGAAGCAGTATTTGTGTATACTGCAACTTGCCTGCGGTTGTGATTTCATGTTGCTTGGCTTTACAAAAACACGTTACATCGACAGCCACGTTCTTTATCTTTTATTACCTCTTGGCACCACTTTGACACTCGGAGAGCGAATCACATAAGTAGTATAAAAATGGGAGTTCTGGGACACCAGGAGTCATGCGGTGGACACGCGGAGCCTAATTAGCACACTTTCAGGCGTCGGACTGCGGACTCCATGAGTGAGAATTTCCCTTTTCTCCTGTTTTCCCGTCCAGAACGGTCGATTTCACGTTCAAAATCTACACTTTTTCCTTTTTTTTCCCTCAAAATTTCCCTAACTTCCCATGTCGGCAACCTGTGATGGCCGCCATTTATATGCCCTAATTACCACAATTCGGCAGGTGGCTACTTAGGATGGCAAATGACTTATGTGGGATGTGGGATCTCACCACAGGACCGCCATCTTGGATCCCGAGCAACACTGACAATCAATATTTTGGCCGCAGGAGGATGTCGCCCATTTTGGCGGCGATCGCCTCGCAGGCGGTGGCGGTGGAGCATCAAGGCGTCACGAATGATGGGATCTCGTGTAACACAGCAGCCTCCATAAGTCTGTGTGTGTGCATAATACTTACTAGCATAGTTGGCTATAATTTCCGAACCGTTTAAGTTATAGTTGTCAAATTCCTAAGATAGGCATCCACCCTGACTAGGAGAAGGGTCTCGGTCAAATATGCCCCATGTTAAATTATAAGCATAGTTGGCTGTAATTTCCGAACTGTTTAAGATATAGTCGTCAAATTCATAACATAGGCATCAACCACAACTAGGAGAAGGGTTGGGGGTTAAGTATGCCTGAAGTCAACTTATAAGCATAGTTGGCTATAGCTTCCGAACTGTTTAAGTTATAGCTGTCAAATTCATAACTTAGGCATCCATTCTGACTAGGAGAAAGGCCTCAGAGTCAAATATGCCTCATGCCAACTTATAAGCATAGGTGGCTTTAATTTCTGAACCAATGAAGATACAGTCATCAAATTCATAACATAGACATCATATGCGATTAGGAAAAGGGTCTCGGGGTCAAGCATGCCATATGTCAGCATATAGGCATAGGTGGATGTAATTTCCGAACCATTTGAGTTATAGTTGGCAAATGCATACCATAAAAAATCATCCATTACTAGTAGAAGGGTCACGGGAAGTATGCCCTTTGTAATTGTAAGTTACTAAGCATTTGAGATAAAACTACAAAAAACCATAACATATGCATAACCCCCCGACAATGAGAAGGGTCGTGTGGACTTATGTCGCCCTGCATGTCCCCCGTTCCTAGTCACCTCCATCTCTCCTGTCCCCTAGATGCCACCACTAGGCACCACGACCAACACACTCCTCTCAACCTCATGCTCTCTCTATCCCTTGTCATCTACCTCTGCCTGCCTACAACACCCCTGACCATACATCCTCGAGCATTCGCCACAGTTGGGGCTGGTACTCGCTGTGCGCTGACCTCCCGAGCACTCGTGAAACAGCGTACTTACTTCTAGACAGTCGGTCAGTACCACCGGCCTTGCACCCGTGAGATGTGTACCAAGATGCCAATGAATGTACTAACATATGTAATGAGATGATACTCGCAATGAATACACAGTCATTGCTAGACAGCCGAGTCCCCACCACATCCAACAAAACTTGCTAGAATGATAAGCATCCTATTACAAAAACGAATTATCCCCATACCTTAACTGGTGTAGCAGTGAATTCACGTACACTATGAGCTCATCTCACCATCGTCATCATCACCGTCTTCGTCGACGATGTGACCTCGCTGGAAATGCAGATCACAATGAATGGTCCTTCCTTTCCGTGCATGATAGAATCCCCTCTCCCCTGTTTCCTCGGCAAGGCCACACACTTACTCGCGCACTTTCTCGCCCTCGGCACCTCCGTCAAACCACACTTCCTTGTGCTCTCTAGCTGTTTTCTCCCCCCTCCACCGGCCACCATCACACCTAGTTATAAGTCCCTGCACGCTCGCCACCGCCTGGCCAAGCACCAGCTATGTCACCACATACCGAATGGTAACATGCGATATGTGTGGTGCTAGATTTGGTATAGACGATAATCTCAAGAGACACACTGGTACATGTAAAGGTTACACACCTTTGCCTGCCATGCGCCAGCGTGTATTGTAGCACGACAAGGCTAGCATTCCTACTGATTCGTCTTGTACCCCAACGTTCATTCGAACACCCATAACATTACATGGGCCTGCGTGGTGTTTAAAACCAGTGTGCGAAGACAGAACTATGAGTGCTGCAGAGCACGATGTGTGCGAAGAAGGAACTATGAGTGCTGCAG
Source organism: Dryococelus australis (assembly GCA_029891345.1). Classification (NCBI taxonomy): domain Eukaryota; kingdom Metazoa; phylum Arthropoda; class Insecta; order Phasmatodea; family Phasmatidae; genus Dryococelus; species Dryococelus australis. Next base: position 360,649,217 of record CM056993.1, read on the forward strand.
AGTATGATGTGTGTGAAGAAGGAACTATGAGTGCTGCAGAGCATGAACCAGACAGATCATCAGGCGTTGTACATATTAGACCTGCACCACGAACATGTGAAGTGAAAACCGAAGATGCTACCGAGGACACAGACAACGAATCTGTGACCTCAAAGTGTGTTGGTGATGTCAATGAGTATTCTACTGATGGCGATGATGTGTCAACAACTGCAATGCAAAAGCATACACACATTGCTGGTGATGATGCATATTCTACTGATGATGACGAAGTGCCGACATTGGAGTTGTTGATAGGTTTCAGTTGTTGGTTTCCTCACAGAGGGTTGGATATATATCTGTCATAGGAGAGCTACATGCCATTATTGATGAACTCAGAGCAAGAGGCTTTATTTCATGATATTATATATATATATATATATTGTGTGTGTGTGTGTGTGTATCTGAGCATGTGTGTGTGAGCATGTGTATGATTTATTTATGCATATAAATAAATACATTACTAATAAATTTGTTTTTTTATTAATTCCTACTGGCTAAGCAATATACCTACTGGCATGTGTTGAGGTCTTCTAGAGTGGCACCCCCAGTGTAGGTTTTTTTTCGAACCTCTGGCTGCAAATATTCGAATGAACATGCATACTTTTTTTTTTTAATTGCAGTTCGTGTTTTATTTATTTTTCCTTTCGTACTCTCTAGCGGGCAACTGGGGAGATTAAGCAGCTTTCTGTAGGGACCTGGGTTCAAGACGAATCTCCATGGGTAAACACAACATCGATGTATTCATAGTGGATTGGCTGAACATGTAATGCTAGACAGAAACTGCCTTAAGTGCATACATTAATGGTTCGGGTCGAGTGCTTGTAATTTCAATGGCTTGGTGCATGTATTGAATGTTCGGACAGAGTATGTCTGTGTATATTTGCAAAGGTTGGGTTGGTACATGAGTGCAAGTCAGAGAGAGAGTATGACTGCCTGTAAATGCAAAACGGTCGGTACATGAATGCAGGTCAGAACCAGAGTATGACTTCATGCCAGTCTCTTCATGGGCAGTGGGACCAACGAATTTCGGCAAGCGTGTCAGCATGCACTCTCAACTGGAATTGAACCTACGATAAATCATTTTGTCAACTAGGGTACAGAAAAAAAAATTGTCAGGTGCGAGGATTTGAATCCATGCTCCCTTTTACTGGAATCAGCGGTAATATCGGATGCCTTAGGCCGTTCGGCCAACCTGACAATTTGTATAAGTGATGGAATTACATGGGTTATTGTTTGTCTATTGGCATACGGTGCATGGTCTGCTTGTGCAATACGCACATGTTGGTAGGTATATTTTCTTTTGTTCACTCTAGCGGAGAATGATAGAAAGAATGCAGAGCAATTCATATGACTATCTCTATTGTGTGTGTGAGGGACTTGGTACACAAGTGCAGGTCGAGAACTGTCTGTAATTACGAATACTGTAATTTATTAGGAACACTGTTGTAGACAATGACAGTCAATCTCTTCATGTTAGTGTTTTATCAGTGGGGCCCCTTGTTTCCCCCTTAACGAACGAACATCCAATGTCGGCTTTAAGACGACATGTATAACCATTCTCTACGGGAATCGAACTTGCAATACCACACGGATAGTTCAGGGTACTTGCTTTGTCTCCTTTCATTAGTATACCAGTATGTACATTGACAAGGGGAAGGGGTTGGGGACGGAGTACTTAGTCGGTATCTACAATGCACGTTTGGCGGGACTGGTGAATGTAGTAGTCTCTGCTTCCAATGAGGTCACATGGACGATGGCGAGATGTGCTCGTGGCTTACGGGTAATTTACTGCTACACAGGTTAAGGTAGGGGGTGATTCGATTCGTAATAACCTTATCGGTTTAGCATCTTTTGTTGTATGGGCGTTGTAGCAAGTGACATCTTATTACGTACATACATCGAAGTCTTGGTACACGACAATCGAGTGCAAGGTCGGTCCCTCCCCTAGTGGTGTGGTACTAACCAAATGTCTGGAAGTATGTATGTGTATTGAATGTACATGTATGTATGTCTGTAATAATAATTATTATTTTCTACTTCGGTACACGAATGTGGGTCGCAGATAAAAAAATGGATATAATACATCCTGTGTGTGTGTCTACCACTTTAAAGTTATATTCATAATGCTTTCGTTTGAGCTTCTGTAAGTATTGTTTCCTTACCAATATGGCTGGGATCATTATTTCTGTAATGTTATGGACAGCAGATTTTTTTTCAACAAGCATATTTCAGAAGCTGGTGATTAATCGTGAACTATCGTCGCATTACTCAATGTATGAACACTGAACTGATTGGTGCTAGCTATGGTGCTTATATTTGTGCTTTGGACATTCTAGACCCCTCGACACTTTTTGGTGACTGTTGGTAGTTGTACCTCAAAGGGTTCGATTATTACGAGCAACTTTGCTTATACATATCCATGGGTCAAATGTAACCCCTCGATCATCATGTCAATTTTTGTACGGATGATGTCTGAATGCTGAATCTTGGAAGTCGCACTGTCTAACACATTGGCGGCTGGTGGTAGGGTGGACAGTGCTCCGATGATGGCCATTTGTACAATGACGGTAGCCGGTGGAGGTGGATGCCCATGATGGCGTCCAGTAGGCTGACGAGTAGGAATTACTGCCTCGGTGACACCCCATACACCTACAATTGATGACAATGTTATACAGTTCGGAAATTACAGCCACCTATGCTCCTAAGTTGACATAGAGCAGGCTTGGCGATGCGCTTCTTCTCCTAGTCGTGGTTGATGTCTATGTTAATAATTTGGCAACTATAACTCAAATGGTTCGGTAATTCCACTCAACGATGCTTATATGTTGACATAGGGAATGATTGTCTTTGCGATCCTTCTCCTAGTCATGGTGGATACCTATGTTATGCCCTGTGTGTGATGAATGGAAATAGAGGGGTAGAGAGTGGGCGAAGAATTGCGTGTGGCTTTGCCGAGGGAACAAGGGAGAGGGGATTCTATCGCGTAATGAAAGGAAGGACCATTCATTGTGGTTTGTGCTTCCAGCGAGGTCATATCGTCAACGAAAAACGATGATGATGACGATGGTGAGATGCGCTTGTGGTGTACGTGAATTTACTGCTACACCAGTTAAGTTATGGGGATAATTCGTATTCGTAATAGGATGCTTATCATTCTAGCAATTTTTGTTGTATGTGCGGGGACTCTGCTGTCTAGCTATGACTGTGTATTCATTGCGAGTGACATCTCATTACATACATACATACATATATTGATGTCTCAGTACATGGCTCAGGCAGTGGCGAGCACTCGAAGATGTATGAGTAGGGGTTATGTGGCAGGCAGAGGGGGAAGCCAAGGGATAGAGACAGTACGAGGACGAGTGGAGTGTTCTGGCCGAGGTGCCAAGGGGGTGAGTGCATGAGGTAGTGCATGTGTATGTGGCCAGGCGGTGGCATCGAGGGGACAGGAGTGATGAAGGTGACTAAGAACAGGGGACATGCAGGCCGACATATGTCCGCTAGTCCCTTCTCATCTGGGGGGGGGGGGGCTTCCGCATGTATTATGATTTTTTGGTGGCTTAAACCATTCCTAAATTACACCCAACTATGCTTATATGCAGAAATATGACATACTTGTCCCTGCAACCCTTCTCTTACTCGCGGATGATGTCTATGTTATGCATTTTATGAGCATAACTTAAATAGCTCGCAAATTAAAACGACCTATTCTTATAAGTGAAATTTGGTATAATTGATCCCGTGACCCTTCGCCTAGTCGGGGTGGATTTCTATGTTATGAATTTGCCAACTATAACTTAAGTGGTTCGAAAATTACACCCGTCTATACTTATACGCTGACATATGGCATACTTACCCTGCGACACTTGTCCTAGTCGCAGTTGATTTCTATGTTATGAATTTGACAACTATAACTTAAATGGTACGGAAATTACAGAAACTAATGCTTATTAGTTGATATGTGGCATGTTTGACCCCACAACCCTTCTCCTAGTCGTGGTTGATGCCTATGTTACGAATTTGACAATTATAACAATAACGGTTCGGAAGTTATGGCCAACTATGCTTATAAGTGTTGTGCACACACACAGACTTAACGGAGACTGCTGTATTACACGAGGTCCCATCGTTCGCGATTCTTTGATGCCCCATTGCCACCGCTTGGGAGTCGATGGCCGCCAAAATGATCGACATCCTCTGCTGTTCGACAATTATTCTGGGTGGTGATAGGTCGGCGATACCAAGATAGCCGCCGGGAATAACTTCACAATTTGGCAGGAATTTCTCAATATCCGACCGATACCGCCGCATTGTGCAAACCTCAGCCACAAAGGGCAAACTCACTGGCCGCCAAAATGAGCGACATCCTCCTGCAGCCGCCATATTGTTGGTCAGTGGTGCTCGAGATTTAAGATGGCGGTCCTATGGTGAGATCCTACATACCAAATGAGTCATTTGCCATCCTGAAGGGTCACTTGCCAGGTATACTAATTAGGGCGGAAAATGGCGGCCGTCACTGGCTACCAATATGGCCGCTGGTGGTGTGAGGGAAATTAGCGAAATTTTGAGGGAAAAGGAGAAAAAGTTACGTTTTTGTACGCGAAATCGACCATTTCGGACAGGAAAAAGGGTGGGGAGGGGGGAACAAAGGAAAATTCTCGCTCCTGGGGTCCGCAGCTCGACGCTTGAAATTATGCTAATTAGGATCGGTGTTTCAGCCGTCTGACGCCTGGTGTCCCAGAACTCTCGTTTTTATACTGCTCACATAAGTAGTCAATCAAAATTTCACACAATAAAGTTGTGGGTTGGTTTATCAATATTCACCGTTTCATGACAACAAAATAATTTGGGTTTACAAATTATTAATATAAATATTATATCGTAAAAAATGTTAGTTATCAAAAAAAATTTCGAGACGAAGTACATACGTATATACATTTATAGATAGAAGGCTGAACTAAAAAGTGAGAAACTATTTTTTAAAATTATAAACATTATCAAGAAGAACAATTTAGACATTAATGCAAAAACAATTATATATGATAAGCTATATTTAGTGCAACTACTTGAGTGCACATATCTGTATGTATATTTAAATATTGAAATTAAAAATAGTTGTTATTTTATTTCTATTAAGCCGGTGTCTGGAGCCTTTCAACGCGTGAGCTTAAAATTTTAAGATCTCCGCCTTTGGCAATGTCAATACTTGCCCACTTTGTGAACGATACTGAACTCTGAGGATGGATGACAATACTAACCATACGTATAAAAATTTCGAAAATAAGTAAAATCTTACGAATATTAATAAAAGCAAATTAAATAGGGTGAAAATCAACACATTTAAGTGAACAATAATTAGTATAAAACTGATTGAAAAAGAACCCGAAATAGTGAAGAACTATAAAAAAACATTCGGGTTCTATAAAATTGAGCCAAGGCTAACGAAATAGTGAAAAAAAAAAACTAATGCAAGCAAAAATGTAACTGAACTGAGTGAATAGAGGAGAAAAAATAATGGAGTGAAAAACATACTAAGCAAGGAAAATTTAACGCAATGAACGCAAACGTAAGAATAATGCCTGACTTTTGGATTCGATGTGTTAATGGAAACGTGTCCCTACCTAGGACAACATCTTGGCAACCCTCTAAGCATAACGTCATGGCAGCGAGTAGTTGAAGGCGCCTGCTGTGTTGGGTTGGCCCGGCCGACGTCGTTTCATCTTCAAGAGTCCCGCCCGTGTTTACTCACCCACACGCACAATTAAAACTTACATATCACCTTGCACCTAACTCACTTCGCTAACTAACAACCTACCGTACTTTATGCAGCCCCAGTCCAGTCAAAGGAATTACAATTATCCTCCGCGACTGTCGCACGGATCTTCCCAGACCCTCTCCGCTTTGCGCTGGTTTGCTGTGCCCTTCCATCTAGACCATTGATTTTCAAAGTGGGGGGGGGGGGGCGTGGGCTCAAGGGAGGCATGACGACATGCTAAAAAAAAGGGGGGGGGGCAAACTCGATACTGCCAGTGATTTACGTTGTGCAATTTCTTAAATTCAACCAAGAATTGGGAGTCTTATCAAAAATATACAAGCACATACGTGTCATTGATTGACTTGTTGACCGCTAATTTTGTTTAATAAGCATTAAAATTTAATGATTAAATAATACCTTTGAGACTTTTATTCTTTTCTGTTTTACCAGTATAATAATGAAGTTGTTAGGCTGTTCACGGTAAAGTGAGCACATTTGAGGCACTAGTTACTTTTTCCCTTCAGCTATATAGAATCATTTTACCACCTTTTAAAATAAATATTGCCATGTAAGTAATAAACACAGTGTGTATATACCACTGAACTTGGAAGTTAACGTCTAAGGATATTATAAAATATATTTATTAACTTTCAATCGAAATGAGGCGGCTTTCGAAAGTACTCACTTTACCGTGAACAGCCTATAACACCAAGGGGGGGAGGGAGGCGTAGTTATTCTTCTTTGCAGAAGGGAGGCGTCATAAAATAAAGTTTGGGAACGCCTGATCTAGACTCTTCTTCCTTCGGGTAGTGCCCTTGCCTACAACTGCGGCCATGGCGCCAGGCAACACTGCTATAGCCGCGATGCATGCGCCAATTTTAAACACAATAAACCCGACCTAAGGAGTAAAGGGCTTGCCCTGATACGCATCCCATTCTCCGACCGTCTTAGCTACTCAAAAGCGTGCCGGAGGGCACACGGACAGAACTGTGAAGGAGCTCACGCTGGCGTAACCAGATCTTCCAATCCATCGCGGTGTTGCCAGTTGGCTGCGCCTCTCAGACTTGACGTCGCGATACTGCGGCGATGTCAGGTTGTGTAGCGATTGCAGCGCTACCGGAACTTCGTAGAAGCCTGGAGTGCGCGAGTGTGCATGAATGATAAGTGTAACATTGGTGAAGAAAATAAATCATTGTGTAATTGCCATGTTGCTAACATAAAGTTTAGAAAGGAGGGTGGTGGCTTTCGTTTAAATATAAGCTGACAAAGGCTGTTCACGATAAAGTGAGCAATTTTGAAATCAACCTTAGAAAAAAGTCACTGCTCCTACCTGCATATATTTTAACGGGCGCACTGAGTGACATGCGCCCGGTAAAGTTGGTAACGATGGAGGGAAAGTACTTCCATGGATCACCGTTGAATTAAAAGTGGCAGGTAAACATTTGTAATAACTTAAATGATTTCTTTCACTTTCTGCATTTTTAATGCATCTAAGTGCAAGACTCAGCAAATGTATAGACTACTTACTTTTCTAATAATTTCACAGTTTCACTTGTCCGACGCATGAATAAAGTGATGAGACCACGACAGTGTTAATGTTACACAAGGCGGAATAACACAAAACGTGCATACAAGTAGATCTTTAGCAGGGCTTTCAAAAGTGCTCAGTTTACCGTGAACAGCCTTTATGAAATATCGCAAACGCTATCACATGATTCCCAGTGACCAGCAGCGTGTTATGAGATAAGTATAGCCTACTGGTTTATATTCTTTGACCTTTAAGATCATATCTTGATGACAGTATATTTTTAGTAAAAAATTAATTTTAGTATGTTGAAAAAAAAAAAAAACTTGCTCCTGGCAACTCAAAATGTTGGAAAAATCACAAGTGTTGCAAGGTTTTATGAAATGTAAACATCCAAAGAATTTTGCAGGTTTGCGTAATTTTTAAATGCGATGGCGTAACTTTATGGCATAAATTATCAACTGGTCGTCAATATTGTTAAAATGATCTGCTATTATTCCCTGTATAGGTGCAGTACGCATCGAAGCTTAACGTCTATATATTTAATACAGGGTCACTGAAAATACAAGGAAAATGTTTTTTTTTTAATGGTTTTAACGTTTCTTAATAGTAACACATTACCAAATAAACTAAAATAAGCTTGGGTAACTATAAAGTAATCGGGGCGGAATGCACACTGTAATTTTGTATATGTTGTAAGTCCAATGTGTTAAGTACTTAGAGGAATGTCGTTTAGTAATAACGTGTGTTACAAAATTTGTACAATTTTGTAATAATGTCGTTATTCCTTGTTTTAGTTCTTATTATTCTGCTTGGCTTGCTTCACAATGGCTCAGCTAGACCGTATTCGGAACGACAGACGAGCTGTCAGATCACTAATAATTAGGGGTAGTGGAATTTGTACAATTTTGTAATAATGTCGTTATTCCTTGTTTTAGTTCTTATTATTCTGCTTGGCTTGCTTCACAATGGATCAGCTAGACCGTATTGGTAACGACACACGAGCTGTCAGATCACTAATAATTAGGGGCAGTGGAATTTCGCGAAAAAATTTCAAAACAATTTATGTTTCAAAATACTGTGGGGTCATTTATGTATCTTGATCGGCTGAATTACCTTTTTGACACGTGTTAACTGTCTGCACACGAATCACGTAGGAATCGCGCCGATGTCGCTGAATTCTAAGTGGCCCGGTAATATATGAAAACGCTTTCTCAAGCAGACAGCAAGCAATGGCAATAGACAAAATGCTTTTGAGTGTTTACAGTATTGAAGTCTACCGTGTTCTCATATTTTTTCGCGAAAAATCACTAGTTTTACTAATAATATGATTTGGCATACGCGTCTTTACCCGATCCTGTGCCATGATTTTTGGCACTATGGTGCATTCCTTCCTGGACAACGAACGACTGTCTAGCACACACTTTCGAGTAAACGCAATGTTTCATACGTAGCACCATTTTCGTGATTCCTGATAGTTTGCTGGTCTGAAGAATGGTTCGCTTTACAAAAGATCATCAGTGAAATTTAACATTACAATTAAAATTCTAAATAATACAATGCATTTTCATTTTACAAAATTGCATGTATTTATTCAGGTACATTTTTTCTTGTTACGTGACTGGCAGAGGTTAAACGAAGTTTTAAATGTATGATGAATTCGGTGTTAATGTGATTTTGCTGAAATTTTTGACCTTAAAAAATTTTTTGTTATATGGCAGGGTCATCAGGAAGGTAGTGTGTGTGTATCGTACACTCACACACACACACAAACACACACAATATCTCTTTGCTAATTTCCTTAGTTGCAAATCTCGCAACAGCGAAATTGCCAGCAGTGGCTGAGGAAGCATAATTTAACTATTTTCAGTGGTGCCTAAAATTTAAGAGGGTGTAACAAGCTGGTAAAGGCTGTTCACAAGGAAGTAAGTCCATTTGAAATCAACCTTAGAAAAAAGTCACTGCACCTGAATGCATTATTTTAATGGGCGCACTGAATGACATGTGCCCAGTAAAGTTGGTAACGACGGAGGGGAAAGTAGTTCCATATGTTAACGTCTAATAATAAGTGATAGGTAAACATTTGTTATAACTTAAATTATTTCTTTCGCTTTCTGTTTTATTTTAATGCATCGAAGTGTAACAATCAGCAAATTTGTAAAATATTTATTTTTCCAATAATTTCACAGTTTCATTTGACCGACGTATGCATAAAGTGATGAGATCATTGTCAATGTTAATTTTACATAAGGCGGAAGAAGACACTACGTGCATACAAGTAGATCCTAAGCAGGGATTTCACAAGTGCTCATTTTACCGTGAACAGCCTGTGAGAAAGGTATGAAGGGAAAAAGTGCTGGGGACATTCGTTGGGTTATTCCCCATCAGCGAGACATTCGAAAGACATAAATCGTTGTCTGTCGGTAACAATCTGGAACAAGAAATAAAAAAAAAACTGGACGATGAATGCATCAGCTGGTTTATTTGCCGGCGGGTAGGGCCACAAAGGAGTTACTCGGAGTTTATCTGCGGGCAATGATGGAGTCATTAATCGTCCCTGGGCGGCGCGTCGAGGCAGTTTACACAGCTGCTCCTCGCCGCCGACAAAGAAGCAGTCCCGGGCCAAGCCTCGTTATTACGGCCCACTCTGACCCACGCGTACACACACACACTATTCCCGTGGGCAAGTGGCGGCGTGGGAAGTGAAGTCTCGCTACTTCAGATTTCACCGCGAGCTTAGCACGTCCATCACACCTTTCCCCCACCCACACGGCATCTCATGTTTCGCTGTCAACGGCGCCTTCTGGCAGGAGGATGAAGCCTAGAAACATAGCAGCACTAAGGGAAACCTAGGTATAGACGGTTCAGGGTAAGATGAGCACTTTTGTAAGCACTCTCATTTGGAATAATATTCAATAAATATATTATATTTTGACTTAGACGTTAACTTCCGTGTGCGGTGGAATCTCCACAATGTGATTATTACTTAAGTGGCAACATTTACTTAATTAGGTTTTTATGGGGGAAAAATGGCTGAAATAAAAAAGGAACTAGGGTCTCAAAATTGCTCACTTTATCGTGAACAGCCTATATAGTCTATTCACGGTTTCTTAACACTTTCTGAATCAGACCTTTGAAAATTCGCCCCATTTACGACGAGTTTAGTTATTTCCTAAATATGCCATGCATCACAAGCGTCTTATAACTATGTTAACATAAAAGTATATTATTTTTAGTTGAATTGAAGTTTTATCTTGGTTTTATTTATGAATTATAATATCACATTTACAATAAATATGAATAAAAACATTGGGAAAACATCGGTGTTGACAGCGCCTAGTAGAAATAGTTCTTGTACAAAATATTATTAGTTTGCATATGAGGCGGAAGAATATCGTGGAAGCATAACTTTTAGCGGGGCTTCAGAAAAGTGTGAAGTAACCGTGAATGGATTATTATTTGCGTGGAATTCATCTTCTCGGGAGTGCATAATGCAGTCTTGGGAGTACTTCCAGATGTGACATTCAGTTGTTCAAAAAGGTTTAACTTAATTTCCCCTTAAACGTCCCTTACAAGTATAGGCCATTCACGGTAAAGTGAACACTTTTGAAGCCCTAGTTACTTTTTTCTTTCAACCAATTTGTATCCTTCCGCCATTTGTTAATAATGTATACCGTGCCATGTGAGTAATTAACACAGTGTATACATTCACCATACCCAAAACCAAAACTTCGATGCCGGAATGAAATGTGTTTATTGGTTATTATGTCTGATGGAACAGCTTCAAAAAGTGCTCACTTTAGCGTGAACGGCCTCGTGGAACAGAGCCGACGCGGGGTGCAGTTACCAAATCTCGTACGTGTGTCGGGCGTGACAAAGTTGGGCACAGGGACCCGACGAGCCTTCGGTGGGGGTTAGTCAGGGTTCGGTTCGCTATTGACTCGTACTGTCATACACGCCCCCGTTGTGCACCACCTGTCGAAACAATACCTGTGAAGGCTGCCACAGGCGAGTTGAGTAAACTAAGAAACCATAACTGCGAGCCGGAACGGAATGTACAAAATGTCGTATCAATGTACAACGAACACCAGAAAATGTGGACCCAGTAAACATCAGGACATTCCTGGATAATTACAACAAACTACAAGCAGACTCGGCCTGTAGTGCACAACGGGAGCCAATCACAATGCATTTCCGCACACGCGGAGGGGCGCGAAGAGTGGACTAGGCTGCGAGGAAGAACATCGGGGCAGTCGGCGATTGTCAAAGGGGCGAGGTCAGCTGCTAGACCTGGTGCGGCGACGTCCTACCTCGGGGCGGTGAGGCCAGAGTGAGAGACTGGGTGAGTTCCTTCTCTGCCATGCTCTCTCTATAACCTGATTAACCTTCCTTAGCACCCTTTCTTCCTTTGGTCCCATGTCTTAAATTCTATGTAACCATTTTATACTTGCTGGGGATGGAAATCAAATGTTTTAGTTACTATTTCTATATGTCATCTTCTTAGCTTACCCTTCCACATAATATTATGATTCCTTTTCATGTTCTTATTTGAGTTCTAGTTGAGTGAGCTCATACCAGTATGTGAGTGGTGAGTCGGGAGGTTTATTGGTTTATCGACACACGAAGGTAGTACGATATTGTGGTTTTTTTTTTAAAATTCTTATAAATGTAAAAGATGTTGGCTTCTACGGCAAACAACTTACGTGTCCATTAGACACTCTGAAGTAGTTATCGAGGTCATGGGGGCTACCATCTAATATAGTTAAGTAAATTTCAATACGTGAATATTTGTCTTCTTTTACCAAATTGCATTTTCCTCTGTGTTTGTTATGTTTGTATCGTACATGGGTCGCTGGGGCTGAGAGGTTAGCTTGTTCGCCTCCCACCAAGGCGAACCGGGTTGAATCCACGGGCGGGGTCTCGCTACCGAATTTCCACATCTGGAAATCGTGCCGGACGATGCCGCTGGTCGACGGGTTTTCTCGGGGATCTCCCGCTTCCCCCGCCCTTGCATTACGGCGCTGCTCCGTACTCACCTCAATCACCGACATCAGCTCTCAAAACCATGCTGTTAAGAGGCGCCCAAATCTCTTCACTCGCTCGAGCACATCGTATTAGTCTAGAACGATCGATGAAGCTGTTTGCTTAGGAAAACTCGTTTCGAATACTGAAATACACGAGCATACTTCGGGCGTGGTCACAAATATTCGAGTCCGACTATCCAGGCAATTTCGCCAAGCAGCCGGACCTACCAGCGAAGCTCGCACGCGTATGAGCACCTTTGCGCGAGGCATCGAATTGGTGTGCAATTTTTCTCTTGTCGACTCGTCTATATAAGACTTTCAGTGGTGACCCTATCATTTGATGGCGTAGTAACAAAGAGGAAGGTATGTTGCATGTACATATCCTATGTTACAATAGCCTATAGGGAAAGTTTCATAAATTCTGTTCACGGTAGAATGATTACACTTGAAAGCCCTGTCGTGCGTCGGTCAAGTGAAACTATGAGATTATTAGAAAAGTAAATATTTTAAAATTCTGCTCTCTTTTAAGCTTTGATACATTAAAAAAACACAAAGCTAAAGAAATATTTTACGTTATCACAAATGGAAACCTAACACTTTTAATTCCACGTTAAGGTATGGAACTATTTTCCATTCATCGTTACCAACTTTTACTGGGCGTATGTCACTCAATGCGCCCTTTATAATGTATGCAGGCAATGGCAGTGACTTAGTTCTGAGGTTGATTTCATAAGTGCTCACTTTACCGCGAACAACATTTTTACTCTTTAAGGAAAAATATATTGGAGACGAAAAATGGAAGACCGAAACTAGCATTCGGACATAAGACATTTCTTAAATGACATTCGTAACCAAACACTGCTCAAAAATGATTGAAAAGTTTTAAAGTGACAACTACATGACAGATACTCTGCGCTTTGTTTGGGAACTTTTGTGATTAATGTTGATGGGAAACTTGCATTTGCAGAAGTGCAACATTTTGAACATTATGAAGAACGCATTAACGTTTGAGGAGCACGGATCAAAACATATCTTGACAATATACATTCCCTACCTGCGAAAATTGTAAATTTAATACTGAATTGAGTAAAAAAACTGTAAGGTTGTTAAATTATTGTGGAAAGTAGTTACATGTCTGTACATGTTATTTAACACAAACCAGAGTCTTAGAATGTAATAATGTACTGTAGTTCATTTCATACGTCCGCTGTAATTGTAGCTTATTTTTGCCAACAACAATCATATTACCTTTCAAGTGAAGCGGAGAGATTTCGGCAGCTTTTGACATCGAGGTCTTGAGAGCCGATAAGGGTGATCGAAGTGAATATGGAGCAGCGCCGGAATGGGGGGGGGGGGGAAATGGGAGATCCCCGAGAGGACCCGCCGGCCAACGGCATCGTCCGGCACGATTCCAGCATGCGAAGATCCTGAGTGACCCAGTCGGGGATTGAACCCGGATCGTCCTGGTGGGAGTCGTGCAGGCTAACCACTCAGCCACCGTGGCCCCTACCTTTAAAGTGTAATGACAATTACAATACCCATTTCTGTGAAATTTATTGTACCAATTACCGAAAATATACCTAAGAAAAAAATAAATAATTCTAAAACCTACAAAATCGCAGAATTACAGGGCTCGCCTCCCACCAAAGCGATACGGATTTGATTATCGTTGGGGCTACTCAAGGACCGCATGTGAGGAATTTTTTTGGACGACGCCGTGCTGGCCAGCGGATTTTCACCTTTGCATTCCGGCGCTGCTGTATATCCGCCTCTTTTCACGGTCATTGGCTATCAACCGCTTATTTTTAAGAGACTCCGTAAACCTCTCCATTCTTGCCTACTCGGTTGTTAAGTGTTCCGCCTGCCTGAAGATTGTAACATTGCAGATTTTGGGGAAATTGCTGAGAATGTCAGCATTTATGATTTAATTGTAAACGGCACCTATCATGTCAAAGTGAATATTAAAAATTGTACTTAAATATAACGAGCTATTTTACCACTTCACGGCACCGAAAAACGTAAACTGTAAGGCCAACTCCTTCTCACTCACCATTTGCCTCATCGCCTCTATGCACAAGGCGCTAAATGGGCGTACAGTCTTGCCGTCGGTTTCTCACCTGAATGTTGCTTTAAAATGTGACTATACATTTTTATGGCATGCTAAATTAGATAAAGTATGATGAGGAGTCTGAGGACAACTCTGAAGTTTCTGTATTGAAAATTTAGCAGCTACAACTGATTGTAGAAAAACAGAATTAAGCATGTTCATGCTCAAAAAATAATACATGGAATTGAAATGAGAACATGAAACTAGTTGGGCACGACACATTTCTTAAATACTTTTTGTGTTTAGACCACTACAAAATAGGCAACCATTTTCAATCACGTGTTTTCTACCAAAAAGTCTGCAAAGCACGTCATGCAACAGCAAGGAGAGATGTATGCGATAGAGAGAGAGAGAGAGAGAGAGAGAGAGAGAGAGAGAGGGAGAGAGATAAGAGGCAGAGACGATACTCACAGAACTTCGAGCGCGAGGACACGAGCCAGCGGATAGTTGGTGTGCATGGGAAGAGTGAAGAGATTTGTACGGCTCTTAACAGCGAGGTCTTGAGAACCGATGAGGATGAAGCGAGGTGGACATGGAGTAGCGCCGGAATTAAAGGGCGGGGGAAACGGGAGATCCCCGAGAATACCCGTCGACCAGCGGCATCGTCTGGTAAAATTCCCACATGCGAAAATCCGGAGCGACCCGGCCCGCGATTGAACCCGGATCGCCTTGGTGGGAGGAGAGCAGGCTGACCGCTCAGATATCGTGGCCCCGAATAAGAATGGGGAAGGGATTGAAGGAGAAGCAGAGAGAAAGGGAGGTACTCATAGCGTTGTGTGTGAGGATGCGTGGTGGCAGAGGCGATGGTGCATGGTATGTCTCGAGAGTGGCAGAAAGTGAGAGATGTAGTGGTGATCCTCACAGAGAGTGGAGTGTGAGGACGCACAGCGGTAGAGGCAGTGGTGTTTGGTGTGGCTGGGGAGCAGCAGCAGAGAGAAAGAAAGAGAGAGATAGCAGTTGTAGACAGGGAGTGTGAGGATGAGTGGCAACAGGGTTGTGGTGGTGTGGTTGGGGAGAAGCAGCAGAGTGAGAAAGAGAGAGAGAGAGGTAGGGGTAAGTACACAGGTAGTGTCTGATGTGAGGATGTGCGGTGGCAGAGGTGGTGTTGGTTGGTGCGTCAGAGAGAGAGAGATAGAGAGAGAGAGGTAGCTGCGGTACTCACGGAGTGTCCGGCGCGAGGACGCGTGGGGGCGGCGGGTGAGTCGGCTGATGCGGCTCGTCGGTGTCCTGCAGGCGCACACGGCAGCTGGTCTCGGCGCGGCCCACCTCGTTGGTGGCAGTGCAGCTGTAGACGCCGGCGTCCTTCGCGGTGACCCCCGCCAACGTCAACTCCACTCTGCCGTCGTGGTCGAGCGTCATCACTGCTCGCCGGCTTGGTCGCAACCGCACCCCATCCCGGTACCTGCGCCCAAAACAGGCACACATTTCCCCATCAGCACCAACTACTGCATCAACTTTCAGAAAATACCATATGTGTCTAAAAAGTTCAGTGAATGGTAACAAAAGGCAAACAATTTGCCTGCATTGTGCTTCAAAACAGTCATTATCCTTCACAACAAATTTTTGGCAGCTTTCGAAAAGTTTATACAAACTGTCAGCAAAGGCTTAATTAGGAATCGATCGCAGAACCGCTGTCACATGTTCTCGGATGGCAGCTACATCCGCAGTACCTGAGACTTTCGTAACGCTCTTCAGGCGGGGAAACAGAAACATGTTCGCAATCACCTGGTCAAGGGAGTGCAGTGGATGTCCCGAGAACGGGTATGCCGCTCTGGTTTAGGATTTGGCGCACACGTAGGTTTGTGATCTCGCAGCTACGTCCACACTGTCCAATCCATTCGAAACTCTGGCCGTACTCGGCGAATGCGTCTCGAGCAGGACTTTATGCTCCATTGCACTCTGGCCCTACCTCTCACACGGCGGGATACGTTAGTTAGACTGCCCGCAGCGAGTTTGGCCTCACAGCCACGTGTGCTCGACATCAGGTCGTGCGTCTCGACACGTCTCTGGACAGCCGCGTGCATGCGAACGATGCTCGCAGTTGAAGTGAGCACTTTTGAAACAAACCCTTGGAAGAAAAATCTGCTCATAAATACGTTTATGCTACAGTACACACTTTCATGCAGGCCCCATGTTAAGTTGGCAGCGAATCAACAAACATATTGACGCCGTACTGTGAGTGTAAGGTTTGAATTTATGGCCACTAAACTTAATATTTATTTTGATGTATATTAGAATATTCAATTGCATATTAGTAACACATTTACATTCCTAGGAATTCCATGTTTTCACTTGGATGATAGACGCAGGAAGTGAAAAAAAAAAAAAAAATAGAACCTAATCATGGTTTTCGAAACCGCTCATTCAACCGTGATCTGGCGATAGTAATATGAACCAATATTAACACGGCTTACGTATCACTTCCCCACGGGGATAGCATTGGACAATGAACCACGCAACTTAATCTACCGGCCATACATAACCTTGGGTCTGAATGGTTTATGGGGGGAGTTTGACGTCATCCCGGATTCATGAATCTTTTCTTTCTTATTTTTTTTTCAGGCCGATTTTTGTAAATGAACTCTGTTGGGTAAATGAACAATTTTTTTAATTATATTTCAGTCTGCTATTTGATTTCTAGAATTATATTGCTTCAGTAGTTACTCTCAGAAAGTAATATTTCAACATTAAAATCCGTGCAGCAAACAACTAAGTTAATATACTAGTTTTGCCAAGGAAAAAATTTGGATAATAATTGTTGAATATATTCTATGGCTTGAAAAACTTACAATGAATTTTAGTTCTCCCCCTTAACCGCCACACTGGCTTATGCTTTTAATGCGATAGGCAGCAATGTAGATAAGCAGCTTATTTTAATTTCTTTACGTGCTGTTACGGGTATTCACTAAGCATCTAGGTTTTAGTTATAAAAAACTGTTATTTTTTCTTCTTTCGACGGTTGCAGCTTATATCACCATGTAGCAATGCAATCAAATTCAGCCAGAAATACTCAGGGTTCTAGGTCCTCTTTGTGTTTTATTCTCATGTCATAAAAAAGAACGCTTTATAAAATACGTTCCTCTACCTGCGCTTTATACGTTATCGTACGGTAAAAAAAAAAAAAAAAAACAGAAATATTTTAGCAAATTTATAATGCATTTAGGGAACGAATTGTTGTAGAGATATTTATTCATGAAACGGAACTGTTTCGAAAATCCTCGTCCTCACGTTCTGTACAGCAATAACACGTCTTAATTGAGGATGAAAGCGAGAAATCGTTATTTCATCATGAGCTACTTATGAACTGCTAATTCTGCGAAATTTACACATGATAATTGTAAAACCTGAAATAACAGACACTTTACACCGCCTGTCGTTATTTGACTAGGCCGGGCTACTGAAAAAAAAAAAAAAAATTCTCTTAAAAAAATAGATATTTTAAGTTTTGCACATAGACGTCTGACTAACGTAAGGGCGATACGAGAAAATAAACAATGCGACGAAAGCTGTGGAACCATGGAATAGAGTAGCACTGGGTGTGATGAAAACCCACAAGTTTTTTCTCTAACAAGTTTGTACTAGTACGCATGTATGTCTGAAATGTGACTGTTATAACAGCTGAATATTGCACAGAGTACAATAAAATCATGAACAATAAATAACTGTAAATGATAAATCAATGAATGAATCTTTTAATTGAACATTATTTACAATCTTGTATTAATAAATCGACCAATTTTTTCAACAATAGACTAGCATTTCATAAATGTGGAATTTCTCGTCGCTAAGGAGGCAGTTCATTAAAGAGGAAATTTTCAACACTATGCTGTATGTCGTGAATAAGGAATCACGAATGAAGATTTACTTTAAAGGATTTTTGAAACGGCTCGAAACACATGAGGAATAAGACTGTACATCATTTTATAAGTTCGACAGTGCTTTGAAAGTTAATAACAGTGACATTGAGGTTGAGATACTGAATTACGCACTTAACATCAGATCCAATTTAAGCGTTCTTGCTTTGTACCGGGAAGATTATCGGGGTTCGTACATTAACGTAATTAAGACACGCATTTAAAATGGTGTACAAATCAACAGTTGAAATGGGATATATACCTAGAACTTTTAATTCGAAGAAACTTCAGAGACATCAGTCAGGGAAGTCTTCTGTTGCTGCCGAAGGCGCCAGACGTGTGTTTAGGGGCGCGATATTCAAACCCTTTTGCACTTATCAGGGGCCCAATTACGTAAGCATCACTACCCGAGCAGAGAAGGAGTTTATTATATTTTTATATAGGCTGCTCACATTCAAGTGAGCACTTTTGAGGCCCTAGTTATTTTTTTTTTTAATCCTTTAACCACCTTTTCAAAATAAATATTGCCACGTATGTAATAAATACAGTGTGTACATTCCGCCGCACTCGGAAGTTACCGTATAATAATAAAATAGAATATATTTGTCGACTAGTATTCCAAATGAGAGGGCTTTCAAAAGTGCTCACTTTACCATGAATAGCCTGTACAGACGTGATCACTATACTTCCATCCCGTTCATTGTTCCCACGATGTAAATCGGCTCCCGATAAGAGGAAAAGCCAAAGAGTTTCCACCTATTGTATCCACGATGCAAACCGGCTCCTAATACGCGGGAAAGAGAATGATAATCATGCTTTAGGACGAAAGTAGTTAAGATAGACGCAGAGAGGCTTGCAATGGATCGCTGCAAGTGATTGTACGACATACATAGTTCATTAAATTGTAGTCTGACAATGTTTATGTTGCAGATGAAAGAAGAACGCATATATTTTGTAGCACTGAAAATTATTTCGTTATAATCTACTTAATTTTTTTTTGAATAAGTTAATAAGAGCCTATATGTAATAAAAATTTTAACGCATCTCGATTATAGATATTTCAAAGAAAACCCTCGTCAAGCATCGTCATAATAATTACACTAGATGAATGCACTAAAAATTAGTAAATGTTTTTTAGAAATATTTTTATTAATTTAACTATTTCAACCACGTAAGTTACAATTTTCATAACTTAAAAAGTTGTGTATCTAATTAATCATGGAAACAGAAATAAATTTTGATTCAAAATAAACTTTGATAAAATATATTTCTTATCATCAAATAAGGAAATTGTAACGAGTATTTTACAGTGTTCCAAAATATAAGTGTTCTTCTTACATACACAAACTAAAATAATACTTGTCTGACAATTCCGCCAGTGCGTGTACTACGGATACTGTGCTCTATTGGAAGTCACTACTTCTACACTAAGGGGAGCCCTCTCCGCAGATTTTCTAACTTCTTTACGTTTTGGAAAAAGAAAATTCCGAAAGTACTCTTATACCTAACTAGCAATCGACCTTACACTGCAGTGATGACAAGACGAGGTAACTATGTACGAACTCATAACTATGTCACAATTTCAGTTCTTCCAAAATTTGGTTTAAAAAAAAAAGCAATATTGCGACATACAAACGAGGCTGTATATCAATCGTTACGCTTGTACTGATGTGCGAGATCAATAGCTAGTTGGTTATATGGGGTATAGACTGTTCCAGGTAAAGTGAGCATTTTGAGGTCATAGTTACTGTTTCCTTTCAGCCATTCTTTATAATTTATCTACCTTTTTAAATAAATATAGCTATGAAATTAAAAAGCATAGTGTGCATATTCCACCGCAATTGGTAGTTAACGTCTAAGGTTAAAATAAAATATATTGATTGATTATTATTCGAAATGAGTGGGTTTTATAAAGTGCTCACTTTACCGTGAATAGCATATACTTAAAGAAATTTTCTTTTTGAAAAACGACGGCCCGCGGTGGTTTAGTGGTTAGACCGCTCGTCTCCCATTAAAGGCGAACCGTGGTTTCGTTCCCGTGCGAGGTCGCTCCCGGTTTTTCACACTTGGGTTACGTGCCGGACGATGCCGATGGTCGGCGAGTTTTCTCGGGGTTATCCCGCTTCCCCTGCGATTGCGTTCCGGCGCTGCTCCATACTCAACTCACTTCACCCTCGTAGACTCTCCACGGGAAGGTTCCCTTTAAGTTAGTGATAAGCTGGAAACAGAATGTTAAGGTGGACCAGGATAAGGGCTGAAGGGAGGGGTAAGACTGACCACATGACGCCGACGATGGGGTACGCCTCGACGTGCGCGGCGAGGTGCACCTGGTCGCCCTCGTGCAGCAGCAGCTCTGGCGGTAGGTCGCAGAGGAACTCCGGGCCGACGTAGGCGCGGATGCCCTTGTCGACGACGAGCCTGCAGCGGCACGACACGGCACCCAGGGAGTTCCTCGCCGTCGCCGAGTACTGGCCGCCATCCTCCAGCGTCGCCCGGCTCAACTCCAGCGTGTGGAACTGCTGCTCCGACAGCATCGCGTGCGTGTCTGCAGTCACACACACACACACACACCACCACCACCATTACCTCCAGCTTTCACTTACAGCCCTCTGAACCCATTAGTACAACATCTCCACACCAACACCCAGCTATCATTTGCAGCCTTCTTAATCCATCGGTACAACACCCCCACACTAACACCAACACCCAGCTATCACTTGCAGCCCTCCGAACTCATTAATACAATACCCCCACACCACCACCACCTCTAGCTATCACGCGCAATCCTCTGAATCCATTAGTACAACACCCCCACACCAACACCAATACCCAGCTATCATTCGCAGCCCTCTGAACCCATTAGTACAACATCCCCACAACAAAACCAGCATCCAGCTATCATTCGCAGCCCTCTGAATCCATTAGTACAACATCCCCACAACAAAAACCAACACCTAGCTATCACTCGCAGCCCTCTGAACCCATTAGTATACAATATCCCCATACCAACACCAACACCCACCTATCACTTGTAGCCCTCTGAACCCATTAGTCCAACATCCCTACACTATCACCACCTCCAACTATCACTCGCAACCCTCTGAATCCATTAGTACAACGTCCCCACACCAACACCAACGCCCAGCTATCACTCACAACTCTAGTTACCAATTGGCAACATATCCCCACACCTCAGTCCCACACCATAACCTCTGGCTCTTACTCACACCCTCTGTGTCCATCAACAACATATAACCTGATGTCAGTTCCACACCACAAACTCCAGCTCTCATTCACTTAAATCCATGCCTATTAACAACACAACCTCCAGCTCACTCTCACAATCCCTCTGCACGCATGGAAAACATATAACCATACCTCAGTCCCAAAACAACCACAAACTCCAGCTGTCGCTCGCAACCCCCTGCGCCCATGAGCAAAATATTCTTACGCTGCACACACCGGAGAAAGGATGGCATGCAGTGGAGGACTCCAGGGTCGAGCTACGCAGATCTTCACGGTTCAAGTGACACACAGTGGCGGCAGACACACTCACCACCTGGCTGTATGACCTGGCCGTCCTTGGACCAGGTGACCTCCGGCTGCGGGTTGCCCATGACCTGGCAGGTCAGCCTGACGGGGTAGGTCATCTGGACCCTGCGGTCCCTCAGCCTCATCGTGAACTGCGGCGGGAGCTCCCTGTCCGCGTCGTCGTCGTCCAGGATGCCTCTGCAACAAAAGGAACAGTAGCGCTTCCAGCAGCCGGAGATGCAGCGATCTTCGAAACGAAGCAAGTTTATAGCATCGAAGTGTAAAAATTACCAAAATTTGTAAAATATGCACTTTTCTAAAAATTCCACATTTTTAGTTGACCGACTCATGAATAAAGTGATGAGGCCCATTGCGTTGTTAATTTTACATAAGGCGGAAGAATACCCAACGTGCATGCAAGTAGATCTTAAGCAGGGCTTTCAAAAGTGCTCATTTTACCGTGAACTGTCTATAAATATGAACAGCCTACAATCTCTCAGCACCCGCTAATAAAGAGTGTAGTTTCCATTCTACTTTCTCCTGTAGGATTTTCTATTTAAGTATGTAATAATTTTTTAATTCTTTGCTGCCGTGAGTGTTTATACGATGCCTGCTTCGGTTTCCCCTCTCACCCTCTTCGTAGTTATAGATTAACTGTATGGTACACTGGACAGGTAGTCATGGCCCCGATCGCGGCTATGGCTGCCCAACTTTTTTCTACCGCGATGCATGTATAGGCTGTTTACGGTAAATGAGCACTTTGGAAAAAACCTTTGAAATATGTCGCTGCCCCTACCTGCACATATTTTAACAGACACATTGAGTGGCATGCGCCTAGTAAAGTTGGCAACGATGGAGGGAAATTAGTTCCACGCCACGCCGTTGAATTACAAGTGTTTAATACGCATTTATGAATTATAAAATAATATACTTTACTTATTGTTTATTTTTAATGCATATGAGTGAAATAATAATCAAATTTGTGAAAGATTTACTGTCCCAATATTTACACAGTTTCACTTGCCGATGCATGACTAAAATGAGCCGGCCCAGGGCAATGTTACGATGCAAGAATACACAATATGCATACAAGTAGGTCTTAAACAGGGCTTTCAAAAGTGCCCCATTTAACTTGAACACCGTATATAATTGTTTCTCTAAAAAAAAAAAAGAAAAAAAATACACATGAAGTTTACAGAGGATGGCAAAACAATGATATTTGCAAAGTGTTGGTTTGATTTTTTTTTATTTTGTGTTTTTTTTTTAAATATATCATTACATTATTAAAAGGATGCATAGAAATTTAATGTAGCTACAGAAATATTAAGTGGACTTAGAGCGATGTTTAATTAAAAAATGGGCGTCAACAATTTTGCAATAGTTTTTTTTTTGTGCTCAGTGTTTAAAATCAACCTGATAAGATATCTCTCCCCTGGAACCACTGCATTGGAATGAATATGTCTGGCTGGCGATATTATGTATTAACAAATAAAAACTTTTAAGATAAATACTACAGGAGAACTAAAAAAATATTACCTATGAGGGCAAACCTTTCAATTTAAAAATATTTATATATACTGAACCTGTAGCATAAAATAAATAGTCATATAAAAATATTTTACAAAAAGTTTAACATTGTTTTAAATCAAATCATATTGAAACTGGCATTTCAAGTAAATATATGCTAACAATCAAGTAATGTTATTGTGCGCTTTAATAAGATTTCGATTTAAGTAAACAAAATTCAGTATACTGAAATGTACGCCTAAAAGTTGTGTACATAGTCGTTGCCGGAAAGATTAATGTAGCAGAAAATGGCGAAGGACAAAGCGATAAGATCAGCAATACTCATTAGTTTCGGCAAATTATGAATTCAATGTGTCTCGCTGACCATGAGAGTCTGGGCGCCAAGAATTGTCACGTAGGTAAAAGTCCATTGAAATGTTTGAACTATCGTGTTGATGATCTGTTTGTTGCATACTTCAATTTTTCGGATGTTATAAATAGGGATAGGAAAAATTCTCGAGTTCAATGACCTGTGGGTTACACTCCACAGTCACGTGTATACTCGAGCCCCAGATGTTTGTTCATTGGCTGCTGCCCCATAGAGTAGCCAGTGTTACTTCACACCTGGCAGTATGGCACTCGCTACTTGTTTCCTTGCAAGTCTGCTATTGGCTCAGAGTCGTCCAGGGCGTGTCTAATAAACTGCGATCCAATTTGCAAAGTCAACTTCTGTGTACACGTGTTTGACGCCTATCGTGACCTGAAATGAACTCGCGAAATGTTCCTATCCCTAGCTATCAAAAAGATGGATTACGCATTGCCTTTGGTTAGTTTACATTTCCGTCGCCACATAAGCTCATTGCTAAAGTGAGGTTTAAACTCACGATCATGCACTTGGTAAAGTTGGTTGATCCCACACATTTAATGCCAATGATGTAAGTAGCCTGCGGCGAAACGTGTATCTCTTTGAAGGCTAAATTAAGAAGCGGCATCTTTGACATCCGTGTTATTGAAGTAATCGGGAATTTTATATTTAGTCAGATAGGAAAATGTTGGTTTAGCGATCAGTACATTGTTAATATATAAGTACACAGGATAAATAAGTACGCAGAAGCGAAAACTAGGGTTTTTTTTTTTAATGATACTATCAATTCGTGATTGGCAGGGGACCTTGTTCCATTGTAATCGATGATGTTTCCTTGAAGTGCAATCATGACCAAGTGCTGACTTGCAAACTTTCAGAATTCTCCGAACGGACTGATTTTATCTACCTCAATCAGCGCTGCAGAGGAAGCTGGGCAGATAGAGTTTATTAGAGCCTCCGACAACGGTATTGAGTCTTGACTCTCACGGCCAAGTTGCGACAAGTTGGTTTGATCACCCAGCATTTCGAAATGAATTTGTACTTTATACAAGTTATCTTCAAGGCATAATTTTGAGTGTTCTCAAATGGACGATCTTGACGCAGCGAAAATCTCAAATTCCGATACCTCGGATCCTTCCAGTGACAATGTAGCTATCCGTAGGAAATAAACATTATGTGACAACGCGCACAACCAAAAATTTGTGCTGAACCCAAAATTATTTTGAAATCGATAGTTAACGGTTTTTCTGGTAATTAGAATAACATGTCCATATTTTATAGCACTAACGGACAGTTATGCGGACAGCAAGAAATGACTTATTTGTTCGCCACAATAAAAGTTGGCAAAATGAATCTTTTTCCCGCCAGAGCAGGTAATTTTCTTGCAGTATACTGTACTTTTAATAGACTGACAAACACTACCAACCAATGAATTACTATACTCTATGGCAAATCAATTTGTTCAACTATTTAGATATACGTGAAACGACTTACTTTCATTAATTCATTGGTGAAACTGTGGAAAACGCTAATATCTAGTACGTTTTGACAGTGTGTTAATTTTACCTTGCAGATAAACAGGCCTAACTAAAGCTCTGTGCATTTACGTCAGTTAGCAAACCTCAGTTTTCACTAATTGAAAGTAAATGTAAATTGAATTGGAGCTTTTATCACGTACTGCAAGTTTTACATGTAGGTTCACAATGACCGTTGAAACCTAAATTTAACAGATAATACCGAAATTAATTCCATCTATAAAAAAATTAAAAAACTCGTAATCATTCCATCTTTTAAAAAATAAATAACATGTAAACTGTTACTGCGTGTCGTCAATATTGCAATAACTTCAATTCGCATATATTTTGATTATAAGTTTTATAGCCTTAGTTCGCAAACCACAAATCATATGAAAATCGACTCCGTGGTGCTCAGAAAAAAGAAAGAATTTAGCCTATCCCAAAGTGTGGAAGGAGAAAGAATACCTAAGCTCTGCAATAGGTGGTGGGGAGAAAATGCTAAGTGATCAACGAGAACACAGAATATTTTCATTTAGATTTCACTGCATTTTCTAACGCCTTCTGTTTTTAGGCCGGCGCTGCCATTCATTCGCGTTTTCTCCCAGGAGCTGGCAAAAGGTGGCACTTAATTGTTTTTCTATTTTGTAAGGACAGATTTTCTAGTTCGATTACCAAAACATATACAGTACTTTGGGACTCGGTGGGCCAATTTTGTAGGTCTGCGAACGTAGAAATTGTACACAAATATCGACCTTATTCGCAAAAATTATAAACAAATTACTATATCTCTCTTTCTGGTAGCAGTAGCATAGTAAATTGTTATTTGATTGTCAAATGTAATTACTGCATTTCCGTGTCACTTAAGAGAACAGGAACATCAACCATCTGCGACTCCAGTAGCTTGCAAAGTAGTATACGCAAGATATACCCTCTCTGCAAACTTCTCACGGCTTAAAAAATTATACACGTTTCTTGTTTCTGGCCTTGGAAAATGCTAAAAATGGCCTGGAATAATCTGACAAATTATTTTTAATTTCCATTATTTGAATTTTGTCAAAGAAAACGGGTAATATGCCCCACTGTGCGGAGAGGAGGACGTGACGCGAGGCTATGAGAAGAGAGGTAGGGAGAAAGCGAGGAAGGAAGACAGGAAAAAAGAGGGAACGAGAGGGACAAAGGTAGGAAGGGATGAAGGAAGGGAGGGAGGAACGAATGAAGTGAGGAAGGAAGAAAGGGGGAATCGAAGGAGGTGAGGAAAGTAGGAGGAAGGAAAGAAATAAGGAAAGAAAGAAGGGAGGTAGGAAGGAAGAACGGGACAAAGGAAGAGCGGAAGGAAAGTAGGGAGGTAGAAAGGAAGAGAGGGACAAAGGAAAGGAGGAATGAAGGGAGAAGGAAGAAAATAAGGGAGTAAGAGAAGAAGGGTGGAAGGGAAGAAGGGAGGCAGCAAAGAAGGGAGGAAGGGAAGAAGGGAGGAAGGGAAGAAGGGAGGAAGGAAAAAGGGATTAATAAACGAAAGAAAGAAAGGAGGAAGCAAAGAGGGAAGATAGGGAATAAGAGAGGGACAAAGGTTAGAAGAAAGGGAGGGTGGAAGGAAGGAAAGAAGGGAGGGAGGAAGGAATAAAATGAGGAAGGTAAAAAGGGGGGAGGAAAGAAGGGAGAAAGGAAAACGGAAGGAATAAAAGGATGAAGGAAGGAAAGGAGGAAAGTATTGGGGGAGGAAGGAAAGTAAGAAGAGTGGTTATTGTACCTCTTGAGGTCGGCGTCAGCCTGCATGATCCTGGGGTCAGCGACGACGACGAGGCGGGCGAAGGTGGAGGCGCGGCCGGCCCTGTTGGTGGCCTCGCACATGTAGCGGCCCTCGTCCTCATCCTGCACGTCGCTGATGGCGAGTCGGCATTGGCCGCCCTCCACTGCCGAGCTGATCCTGGGGCACGCATCCTCGTACACCTGCCAGCCGTCCTTGCACCAGCGCACCTCGGGCTCTGGTGACCCGCGTACCTGCAATCATACGTCAAACATACAGACTACACTTCATGCACACAGACACTTAAGTTAGTGGTGTAACTGAGGGCAACTTGTACTAAAACACATGGACTGTTAAAGATGGTGGTGTCATTTACGACAACCTGCACTTCAAACGCAAGGGCTCTTATTAAGGTGGATATCCATGATAACAACCAGCACTTCAAACACATGGACTCTTTAAGGTATCGGTAGCGGTGTCCTTGACGATAACCTACACTTCAAACATATGCGCATTTCAATAACTTCTCCAACCAAAGACTACCGTTTATCAGACATGCTCTGGAAAATCCTGGATCACTTAACTCATTCAGTCGCTGCTTCCTAAGCACGATTATCCTGAACTCCAAGTACAAACTTTTCCACATGATTCGTTATGAAAATCATAATAGGGCTTATGAATTGGCGTGATTATTAATGAAGAGGGACACTCTTAAGAATTGGGAACAAATTTTTTTATTTGCAAACTGTCAGAAATACGAGAGACGAAACAACAAATTCGTGCAACAAATTCGTGAATGGTGTTAGCCAGATTTGTATTCTTTTAACATATTCATGATTGTTACGTTATAGCAATCGATAAATACCCAGGAGGTAGCACACTGTTGTCGATTAATAAGATGGTAGACCCAAATTTCATAATGACGGATGCGGTTATTACCTACCAAATATTCATAGGCGGCACATATCAAACCAGACCAACTGCAAAAATTTTTGTTTCCTCCTATTTTCAATTCTATGGTTATTATTCAGTACCATTTTATTCGTTAACACACTAAATTTTTTCAAGTGAAAAATTTATACCAGAATTAAATAGTTTGTAGCTTTGACTTCGAAAATTAAAAATGATTTGTCCTCAGAACAAACATCTTTCTGAGTTTTATAAAGAAAACCTCAGTAAAAAGTACAAATGTTTTTTTTTCACAATACAGCCTTTTTACTTTAGGAGCTCTGTTTAACGGGAAGAAAAGTAATTATCACAACCCATACTAATTCCTTTCCTAAGAGAGACGAAAATAGCCTCTGCTGTGGTCAACCAGCAAAGCACAAAGGTAGCACGATCATGAAAGGCGATTACAAGGCTACTTTGTGGCATGCCAGGCAGACATCGCCAAGAACAACGAAGATTATTACAAAGACCTTGATATTTCTACAGTATTCTTTATATACTAAACAAAAATTCCAACATTTAACGTAAAAGTTATGTCAGAATTCTCCAGAAGTGTCCGTAAAACTGTGGAAAAGTTGCTTTCTTCAATAACAGGCGTATATTTAACACAACTTTCCGTGAATTAATTACGCCGTAAGTTTTCTAATTAGCTTTCCGTAATTAGTGATTTAAAAAATCTTCGATCTTAATTTTGCAGATATTTTACCGTGCATAAAGAATGTAAAAAAAAAAAGTCAAAATGTTTTATTCCAGAGCGAGACCTGAACACGAATTAAAAGTATCTGAAGTCAGTAACACCATTATATATGTATATATATATATATATATATATATATATATATATATATATATATATGTATATGTATATATATATATACATACATACATACATACATACATACATACATACATACATATATGCTCTAACATCGTACACAATTATTCAACCATTCCTTATCCGGGATCCCTCACACCGTTTACAAATGTGCAACCAACCTGCACATAAAAAAATTTGACATATATAACTTTTTCAGTTTTTAGTATGCCATTGAGTATTTAATAAGTGATGCGAACTGTTCCAGGTGCCTGATACTAATTTTTAATATTTGGAAAGAATGTTCTAACCCATATGTATATCCTACCTGCCGCAGAGTCATATTCTGGTTACAATAGCGAAGAAGACTTAGCGTGGACTCGGAATTGTTCGTCCCGAAATCCGAAGCATCATGAAATACGAAGACGTTCGTATTCCGTATTTTTCGGAGTTCGGCTCCGTTTTTCATTCCGGATCGCCACTCCGTATATTGACAGTATATTTCCGTAAAAGTTTCCTTTAATATAAGGATAATTTAAACGGTGTAGTCAGTGGAGATGGGGCCCACTTGTGTAAACGGAGGAAGAAGACAGAAATTACTTAAGATTGCGGCATCAATTGCGGGTCCCGAACAGCCATTCGCAGCCTACGAGTGGAGAAATTTGGGCGGCCATTAAGAGTGGGCAGTACCTCAAATGCGAGCCATAAGAAACAATGTTAATTTTAACCCGGAGTTTTCAGAATTTCTAAATGTACAAATTCAATGAGAGTTCCATTATATTGTCGCATTTGATGCAAATAAATGAACTGCATCTTTCAAATATCTATTTTAATGTTGTGAAATTTCATAATAAAGAGGTAATTTTGATGATGGGCAATTCCTGCGACACTGCCTAAAGATCATGTTCAGCTGCCTCTGGTAGTAAAGGTATAAGCGACACTTTCATGCTGTTCTGAAGAATACATTCAAATTTTTCTGGTGAATTATCACACTTTGGTACTATGAAGAGTGTACCCGCAAATTATAAGAATTTTTTTTACTAATGTTAGCTCTTTCAGTAGCTTCTGGAGATAGCGCGTTATCGAACCAAGCCGAGGCATCTTCGCTGCAGATCTTATCTTTTGTTTTCATCACTCGCGACAGCAAGCCTCAACCAAGGGGGGGGGGGGGGGCAGGTAATATTGCTTACAGGAGGACGTTCATATTGCCAGGACAAATACCAGAAAGTGAATGATCGTTAGTGCTATTTTGCACTGAGTATCCATGACTAGGTACATTATGACTGTATCTTCCGGGGTGGAAGAAACACTACTCTTGCCAGTATAGCAGTGGTTTAAAGTTTCCTTTATTTCATATCCCCCATGTCGTTATCAGATACAAGGTGAGCTCCACATATCAAGGAGAAAATATTGTATTTTCTGTGTTTGGACGCCAATTTCTATAGAAGTAGAGAGAATCGAAAGGGATGATGATTTTTGGAAGATCGAAATGTTTCCGAACCTGAGAAGATTTTACGAAAACTGTTTGTTACCTGAACTGGTTGATCCCAGACACGCTAGGGCCATGATAATCAGAGACTCATATTACATTCTCGAAGAACAGGAAAAACATAAAAGCAAAATGAAGTGAACCGATTTTCTTTTCCTTTGCAGTAAAAAACTTTGTCATCATCTTAAGTTCATACAGTTTCCTATGATAAAAAAGTCTGGAATATTTTTGTAATGTTCTTTAGCATTACATGTAGGCCTACAGACTTCAGTTTTCTGACAGTTTCTTGATTTCAGTTTCATGTATAAAACTTTAAATTAATGTACACAATGTTTTAAAACCTTTTTCAATGCACTAATTTTGTTGTTGTAAGGAAGTAGGAGTATAACAGTTTAATAAATATTGTCCGGTACAACTTCACAACTTTTGTTGGTTGTACTGAAAATCCAGCCATATTGAAATCGTTTAACATTTGTAACTGTACAATAAAAATCTAGGAATTTGTATACATGTGACTTTACAACAATGATGATGCAGTTGTGTAGTTCTGTATTTGGGCTATGTCTTAGCTTAGCAAACTATT
The DNA here is from genome assembly GCA_029891345.1 of Dryococelus australis. Taxonomy (NCBI): domain Eukaryota; kingdom Metazoa; phylum Arthropoda; class Insecta; order Phasmatodea; family Phasmatidae; genus Dryococelus; species Dryococelus australis. The sequence goes on from CM056993.1 coordinate 360,680,017, forward strand.
TATCATTTTGAGGTATAACTCCGAACGTTTGGTTTATTGTACATTTGCAATATGCATTACAAATTAATAATAGGTGATTTCAAGTAGTGGCACTGGCATATTTTCTATATAGAGAGTGATGTTAGATGTGAATCACCATGGACTGCATTGTAAGTAATAAATTGTTGACTATATGCACGACTTGTATCAAAATTAAATAAATCGTTCTATTTGATTTGTATAAATGTAGACAAAAACTCAAATATTGTTTGTTTTTTTTATGTCTTTGTTTCAAACTCTGTAAAATATGTTGTATCATAATATTGAAAGTTTATGATAAAGTTGTCTGTTATTAAGATTATAAGTAAGAAATGGAAATTTGTTTGCGATGCATGGGTGTGTTACCTTGAAGTTAATGTACGACACAATCAATATTCGAATTATTTCTTTTCTACACATTTATAAAATTGAAATAAATATTTTTATAGTGAACTATCAATTGCTACGTAGGGAAATTTTAATTCATATGACATCTAAAATTAATGAAAATGATGTTCTGTGGCAACAAATTACAAAATATAGGCCTGCTTTAATGAAATATTTTTATTCGGGACACAAAACGTAATGCACATGACTTAGTATTTAAGGCAATAAACAGAAAAGGCAATATTTTCTCCTTGTTATGTGGAGCTGACTTTGTATCTGATAATAATATGGGTGTTTCTTTTTCAGACCAACCATATTTGCCTACATTCCAAAATGAGATGTTTTTCTTTGCAATGGCCTCATCAAGTGTCATTTCTGAAGCATAAAATGGACTCTTGACTTCGACCATTCCATCTTCCCTTGCTAATCCATCTGGCGTAGCACCAAAGTATGGAACCTATGGATCAATGAACAGTCCACAATCTTTAATTTTCAATTTCAATTTATTCTCCAGTTCTGCTTTAGCTCTGGTCTCATTTTCTCTACCATATGCGAGAGGTTGGGATATAGGTGTTTTCTTCGGCGAATGAATTGCATTCACTTCTATAATCCCATTTTTTTTTCTGTAGCCGATGGAATTATTGACAGCAACTCGGAACCGCAGTATGTTATCTCCGATATTTTTCTCAGCAGAACAGTATTCTGGGTTTTGTCACTGGTTGTCGTGATATCTCTAAGTTTCTTGTAGAAATTACGAAGTAGGTGGTTTGTGCATTCGATTTTCTCGACTGTCGTATTCCTGTACAGCCGTGCATCGAGTACCTTCTTGTACACACTACTGTCTCCGTCAGCTATGAGTTCGGTGTACCTAAGATTGTACATTTCTTCACTCTTACAAAATGCTCCTACGATACCGTAAACCGGTTGGATGTAAGAATTTAGGAAACGCTTGCTGTAGCTTGATAGGCATTACCTGGCAAGGTTAACCACACAGGTCATTTTTTAGCTGTGACTGTGTAAGTATGTTAGTAATTATATTCATAGTGTTTGTTAACATTATAGATGAAGAACCATCTTGAAGTAGAGGAGGAAGGGCTGTTACACGTTCCATACTGTTTATAGAATAAAACGGAACAAGAATATATACTTTAAATGAAAATAAAAATTATAACTCAACATAACATCAAAATTTAAAAAATTCTGTTCTTATTTATAGTCTCTTTGACCATATGTGTAGGATAGGAATGGCATGAATGTATATGCGTTCAATGAAATATTTAAAACTACAATTCTATTTAAATATGTTTCATAAATGAAATTACCAACTGCAAATATTCGTGGATTGAAATGCAATGGTTGGTAAAATATATTGTATTCTAATATAACTATACAGCTTATTCTTAGACCTCTTAAAACATTAACGGTAGTCTAAAATGTGGCTTGTAAACGGCATTAGTACGTTGACGTGCCCTCACAATACGAAATTTCTGAAAGAAACGTTCTAATAAAAACGGTTTATTTAACGGATACAAATAAGTCTACGTAGTTTCACAAAACTGGCCAATAAGGACAGGTCTAATATTAAAGTGAGAAAATTGAAATTATAAAACGTACTTTTTCCTGGGATAGTAGTCCTGTAGACGCCTAAGCCTCCGTTTTCTTGGTTTGCAGCTTATAAGTAGGGAATGTCCGTTTCCTTATCGCGAGTGTTCCTTTACCATGCCGGGCGATATAATATCGGCAGTAAATACTAACCAGATCTGCACGTTGTAACTGATGTAGGAAACATGTAGACTAGTTACCCTGTTGAATCGTACGATACGATCACGTAAACAAAACGCTCAAACTACGAGCCGAGAATAGAGCACCGGAGTTGTTCCGTTCTCCAGCCCAGCAATAAAAGCAAGGAGTATTGAACTGGCGGCTATTCAGCTGGTCGCATCAGTGCGGGGAACGGATCACGGCCTAGCAAACATGAAGAAAAGGAAACTTTAAACACAAAATATACTGGCAAGAGCCGGGGTTCTCCCACCGGGAAGAGAGTCAGTCATAATGGCCCTAGCCACGGATAATCAGTGGAGAATAATACTAACGGCCATTCACTTTCTAGACTCTTCGTTGGGAAAGATCGTGGTTTTCCGGTCAAGGTAAGCCGGCTCTTAACACCGAGGTCTTGAGAGCCGATGAGGGTGAAGCGAGGTGAGCATGGAGAAGCCGGGGAAACGGGGAGGTCCCCGAGAAAACCCGTCGAGAAGTGGCAATGTCCGGCATGATTCCCACATGCGGAAATACGGGGAGAGATCCCGCCGGGGATCGAGTAGTCTAATCACTAAATCACCGCGGCCCCACATTGTCGACAGGACAAGGCGCGTGCGCTAGTTTACACTCGAAAGCAGACGAGAGTAAACTAGCTGTCAGGAGAATATACAAACACTCGTAGCTTGGCGCATTTTACGAGCAGTATCGGAGACTCGCCAGCTGTCCTCGCTGCCTTGATTTATGCCGGCTTCACTCACCTAGATATGAGCACGTGTTTTGCTGTTAGAGGCTTGATTCATGACGGCTGTTAGGACGTACTAACGACTAACTAGCACAACGTGATTTACATTTGAATGGGCATGACAAGAAACAATGATATACCGGAGAGACAAACCCTAAAAAAAAAAAAAAAAAAAGTTTTCATAACACAGATTGGCTAGCGTAAACTCTGTCAAACAGACGAAAAAATTAATGCGATATTACCTGGACAAACTTCAGTTTCCTTGACGTGTTTTTGTGAAACCCACATGCTACGAGCCAGTGTTTGTTTTAAATTATCACGAAAATGGACCACACTATGTCCCTTTAAACCATGCATAAATTTTAGCCTTGAAGTTATTTGCTTATAGTTATTTATCAAGGGGAAAAATTTTATGGCCACCTGTATTACAATGCTTTATCCCCCACGTCATGAAACGCACCTTAAACTACGAAAAGGTAAGAAGTTGGCCTTGTCAGGAAAGATGGAATTGTAGGGCTGATGTAATCGTTTCTCCGAGTTTGCGTTGTAGAACCTCTCCTTAAGTCTCGGATGTTTCTAAAGAGATTTGATAAGGTAGACTCTAAAGACAATCCAACCAGTCGCAGTTCGAGAGGCATACACAACTGGCAAGGATGCTAGTTGAAACAAACATAAATTATTCACTACAGACACCTACCCGGACTTAACATTTATTTGTGTGCCTGGATGAAAATTAATTTGAAACAATTATTAATTAGATTAGTTTGATACACATGTAAATAAGAAAGACGTATTGATGTACTGTTTAATTTCACTTAGCAGAGTAACGAGCAAAAGTGCCACTGTATATTTTAAATCAGGTTTATTTTAATTATTTTCTTTTATCCATGAAGGTGCTAGGAGGCAGGAAAAATTGATTACTATACTTTTAATGCTAGAGATACTCTTTAAAACAAGCAAAAACGGTTGTTATGTAATAATACAATTTTCAAAATGGAAGAAAAGGAATGATTATCCATTGTGTGTACTGGAAGAATATTTGAGTGGTAAACCTGTAATTTGTCTTGAATTGTAATATGTGTCAACTTACTATGGAAGTGTTGATGTTGACGTATGGGACATATTATATATGTGACTATTAATAGGCCATAGCAAGAAGCCTTATATGTTTAATTTGGAAATCAGGATATATATGTAAAATTTTTATATGCATGAACTGAACTTACGTCATCAAACAAAATTGTATTACACATGTTACTTTGAACTGCTTGGTAACTAATTGCCTAATGGATACTGAGGACATATAGAGCCTTAAAAGCCATGCAACTTAATGGAAGAGATTGTGGCAGTTACCCACCGAACTACCAGTTTGGGAAAATATTAATAATGTTTTATTTCCTGAAATACCATTTAATTTGGTGGAGTGGTATAATTATTATGTTTTCATACGTTTATGTGCTAAAGTAGTACCTAGGCTTGATCGTTTCTTCAAATTGTTTGTGTATGTGTTATGTTGTGTATGTGTTAGAGATAATATCAAGGAAATTAAATGTTCTTGGTTCTTAAGAGGCTGAAACATCATGTTCTTTTAGTGTTGGCCTGTTGAACTAGTGTTCGAGTCTTCTGAATGTTATGTAGGAAATAATATTTAATACGTTTCTAGAGGTTAACTCAGACATTTGATTTACTAACCTAATTAAAGTCACAGTTGTGTATTACACATACACATAAAGAAATGTCCACATATTACAAAATATTTGGCTGCCCAACTGCGTGGCTCGAAAAACGTCATGCGCAAAAGTAAGCAAAAAAAATACTTAACAGTATGCAGCAAAACACGGTGGTTATTAGCTACACATTGATGTTCACTAAGTGGTAATTTATTTAATTTGGCAAGCTGTTAGGTTAAGTAAATTTTTTAAAAGTTCATGCACTGATACATACGACATTGGAAGAAAAAAAATGCTTTCAAAGTGAACTGCTGAAGTCCATATAAAGTCATAATGAAATAATGGTAATTAGTCTGGTGGATATCTTACTGCTGTAATTGCTTTCCTTTATGTGCTGGACAAACAGTATAAATATAAATGAGAATGTTTAACATCCGCGTGTTTTCTAATGAGGGGCAGCATCTACAAATTTAGAAAAGACTGAGTTTTCAAAGGCTTATCCACAGTGGATCTCGTAAGCAACAGAGAAATAAGCTATCAAGATAACAGCGTATGCTACTATAAATATTTCCACAACAAAATAGGCATGTGGTAACAAACGGGGAAATAAAATTTGAAAATAATATGTAGTAACTGGTAACTCCAATTAACAAGTGATTAACGAGCAATTCTGGGAGAAATTTTTGTTTGAAATTAAAAAAATGTGTGTTTCGGTCCGTATATCTTTTTGCTGACATGAAGTATGACCACATTTTTACATAACTTTAATTAAAAGGTGCCCAATTATTTTCGCAAATGTGTATGGTCGTGTTTCAAATGAACATACCTTATAAATCAGGGTCAAGCAGCTTTATTTTCATTAGTTCAGATGATAATTTCGTGAATCTTAAATTTTTGTACAAATTGTGTTGATCCCGACAGTAGTCAGTGCGTCTTGATCGTGTGGGTCTGCAAACAATGTCCGGAAAGTGCAGGAGCGGGAAATTGTCAGTTTACTGAACCAACTCATATGGGTTTAAGTGGAGGCATAGTTTGGTCCAGAAAGCGGTCCTTAGGCGCACTCATTACACTTGGGCGATTCTAAACTAAATATTTAAATATAGACTAATTTCTTCGTAAAGATTACATGCTGAATTGGCCGAGGTTTCGTTGTCCAAACATAACACAACGAACTTTACCTTGTCTTCGAGATGATAGCTGTTTGACCTAACTACATGCAGGTAGAAGGTTATTGCGTGCACATGGGTTAGTGACATGAGAAAGTCCGTTTAGTAGTGGATTGTATCAATCAGTGAAGTCGGAGGCACTCAGTGGACAATTGATGGCATGATTCAGGTTAGAATTGTCTCCACAAGATGGGAAATAGAAGTCCGAGTCATGTACCATTTAGTAAGGGTACCTGAGGATAGAAAGAAACAAGAAGAGACAAACGAAAGTCGCCGGAATGGTAGTGACAGTAAAAATGTTGGGAGTGGTGCGTGACAATTTAAGATGTTTACTGAGCAGCAGTGAGTTAAATCTTACTTGTCACTTGTTTGTAACCCATGTCCTCTTGGACACTTGATGTTATGGAGCCATACAGTACTAGGGCCTGTACCATATGCTAAAACAATGCGATACCTAGTTGCGAACTATAACTATGAAGCGGACACATGAGGGACTTACGTTACAGACAAGTTTCAGAAATTTATATGGGAAACGATAGAGGGATATTGCTAAAAGTAAAACTGTCCTCACAATTTAAGTTAAAACAGATAACAGTGTTCCCGATATTTATAGTATCCTAGCAATCAATTATTAGCTGAGATAAATATAATAAAATAAAGTCTGTAGGTGGCACAACTACTCTTCTCATGGGTGGAACCTAGGGTCAGCTTATCACAAGCCCCAGTCATCCTTGGCACCAACATGTAGTGGAGAATGTTAGAACGAGATTAAAGATATACTAGTAAGCTGCTGGACTGACAAGACAAATGAAAAATATCACAGATCTACCTTTTATTTTTAGGATCTTCCATTCACTGGTTTCCCGGCACTTATAGGTGACTTATGACGAATTTCTGACTTAAGTGATATTTTTGTTATGTAAATATTCTGCCATAAATTTGTAACATAATGGTGTTTGAATTTTGTAAATCAGTCAAATAGTTGAATGGTTATGGAATTTTTAATTTTTGAGTTGGGTGACATAACCTCAAAGTGTCATGATGGCCGAGCGGGCGTTCCAATATTACAGACGCCCGCTGGTATTCAAGAGTCCCAAGTATAAGCGAGATTTCGTGTACATTTCTATTTTTACAAGTCTTTCCGACCGGATGTTAGATTGTTGAAATATTGTTTAATGTAAGAACGGGAATGAACAATAAATTTAGTAAGCTGCTGGACTGAGAAGATAAATGGATAATATCACAGAGCTGTTTTTTATCGGTGCAGAAAAAAACAAGTTCTAGTACTGCGGAGTGGCTTCATTGCTTGTACAGTGTGGGAGATGCAAAGCCAAGTGACGGATTCTGAAACCCACAGAATGGTGATTAGCAACTTGACTTTATCTTTTAAGTGCTCAGCCGGTGGAAGAAATTTTTTGTTGAAAAATAAATACCATGCTTAGACAAAAATCTTAAAAAAGGAATTATCAGGAGAAAGAACATGGTGTAATATGGTCACGAACATTATCTTTAAAATACACAGAAACTTTCTGCACTCGCACAAACCAACACGACAATTACACTTTACCCCATAGGCATATAACTTACCTAGTTAACATTCGAAAATCTACATACGTCATATCACACTCCGTTCTAATAATTATCATAATCGCCACAGGTATGGTAACACATGAAGAATGAAGAGCTGAATAAAAATGGTAACTTCAACTTAGACGTGATTATAGGTCCATATAATAAAAGGTCAATTTTGTATCGTGTACGTTTTAACTAACACTGCAAAGTAAAAAAATAAAGAAATAGTCTTTCTTTTTAAAATTATACTCTTGTGACAATGTATCATTTTTGACACAATTACTGTGATACCATCATACATAATACTAACTTTAATAAGTGTTTTTGCACAAATGAACTATTTTGTGTGTTTCTTACTAAACATGTTGTCCTTGTCAATATTTGTTCTATACTCACGACATATCTGCAGAATTAAAGCCAATGAAGTCGCTGAAAACAAAGCCAACCACATATTTTCCTTCACCTAGCACATGGAAAAGATTTTTATCTCCATTCCGGCTGTCTGCTTGTCGCGAACACTGTATAGGCCTTGCCGAGTCACTATTTTTTCAGGTCTCAGACGTGCTGCCAACAGCAAAAATAAAATGAAAATTTAATCAAGCCAAAAAATTGTAAATTTAGAAACAACCGAATAGCTCGTATGACACGAATCAAACGCATAAAAGAGCTCTAAGTTGCTGTTTAGTTTATTTTTTGTTAAATCAACCTCTTTAATAATCCTATATTTAATCTATAAATTATAATTTTTAATTTATAATTAATATCAATAAAAACATAAAAATAGGTGGGTTGGTAATGCCTAGTAAGAAATAGTTCTCATGTAGAATATTATTAAACCGAATGCACAACAATGTGGTGCATTAGTCCATTAGTATAATTTTCTAGGCTTTGTTTGAACGAGGTGGAGTGACCGCCTGGAAGTAGCTCTATACTCAGAAAAGTGGGAAGTAACAGTGACTGGACCATACCTGGCAGGTGAGCGTGACAGAGGACCCACGCAGCGCCTTGAGTTGTCCGGGCAGGATGCGCTCGAACTCTGGCAGCTGATCGCAGCCGCCCACCAGCACCGGAGTCGTTGTCGTCACCGGCTCCCCCCAGCCATAGCGGTTCCTCGGTGTCACTCGGAACTGGTACTGCTGCCCCGCCTTCAGGTTGAACGCGTCGAAGCTGTTGATCGGCGTCACTCCCAGCTGCAACATACGGCACTTTCAGCATAAACGGTTGGTGCGCCACCGATCTGGGGTGCGGGGGGTTCTGGGTTCGAATCCCGGGTAAGGCATGGATGTTAATTTAAGTTAGGTTGTAAGTTAGTCAGTAAACCGTCCCTTGCTAAGCTTTCCAGTATAAAATCGGGGGATGTTAACAAGCCCTTTACAATTACAACAATTTCAGCATAATAAAAATAAGTGAAAATGTAGTGGATCAACATCAGCCACTGTGCGGCACCAATGCTAACTGGTCATGGGAACTACTAGGCTAAATTGCATAGTTCTGTTCTGAATACAGAATCCAGCAAACATACACAGGTACAGCCCACAGGTTGCAGGGCACTGCGAAGATATTTGCCAAATTCTTCAGAGATACAAGAAAAAAAATTGGAGAGTTTGATGCCTGACTCTAAGGCGAAGAGTTCGGTGGTGGCTTGCACTGTGCAGATGAAACTCAACAAGCTGGGTAATAACAGAAGATGGCCTTTCAGGTGCAGACCAATGGTCTTAATCAGTGAAGCCATCACTAGTACCTGGGAATTACGAACTATGCGACAGGGATCACAGATATACAGGAGTAGGACAAGGCAGGTTATCCATGAAATGAATAAACCTAAATATGTTCACCATAAATAACAGGATCATGTATAAGAACAACCAACACAGACTACAAAACAAGAGAAATATATTAGGAACACAAACGTAGAACTGAAGATGCATCATTTGCTCTTTGTCTCGACAGTAATGGAGAAGCTGAGGAGGAATAAACCCCACTAGACGAAATGGGTCCACGAAAACCTATGACAGAACAATGGGTAACTATTAAACCAGCGCCCTTCTACAGTACTCTGGAATTGGAAGGAAGACTAAGGACACTCAAAGAGCTGTTTGATCTGCAGCAATAGCAATGGCAATCAGACAAACAGAAGGCGGAAATAGGATAATCTTTCCATATACTGAGCAAAATGATCAAGAACATCCCACGAGATCAGGAACAGCTCTGCGGACTTCTTACTGAAGATTTTAAAAGAAGAGGTGAGAAGTTAGACAATGAAGCAGCACGGAAAGAAGTTGTTAAAACATATGGGAGGCTTATATTTGACTACAGGAAGCCATTTGGTGACTACAAGATTGGGCGATACTAGATCTTGCAACAACAAGGTATGGCTTTACCAAGAGAAAGGGTCCACCTCGCCCTCTGGAGGACGGGATAATAATGGTTGAGCTGGAGTATGGTGTACTTTGCCTCCTCCCTTCGCCATGGCCAAAGTTCAAAATGCGGAAACAGATATAGAAATGGTCTAAAAATATTTTTGGACGATTAAAATAAAAATACCAGGCAAAATGGTCAGATTGGCTGAAATATATATTAAAGAACATTTTAACGACATCTCAATGGTAAGAAAACCAATGTCTTACAGTGACCTAAACAAGAGCAGTGAAGAAAGATAACAGAAAGAGTGGCCTTATGATTCACTCAAATTGAGTACTGTTAGTAGCGAGAGTGGGGTTGTTCTGGCATGCTAGGGAGTCACTAGTGGCCTAAGTACCATTTGAATAACCTGTAAACGGGTGTCGGAGATAGACACACTAATTTCCAGCAGACTTTAATCAGGGAAAATGATCATCCACCTTCCAACCCATCTGGGAGGTGTTTTGTGGTTGATTGATGGGTTCTCCCACCCCTTCTGAGGTGTACTGTGATTTGTCTTTGCAAATGGAGGGACCCTTTCGGTGGACAAAGCACCCAAGCGACATTTGCGGGAACTTTGAACTATTTTGAGGAAGTCTGGAAGGCAAGAGGCTAAGGGCATGGTAAGGGGAGTGTAGGATTGGACCAGGAGGGTTGGCTGCCGAAACACAACTGATGAGGGTGGTGAGGCACTCATTGGTTCGAGTTCCATCAAATGTAAGTAGGTGTAAGTAATGTGTAATGAGTAATTGCTTAATGAGTAATTGAATAGTGAATAAGGACATGTACTGAGACTAATTACATTTACCTATAATAATTACATACTGAGCATAATTATGTGGTAATTACGCACAAGTACATGTCCTACCTCGATCACTGCTCAAACGCAACTGAGCTGTGAATCACTAGTATGTTCATGTTATATGTCTGCAATCTTAGTTCGTTTCCTTTCCTACCATGGGTAAGTGAAAAATAATTACATTTATACTGGTCTACTGCCTGATTCAATTCCTGTCGAGGATAATTAAACTGTAAATACAGCCCTTGGCTCGAATCCCATCGAGGATAAGGAAAACATAAATATAGTTGTACTGACCTAAACCTTGCTTCAATTCCTATTGAGGATAATTGAACTGTAGATATATTTATACTGAACCTGTCCTCAGTTCGAACCATGTCAAGGGTAAGAAAAACTAAATATATTACTGACCTAGGCCTTGCTTCGATTCCCATCAAGAGTAATTAATGTGTAAGTATGTTTGTACTGGTTAGTCATTAGTTTGGATCCCACCATGGTTAAAACATAATTTTATTTATACTGAGATAGACCTTAGTTAGACCCCGATAGAGAGTAATTCAAGTATAAATAATTTATACTGACATAGTCCTAGGTTCAAAACCTGGTAAGGGTAAATATGTGTGTACCTATTTAGTGCTTGGCTCGACTCCTGTCGAGAGTAAGTCAATTGTATTAAAGTTATATACATGCACCATAGAAGGAAATTAAAGCATAATTAAATAGGCAAGTACTTGCAATTACACATTCAACCATACTGAACCCCAACACAGAGTTATAATCCCCCAAAATTTTTTTCGCAGTTATTGCATATCGAGAGTAAATACATAGAGACTTATAGGGAGGAAATACACAACCAAACAGGTCGAAGCCTGGATGCAGACTGGACTTAAAAACACTAATAACCTTTATTTAAATCCCACCATCTTGAACATCAAATAAGAGGGAAATATTCGAAGAAGTAATGTAGTCTTTGCCAAACATAGTGTGAAAGAGATGTGATTTTAATCCTAATTGTAAAGAACACCTGTAATCTAAATATATCGCTTAAATAAGAACCCTAACATTCACACAGATATCATGTTGGAATACTTTAACCAATGCGAGGAACTCTTGAAACCCTAGCAGAAACTTCCTGTCGCCGGGCGAGAGTGTTGGCATTTCTATCGCTAGAAGCGCTGTGCAGCACGTAAACTCAGTCGACCGGTAGACGTGAGAGAATCAACACCGGGCTGCTCCCTGAAGAATGGGGGGACGGAGTAGGAAGGATGAGGAGCAAGGATAGTTCCATTGAATGCCGACAGGCGTGCGGAAATTGTGGCAGGGATATGACACTCCTTCCCCAGCAGCCGAAGCTAAAACGAGACCCCCTCTTAGAATTGTAGGTGAGACAGGAAGAGGAAGGCAGTCACACAGCCTGAAGTCTCTCCTGCGCCCATTTGCACAGGAGGCTATGGCCTCCTGCTTGTAAGTCGGCAAGCAGAGGAAGAGAATATACACTATGGAGAAATGTACACGAAATTTTCAGTGAAGCAAAAATAGCATCTCGCGGGACACACTCCTACATTAATGTGGAATCCGACCCTGACACTTTAAAGTACGAATTGCAATGTTAATTAAAAATGTGTGTGTGCGTGTGTGCACCAAAGATCGCTAGTGTTGCATTGTTTATCCCTTCTTTGAGGAGGACCAAGATAGTTGAAGCCTCACAAACAATAACAAAATGTTACAAGTAAAATTGCTAACACATGCCTAATTGGAGTATATCAATAAATTCGTAAAAACAAAAAATAACGTATCAAAAATAATTTTCTTTAGTAGTCGCACATTCAAATAAAAATAAATTAAAATCCTTGTAGTATTCCAAATTAACTAATCACTTCACTCAGAACAATAACAAATACCAATTATGGTTTACCGATATGCTTGGGTTAGGAAGTAATGAAAACCAAATGCTCATATTATTCGAAGTATGGTTTTATGTTAAAAGTAATTTTTTTTTACCATACTTTATTTTTTTCCATACAGCAAACAGGAATTCAGTTGAGAAAACAAATTTTGTAACTAAACAATTTTCGTTAAGTGACATTTCTATTAGGTGTATAGAGTTATAATAATTTGTGTATGCATTGCGACATCCTCCAACACAAACATTTCGCAAATCGTGTAAATATTTTGCTATGTACACCAATACACAGTGATCTTAGTGGGAAAAATGCCAACACTCTCGCCCGGCAGCAGGGAATGTCCACTAGGCTTTCATGAGTTTCATGCCATTTATTATTGATTATTGTTAATAGAAGGTGCACTGACCTCCTAATGGTTCTGATGAATCGTAATTTATTTATATCAACTGGCACAAATCCATTTCTGTTCATAGCAGGTCAAAATCTTTTATAATTGAACGTTACAATAGCTTGCATATGCAACATTTTTTGTTTGCGAATGTTAATTTATGCATGGTGAAATCCATTATATAATGGATAATATAAAAATACCTCAGCTCATCCACACATAGAGGAACGAGGGGCTTGTTGTAACAGGAGTAAATAGTAACACGTATTTTAGTTTACCGGGATGTTGAAGTCTTTGACTTCGACTATTTGACTCGATCTTGTCCTTATAACTGCCCGCATTACGTAAGCACAACCAGTGCTCCGCCAAGCGGCGCAGCGAGAGGTTGTGTGCACACGCTCCGATCGGGCCAGGTAACGAAAAAACGTAAACTTTGATTTCTGATCGCTATTATTAATTTTCTCATGAATATTTTGAGCATTAAGGTTCTAAATATATGCTATGCTTGATTGATTTTTAGAGCTAATGACATATAAGACCAATGGTAACTTCAATTAACCTAGAACTGCATGCAATGGGGTAAGTAGTGGCAATTTCGCGGGGTTAGTTGTAACATATTACAACATGCCCCTGATGTTTATGTTTACGTGAATGATTTCGCGTGATAGTTTATTTATTTGATGCGTTTCACTATCATAAATTATTTGTTTCCTTTTTAGTATGAGAGACTACAGAAGAAAAACTGAGAGGGCTTCGAAAAGTCAAGAGGTGTATGAGTTAGCTGCAGGTGAAGTTTTGGAAAACAATACAAGCATACGAAACGCAAGTAAAACTTTTGATTTGTGCCATGTGACGTTATATAGGTACTGTACATTCAGAAAAAAGAAAAAAAATGAACGTCCTACTGTTGGCTATGTCAATCCTACATTGATATCTACGCAATAAGCAGAAGATAAATTGGTCAAAGAAGGATTATATAATGTTAAGAAAAAAGTATTGAGTTCTGATTCAGACCCCAAAACTGAAGAATGGTATTGGTTAGTCTGCAACGACGCCTATAGCATCTTTTAACAAGGGAAATTGGGTAGAATGTATAGTGTGCAAAATGTGGGCACATGACAAATGTGTGGTGGGAGACGTTTACGCAATTATTTGTGTTAAATTGCAATTCTGATGAAGACTGATTTAAGTACTTACTGTGTGTCAATTAGATCTGTTCCTACTTAAATGCTGATTATAAATAATTGACGTTAATAGTGCCATATTTATATAAGGTTTCAAAGCCTGCGAATCTGTAAATAAAAAGCCATATTGATTTTTAAGTATAAATCATCGAAACTAAGTGCACTGTTTAATTTTTACAGTTGATTGTAGATGACAAAGTTTATTTTAAATTTAAGGACATGAATTTCGATAGTTCTATAAATGAAAACGTTTATAAGACGTACCAAGTTAATTTTGTTTGTTGTTGATGTGAAAGTTTAAACATAAGTTTAAGAACAAACTGTTTGTAATGTCAGTAAAGAACAAGTTACAATATTTACATTAATATAAGATTTTAAAAAATGATTGTTTTAATAATTACCTTTCAAAATAAACATTCCAACCTATTACAAACTTTACGATTTTATAATTGTTATTACCTGCCCCATTGCTGTTGCAATTAGCCCCAAACACGGGGCAAATTGTAACAACCATCTTTCTTTAATAAAACGCCTGTTGTGGGGAAGATGGTGTACTTTTTGATATTTTTGCTGTTCTGAATTAATATACTAATGATTGGTTTACCGATTCAAGCAATCATAGTTATATAATACCTGATAGGTTTCGTGATATACACAATTTTCTGAAAGTTGTTACATCATGCCCCTCGCTCCCCTGCATACGTGTGTTCATCTACAATCGAATCGGTATTTTTAATTATACTTCCTGAAGAAGTGCCGTTGTTAATAGAAGGTGCACTGACCTCCTAATGGTTCTGATGAATCGTAATTTATTTATATCAAGCAAGAAATAACATGCATAATTAGTCATATATGTGAAGGAAATAAAATCATAGGACAAAAATGGCAATGTCGAAGAAGAAACTTTGGATCAGGAGGATGCGTAATTCGATACCGATAACAAAAAGGATGAAATAAAGTTGAAAAATATGAAATTATAATCCCTTGAGTACAACACTTGTTACGCGAATTTTTCTGCTGCAAAGAAAGTAAATCTCTGGAAAGGAGAGACCAACTTACAGCCATTAGTTAAAAGAAGTTGCAAGCTGAGTTAATGATAATGTTCGTTCCACATAAAAGTTGTAACGCGTATAGAAGAAACGAGTAAGGAAGAAGTGCAATAAATCGAAACGTAAGAGTACTGGTTAGTTAAGTGTCTTCTGTAACTAGCTTCCGAGGGAAGAAATGTCGCAGGAGAATATTCACTGTGGTCTTTCACGTTGCGAACACGACGTGTGCTGTATGACATTCTCTCAAGTTTAGCTCGGTTCACGTGATTTACGTAACACAGAACCGGTGCTCAGAATAATGTAAACAGGTGTGTAAATTGCACCACGGTTCGACGGCTATGTATCGGTTATGTAAATGAAAACGTAATTATTTGTATTCGTACGCAACGGTGTCACCTGAAACTGCGAGCCGAGAGGCAAAGCGCACAAACAAACAGTTGCAACTGGTGCATGGAACAGGCTTTGCTGTTGTATATTGCGTGTGGATGCCATACAAATAACGACCACAGCTATCGCGTTCCAGATCTGGTAGCAGACTGAGTTGTATAAGGAGGAGCCTCCAGTGGAAACAGTCCTACCTGCAGAACTGAGTTCATTTATAATTTTTGGGGTGGACATATATTTTTCGGGGGTGGGGGCAGTTGCCAGAGGGCCTGAATGTCTGATAGGGGCGTAGAAAGCATATGTTTCCAGTTAGTGTCCATCTTTAAAGAATGTGTTTTTTTTTCATTCACAATACCTCCTTGGCTTTCATACCCACGCCTTAGAAAGCGAGGGGGCCACGGTGGCAAAGCGGTTAGCCTGCTTAACTCCCACCTTGGCGAACAGGATTTTCGCAAGTGGAAATCGTAACGGACGATGCCGTGGGTCGGCGCGTTTTCTCGTGGATCTCTCTCCCCCCCCCCCCCCCCCCCGTTTTTCATTAGAGCGCAGCTCCATACTCACCTCAATCACCTTCATCGGCCCTCCACACCTCGCTGTTAAGAGCCGTCCAAATCTCTTCAGTCAATTAGAAGGACAATGCTACCTTGTTGGTAAAACTTTTATTTCAGTTTTGTTTTTTATCTTTCGTTTTAGAGACAAAAATAAGTCTACTGATTCGCAGAGTTTATTAATGTTCGACTGTTCTTTTGTTGCACCTACAGTCAGCATTCAGAAAAAGTTAATAATTTATACCTCCCTATCCGAAATAATAAACTCTAAAAATCATTACATTAAGATAAAGTTACATTTTATAAATATGTTTATTTTTAATATTGCAGTAACCTTATTAAATTATATTGGGTAGGATATCCACTTTAACTCAAAACATTCTTTTTGACTAAAAAAAAAAGTAATCGTTTCATCACTTTTGTCAAATAGAATTTAAGATACATTATAGTTAATTTAAACATAATAGTACTACGTGCTTTGTGTGGCTATGCCCTATTCTTGTGTTCTTATTGGCAGATGGGGAAATGTTTTAGCTTTTCATAGCAGTGTAATCCTCGTGGCGTGTACGGTCTTACGACGATCTTCTCATCTAGAACGCATACCTTAAAAAAACAATCAATATTGAAGTAGAAGTAAAAATTATAAACAGAAAACAGCTGCCACTTTCACGGGAGGTCCATGTTACGCCATTGGGAGTCCGAGGACCCACGAACCCCACGACCTACGTCCATGGGATATGGAACACCACGGGAAAATTTTCGAATTTCAACCTTGAATAGCAGCTTCTCAAGTTCATCCAGGTTCTCCGGGTATAAGGTATTCAGAAAGAGTTTGAAATGTAGCCAAATTTAACATTTAAAAAAAAATCCTTGCTTTTCTTTATTTGTATCCCTCATATTCCGTAGATGTTAACTTCTCCTGCGGACTCCTAATAAATCCTGCAAACTATATCCTTTAATTTTTTTTAAGGAGGTAGTATCGCTTCCGTCATGGATTTTTTTTTTAAAAACCTTCGTAATCCAATCTTATGACTGGACATTAAAAATCAAAGCTCATCACGTCGAAGAAGACTATTTGAAAAAAAATTTCGAAGTTTGCACAGTTTCAGGTATAACAGTATTTTCCCACGTGTGACTGAAATTATTGAATAAAGGTAATATTTGATTACCGTCATAGATGTGAAACGAATCATGTTATAGACTGTTCACGGTAAAGTGAGCAATTTTTAAAGCCCTTCTCAATTTTTGCTCTCACCTAATTTCCATCTTCCTGCTGCTTTTTAATATAAACATTGCAATGTGACCAATAAACACGGTGTATACATTTTACCACCCTCATAATTTAAGGTATCAGGCTGCAATAAGATATATTTATTAGTGGTCAGTACCTGTTACAAGGGCCTTAAAAAGTGCTCACTTTACCGTGAACAGCCTATAGTAAAAGAAGTTGGAAATAAAATAACTGTTAAGATGTTTCCTGTGCATTGATAAGCTTGGTTTTTAAATACAGAATCTGAAAATTTAGTTATGGAGGAATATATGTGAATCCAAAATGGCGGGGATATTTCCCCCCTAAATTCAGAACTAAGGGGCCTCTATCTTAAAGGGTATCGGCGAGATTTTCAGTCTCCCACCCCTGGCCTGCCCGCCCTTGGGAGCGGGGATGCATCAGGACCAGCCTGTGTGTCTGCATGCCCACGCCCTTGATTAACCCTTTGGGAACGGCACAAATTTACTGGCACTAAACACAAGGTTGACGTGAGCTGCCTATATTCCCCACTACACCAATATCAATTGTGTTAGTCATTGTATTTCCATGTACCATCTTCCTATTGGTCCTGGCTACACGGGACACGCTTACTGTACTCTACAACGTTTATTATTGGCTGGCCGTCGGCCAACGAAGTTGAGCCTTGCTTGTGTATCAATCAAAGGGTCACGATATATCTAAAACGATTTACAATTAATCGTGTTCATTGGAGAAATTATAAGAAAAATGCAGTTTTTTTCTTATGAACTGAAATGTTGAATACTTGTAATTTATTACTTATATTTCAATGAAGTCCAGCGAATCAGTAAAACTATAAAAGTATGTGTTTTGTTTCCAGGAGCAAAGAAATGTCCATATAAACGTGGCACCGTGTATGTACGTGCATACTCCTCAAAGGGTTAAATAATAAACTATACGTATTCATAGTTCTTCTTTCATCGGGAGGGGAGAGGGCTAAGCATAAAATAGTTTTTCCAATCAAACTTTCCACATGCTTTCCGTTCGTTCACGCATAGGCCACCGTCCGACCCTACGCAGAATATCAAAGGCTGTACGCGATAAAGGGAGCAGTTTTGAAATCAACCTTAGAAAAAAGTTACTGCTCCTACCTGCATATATTTTAACGGGCGCACTGAGTGACATGCACCCAGCAAAGTTGGTAACTATGGAGGGAAAGTAGTTCCATGACTTAAATTGAATAAAAAGTGTTAGGTATCCATTTGTGGTAAGTTAAATTATTTCTTTCTCTTTCCGTTTTTTTTTTAATGCGTTGAAGTATAGAAATGAGCAGATTTGTAAAATATTTACTTTTATAATAATTCCACTTGACCGACTGACCTAATGAGGCCCATGGCCATGCTAATTTTACGTAATGCGGAAGAATACACAATGTGCACACAAGTATATCTTAAGCAGATATTTACAAAGTGTTTAGTTTACCGTGAACAGCCTATAGGAAGCAATGAAAGGAAAGTGGACACAAATGCAAACCAGCGTATAACTTTTAATGTAAATATATTTGCCATACGCCTATAGCAATTTTTCGGGGAAAAAAAAAAAAAAAAAAAAAAAAAAAAAAATTGTAATTGCGAGACTGTTTTTTCCAATAAGCTATGCAGACAAGTTCTTGTTATTGGATTCTGTGACGTAAGTAGCTTGACCTTTCAGGTGTCTCGGTAGACGCTTGGAAGGACTTCGTTAATTTACGCGAGCGCGATTACTATGCACGACGAAAAAAGTTTCCATCAAAAAATTTGAAAGAAAATTATAAATTTAAGTACATTTTTTTTTTTTGCGGATTGTTCTTACAAAAATCATTGGCGCCACCTGCGGTTTTTCTGAATTTCAGGGAAGGACATTCTAATTCATTAGTGGGGAAAGGAAACATTCGCGAGTTCAATGACCTGTAGGTTACACTCCACAGTCAAGAGTATACTCGAGCCTCAGATGTTTGTTCATTGGCTGATGCCCCGTAGAGCAGCCAGTGTTACTTCACACCGGGCGGCATGGCACTCGCTACTTGTTTCCTCGCAAGTCTGCTATTGGCTCGGAGTCGTCCAGGGCGTGTGAAATAAAATGCGATTCAATCCGCAAAGTCAACTTCAGTGTACACGTGTTTGACGTCTATCGTGTTCTGAAATGAACTCGCGAAATGTCCCTATCCCTACTCATTAGTACTCCCGAAATAGCCACCGATAATAGGGAACAGTATTTACGAAACGAAAGTGTAAAGCTTGGGGCGAATGAACGCAATAACAATACCGGTTAAGTACTTCTGAAGTAAATCGCTAGTAAGTTTTATTACTATGTAACCAGTAACCTACTGCAGGGCCAAATGGTAGAGACCTGCAAAAATCGCGCTATTATTTGAGGCCAGAATAGACTTCGAAACGCAATACATTTAAATTTATTTCTATTACTGGGCCACAGTTTGCCTGGCACCTCCCGGACGTATTTGAACCAATAAGAAACAATTAACGACAGCGCGGCCCAATCGCGCCCAACAAGGTCGACAAGGAAAATGGCGCCTGACTTCCGTGGAAGCCAATAAACAGAAGACCGTGATTGGAATATACGTAGGACGGTGCGAGGTTAATCGTGCAGCTGGAAAATAACGCCTATTGGTTGTCTTACACGTTCTCCATACGTCAATCCTCTGTATTGGTACATGTGGGGAAACTTGAAGACAACCATGCGTGCAGCACGCATTTTCAATACCGAAACTCCCCGCTCGAGTATCTAAGAAGGCTGCCAACTTATTCTGCAAACCGCTGGTTATTTTCAAAAAGAAAAAGAAAATACGACAGTTCACGACATGACGACAGCCTCAATGGATGCCACATTCAGACTGATGGTGGTTATTTTCAACACTTCCTGTAACGACTGTTCACGATAAAGTAAGTACTTTTGAAACGAACCTTAGATAAACGTCACTACCCAAAACGCATATATTTTAATCGGCACACCGAGTGACATTTGCCCAGTAAAGTTGGCAACGATGTATGGAAAATAGTTCTATATCTTAATGTCAAATAAAAAGTGTTAGGTAACCATTTGTGATAACTTACAATTATTTCTTTCGCTTTCTCTTTTTTAATGCACCGAAGTGGGAAAATGAGCAGATTTCGGTAATATTTACTTTCCTAAAAATTTCACAGTTCCACTGGACCGACGCATTAATAAAGTGATGAGGCCCATGACAATGTTAAATTTACATAAGGCGGAAGAATACAGGACGTGCATACAAGTAGATCTTAAGCAGGACTTTCAAAACTGCTCGTTTTATCGCGAACAGCCTATACTCGTACACTACATTAAACACTGTCATACAGGCTCCACAGTTGCATTGGCAGTGGATTGATGAAAATAGTGCTAAGGCTTGAAGTTGTATTTGGTGCGTTATATGTAAATTTATGGCTGTTGAAGTCAGTGTATTTTTGTTTGTACACATTAGAAAACTAATTCGCATAGTTTTAACACATTTAGTTTTATACAAAAATTTTAACTAAACATTGACGCACGACTAAAGTGAGACAGCCGATGGCAATGTTAATCTCGCATATGGCGGAAGGATACAAAATCAGAATGAAATTAATCCCTTAACACAGGTACTATCCCAAGTATACTCCGTCAAGTCTGACATGTTTCAGAAGAGGTAAAATCGTGCCCGGTGTTGCGCAAGGCCAGAAGCTAGCAATGATACAAAACGCGCCTTTCCCTGCGCAATGCTATTGGTTGCGGCTGATGCACCAGCGATTTTGTAATTGACTGCTTATAGTACCATGGATCTGCTGAAAACCTTACCATAGGTTATAAATAGAGACCTGCATAGTTCGCGTTATTATTGTGGGACAAGCTAGACATCATTGCTCTATAAGTTTCTGAGCCCGACCTGTGGTTTTGTTGACTTATGGCTTCTATACGAGGTCATGTGCCTGTGAAACTGTGTTACAGGCGATTGGTCACTCTAACGTTGAACTGTTACTATTGGTTAAAAGAGTCTTTCACGTCGTTTCATTAATACTCTCAGTCGTTGAAGGACGTCAGTAGCACTCATAATACCTTGCAGTTAAGTCTGCTGCAAAGAAATAATGCGAATTCTGCAGGTCTCTAGTTATGAAGCGTAATGCTGGAATCACATAACCCCGACAAGCACGACACGATAGCCCCAACACGACACTTAAAACTTAACTGTCAATGAAATACAAGATGGATCTGACGTAAGCCCGGCAAATTCTGTCGTCCGACCAGCAATGTTGGATTATAAATTATTTCTATCTTCTGCGTGTCGTGCGGCACGACTTACAGAGTGGACAACCTTGCAAAATAAAATTGTATTGCGAGCTTTCCCTACAATGGCAAATACACAGCTTAGAAGAAGGAAAAAGGGAAATTACTGTACGTAGCTCTTAAAAATAATAACTTTACCTTCGTATGCATTGGCGATAACGCTTTATCACCATCATGCATTCCAAATTTCCCTCTTATCCACCGCCTTTGAAACTATCATAGCTTATCAGCGCCTTCTGATTTGTTAGCTAAAATGCCGAGTTCGTCGTGTCGGTTCTGTCGTGTTGTACTGAAACTCTAGCAGTCACAGTGAAACTTTAAATATCGTGTCGTCGCTGCTGTTTTTATCGTGACGGGTTGGGTTTGTCGGAGCTCTGTGATTCCTGCTTTAGTTTTTCTTGTAAGAGATCAGTGTGTACTATTCACTCCACAGATTTCTACTTTTGCAACACGTGAATCGAAAAATTAATGTGTAGGTTAGTTGTTAAATTCCAAGGGCCGGTATCACCAACGAAGATTAACTTTTGGGAATATCGAGATAATTTTATCCAGATGAGAGGTTTAACTTCGATTTTAAGCTCAATAATGTTGAGCGTGTTTCACCATGTTTAATCACTGTAAAGAATGTCTCGTTAAATTTTTCTCGATATTCTAACTTAATCGCGATTTTCTCTTGGTAAACATTAGAAATTTTGCTTCGAGTTTGTACGGAGGAATTTTTTTGAGAAAGTTATGGCAAGCCGTTAAGGTATTTCGGTCGTACAGGGAAACAGCGAAGCAGAAATTTTGTCATTCATGAAAAATACATTTTGTTAGAGTTGGTAACAGAACATTTCGACATCATGTGAAATAAACAAACAGATGCTGCGACACAGCAAAATAAAGCGAAACAACGGCAAACGATCGTGAATAGTTTCAATTTTACAGTACATCTTGTGAAGGCGCTGTGGGATAACTTACAAGCTAGAAAAAAAAAAAAACCATGCAGACGAACATGTTCAAATAGTTACTGGAACAGGTAATATATTGAAAGTATGTTTGACAATCATTTGCTTGACTCAAACAGACAATCAAGTGTTAGGCGAAAGGCGAAAGCTTGCTGTAAAATCCTCTTCGTCATAAATTTCAAAATAATGTATTCTTTCACATAAACATCGCAGACGTCGAAAAATAAAATCCTAGTCATCACTTTCCTCTTAAAAAATTAAATTGTATGTACATTGCCTGAGCCATTTTCCTTTATTATCGATGAAATAACTATGCCCTCTCGTCACCTTCCCCAAGTGTTTGTTTATGTTTTACAGTTTAATCCCAATAATGTGACTTAAACAACCAAAATCGGCGGTTAAAATTTAATCTAGGTATTCAGAGAAAATTGAAATTAATGGGCGTGGTGAAACATAAAATACAGATAATCGAAAAATTTTTTGTCAGTTAATCTCGATAAACTATCATTATCTCGCGAGGTGAAACCGGCCCTAGACAAGGCTTTCAGAAGTGCCGAGTTTACAGTGCCATGGAGAGGAGAGAGACAGAGAGAGATATATATACCTCGGTCCAGCGCGCGCCGCCATCCTCGCCCAGCTGCCATGCCTCGACCCTGTATGCGAGCACGGGTACCCCGGCCCGGGGCTCGCTCTTGGGCCAGTTGAGGGTCAGCCAGTTGCGGCCGCTGTCCAACACCGCTGGTTGCCCGCACACCGCCGCCGGCACATCTGACACAGACAGTAGCAACAACTTAGTGACAATACAGAAGGCGCAGCAGGACTAAGTCTGTCTCCAGTATTTTACACCAGTTTTGTCGCATGCCTTCGAAAATCCACAGTGTGTATTCCTTAAAAACAAGTCACATATCACAATCATCTTATATTTCCGTTAAAGTATCTTGTTCCTCATTAAAGAGTGTTCACGACAAAGTGAGGACTTTTGAAATCAACCTTATAAATCAACCCTGCCTGCAGATATTCTAAAGGGCGCACTTAGTGACATGCTCCCAGTAAAGTTAGTAATGAAGGATGGGAAGTAGTTCCATATCTTAACGTCAAATATAAAGTATTGCCCAACGATTTATGATAACTTAAATTATTTATTTCCCTTTCTGCTTTTTTAATTCATAGAAGTGTTAAAATTAGCAGATTTGTGATTTTTACGTTCCTAATAATTATACAGTTTCACTTGACCGACGCGTGAATTAAGTGCTGAGGCCCACGGCAACGTTCATTTTACATAAGGCGGAAGAAGACACAATGTGCATACAAGTAGATCTTAAGCATGGCTTTCAAAAGTGCTCATTTTACTTTGAACAACCTATAATAATTAATATTAATAAAAACAGGGAGAAAATGGGCGTGTTGGTAATGACAGGTAAGAACTAGTTCTCATTCCAAATAATACTACACCGAGAAAAAGTTCCTGTTAAATCAAACAAAGTTTGTTTGACGCAACCAAATTAATTGTTTGTATGGGGGAAATGAATCGTTATTGAATTGTTTGGTTTAATTTTCTAGACTTAATGCCTCTGAAAGCTGCCACAATTAAATCCTGCATGTCTTCGGGCGTCTTTGGAACAGTGTTGTACACCCGATATTTCGGTGTCCCCCAACAGGAAAAATAATCGAGAGGTGTAAGGTCGAGGGAGTGAGCTGGCCATCTTACGATACCACCACGCCCTAACCACCGGTTTAGAAACGTTTAATTTAACACCCGCCTCGCCACCACAGAAAAATGCACACGACAGCCTCCGTGCTGAAACCACATACCACGACTTATGTCGAGCGGTATGTCTTCCAGAAGTGCCGGTAATATCTCTCTGAGTAAATAGGCGTACGCACAGCCGGTCACTGTCCCTTGAATGAGGTATGGAACGTAGTCTCCAAGGATTCCACAACACACGTTCACATTCCACTATCGCTGGTGCCCCGCGTGCCGGACCCAACACGGATTTTCCATCACCCAGTAGTGCATATTTCGTAAATTTACGCGCCCATGGTTTGTGAATGCCGCTTCATCGGTAAATGACACGTTCTTCAGAAAATTGCGGTCATTCCTTACAGACATCAGTACAAACCTACAAAACTGAACGCGCCGCTGAAAAATCACATTCACGTAATGCCTGATGAAGAGCCACGTGATAAGGATGGAGTTTCCGTTGGTCCAGTATCCGCAACACACTTGTTTTACTTGTTCCTGCGAACCTGGAAAATTCTCGCGTAGCCATGTAGGGGTTTGCATCTACACGTGCCAACACATCGTGCCGACGAGTCTCGCCCGGGGCATTTTTTCGTCGCACTCGTGTTCTGGAATTTCAATCACCTCGTGACGAGAGACGTGAGCCAGTTCTTCGTATCGTTCGCCGTGATATGGCCATCTGATTAGGATACCTTTCACCGAACATTTAGACGGCTTGCTTGATAATTCTGCCACATTCGCCGCAAATAAGTAGTGTGTCCAGTTTTACCTCATCCGTGAACTTCATTTGCGGCTGCACAGCTACACATTGCAATACCACTTACCATAACATATTACCGGGAGTGGTGCTGCGCTTCTATTAGAAAGCGGTTCCACCAGGATTTCACAGTACGTGTTGCTTGCTTGCAGCTGTGAGTACAGGTCCCCTGTCCCATGCTACCGGCCCACCTAAATTAATCATATTTGCACATTACTTCTTGGCGTTCCCGTTTTACTTTCCATTGCATATGGCATATCACTGAATTCCTCTTTGCACGTACTTCCAGGTGCCGTTGAAAAAAAAAAAAATGTTTCCAGGGGAAAAAATCATATGTGGTTTAATTATTTCTTCCCATACACGTGTTACGAATAGTCACTTCGCGGCAAATTACTTGCCCCCGTATGTAATTTCATTTAGCGAAAACAGCATTTCGTGATCTGCAACCGTTCCGGATATTTTGGGGGTTTCGACGTCAGACAGTCAACCCTGTATACGAGTTTCCTCCTAGTTTAAAATAAGGTAACTGCAGGATCTAACAAATGTGACTTTTACACTTTCAAGTCTCGAATGCTTAGAAGAATTCACATACGGGACACACAGCAGATAAGAACACAGTGGTGAAACAGCAATAGCGAGCAGCATATCGGAACGCCGTTCTCCAATCAGCGATTAGTAATCTACTTGTCGGCGGGAAGATTAGCCAATAGGGTACCTTCCGAAGCATGCAGTAGTATGTCAGACCCAAGGACCTTATCAGAGCCATGCGCAGCCAATAAGAGAATGCCTACGCTGTAAAAAATAACGGGAATATTACATGACAAGTGTAAGGTAATATTCACAAACTTGTGTGGAGAAACATAGTTTTCCTTACGGGTAAGGTAAAATTGCCCCACTCTGGAGTAAAATTGACGTACATAGCAGTGGAAAATGCCATAAATGGATGGAAAAATTACCTTATGACGCGTGCAACTCTTCGGTATTCTCTCAACAGCTAAGTGGGAGGAGTGGTGGAAGAAACAATCCCTTAGCTTGCTAATATCCACCGACGCTGTCACGCTGACGTCGTGGTGTGATGGATAGCGCATCGGCCTATTGTGATATAAGACCATGGTTTGCGCCCACCCATCAGCAAATGTCGAGGGTTTTAGAGTAGAGGTTTCAGCTATTAAGTTCATAAAGCGTACTAATGCTCCGAGGTATTTTTAGATACACTTTTATTTTACAATATAGTTAATATTCCCTTACTTGTGTGGGATTTTCACTTAATTGTGTGGGGTTTTCCTCCACTTTGTAAAGTAATTTTTTCGTACGATTAGGGAATAGTACTTTACTTATTATGTAAGCTTACTCTACATTTAAGAGGTAATTTTACCTTACACGTAGAAGTAATTAGTTTCCCTTACATGTAAGGGAATTTTACCTAAAATATTTTTTACAGTGTACCCTCACATCAAAGGTACCGCTACGCTACTTCACTTCTATGTATTTATCTTCTCTGTGTCTGGAAGGAATTTCAGTTTGCTGGAAGAACATGTAAGGACACACTCACGCATATCGGATCTCACAGCGCTCCTAGACGTAAACTTCCACACACTATAGTGAACCGAGTCCCGTCGCGTACAATGAACACGTCGGAAACGCAGTTTTTTGCTTGTGCCGTCGGACCACGCCGCCAGCACATCGCGCCCGGAACATTTTCAGCGACCTTTCGCGTTCGTAACTCCTTATAGTTACCGATGACGTGGTGACGTTCATCTTACACACATATCTACAGACTTCACGGTCGTCTTAGCAACTTTCTCCCACGCACATTTGCTCAAGGTTGAGTTAGGGTGCGCCTGGTAAGAAATAGTGCTCATGCAAACTATTATTAAACCGAGTGCGCACGAATGCGGCGCGTTGTCCCTTTGGTGTAATTTTCCAGACTTGGTTAAGCTCTGTTTGCATGAAGCGGAGGATTAGCCTGAAAGTAGAACTTTTTAGCAGGGCTTCAGAAAAAGTTGGACGTGACCATGGAAGGGCTATACAGGATGTCCTAGAACGCGCGCGTGAGGACCACGCCACGTGAAGCCTGAGCGAAACTGGAGACGAAAATGTTAGTCGCATAATATCGCAAGATGGCATTTCTCGTGCACAATGTGGCGTTAACACAGCCAGAGTTAGTCCCCTCTTGCGCTCCACTGATAGCGTACTACCACTGTTCTAGCCATCATATTATGAGCGCAGAAAGCAGTACGCGTGGTGTTAAGATATGTTAAAACAGTTGCTATAATTAATTCACGATAACTTCGGCCATTTCTGAAGCCCTGCTAAATATCTATTTTTGGTTACTGATTACGTATCCTTCCGCTACACGTAAACATACACACTGCCATGTGACATAAACTTTTATAACTGTCAAATGCGTTTGTCGCTGTTCAAAGAATACTGTCATATTTCCTACGAATGTTCACAATTTAGGCCTATAATAATATTTAGGTCGGATGCAAACATATAGGCCTACCGTAACGTTTATTCAGCTAATGTTTACATGCACTGGTACTTACTGGTTTGTAGGTTTATTGTATTATTTATTTAAATTTATCTGGTTGGGTTTAGTATTTTGAGGGGATCGTGGCACACATTCAAATCACAGAAACGTAAGCTCGTTACCCAACTATGTTTCAAAAATCTAGCGTAAAGGTACAACGTTGTAATAAACATACGTGAATTTCAATAAGTAACTTAGTCATAACATCAGTTCATGGTTAAAACTTATACATTTTGCATATATTTGAAATCCACACACACACACATACACACACACACACACACACACACACACACACACCTGGCCTGCGTAACGATTACAACGCAGCCACCACGCCCTTTCAAACACAGCGATCACAACACAACACTTTAAACCCTGCCGTGGAAACAAATTTTTATCACAACATTGTAACTTGCTAGGATGATTAAAAAACACGACTACGAACGTGACGCTTCGTTCAGAAACACGTGTCATTGACACGTCGCCACATCACTGCCAGTCGTAAGGCAATGGGTATAATCGCCCGCCATATTGGGTTGGGTTGGGACAAGCGCGTGATTCTAGATTCTCCTTTCTACACCACGTCTGCCAACCTGCTGGACTTGCAAGCGTCGCGCCATCGCATCACATCTAAATAACATATAATAGGCATTTAAACAATAAAATCCCGTTTCAGTTGTAAATTACAATTTCAAACATCATCATTGTTGCTGTAATTAGTATAAAATGTGCTGAAATTAGAAATAACAAGGTTTATACTTTTCCTGCCATACAGGTGGTACGAACTTCCCGAGAGAGAGAGAGAGAGAGAGAGAGAGAGAGAGAGAGAGAGAGAGAGAGAGAGAGAGAGAGAGCGACACGGTCCGCTTCGCTTAAACTTTTCTTCCGGACGGAAAAAAACACCGTGTCACTAGAGCGAGCGTACGCACGGTAATTTCCGCTATTTTTTACTGCAGCAATAAAATGTGTTTCCATCAGTGCTACCTAACAATACAAATATATCATTTGGCAACGTTTAATTTACAAATATTATACTTAAAAATGAGGTTAAAAAATATTGTAACTGTGAACTATTTCTTATCGGCCGTTGCCAACACGTCGCTGCTCTCGCTGTTGTTAATTCGTATTTAATACGAAATGAATATTACAAGTTATAGAAGATACTAAGTAGATTATTAATCTATTCAAGAACACAGTAGTTAACGTTAATCACAGGGTTATATAATTTCGGAAAACAAGCGATTGAGCACAACAGGTTGACATGTTACGCCTAGGGTGATTTTTCAAAGGTTTGATTCCAAAAGGCCGAAGAAAGCGTGATACATTGGTATCGTGTGACAGATTGGTTTCATAAAGTAACCTTGTCACGTTCCCTTTACTAATGCGGACATGTGCACATTGGTATCCACTAAAACAGATACAATTACATTCCCACATTTAATGTGCAGATGTTTATGTGTTAATCCGAAAAGTCTTCTATGCCATTGCTCAGTATCATAGACCCTGGCAGGATCGGGGTTCACAATTTCGTAGCACTGCATAGTAACACAACAGAGAAGGCGAGACAGCTGCTTATAGTCTATTTGCGGTTTCTTCCCTTTTTTTAAAAAACAAACCTTTGAAAAATCCCTCCATATATGACGTGTGTTTAGATATTTCCCAAATATGCCATGTATCACCAGCTTTTGTAACTATATTACCATTAAAGTGCCTTCATTATTCATTAAACTGAAATTTTACCTGTATTTTATTTATAAATTATAATATTTAATTTATAATAAATATGAATTAAAACAGTGATAAAACACGTGTGCTGGTAGCGCATAGTGAGAAATAGTTCTCATGAAAAATATAATTACAACTGAGTACGCACGGATTCGGTGCTTTGTCCTTTGGTATAATTTTCAAGTCTTAGTTAAGCTTAGTTTGCACGAGGCGGAGGAATATTGTGGAAGTAGAACTTTAGCAGGTCTCCAGAAAAGTGTGAACTAACCGTGAATGGATTATATACCGCACGCGCCAGGAAAATGGTGCCACTGGCCTGCGTCATGTCGAGACGCCGTTCACCAATCCGCGTGTGGTAACTCACTTGCCAGCTGGCAGCCCAGCGCATCTCTCGCAGCAGAGGACCGCGGATGTTGCTAGTGGTTAGAATATCCGCATCCCGCCTAGGCGAACCGGGTTTTACTCCCGGCGGGGATCGGTCCCGAATTCTCGCGCGTGCGAATCTTGCCGTGCGATGCCGCTGATCGGCGAGTTTTCTCGGGGAGCTCTCGTTTTCCTATCTCTCTCTCTCTCTCTCTCTCTCGCATTCCGGCGCTGCTCCATCCTAGCCTCGCTTCACCCTCATCGGCTCTCGAGACCTCGATGTTAACGGTTGTCCAAATCTCTGCACTCCACATCTTTCGCAGCGAGCGTAAGCCAGTCAGACGCAAGGCCCGTTCCCAGAGACTAGTTCAGCCGATCAGCGAATATAACATAGACCAAAGATGAGGTAGA
Source organism: Dryococelus australis (assembly GCA_029891345.1). NCBI lineage: Eukaryota > Metazoa > Arthropoda > Insecta > Phasmatodea > Phasmatidae > Dryococelus > Dryococelus australis. Next base: position 360,710,023 of record CM056993.1, read on the forward strand.
CAGCTTATTCATCTTCTGCGCATGTACCCAACATTCTCCTACACCAAGCTAACACAACTGTCAAAATCACATGCTCAGCAGTGATGGAAGTGTTTGTTTATACCTTAATTTTCAAATGACAACCATTATATTAAGAAAATACTTTTACCAGTTTAAAATTAATCAAACTGCATTACAAATTGGTTAGAGGAATTATACATTCACCTCAAATCCAAACCATGCTGTTTTGGCTAGAGCGTGTTGGCAGAAAAGCAGTTCAATGCTGGGACACGGAGATTGGTTGTGCGCAGCCAGCGAGATAGCTCTACCTCATGTTTAGTTTATGGAATATATACACGCCCTTATCAAAGGAACAGTCACGTCATTTCACTTCTGTATAGGCTATTCATGGTAAAGTGAGCACTTTTGAAAGCCCTCTCATTTAGAATAATAGTCTATAAATATATTTTGTTTTGCTCTTAGACGTTAAATTCCGAGTGCTGTAGAATGTACTCTTACCTACATTGCAGTATTTATTTTAAAAGGTGGTTAAAGCATAAAAAATGGCTGAAATAAAAAAGTAATTAGATCCTCAAAAGTAGTCACTTTATCATGAACAGCCTATATGCTTGCCAATTCTGTGATTTCACCATGACATTAGTCACGCGTGCACCATTCTGACCATCTGACAGGTACCTGACCAAGTTTTATGTTTTCTGGCATTTTTTTTCTTTTACATTACGTATTAGCACAACAGTGCCCTTTGAAATACAATGCAAATTGATTAGGCGAGTAGCAAGGAAAAATAAGAATACGACACACACTGCGTTGCTAAATTAATGTAGATTTTTCAATACAAAAACTGAGAGAACATTTTCCATTGCAGTAAGTGAAAACAGTATTAAATTTAGTGCTTACCTGGGCCAGAAACTGCAAAAGTAATAGACGCTTTTATGGTAGATTTGAGAGTTTATTGTGTCGGCGTAAGTAGAGAAACGAAACGTGGGAGACCGTTGCAAGAGAAATTGTGTTTCTGTTATCATTTTATCGTTGATAATTGCAAGGAAACTGAAGGTCCTCTAAACTCAAGACATCCACCTACACAAAGTAAACACTAGGCAAGGAATGAAATTTGAAATTGCATGCCATTACTATAAAATTAAGAAGTTTTTCAGTTGCAAATTTTTACATAGTTACTTTCTAAGATCGGTAACTTTAGTGTTTCCTGTACTACACAAGGGAATAAACCAAACAAGTTATAAATAATAAGTCAAGAGAAAATGATGGTTTCTCATTTATAAGTTTCATAACGCAACTGCATAAACTTATTTTTTAACGATCGGAAATAGCGACAATCCAATATATATATATATATATATATATATTATATATATATATATATATATATATATATATAAACAAATTTACTTTAAATTAATAAGTAAATTTAACAGAACATTTTCTTCCTTTGATTAGACAGATGTCGTGAGGCATTCGTTTTGAATACGGCGTTATTAATTTCTGGAAGTGAGTTAATTTTTTATGTATGTGATCTGTTAGAGTACATTATGATTTCTACAAGCATTCGTGTACAAAATACGCACTTGAACGATTTTACAAGTATCTTTAAGTAGAACAGTGTTCCGACGCATGTTTATCGCGCTGACACTCTAAAATGCAACAAGTCTGAGATGGTAAAATCATACTCAATATTGTACCCTCTCTCACGATTGTTAGTTCTCCATCTCACAGTTTGAACCTGTTTTTGGAATTTTAATTATTTTAGTCGCGAATGACTGCACGGCTGCCTGTGTCGACAAAAGTATCTTGCATTTCAAATCGTGCCGTCGTTTTACTAACTCCGACCCTATTTAACACGGGGCCTACTGAATACATACACGGGGCCTACTGAATACATACACGGGGCCTACTGAATACATACACGGGGCCTACTGAATACATACACGGGGCCTACTGAATACATACACGGGGCCTACTGCTACCGGACTCAGGAGCGCAAATTAAGTGAAAAGGGTGTTAAGCAAAATTAAATATCTGGTAAATTTAAACACTCTTAGTAGTTTCCTTTTGAATCCACAACCACTCCAAAGACTGGTTTTTTAAACTCGGTTTATTCGGTTAGTATTTAATTCAAATTACGTGTATATGTATGTATATATATAATTGTCTGAAAGTAATTGCTCAGAAAAAAGAGGGCACTAACATTTAAAATGATTAAGAACGAAAATATCGTCGCACGAAGAAGAGGATTTTAAAAATTGTCGCATGTTTCTTTGCACACAAATTGTGATATTACATTGGGACTAGATTTCAGTGATACCATCGAGAACTTTGCCTGTAGAAAAACAGAGAAAATAATATTTAGCTAAAGTGTATGAAAAATTATTTTAAAAACAAATAAAATAATCAAACTAAACGAGAGAAAGTACTGTAGTTATGAATTACATAAAATAGTGAGTGAATAAGAGGGTTATCTGTGATACTGTAAAAAAGATATTTACTTGAAATTTGCTTTTCTAACTTATAAGAATGCACTTTGCATTTACATAATTTGTTCATACTTGCCGTTTGCTTGTCCGGAACATGGCGGGTCCATAGGAAGGGGATAATGAAAGTCACTCTGAAGGAACTTCACCGCTGTAATACCACTCAAACGAAAAATGGAGTAGTGTGTTTTTATGTTTGTGTGCGACAGTGGCGAGTGATAAGGGGGGGGGGGGCAGGGTGGCACAAGCCTTAAAAAACTGGCGTGTATTTAATCATTTTACAATACCAATGTGGTTGTTTTTGGTGACTGATGTCCAATATACCGAATCTATTGAATTGTTAACATTTGTAGTTGAGGTTTGTTATTTAATTTTTCTTTTTGGATTGTTTCGACGAAAGCAAACAGTTCCTAGACAACTTTTCGTACACTGTCTGGTGCTAGCAGACGGAAAATGAAACAGTACCGGATATTATGGAATAGGAGCATGCGGAAAGTAGCCAAGATAGAATTAACGCAATTCTAGCAAGTCATTGAAGCGTTTGGGTGCAAATATGGTTGAGGAAGTGATTGTATTAAGTAAGCAGTAACTAACAATATAATATTAGTAAAAAAAATATTTTCTTCGATAACTTTCATTCTAGAATTCTAGAACGGTAGCAGGAGATGAGGATGTTAAGGTGGCGAGGAATCATGCCCAAACTTTTTACATCATTAATCGCAAGCTCTGTAGACCGTATGTCAAATGTTGAAAGGAATTTTAGTGGCCAAGCGTCGAGTGGAACAAGTTAGGCATGCGGAATGTAGATGTTCCAGATGCGATGACAATAAAACACAGTTGAAACTTGTGCCTCATAGACCACCTACATATACAGATTTTCTCAAACAATGCTTTGAATTTTAAAATAAATCTTGTTGACATCAATGTTTTTTTACTTCAAAGTGTTCACACACATAAAAAAAAGTATAAACAGTAAAATATTGTTAGTTTAACAAACACATGAAACGTTTGCACAGAGGTTTATATCGCGTGTTCATTCTCGTGTTTAATTCATATGTTTCTGTTTATATAATGTCATAGTAAAATATATATATATGTATCACATCTACCAAAGCTGAGACATTTCTGTGCAACTGTTGCATACAAAAGTGGGTGAAAAAACACTTTCAAAAAATTGAATAAATGTGCAATAATACAGGCGAATTAAAAAAAAAACGCTTACGTCTCATGTATACCCAGTAGGGGGAAATGGTGAAAACTCTTCTAAATGCCTTCAAAAATATAATCTCTCTTCATTCACTTCACGCCTAATATTCCTTAACGTTCACAGTGATCACAGTGACTCTGACTTCACTGACTATATAGTACGTAGTAGTACGAGGCTCGGCGCGCGAACATAGACTAATTAAAATCACGTCACCCACAATTTGCCCTGCATCCTATTATAAATAAATCACTGCCAGACAGTGATCGTGTACCCGGCCTTTTATTTATATAACCAGCCATAGCTGCCAACTGCAAGTCGTCACATATAGTTAGTCCTGATTGGCATTTGATCAGTGCTACAATGATAACAATTATATTGGTGTGGTAATAAAATCATTATTTATGTAGGGATAGCAATCGGATAGATTGGTATAGGCTATTCACGGTGAAGTGAACACTTTTGAAAGCCCTCTCATTTGGGACAATGTACAATAGATATATTTTATTTTAGTCTTAGATATTAACTTCCGAGTGCGGTGGAATATACACGCTGTCTTTATTATGCTCTAAAAAAACCTGTTAAACTGATTAAACTGAATTAGAAGTTTTTAACCCATATATCGTATGGAAATAATACCACACATCTGGCTACAAATATGTAATATTTATCTCCGGTACTATACAAAGTTGGAAAGTTTCCTACGTATTTGACAGTTTCCTGAGCAAACGTAGGAACGCTAGCATGAATATACGCGAAATAACTTATCATTCGTACTTTATCACTATATGTATACTCACTCTTATAGTAAATTTGGTAATAATTTCTTACAGGTTACTTACACAGCAATATTTATTTGAAAAGGTAGTTAAAGGATATAAAATTGCTGAAAATAAAATGTCACTAGGGCCACAAGTGCTCACTTTACTGTGAACAGCCTATAGCATAAAGTGTTGAAGTATTGAGTGCTCTAATAGTGTTTATGGTTGTTTTGTGCAACCAACCATAAATAAGAGTTGAGCACTAGATTTCTACTAGTGCAAAAAGTTAGGTAATTCCGTGATACTAAGAATTTTCTACTATTGTTTCGAAAATATTAAGCTATGGTTATTTGCCTTTGTTTAGTGAGATAGAGGGATTCTTTACGTACAATTTCATACAAACATATTGAAAATAGCTATGTTTATTCCCCAGTTATTGATTAACAAAATGCTGTAATAAAAGTAGGTAACTCCGTAATGTTATAGTTACTCCGTGATATTATAGTTGCTTCGTGATATTATAGTTACTCCGTGATATTATAGTTACTTCGTGATATTATAGTTACTCCGTGATATTATAGTTACTTCGTGATATTATAGTTACTCCGTGATATTATAGTTACTTCGTGATAGTACGGTGTTTATTACTAAATGTATTATTTGATTGTGAAAAATATTTTTAATGCAATGAAATTGTACATATCATAGTAATGAAGGCCTGGTATATCTGACAAACTATAATGAAAAATCACATTGAACAACATAACTCACAAATTGTAAAAATATTCAAATTTTCAAAATAAATTTACAAAAAACAAAATCTTTGCGCTTATCTGAAGAGAAAGGGTGTTTGAGTCCTGCAGCTTTAGCAACCCTATACCCCACGCGTCTGAACTGGTTTACTGTAAACCCAAAGCCTAACGACTGGATTGTTTTTATGCAGTTCACTACCTTAAGTTCAATTTCAGGCAACATAACAAAATGCTTTCCAATTTTTGCAATAGCTGCACTATCTGGATCTGCTAGAAATTTGGTGCAATAATCCTAAAGTGTACTCCACAGGATACTAAAACGTTTGCCAGCCTTGTACACTGTCCATCCTTCATCCTTCACTGAAGTGAAGATAGCTTCGAATATTTATTGTTTTTTAATTTGAGAGGCCTTAAACGTGCAACTTAATGACAGGTTTGAAGTGCAAAGTGCGATGTTTCAATGGCTTTATCATGGAATTAATGAGCCGTCCTCTCAATGTAGATGGGTATTTTATTACTCCAGTAAGGTGTTATTATTGTGATATAGTTCTATAACATGTGCAATTAAGAGTTTTTCATTTAAGAGGCTTTAAACATGAAACTTTATTACAGGTTTGGAGTATAAAGTGTGATGTTTCAATGGCTTTATCATGGAATTCATGAGTCGTCCTCGCAATGTAGATGCATATTTTATTACTCCAGCAAGGTGTTATTATTGTGCTATAAATCTGTAACATGTGCAATCAAGGGTTTTTAATTTGAAACCCTTTAAACATTAAACTTTATTACAGGTTTGGGGGCACAAAGTTCAATGTTTGTTTGCCTATAAAAAAAACTGGCAAGACAAATTCAATCTGGAATTGAAAGCTAACTTCACTTCAGTTCATCCTTCACCAACAGCAACGCTTCTTTCAGGCTTTCAGGCTTTCAGGCGTGTAGGAGCGTCCTGGTTTATTCCGCTTCGGCGGCATGTCAACACGAAGCGTGAAGGAAACAATCCCAAAACCCAAGAAAAACCATCACGTTGCTAAGCTCACACACCTTAAACGTGTGACACTAAATCCATGTCAATTTTATACGTTAATTATACGCATCTTACCTATAACTTGTGTTAACATGAAATTTATACACCTGAAAGTATGTTTCTGAGAAATAAAATTGCCCACTACTGTTTTCATGGCCAGTAACGTTCCCGTGCGCGTTGTTCCGCGGAGCGAATAAATTCGTAGAACTTCGTACAGTTGTTTAGATATCGAGTGCATAGGTTTACAAGACTCCTGGATGCTCTGCTATCAGGCGAAAAAATCTTAAAATCGTTTGGAGTTCAAGCTACGGCGTGACAAAGAGAATTCTATCTATCACGAAGTTACTTGATATCACTGAGATACCCAACTACAAAGAAAACTGCTCCTTCACCCAAAATTATTCTTTATATTTGTATTGTTATTAAAAATCTAGAAATGTAATAAACCTAAACGAACATATTTTTTTACAACTACTGAAGTTTGGTTTCTACTATACTGGAGAACTATCACAAACATTTTCTGTTATAACTAATCTCCTATTATTTATTCTATCACATTTTTAGTTTATAAATTCCTGTTTAAACCTTGTTCGTGCTTCCAGGACACGTAACTCTCTATAAAATCGGTATAGGCCATACGTAGATTCGTATTACGTCTTCCGTCTCATTTTGCAGACGGTATATCCTCCCAGAGTTCCCACCATTTGGTCGGATACAACCTGTACATACTGTCGCCATAATCCATCGTTGGATTGGTTACTCGTGCTAGTGTACATCTAGATATCTTTGCGACATATGACTTTAATTTATTCTGTGGTATGCCTTGTATTCGCGTATATTTTGACAACAGAGACAACATTAACTTTTTTAGCGTAAGAATTCATTTCTTCTCCATGTGTATTTTACGCCAAACCGTAGATTTTCTATGAAATAAATGTAATTATGCAATGGAATGTGTCCGAAATAAAGTTTCATGTAATCTAATATGCATACCGAGTTAATTGTAGTTAGTAATAAGACTTTGCATAATCAATTCGCGTTTACTTCAAACTTTTCTGAAGCTCTGCTAAAGTTCTACTTCCAGGATATTCCCCCGTCTCGTGCAAACTAAGCTTTACTATTTCTTGAAAATTACTCCAGAGGACAATGCGCCGAATTCGTGCGCTCTCAGCTGTAATAATATTTTGCACGAGAACTACTTCTTACTAGGCATTACCAACATACATGTTTTCTCACTGTTTTTATTAATATTTTTTATAAATGAAATATTATAATTTATACATAAAATATAAGTGGAACTTCAATTTAATTAAAAACAAGATAGTTTTATGTTAACAGAAGTATAAAACGCTTGTACCAACTTGCGTATTTAAGAAACAACTAAACGCGTCATATATGGGCCAATTTTTCAAAGGTTTGATTCAAAATGTGTGAAGAAACCGTGACTAGACTGTAATTTACTTTCTGAGCAGCCGCTGTCTAGAAATGAGCCAGTGGATAGCTGGGCGTGTCAAAAAACGAATATTGAGAGAAGGGTTTGCTCATGCCAACAATAATTTGTTTGTCTAGGGTCAAAAATATATATTTAGTTGCTCCAACAAAATATTTCGTTAAGTAAATAAAACTTGAAAAGAAACACAAAATTAACTTTGCTCATCCATCGAAACGCATGTTTTAATAAACAAAGCCTCTGTGTTGGGCCACAAAAAATAGGGCTGTCATCAAAATATAACGTTGCCTCAACTGTATATATATATATATATATATATATATATATATATATATATATATATATATATATATATATATATATATATATATATTCCTTTTGCCACTCGTTTGATCGCGTTCACACGAGAACACGTCTCGAGAGATTGTTTGAAATTTTTTTGACAAAATATTAAAAAGTAAGTAATTATTAGTTAATCAATTGATGCTTACTAATTATATAAAATCCTAATAAAACAAGTTCAACAGCAAACTTACAAGTAAGGACGTAAAACTTGAAATATATATTTACGCACGTTAGTCAGTATTTAAACACTAGCTGAGGTAGCTAGAGCGTAGCGCATGGACGCAAACGATCTAGGTTCAAATCTCAGTCAAGCCTCAATTCTTTATATTAACCGAAACAATTAAATTTACGTAAAGCCGAGCAAATATTTAGCTCCACGAACCAAATCTTAAGTTTGCGGCAACCAAATAAGAGGAACAGAATATAAATTGGTTTCAACAGAATATGTCACTGCCCAAATTAACTTCGTTGTGCCAATATGTTTTTTTTTTTTTTTTTGGTTTCGTGTTCCGATTTGTAGCTTCTGATGTTTTCCGAGTGATACAACGTAGAGAAATAAGTTATAGTAACATGTATTTGTTCGTAATGATTTCATCTAGTCTTGACGGGATCGCAGGTTCTACATTCGTAAGTTCACGCCATTTTTTACTATCCAACTTCCTTTCAAGGACACGCACGCAATAGGCAGGGATATATATATATATATATATATATATATATATATATATATATATATATATAAAACGAGACTTCCAACGAACCAGTCATTGCCGTAAAACTACGTGGGCACGTTGGAGGGATGTTCGGCACGTACGAAGATGCGCGACGTTGCATCACGTAGCACTCCTGCTCAAGGCAACACACTGCACAGGAATGGTTTTATAATAGCCCAGAGATTATGGCACGTCATGCAAGTAATTACAGCCGACAACATGTGGATACACCATACACGTTACGTACCTCCACGTATAGTCTCATTTTTATTGCGTGTAGCTACAATAAAACACGTAGGCTAAATACATATTGGACTTAAATCAACACACACACACACGCACACACACACACACACACACACACACACACTATATATATATATATATATATATATATATATATATATATATATATATATATATATATATATAGGTAGGGTGACTCTCAATTAGACCGACAAACTTCGGGAAGTGATTCTTCATGAAAAAGTGAAAGGAATACATGAAACATGTGACACTTTATACCTAAACCGAATATTAAGATATTAAGAGAGGTAGAAGCCCTTAAAAAACGAGGTTTTAAACGGTATCTGTGCAAAATATCAGTAGCGAAGTAAAATACAATGATAACTCTCGGAACATTATTGTATGTTATCGGGACCTTCAACGTAAGATACAATATATAGCCTATATTTGTCTCTAAAGATTTGAAGTACGTTTACAGCGAAACTAAAATAAGTTTTTACTTATCCCCTAGTTTAAGTTAATCCAGGATTTATTTATACCTCTAGGAAACGCCTTAGCGAACTAACATACTGTTAACACATACCTTGCCACAATCGACGTTATATATGCAACGTTTATTCGTTTAAATTGATATTTTTATTGCTGGAAAAATAACATTATTTTAGTTGGTAGCACGTTTCATAAGAAAAAAAAATTCGTTTTACACAAACATGTTCCTTGACTAAATTGTTTTCGTTTCAATTTTTGACAAGTAACGTCACTTCAAAACATTCCAATTTCCTGTGAATGCAATACACAGGAATTAATTCAAATAAAAATCAGTCTAGGGAAAATTAATTCAATTACATGTCCTTTCTTACTTCTTGCTTAAGTTTCAGACCTTTGATAACGTAGAACAAAATACCAACAAGCCAAAATTAAACTAATTCGAACCATTCTTGTTTAGTTGCACTGTGATCAGGTAAGTGTTTATATGTGTAGTATCAGTTAGAATGAAACAACATTTAACAATTATGCACACTTACTGTGCACTGTTTGCGAAATGCGCATGTCATTTGCGTCCAGACTTTGACATTTATGTTCAGCCAGAGAAAGGTGTGTGAGGTGCATCTAAAGGCTGTTCACGGTAAAGTGAGCACTTTTGAATACATATATTATAATGGGAGCTCTGAATGACATACGCCCAGTAAAGTTGGTAACGATGGATGGAAAATAGTTCTATACCTTAACGTCGAATTTAAAGTGTTGGATAACACTGTGATTCCTTGAATTATTTATTTCACTTTGTGATTTTATAATCTATCGAAGCGTAAAAAAAAGGGCAGATTTGAAAATTTACTTTTATAATCATTTCACAGTTTCACCTGACCGACACACGAATAAAGTGATGAGGCCCATGACAATGTTAATTTTACATAGGCGGAAGAATAAACTACGTGCGTACAAGTAGATCTCAAGCAGGGCTTTCAAAGGTGCTGGTTTTTCTGTTAACAGCCTTTAATGATATTTGTTGAAATTACAATTACGACGAATTCCGAAGTGTCTGATTTTCCAGTTTTTATATTTATAACAAAGATTGCTCACTCAAGTCAGTTGGTTGCTCACCGTTTACGGTGTACAACTGTAATTAATCATTGCTACAGTCTACAGTCACTAATCGGTTGCCGTAAACGGTTAAGGAACTATAGGCTTCTCGAAGAAATAAAATTAAAATTCGTATACACGATACATGACAGCGTAAGGTGGACAACATTGGTCAGGTAAAAACATGACACATTTATGAAGGCGAAAGTGTGAATGCGGTCTACATAATTTTATATTTTTGTTGTCCAGGGAACACTTAATTCTTACAAACTAATTATTTACAGTAAAATTACAAGTGAAATGTATACGATGAAGGAAATTTAGTGATCGGATATGAGCGTACTAAATTGAAGCTCATATTTCCTATTTTCTCGAAGCCCACAATAAAAAGCGATTTCTTTAAACCTGGGCTAGAGAGACAATAACTTAATTGTTTAAGGGGAAGATTCTTTTATATAATTACGCGCGCGTGTGTGTGTGCGTGTGTGAGGGCGAAATAGATCAATAACTTGTTGAACAAGTTAATTGACGTTTACAGGTTTCTAGATGCCACTGTAGAAATGTTTAGTAAGGATAATCCAAATACCAGTATCTGCTTACTTTGTGATAAATATTTTGACGGTATGATAAATTCCTTTAGCGTGATATCTTATGCCTCTCTAAAACGTACACTCAGCATTTCATCTCCGGTATTTGTAATAAACCAGTGTTTCAGGTCCAACGTCAAAGATATGTACCGCACCTTCATTTTTTTTTTTTTTTTTCAGATTAACCTGCAGCCGAAGTTTGTCTGTCTAATTTAGAAACATCTTATATGTATAAAAAAATATGCAGGAAAAAACCATCGTCTTCCGGTGTGACAGCATACTGTCAACGGACGCTTCATATCTGTAAGATCGTACATATTACTGCGAAGTCATTGAACCCGCGAATGTTTTCGGCATCTACTGATTAGGTTTACAGGAGTTTCTAAGTCAATTATAATCATGACCCGTTGCAATTTATTTTCTATATGTATATAATCGTTCTCTGTAGCAAATCTAAAACTTACACTACGGCACAGGTACTCGCATCAAAAATAAAAATGTTTTGGAGAAGTTATTCAGGTATAGCTTGCAAACACGTCAGAATAAACAGTCACAAATATTTGTTTACTTTTCTTTCATTTTACCGAAGTCACCATGGCGTTGTTCCAACATAGACGAATAAAACTATTCTAACTTTCGAAAGCTATCCAATCACTCTTTTTGCAAAATATTTCACGCAGTTCGCGTAAACAAGCATTTTGATTTCAGCACGTCTTGACCTTGATGTCTTTACAAAATGCAGAATGGCGAATGTTGATGGAAAACGCAATATTCATTGCTAGAACTCAGTTTTCGATTTAGCTGTCCTGCGAATGGCTCCCAAGCAAGTTCGCTATGCTATATACTTATAGGCTATTCACGGTAAAGTGAGCACTTTTGAAAGCCCTCTCATTTTGGAATGATAGTCAATAAATACATTTTAATTTTGCCTTAGATTTTAACTTTCAAGTGCGGTGGAATATCCACACATTGTTTATTACTTACATGGCAATATTTATTTTAAAAGGTGCTTAAATAACAAAAATTTGGCTGAGAGGAAAAAGTAACTAGGGCTTCAAAAGTTCTCACGTTACCTTGAATAGCCTATTCTGACTTTCAGACTGTTTCGTAAGTACATAGAACTCATATGAAAATATTGTTTTTAACGGGCCTACCTACCAAGCTGCAGCCGCGAACTTTAAATGGGGAAACCATTTTAAACGAAATTCCTTCTCATTGTGTCAGTTTTAAAGATAACTATTTCAAACAACAAAACACCTTGATGCGATTTACTCAGAGAATATTGCCACATAAATTTTTTTGAAAAAAATATTATTTATCCATCTTTTTTTGTTAAATGTAAATTACAATATTTAAATTATATGAAAAACACATTCCCGAAAAAAATTGGCAAAATATTTTAACGTAGCATAATTTATTAAGAAATTTCACGAAAAATACTTTTTTTTTAAATAGTTATATTTAAAATTGGCACAATCAGAAGGAATTTCGTTTAACGTTGATTCCCCAAATGAAGTTCGCAGCTGCCGGCTTGGTAGGCGGGCCCGTTAAATTTCTTGACGAAAGGAGACGCGAATTTTACAAACCAGGTCCGGAAACTGGCGTAGTATAATTTGATCTGTAATTGAACTCACGGTCCAAAATATTCTTTAAAAGATGCGAATTTCCAAAGACCCAAATAACACGCACTGTCGCTGCAGATATATTTTTCAATAATGTGTGTTGGGATTAGTGTTACTAGACACCCAGGGTAAAAAAAAGACATTAACTTTAGACGAGGGAAATTTTCATTAAAAAACAATGTAGTTTCCCTGACACCGTATATCATTTAATGAAGAGAGACACATGAAAACTTTTAGCGTACTTAGAAAAAATATTAACAAAGTGATTAGCATTTCCAGCAAACAGTTTTCAAAAGGTTATTAATTCCGTGAAATAATATTTCCACTATAACTAAACACTGAATATGAAAGTGTAGTGTAAGGAAAATAAACTTATATGCTCGGAGTTGTTTTGTACAACAAAAAAATTTAAGCGTAAACTGAAGTATGAAAATTTAATCCAAATAAGAAATTAAAATAAATTGAGATAATTTAAATTGTTTATCAGGGAACATACAAACGTTTTTAAAGGCTGTCACGGTAAAATGAGCATTTTTGAAATCACTGTCTGAGATCTACTTGTATGCACGTTGTGTATTCTCCCGCCTTACGCAAAATTAACATTGCCATGGGCCTCATCACTTTATTCATAAGTCGGTAAAGTAAAATTATGAAAGTTATAGGAAAGTAAATATTTCACAAATCTGTTAATTTTTACAGTTCGATGCATTTCAGAAAACATAAAGGGAAAGAAATAATTTAAGTTATCACAAATGGTTACATAGCACTTTTATCCGACGTTAAGATATGAGACTGCTTTCCCTCCATCGTCACCAACTTTACTGGACGCATGTCACTCAGTGCGCCCGTTGAAATATATGCAGGCAGGTGCAGTGACATTTTTCAAAGGTTCATTTCAAAAGTGCTCACTTTATCGTGAACAGCCTCTTATATGATTTACCTACCAAGTGATTAGTTACAACACACCTAAAACCAGTTTTGTTGTACGATAATTAGTAACTAGGAAATAATTAGTGGCATACGATTACTATCTTTCATCAGGCAAATAAAGCCTGACATCTTTAATCACTACGAAAATTCCAGAAAATAATCATAAACAAGGACGTACAAGCGTCGTCACTCTAGTTGAGGCAGGTTGTAACAATTCTCAAGCCAAGGGCGAACTTGTATAAAGGCGGTGGCCTTGAAACTGGCAGGATATTCGTAAGCATGGTGATTGTTTATAAAACATCGTCACTGTTTTTAGCCCGCGCTAAGTGGCCTGACAGCGGAGCCGCGTGGAGTGTGCACTCTCGCACCCTTTCACCCGCGCCCTTGTGCCACGCACAGGTGTGCCGCGTTTCTGCCCACTCGCCCTGGGCAGCTTGTGTGCGAGTGAGAAGAGGGAGGCTGGTATGCGCCCCGCCATGACTCATTTGCGGTTTATTCCCGTGGGGCCTAGAACTATTTTTAATGCTCGAAAGGCTTGTTGGGTTGGCGAGACACTCTGTGATCGTCGAGGTGGCGGGAAACTGGGTCTCGCCTTGCACTAGGCGCTGCTTTCACGCGCCTACCTCTAAAGGCTGTTCACGATAAAGTGAGCACTTTTGAAATCAACCTTTGAAAAATGTCACTGTACTAGCTTGCACACAATATTTTAACTGGCACATAGTTTGACATGCGCCCTGTAAAGTTAGTCACGACTGAAGGAATATAGTTCCGTGTATAAAAGTTGAATTAAAAGTGCTAAGTAAACATTTGGGAATACTGAAGTTATTTTTTTTTTTTTTTTTTTTTTTAACTTTTTTTAATGCATCTCAGTATATTAATTAGAAAATTTGTAAAATAATTACGTTTCTAATAATTTTATAGTTAAACTTGACCTGCTCATGAGTAAAATGATTAGACCCATGGCAATGTTAATATTACTTATGGCGAAACAATACCAAATATGAAAAGCCCTTCTTGTGGCATTCGAATATATTCACCCGCAAACAGTTTATGATATGCAGAACCAAGTAATTTATGGGGTTGTTTTATTTAGTGTAATTAAAAAGAGGGTTTACTTATAATCGTGTCTGTAAAATTTCTTTAAAAGATTAATTTTGAATGGACGTTTATCAGCTGCATGGAACACGTTTCACTTTTGATGACCAAAAATCCAGCATGCATTAACCACACTAAAACTTAATTCAATGTAATTGACTTTCTAAATAATTCTCAGCTTTATGCCAGCAGTCTTGTGAGGAGGTGGTGATTTACGCAAAACCAAGCCTTAAGTTACATTTAAATACGGCATACGCATCTCTGTCTTCCCTAGGATTGCAAGATGATGTTCCAGCAACTATACCGAGGTTGCTTTCAAACATTTCTAAAACCAACCACCCCCGTAAGGTCAGTTATCACTAGGGATAGGAAAATTTCGCGAGTTCAATAACCTGTAGGCTAGACTCCTCAGTCATCTGCAAACTGGAGCCTCAGGCGTGTGTTCATTGGCTGTTGCCCCACACCTGGCAGTTATGGGATTCGCAAGGTGTTTTCTTGCAAGTCTGCTATTGGCTCAGAGGCGTCCAGGGCGGGTCTAATAAACTGTGATCCAATTGCAAAGGTATATGTATATGTATATGTGTTCGACATCTATCTTATCCCGAAATGAATTCGCGAAATTTCCCTACCCCTAGTTGTCACCTTCCGTTGCCAACACAATAATTGCACAGACGCTCACTGATGCCGTTTCACATTTGGGCATTGTTGGAACTGATAAGGCGCTTCATCTAGTGGTAAGAAATCAAGTCACTGTGGTGGCACGGTTTGAAAAATAAATTCAGTTCTTTCTGAATATTTCCTCGATTTCAGCTCTCATCTGAATGTAGGAACAACATTGTTTGCAGTGTGAAACTTTTCGACATGTATGGTTATTAATATACGCTCTTGAAGCCTGAAAATTTAATTATTAAGCCGCGACTGTCAGTGGCATTCAGAATAAAGCAGTTTTATTCATACAGAATCCATTAATTAAAACAATTCCTTCAGGTGTTATGATGGAATAAAACTTAGCCTACGCCTTAAATCGTGTAATTGTCAAATAAATATCTTTAACTTCTCTAGATTGATTTTGCGGGCATGAAAGTTTAATTTTCCAAAGAAATCTCTGTACTTGATATAATTAATTCTTTGGGAACTAGTTGTCAAAATTTCTATTGGAGCCCTGCGGCTGAAATACTGTACATTTACAACACATTATTTTAGAAAACATATAAAGTTGTTTATGTAGCTAAATATTTATAATAAACTTGAGGTCTACAAAATCTTCTTGTTGAAATTCAACACTACCTTTACGCATTTAACAATAAAGTTTTGTGAAATTCTCTCTAATAGTTTATTTGTAGTGTTACAAAAATGTTACTAGCAAATAGTTTCCAAAAAAATTTCTTGTAAAGTTCCAAACAATTGTCTATACTCTATTCTCACTGAAGAGCTTATGCAAAATGTTTCAAAGCAATTAGGCTTTTATTTGTAATATGTGTACTTTGCTTCGCACGTACGCACGAAATATCGTAATGCATAATGTCTCAGCTAACGTAATAGTTTTAAGGATGATTTTACAGTAAGCACACAAACCTTAAAAAAAAGTACGACACTGCATGCTACAGGGTTGGCTTTTATCTCAATCTTCAACTGAATTTAGCATAGTGAAACAACCTTTCTTTCCCAATAGTTATTAATGGCGGTGTGAAACTTAGCTAATTAAGATTTGTTATTAAGAGCTATTGTGGTGTTTGCAGACAATCGAAAAGAACATTTTAATTATTTCCTACGTATTATGATTCACGTTCTGCAACAATAAATCATGGTGAACTTTAAAAATTTCTTAAATAAAACTTTAGAAATTATATGCGAAGATAAAAATCTACATATTAAACTATAACGCAAGAATGTCGGGATCCCATACAGATATGAAAGAAGTACTAAATGTTACATATTAACGATAATTTTTACCATCATGCCAGTCACCATATAAAAAATAATAAACAGTAAATATTTCCTCAATAACTTAACCAATGTAGCTGATAACAACAGAAAGCCGCTAGTAGCTCCTAAATAGCTATTACGTGTTTCATAGAAAAAATACAAAATAATTATGTAAACACAAGGGGATTCAGGTCACTCACCACATACGTCAGAGGCGATGTCACTGAAGGTTAAAGACTGCATTAATACTTGCTCCTACCTTCTCTCCAACGAAAACATTTAACACTCTTAATGCTTCTAATTTAACTAAATAGGATACAAGCATAAATTATCAACGTAACTTTATATTGCTCTGTTATCCTCTAAGCATTTGTCATGTGCTTCACTTGAGGCGTCAGATATCAAAATAGACTTTCCTTTACAGTTCCTTTATGTTTGTTAGCCAAAGTAACACATTTGGGCGTGTGGCGTATGTCTCACAATAGTTTGGCTGCATGGGTTTCTCTGATAGTACAATGCCATCTCTAGAAAAGGTAGGTGCGCCTGATTACTTAACAAAATTACTGGGATTTGAATTATTTGTTTATTCGAGAGTACTTAATGCAATCATTAGCCTACCGTGATGAAAATACTTCCTAATCACAAAACTGGATAGGACATTCAGTTTGCATCATTGATTCAGTCATCCAGACTGAAGTTATACGCCCATCATCATGGAAAGTTACGTAACCGAAGCCATGTGAAGATATGCGGATTACTAAATCTTCATGGAGTTACAAGTAAAAGATTTTAAGTACTGGTTTCATTATTTTTCCATCCTTGTATATTACGGCTGCCATGGCTGTATTGCATTGGCGGCTTCAAGTAATGATGTTAGTTGTTTCCGCAAAACGGTCTGCTGTAAGTTGAATTTAAATCTATTTTATCACCATTGTATCACCTTGGTTAGAATACATGCATTCCTTGCAAAATTGCACCTTCTTGAGTACTATTTCAATACTCATATGTATATGCATTCCATGTGTGAAAATGTGTTCTCTCACACCACGGGGATTCGCCATGGCCATTCCAACTCAAGGGCATTTAATAATGCGTTCGATGTTATGAACGTATATTTTCTTTTATCTTGAAGAAACAACAACTTCAATACACAGAATGGTATATTTTTCCTGTTCTGTTTACAACGAAAGTATTGATTTTGTCATTCAGATGTGAGGTTGATGATTTCACGCTTCAAGTCCATAGCTTTTCTGCCCTTGACAATATCGATCTGTAAGATGAACGTACGTCAACCAAACCTTATATCAACCTTAATATATGTTTCTTATGCAATATTAATATGTTAGTGCTGAAAATATGAAATACTGATTCACGCTGTAATGAGTTAATACGTCAAAATACTTTTCGTAATTCGTTGCCAACTTTACAGGAAGAAAGGCTACCGAAGTTAACGTTGAAATATGCACAGTGGGCCTACCAGCCACTAAATTTTTTTCAAGGTTGATTTCAAAAGTGCCAACTTGACCCCGAATTGCCTGTATCTTCTTGCACAAGAGAAAATCAGATAATTTAGAGTTTTCTTCCAGAGCTTCGGCAATGCCATCCTACGATTTTCTTTACGTTCAAGGCCACCACTGGCTCAGATACCTGTAATGATTTTAATTTACGTTATATAATAATAATGAGTTGCAAACGTTAACTCTCGCAGACGCTTGGTTAGAGGTTTTTATTTGGCTATGGCATCTTACAGATAAACCTTTAACATTTACAACAGAATTCTTCAGTGCAGATTCACAGGCATAGAAGCATAACACCGCATTCCCTATCACGTAATGAATTTCAACCATCATCAGACCATCTTTTCCACGGACGCTGTTTTATACTAAATCACTCCCTGGCAACCGAAGTTTCTTCGACTTGTGGCACACACACAAATCTTCAGGCTTTACCAAGAGTAAAATTCCAGCTGCACGAAAAGTCGCCATACCAATCTACATGACGTAAACTGTCATTGCCTTCACCTCGATGTGTTGTGTGTAACGATGTGACATTTTCATATTGCGGGCTTTATTATATCACTGGTAAATCGTGACAGCTTACACAGACTTAGGAAATGTAGTTCAATATATTGTTTCGATGTACACAGAGGCTATTACTGTGGAGACGTTTTTAAACAAGGAATATCAGTGAGCTGTAAACAAAGTGTCATGGTGTCAGAATTGTAACCGGAAGTACAGCTAACCCACGTTATTTTTAACTACTGCTGGCAGGACATCAAACAACGCCTAGCTGTCCTGAATGGACACTTGATGAATGAACTGATGCTACTGTACTGCAAATCTTCGAAATTCGAAGATGGTTTCCACTTCGTCGCAGCCTGCACAGGAAGTGTAAAAACACAACAGTTCCTGGGGAACAAGTATTACTTATATGAGTTTATGGATTTAAGGTGCGGTAAAAAAAGCACAAATATCTGGATATTCTGTCTGTGACATGACATGCCTACTAAATAAGCGTTAAAAAAATATACTGATTACTCTTGCTTAAATACCATTCAACTTGAGGTTTTTTTAAAAATATTTTATCATAGAAACTATAATACCGTTGTATAAAAATTAAGTATAAGTCCGAAAAAAGTGAAACTTGCAAGCATAAACTTCATTGTGTTTAAGGAACCATATGCAAGTACATCTAATGTGACAATACCAGAAGGAAATTTTAATTTGTGTTGAAAAAAACACCCATAACAAATAAAAGTACATTTCTGTGAAAAGCAATTTGAGATTTAAGAACAGTACAAAAAAAACGGATAGGATAAATACAAGACACATATATCTATTTGTCCGTGTAAAATTTATGAAATATCGTCTTCTATGCCTTAACAGGTAGTAGAAGCGCCGTGTACTGAGCACAGGATTTCAAATACACACGTACGTAGCTCAACTGAGAGCCAAAATTTTAATGTATATAATGATTTACGGGCTGAAAATCTACTCTGATTTAAGCTTGAGTAAATATGTAGGCTTTGGAATACAAGTAAAGCTTTCTGTCAAGAACGCAGAGATATTAACAGCTAAGCTATCAAGAGAATGATATATTTTTAATGTATCTATGGTTGCATACATGCGAGGACCACCGTGTCATAGGCTGTTCACGTGAAAGTGAGCACTTTTGAAAGCCCTCTCATTTGGAATAACAGTCAATAAATATATTGTATTTTAGCCTTAGACGTTAACTTCCGAATGCTGTGGAATATAAACACTGTGTTTATTACTTACATGGCAATATTTATTTAAAAAAGGTGGTTAAAGGATAAGAAACAGCTCAAATAAAAAAGTAACTAGGGCCTCGGAAGTGCTCACTTTACAGTGAACAGCCTGTATTAAGTGTACTGAGGTGATAAAAAGCATAAACGACTATATTCAACCATACAACTATCTTCTCTTTTATCTAGTAATCTACTTTCCCCGGCCCGACAAACTGTGGTTAGGTCGAAATTTTGACATCGATGTGATTCACTAATGGTTTATTTCCTTTGGCCTTTTTTTCCGTCCAATAACGGCGAATTTCGGGGTGGTTCACTGCTGGTTACACGCCACCGCCTAACCCTTCACACAGTCTCCGTGCAGGCTGCTGGACCCGGACACACGGCATAAGAGCTTGCGGAGGGGCCAGTGCAAGTCGGTCGGTCACCTTGGCAGTCGGTGAGGTAGTGCAGGAAGTCGCGGGCGAGGGAGTTCTCTCTGGCAGCCCAGGTCCTGCGCAGGTCCTGCAACGGCTCGCACTCGACACACGCGCGCGCCACCGGGGTCCTCATGCCGCTGACTGGCGTCGCGACGCCCTCCGACATAGCTAAATATACCCCCCTCCCTCCCTCAGGCAGCGCCAGCGCAAGCAACCGCGGCGACAGCCTAGTCACCTCCGCCGCGCGGGCGCAGAACAGGTAGGTAGACGGAAGCGAAAAGGCGCAACGGCTAATTCAATACTAGCTGTTTACGATAAAGTGAGCACTTTTGAAATCAACCTTCGAAAAAAGTCACTGCCCCTACCTGCATATATTTTAACGGGCGCAATGAGTGACATGTGTCCAGTAAAGTTGGTAACGATGTAGGGGAAAGTACACTATCTACCAAAATGTAATTGCCCACCTGCCCACAATGTTTGCTCGGTGGTTGTCACCCCGTTAGAATCTCGTAGGGCCACCTCTTGCGGCTATAACAGCAGCCACCCTGTCTGACATGCTCTCTACGAGTGTTTGCAGAACATCCACGGGGATTCGTCGCCATTCCTCTTGCAACCATTCCATGAGTTGAGCAATGGATTTTGGCCGCGCCTGACGAGCCCTCACCCGGCGATCCAATTCTTCCCAAACGTGTTCTATAGGGCTGAGGTCGGGGCTCTGGGCGGGCCAGTCCAATCGGCGAACATTGTTGTCGGCGTACCACTACATAATAGCCCTCGAAACATGGCGCCTGGTATTGTCATCCTGGAAGTAACACGGGTCCATTCCGTAAAATCGCCACAGTGTTGGGAGCATTTCATTATCCAGAATGTTACAATAGGCCTCTGTGTTCATGCTAGCACGGACAAACACCAGCGGTCCTACGACGAAGGCCGTGAAACACAAGTCAACTGACGTACTGAATTACCAATCTTCACGGGTGCCCAATTACTTTTTGGTAGATAGTGTAGTTTCATATATTAACGTCGGACAAAAGTGTCAGGTAACAATTTGTAATTATTTAAAATTATTTATCTCGCTTTTTGTATTTTTTAATGCATCTAAATGTAAAAATGATCATTTTTGTACAATATTTACTTATCTAATAATTTCACAGTTTCACTTAACCGACGCATGAATAAATCGATGAGGCCCATGGAAATGTTAATTTTACATAAGGCGGAAGAACACACAGCATGTGTAAAAGTAGATCTTAAGCAGGGCCTTCAAAAGTGCTCATTTTACCGTGAACAGCCTATACCCGTGGCTCCACCCCATGCAAAATATATAAAACAGACCACCAAACAGCGCCTACTCAGATGGTTGGTGGCATATTTTATATATTCCCTAAGAAACGGTTCGTTTTTACGGGATGAAAAGTATCCTATGTGCTAATCCAGAATGTAATCTATCCCTGCATCAAATTTCATCCAAATCCGTTGAACCGATATGACGTGAATAAGAAACAAACATACAAACTTTCGCATTTATAATATTACTAAGATTAAGATTTTTCTGCCAAAGATCTGGGACGTGCGGAAGATTCTCTGGTAGGCTGGACTCACGACCATCTGTCGCACCCGTCAGTGCTTTCGTCTGTCAGTTTACAGCCATTCATAACATTCCGTCCTCCGTCAATCCTTCTGTACGGCGAAATTGAAGTGTGACAACTTAACATCGCGATCTTTCTTTAGTTGGAGGTATATTTTGGTAAGAAATGCATTTTCAAGAGAAAAACATACTGGGGGAATAATTTTTTTTCGTGATAAGAACTTATAGCGAATTATTGTTTACATTTTGAATTCCTGAATTTACCCACAAAGATAAATAAACACATAGCCACCGCCTTGCATTTTATTTCCGAACACTTAAGCAACGTGTAGTTTACGTAACATGCATAAGATCACCAGGACGTGAAATCCACAACTATTCGAAGCCCATTTATCACGATTAATGTCGTGGCAAGTGTTGTGTTGCGCCCTAATCGGCGGTTGAAGCCGAGTGTCTGGAAACTGTTCGGTCTGGCCGGGAATTTAACCCGCGACCATAATAGGCTGTCCTGAACAGCGGTAGTACAATATCATTTTGCACGGAAAATGTCATCGTATGACACTTGTCACTAACATTTTCGTTTCCAATTCCGCTCATGATTCACGCGATGTGGTTCTTATGCACAACAATAGATCAGACTTCAGCTTCAATAATTATTTTAATTGACTAATACAAAACCTACATAAAACAAATAGTTTCATGGTGTATTCATTTTTTCGGCCAATTCTTATATAATTTTTACTCAAACTAAAGTGTGGCTATAAATAAATAACAGTAGGCATATATTGGCTCCAATTGAAGAAATAACAGATGTGCAAAATTGAAATCCCAGGTATGAGAATATACGAAACCAAAATAATTATTAATGAGATTGATATGAGTTTTGTTTAGTGTAAATTATCATGGGCGTAGTTTCACATATGCTGATGAATTTTTTAAAGGAAATGAAATGACTACATATTATAAAACTTCATATTGATATTGTTATATTTAGTATACAGCAGCATTTTTGTATCTACGTTTTCAATAAAATCTCGTGAAAACAAGTTAAATAGTATTTTTTATTGCCACTAAAAGTAATACCGTAAAGATACGTTTTCCCCATTGAAATCAGCGCCTTGATGTATGAAATGTGGTCTGTAATAAAAAGGTTGCAATTTTAATTTCGCTTCAGCCAATTTTTTGTGATAAACTTACGTATGCCCAGGCATTTGCCTAAATGTAAGAATTTACAGTCTATCATGCAATAACAAATATAAATTATTATATAGTTTACACCTTGGGGAAGTTGTGATAGAACACTGAATAATATTCTCCCACTAAAGTAAAATAGTTTATTTCCTTTCACAACAAGACTTGTTAAAGTTATTAAGTATTGTGGCAGTTAACATTGTTTGCCTGTGTTCGCTTTACTAGTTAAAGCAATGTGTTTGAGGGAACTATTTTATAGTATATTTTTTTTTAAAGTACTAACTGTGGTACACTATAGAATCCTAATAATTATTTTGAAAATATTACTAAGTGCAATGTTTTGAATGGAGTTTTTCATTACAATTCTAATTTATAATATTCCCCTCTACTATTTGCTACATGTTAAAGTAAAGATTTTAATCAACAACGTATTAGTTAGAAATATTTTTCCCCGCTTTTTACAAGTTTTTCAGCAAAAACAGCTGTTTAGAAATAAGTTATAATATTGTTACGTTTAATATTTAAAGTAACCATTTTTTTTCCAATAATTAGGATTTTTAAGTTGCCCCCGTACTTACATGGTTATCTACACTTTTAGAAAAATTTATTTCCCGGACTTCCAGTCATATAAAAAATAAAGCTAAGAGTATTGTAATACAAATAATGAATTTCACATCCACTTAAGTAAATTATTAAGGGATATTAATAACCAGCCATTTATTTATTCACGATTCATGATTACTTATTCTGTCTCTGTTAATTGATATATATATATATAATTTGAAAACTGTACATTTAGCCTGTTAACTGCAAATTGCTTCAAAAACCAAGAGTAATAAACGTTTGCAGAGTGTTTCTAAATTAACTGGTGGGACTTCGTGAAGTATTAGAGGGGAAGAAAGAATACTTTTAACATTCTTAAACTCATGTGTATAGAAATAACATTTCACGGACAAAAAGATACATCGTTAGTGCAGGTCAATTACTTAAATTATATTGATTTAATATTTATAGTTCACCGAAATCTACACTTATGCCAAGACTGTCTTCTGCACTGACGTCAGCCAGTGGCGAGAGATGTGTTGCAGTCTGGCATCTGCTAATCGGGATACAGCTTATCAACTTTAGTATTCACTTTTCCTGTGGGCCCGCGGTGGTCTAGTAGTCAGAACACTCGCCTCTCGTTTAGGTGGACGGGGCTGCGCCCATACTTTCGTGAGTGGAAATCGGGCCGGACGATGCCGCTGGTCGGCGGGTTGCCTATCCTTTTTGTACATATTTGATTACCAAAATCTCATTGCTTCTTATTTGAGAAAATTGAACGTAATCAACACTTTTTGAGTGTAAAACAATGGTTATTATTAACTATAATCCCAATTTAGCTCAATTTAAAGCCCCTTGATTGCATTCATGACACAGTCCTAGGGTTAATACAGTAATAAATGTGCTGTATGTAATTATTCGGTGATTTATTTCTGATAGAATTACTGTGGGTATTATAGGTTATAGTAATGAAATTTCTATATAAGAAATTAAGAAAATTATGGCAATTAAGAAGAATTTTAATGAATAAGGATTTCGAGACGATGACTTAGGATCAAAACCACATTTGAATGGTAAATATATTAATATCTATTGTTCGAATATTTAGATGCGGTAGATTAAATTATTATATACATTTCTTTTGAATATGATGTTAAGTTGATTAGATTGTAGGCTGTTCACGGTAAAATGGGCACTTTTGAAAGCCCTGCTTAAGATCTACTTGTATGCACGTTGTGCAACAGTCCACTTTATGTAAAATTAACATTATCATGAGCCTCATCACTATATTCATGAGTCGGTCCAGTGAAATTGTGTAATTATAAGAGAAGTTAATATCTTTAGAATCTGCACATTTTTACATTTTGATGCATAAAAAAAAAAACAAAAAAAAAACAGAAAGTTAAATAAATAACTTTAGTCGTCAGAATAGGTAACCAAAAACTTTTTATTCGACGTAGTTATATGGAACTACTTTCCCTCCATCGTGCAATAAAATATATGCAGGTAGAAGAAGTAAATTTTTTTATAAGGTTAATTTCAAAAGTGCTCACTTTATCGTGAACATTCTTTATTGATTTATATTGCAGCTATAACTAAATAGTTCAAATTCCATTTTCTCCTTGATTAACTCATCGTATCTCGAGACCTCGATGTTGAGAACCCTCCAAATCTCTCCACACCACTCCACTTTTCCTGCACTCCACGCGTGACTCTTCAGACTATCAGAAACAAGAGTGTGACGAAATGCTACCTCCGGCTACAGAATGTTCCGTATGGGCTGCGCTGCCAGCATGCGAGTAATTTACCAGGACCTGATTGGCGGACGGACCATGTTGTTGGCTAGTGACGTCAATTCGCTGGTGTGTAATGTGGCAGTTCCGCGTCATACGCGCTGCTGTTTCGCTTCTTTGATTTAAATACTCCGCGGGCGCTGTCGTAAATCGCACAAGAACGGACATAAACGAGGTAGGCCTGCGGTATCTGTAACTAACACGACTCTCCAGTGCTGAAGATTGCCGTCTGACAGGCGCAGCGTGACGAATTTTCCCCTGCATTCCTCCGCTCAACGCCTGCATTTGTGGACACAGTATTCTTAATGCCTTCCCTTCTGCCACCCTTATGAGTATTGACATGTGATTTAGAATCATATCTTGTACTTGGTAGTATGAATTGCATGGCGTTGAGAGATGCGGTTGAAGTGTTCCAGGATTTGTTTGAAGTTTGAAGCCCTTCGGAAAGTTATCAAAGGAGGATTTAAAACATACGCATGTAACAATTGAAACTATTATTATTTTATAATAAATAATTTTCCCAGTATAAATTGTACAAATTTGCAATAGTACATCCAAGCAAACTTAGAAATAAGTACGCATACTGAAATGAAAGTATTTAATATTTAACCAGATTTATATAATAACCCAGCGAGTTCATGTATATACAGTTGCACAGATTGTTCTATATCGTTTAACAAAATATGAACAAATTATTCATAAATTAGAACAATAATAAATTAATAAACTGTGACTAACGTTGTCACGCAATCTTTATTAGAATATCACCGGTTGCTATTTATTCATGGAAGGTAACGTGAATTCAAGACGATCACAAACATTTTATTAAACACTTGGTTGAAAATAACGTTTATTATTCATTTGTAATGGAAGTAATGAACCATTATTTCAATAGTTCACCATGTTACCGGCAGATCGTGTGACAATCTAAGTACTAATCGGAGAATAAATCATTGACATAATTAGAAGAACATCGCTCAGGTGTTATCTACGCTCCATGAGTAACCGGGTTTGAATTATAGGTAATATATTAATATCTTGTAAAGTTTATATACGTTATTCACGGTAAAGTGAGCACTTTTGAAAGCTCTCTCATATGGAATAATGGTCAATATATATTTTTTATTTTAGCCTCAGACGTAAACTTTTCAGTGGGGTGTAATATATACACTGTGCTTATTACTTATATGGCAATATATTTTTAAAACGGTAGTTCAATGATAAGAAATAGCTGAAAGTAAAAATTAGCTAGGATCTCAAAAGTGCTCACTTTACCGTGAACAGCCTATACATGTAAATTGTAGTTATTTTATAGGCGGTCACCTCACACCATCGCCCGGTTAGCCACCCAGAAAAATAAAGACCAGTCAAACAAAACATACACGAGATATTATATCTAGTTACTCCAAGATGGTATTTCATTGCGAGAGTTTTAAATATTTCGTTACAGGTATCCAACAATAGGCCACGTAATGGCACTAAAGACAGTTTGTTCCTGTACCCGCAGTCACTAAATTTAAACATTCGAATGCTGCCAGACTAGTCAGACGAGACAACGAAAGTCTAAGTGCAACATTAGCCACACGAATGTGTTTGTGTTTCTGACGCATTATTGTAAGTGGGGAAAAAAAAAAAAAAAAAAAAAAAAAAAAAAAAAAAAAAAAAAAAAAACTGTTCTTCCAAACAAAATTTGGTTGTTAAGGGTAGCACGCACCCTTAATGCAAAAGGGTTTGGGAATGTTTTTATGAACATAAATAAGAAACTACGTGACATAAAAATGTTTTAGAATTTATGTGGAAGAAGCTGTTTAGTGTGTGTATATTTGTTTGGAAATATTGCCCCTTTAACATTAGCAAACTTGGGCATGGTATCACTGTAACATTCGAAAGTTTGTAACCATGCACTTTAATCGATAATTTTCGACAGATTAATAACTACCATGCTCAGATTAACAAAAAAAAGGTTGCCTTAATGTAACGCTCTCTGGTCATCGATTCTCTTTAAAATTTCATTTTCGGTCAAATGTTGAGTTGTAACGCCTTGTGCAGCTACATAACCTTCACTATATTAAGAGCGGTTTGTCTACCGTGCAGGCGAAGTACAAAGTGAACTATTCCAGTGCACTGCTGATAGGTACATGGGTACGAGGCAGTTTATGATAAAGGTTGTTCACGATAAAGTGTGCGCATTATAAATGAACCTTAGAAATAAGTCACTGCCTCTACATGCACATAGTTTACGGGGCGCACTGAGTGTCATTCGCCCGGCAAAGTTGGTAACGATGGATGGAAAGTAGTTCCATATTTTAACGTCGAATAAAAAGTGTTGGGTAACCATATGTGATAACTTAAAATTATTTCTTACGCTTTCTGTTTTTTTATAATCCGCCGAAGTGTAAAAATGGGTAGATTTGTATAGTCTTTCCTTTCTTAATAATTTCACACTTTCATTTGACCGACGCGTGAATAAAGTGACGATACGCGCGGAAATGTTAATTTTACATAATTCGGAAGAATACACGATGTGTCTACAAGTAGATGTTGAACAGGACTTCCAAAAGTGCTCATTTTACCGTAAACAGCCTACAAGAGTAGCGAAACATTCTCTTAATCCGCGAAATCTAGCCGCAAACGCCAGCAAAATGGCGTCACTGGCCAGCGACATTTCGGAACGCCGCTAGCCATTCAGCGCCTGCTTACCTCTCGCCCGCCAGCAGCCCAGCCAATAGGGAATTCCCCACTGGCACGCAATCGTATGCTGGTCGAGTCGCCCGCTCCTATTTTTTCCGTATCTGTGCAACCCGCAAACAAAACCAACACATCTTCACAAAACATCTCCACCGCCGCGTACGAACTCGTTACGGCGCCTCGTCTGTTAGCTAACATTCGACGCCGTTGTCAGCCTCCGCCAATCAGCGGCGCGAAAACAGAAAATCGGAACAAAACAGCACGTGCGCGTTGATTTCTTTTCGTTAGTGCAGTAAGCGGGTGACTGTATATTATTATTTTTTTTTCGCATGAAGAAAAACAATGGCTCGAAGCGAGGAAGAAGTTTATCGCTACAGACGAAAACTTCACGTACCAACGTATCCTGCAAACATCGCAATAATCTGTTTCGACACAATAAACTGACGTGCTTACTTTGAAAAATTACGACTTCTCAACGCATTGCTGACGTAACGCCACCCGTTCACTGCTTACTGCACTGGCGACAACGAATCAACGCGCACGTCGTATTCTGTGTCAAGTGTGGGATGGACCCCCCGTGGGAACCCAGCGTCCAAGGTCAAGAATCGAGGGAGCGATACGGGCGACACTAACACGCACGCCTAGCGCCTCATCGCTCGTACGCGCAAGGCGCGCAGTGTTTCCGTCGTGACGCTGTACTGTGCAGATTAGATCTGTAACAGTGAGGTTTTATTACACGCGATGAAAGCCCACAGATTAAACTACGCTCGTATTATTGTACTTTTCTTTTGCCACTTAGGTAAACTGCGTAGGCAAGCTTTAAAAATGCGATATTTGATCATTGTCACGAATTTTTTCTCCAAGAATACACATAATATGACAAAAGTAAAAAAAAAATAGTGGCATTGATAATTGTTTTATTATTTTTTCTGACGAGAATGGGTACGCCCACATTGATGACACCGCCTTGCCACCTCGCCCATGTGTACTTACCTACCATGCGGCGTGGATCACCATGACACTGGTTGGTATAGGCTATTCACTGTAAAGCGAGCACTTTTCAAGGCCCTGCAAAAATTTTCCTTTCAATTAATTTCTACCTTTCCGCCGCTTTGTAATGTAAACATTGCGATATATTTATAAACACAGTGTATATATATTACATCACTCCCAATAGTTAACGTCTGCGACTGCAACAAAAAATATTTATTAGGGGTTAATACATTTTGGGAGGGCCTTAAAAAGTGCTCACTTTACCGCGAACAGCCTTTAGTACGTGCTCATGTGGTGAGTCGATAGTTCGCGACGTACACCTCGGGATGCTGCAGGGTTCTTGAGTATGGAATCTGTGTACAAGTGGTTCGATGCTCACGTGTGTAATCTCCAGGTCCCGTCTACCATACACTTACAATGAGAAACTTTGCCACATAAAACCAAAAATGTATTATCTTAGAAAAAAATACTTTTTTTAATATACGCCACACACTATTTAATTTTTAACTACCAATTAAGCTTGGAGTATCATAGATTTCATTTAACTGAATTTTTCAATGACATTGACAATGGCGGTCCCTACATAGCTGTGGTCATGAATTAAAGTGCACCTGTGATATTTTTGTCCACGGAAAAGTTCTAAACCAAAGATAGGTTGGATTTTTGTTTTTCGGATCAGATGATGTCTAGTATGCACGTTTCGACGTGCTGACCATATGAATAATTAGAGGTTTAGTTTAGTTTACAAACATCCCTCTCCTGTCTGTCTCATTGCTCTCAGAGTGACAATGTTTGGCTGACAAAGTATACCGGTGAATATTACTTTGAAGTCTTCAGTTCAAAGACAACCGAAGACCTTCTATGTACTGAGTTTTACATGACTGATAAATTATATTTAACTACCTTTTAGAATAATGTAAGTTAACCTTGTGCTGCTAGTCCGTAAAACCTGCTGTTTATCCTAAGAATATCACCACTAACGCAAGCAATTGACAGCACAATATTGAAAGGGAGCTTGTTTTTTCTTTTACCGACTGCCAGCTATTCTGTATGCTACCATTCATTAAGAAGTGCGAAGCCACTACAATATTTGTAGGTGAACTGTCAACAAGACCCGCTCGAAATAGAACGGAAAAGATCCTCCCAAGCAAACAATGGTAGGTTGGCAACGGACGGGAAATGTGTTCACAGTCACCAAACCTCGCACCCTCCAAACTAAACTAGAGTGGTATATCTGTAGTTCTAGAACATGTAGCTCCGGAATTCTTCTATACCATCTGTGACTAGTTACACGCTATTTTAAAGTGTTAATTTATGTTATTTCTAATTGTTAGCAGTTATTTCCCCCTCTTATCTATTCCGCAGCTGTTCCAATCCATTCTCTTCTACAACCTCGTGCACCATTCGTGCTAGATAGAGAGACAAGTTTTCCCTCGATTAGATCAGCTGGACTCAATTACCACTTTTAAAATATAGTTCATTCACGGTTACTTCTCACTTTTCTGAAGCCCTGCTAAAATTATACTTCCAGGATATTCCTCCGCGTCGTACAATCTAAGCTTAACCAAGTATATAAAAATACCCCAAAAGGACACCGCACCTGATTCGTGCGCACTCAGTATAATATTATTTTCTATAAGAACTATTTTCTACTAGGCATTACCAACACACCTTTTTCTCTCCTTGTTTTTGGTCATATCAATTACTAATGAAATATTATGATTTTCGTACAGAATATAAGTAAAAGTTTAATTTATCTAAAAATACACTCTTAGCAGTGAAATTAAACTACTTGAATCAGTGAAAATGATTCCACTTAGAATAAGTGGAAAGCCACTGATTGTTTCAGTGAAAATATTTCACAGATTGAATTAGTGACGTGAAACAATTTCACTGATTGAATGAGCGAAGGCCGACTGCAGTGGCGAATTTAATATTATTTTTATTGAATTTAGCCAAATAAATACGTGAAATAAACATATTTACGATAGTATACTATTGATATTGCGCAATTTACAGTAATTGAAAAATTTCGGAGGTGGCCAAGATTGAACACACACACAATTTCCACTTCGCTTTTAATCCGTTACCTTACAGTCTTCACTAGCAAGACAAATTTTAAATTTAAAAGTAAAACACATGTCTTTTTTTTTTTTTTTATCGAAATCGTTAAGATTTAAATTGAATGCTTTTACTTTTCGTTGTTTTGTTTAATTTGTACCGCTTGGATTGTTAAAACGAATAGTATATATATGAGTGCACTGTCTTCGCCACATTATAAGCAGTTTAAAACTTCGAACAGAGCGCTGTGATGATTACATGAAAACGAAATGAAAGACGTAAAAACGGAATGAAAGGCTGAATGTTCATATTACCTCGTGAAATGGTGTCTTGAATCATGGAGGACACTTCAGAAAGTGTTTTGTATTGGTTTTATTAGCTTATTCGTTGTTATTTCACTTGATACACATTACTTAACGGCCATGTTTAACGTAGCTTGAAGGCCATTTTTAGACGCTGTTTAACTTATCTATAAGTCAAAATAAACAACTGAGTAAACAGTGAAAAAAATGACTGATGAATCAGTAGAAAATGTCACTGAATCAATAAGTGAAGGAAATCTGGCATTTTTTTCCACTGATTCATTAGTTAAATTCACTGAAGCGACAACTGAATCAGTCAGGTACTTTTGACTGATTGAAACAGCGAAATTCTCACCCATTCAGATTTAGAGTGTACATCATAACATTTCATGTATAGTTTATGCGAATAAAAACTCTGAGAAAAAAAATATTTTTTAAAGCCTAGTGCGAAAAAAAAACTCTGATGAAAAGTATTATTAAACTGAGTGCACACGAATCCAGTGCGTTGTCCCTTGGTTGTGATTTTTTTTTAAATTTAGTTATACTTTGTTTGCACGAGGCGGAGGAATAGATTGGAGGCAGAACTTCAGCGAGGCTTCAGAAAACTTGGCAGTTAACATGAATCTGCTATGATGAACTAGCAAGAACTAAGTGTTGGAGCTATGACAGCTATCCACCTGGTTCCGAGCGGGTTAAAGCCCCTGCCACACTGTCAAGTCATTCCATCAAACTGCTTTCAATAAGTTCGGTCAAATGAAGTTGGACAGTTATGACGTCATCGATACCTCATAGGCGCCGCCATATTTGTCTGAAAAAAAGCTGGATGGCTTCAGTTTCCATCAAACATTTGAAGATTGGACGGGTTATAAAATTTCTTTGATGTTTGAAGGTCCCAGCCAATCAGAATCGTGCACGAAATAAATGGACGCCAAGGAACTTTAAAATAATGAACAATTGTTGGAGTTATAAAGATAATTAATTTATGCACAAGCTGTCTTGGCATGAATTCGGTTTTAATTCATACTCTGGGGATTCTCTGGGGATTCTGGGCCGGGGGGGGGGGGTGACTCACCTTCCCACCACCCCCACCAGAATGGGGTGCCCCTCTACTCTGGTTAGTCCAGCGCCAGACAAATCAAGGAAAATTAGATCCGCCCCCTCTCTACTATAATTTATCTTCCTAATAATAAAGAACATGACCCATACCCATCTGTTTCCTGTAGCATTTTCTAATAATGCATGTAATAATTTCGAATTATTTTCTGTCGACTGGGGTTTTACGGTGTCTATGCCTATTTTATCCAGCCTCTTATCAGTTACAGAGTTTTAAATGTAGGTACACTGACGGAGGTGGTGATGGCCCAAAGCGGCGGCCATGGCTGCCCAACCCCTCTCTGCCGCGATGCATGCCTCCTTGCATGGATTCCCTCCCCTGCAGGCGTAAGGGGTGCATCTCCCGTTCTTACCTCGGACGTACAACTAACACTTAGAATTAGGGTAGGTTAGAAGCAAAAACGAACTCAGGTGTATTAAATTTAATTGTGCAGGAAACATATCTGATAAATAAAATTATAATTTAGTAAAGAAGCGAAAATAAATTACAATTTTCCTTACATGTCTTCCTGTAATGGACTTGCATGGAAAAACAAAAGCAATATCTCACTATGAAAATAACTTTTAAATAATAATTCAAATTAGATTCTCCCAGTAAAAAAAAAATTAAGAGTGTGATGCATTTTAAAACAAATTCAAGATTATTTTATAAAATTTGTTGGAAGGAAAAATTTGATGGCCGTATTTCATCTTCAAATTTTACTGTCAGATGTAATGGAAGGCGAAAACTTGACTGTGTGACAGGGGCTTTAGGTAGTGTGTGTGTAAGAGCGGCGGCGAATGGACGCCCGTGAGTCACTAGAAGCAGAGGCGGCGGAACAGTGACGTAACGACGCAGGCAGTTTGGCAACGTCGCCTTGGCAGCGCAAAGCTTGCGACACTCCGCCTCTGCCAGGGTTGCCAACCACCCGCGCAGCTTAGAGGTGCGCCCGAACATCTTTACACGTTTTTGTAAGCAAGAGTTGAAAATCTAAGGAACATCAATCCCAGATAATAATTTGTACCAACTTTAAGATAATATTTTTCTTTACAATAGTCCCGCGTTATTTTTGCACGATATCCTGCGCCACACATAAATACACAAATCTTAAGCGGAAGAAATATCTCGACAGGAATGCATCACTCTAGCAAAATGTTTGTTCAAATAGTTGGCAGAAATTGCTGTTTGGTTTTACCGTTTCTGGGATTTTCGATACTTACTGCCAGAAATTAAAAAGAATTATTTATCACGTTGTTATCAATTTTTTTCAACCCTCCATTGAAGATTTTTGAGAGCTTAACATTTTTCTACGTTTCGAAGAAATTTTACAGTTATGTGAGGGACACATACTTAACATGGGTTGTTGTTGTCCTAATCCCCGGCGGTTAGAAATTACTGTGTTAGTGATGTTGACTACATTGAGCATTATTATGACATTATATTTATAATTTGGGGTGATGGTTTCCCAACACCCCTAACGACGTAGTATTTGCTACGGAGTTTTTGCCCATATACCATCCGGCCGGCTTATGGTGTCCCGCTCGTCTTTCGACGATTGGGACACGTGAAGAGGCGAAAGGGCTATTCCACGAAATCCAGCCACACACGAAAGAAAAATGGCGTCGCGGGCCAGCAATTTGCTGCAACGCAGTTCGCCAATCAGCACCTGGCAACCCACTCGCCTGCCGGCATACCAGCCAATAGGGAAACTTCTGCATCATGAAGTAACCGATCAGACAGGAGGGCTGATCCCAGAGCCTCGTATAGCCAATCAGAATGAGTTAGCAGACACCAAAGGAACCTTCACGCCATTATCACATAGAGTAAATTATTTTGACTGTATTTTATAAAACCACGGCAAATTCTTATCAATTTAAATTCGTAAATTTTTAACTATATGAAAAACACTTTCGAGCAATATGCCCTACTTCCAAATAAGAGTAACAGTTAAAGAATTCCTGTGGCTTGTTAAAACGATATTGTAACGATGTCTAGCGAAATATTCTTCTTCTTCTACTTCAAGTCAGTTCCTCCTCAAAGACTCTCTTCCCACCATATTCTTCTTCTTCTACTTCAAGTCAGTTCCGCCTCAAAGACTCTCTTCCCACCGTAATTTTGGTCTTCCAAAAGAGTGTCTTCTCACTGGTGCGTATTGTCTTGCGTGTATCGTCAATCTAGCTTGGTCCAACCTGTATATATGTTCGTTCCATTGTTGTTTTAAGAAATATAGTTTTTCTTGTAAAATGATAAATTTTTATTTGTTCCCTTATATCAACTTTACGCATGTTTGTCTTTTAGGCTACATCCCAGTATTCTTCTTAGGAATCTCATCTCTACAGACTCTATTCGCCTTTTGTTTGTTC
Organism: Dryococelus australis; assembly: GCA_029891345.1. NCBI lineage: Eukaryota > Metazoa > Arthropoda > Insecta > Phasmatodea > Phasmatidae > Dryococelus > Dryococelus australis. The sequence goes on from CM056993.1 coordinate 360,745,047, forward strand.
TATTCAGTGCCCAATTCTCACTACCGTAAGTAAGAAGTGGGGCTGCATATAATTTACAAAATCGTAACATGCTTTCTAGCTATGACTGTGAGATGCAGTTTCCGATTACAGCGGATGAAACTGAAAGTCAATGCGCCAAAAAATTGAGCATCGTTTACGATTTGAATACGGCTTAATCAATATTTGAAAAACCCTTTCAGATTTAAGTGATCGAGACCGTGAATTTTAATTCATTCATTCCGTTGCAGTATGATAACAATATCTTTGTTATTATTATTTCTCACAAGAACCTTGTGTTGTTAACCTTACTTCTTCCCTCAGACTTCAACTATCCTCTCCACACGTTTATATTGCGCATGCAAAACCTGGCTGGCTAGCAGCACTCACTCATTTTCAATTACAGGCTATTCACGATAAAGTGAGCGCTTTTGGAAGCCCTCTAATTTGGAATAATAGTCAATAAATATATTTTATTTTAGCCTTAGACGTTAACTTCCGAGTGCGGTGGAATATACACACTATGTTCATTACTTACACGGCAATATTTATTTTAAAATGTGGTGGAAGGATAAAACACGGCTGAAAGGAAAGAGAAACTAGGGCCTCAAAAGTGCTCACTTTACCGTGAACAGCCTATACCATTTGAATACTGGTATGATTGCCGGATGCTATATTATGATAATCGTTGTATGAGAGTAGTACACTTGAATGCCATTTGTTTTATTTTATTTATGCACTTAACTTGACTGCCTGACAACAACATGGTACTGTTCTGTTTAAAGTGATTGTACAAGAGGCAGTAATAAGATATTATGTACCGCGGCCTCTTGTTTATAACATAATAAAAGTAAAGCGTGTGGGCGCATATGGTTGTAGAATGGACCACAAATAGTTTGGAGTATTTTTTTGTAGTAAGAGATTTAATAGGCAAGACTTTCTATTACTGATATCTCGGGAGTCCTTAAAATATTGTAGTGACTTGGCTGTTGACATTATGAAGTGCTTCTTGCAAATAAATTGTGCAGGAGAAAGATAAGTGAGAGGCCTGCGTGTGTTTGTGTATACATACGTAGGCTACATACTGTTACAAATCGCTAGCGGTGTTTTACAGTTGGTGAGGGATGAAGTCTTGATAAAAAATTATAGAGGTGAATTTAATTTCTTAATTTATTTACAATATTATAAAAAAACAAAGTTATTATATAAAATTCCCATCTCCTATATTTCTATTATCATACTACCGGTGGAGTGCAAATCGTATAGTGCCAAACCCAAATTCCAATTAAAGTCCTTGTCACTCACTGCCTTTACACTAGCTGCTGTCAGGGGCCGCGGTGGATCAGCGGTTTGACTGCTCGCCTCCCACCAAGGCGAATCGGGTTCGATCCCCGACCGGGTCACTCCCGGATTTTTGCAAGTGGGAATCGTGCCGGACAATGCCTTTGGTCGGCTGGTTTTCTCTGGGATCTCCCGTTTCCCCAACCCCCTCATTCCGGCGCTGCTCCGTTCTCCCCTCACCGGCACTCAAGACCTCGTTAAGAGCCGCCTATATCTCTCAACTAGCTACTGTCACTTAATCCTCACTTATTATTTACACATACACACACACAAAATATCCACTGCCATGCATTAACATCATACAAAATGCCAGTCAGTCACAGATCCAGTCCCACTTTCCCGCACAGTCCAACCAGTTAGGCAGGCTTTACAACAGCCCGTCGCGTCCGTCCGTCATCCGCCCGTCCGTCATACATTCGTCCGTCTCCCAGCCGAGCGATTTGCTATCAAACTTCGTACGTCCGTCGTAAGTACATTGCTGCAAACTAATAAAATCAAAACTGTTTACAAATAGGAAAAAATTCTCAATAAAAAGCGGAAATTTTTGTGGTAGGGCCTATTGTGTTTCTAAGTAACCAAAACAACCATACACGTACGTAATGGAAATTAATCGATGTAAAAAAAATTTAAATAGCACATAAAGCATGTTTTATTATTTATATTATTGCACAAAAGGAGCTCGTGTATCCAAACGTAATTATCAATTAATCTTTATGAAAAATGTAACTTAATTTCGTTTTTACAGTTACATAAACAAACGTATGAAAACAAGAGACAGCGGAAACAAAACACTCCACTCACTACACAGCATTGTAAAGAACTCGGGACGAACGAGTAACAAAACGTGCACGTTCAGAAGTCTGTAATTTCATCCGTTCGTCCATCGAAAGTCAAAGCTTGCCAAAGTTGTGACGGACAGACGGATGGAATTATTGTCCAGCTCTGATTGGCTGTTGGTCTCGCGACTGACGGACGGATGACGGACGGACGGACGGACGCGACGGGTCGTTGTAAATTCTGCCTTAGTCTCACTTACTACTTTCCCGATGCTCGCAGACTACATACGCTTGCTGGTCACTGTCGTCGCTCACCGCTCAGGTGGCATCACACACCCGGCGCTAATGCCCGTACACGACTCCAAAACATCCCGACCCGACACAGGAGCATGCCGCGTCTTATATAGCTCAGTCAGCCTGCTCCAGAGGGTAATTGGCGCCCCAAGTAGCGCTGAGGCGATCACCAGAAAATTCGTTCAGTTAGTAATCCGAAGGCATTTAATCTTCCAAGGACGAGAGTGGATTCTCATGGGAATACAACTTGAAATTCAGTTTTCCTTTCAAAATTAAGTAAACAGTATTGTTTTAAAAAAATGCTTAAATTGCACATATAAAAACGGGAAACAATACGACAGCAAAATACAGGAGCCAAAAATATGAAGTATCTGAAATAAAGTAATATAATTTCTTTTAGTTACCCTAATCCTGAATTAAACAGAATTTAGGTACATAAAGATATATATTAAACAAGTGTCTCACGCGCGAGGTTTAAGTTGGTAACGAGAATAGTAAGTACGGAAGTGACGTGGGAAACCTAAGAGCATGTTCTATATAGTATGTCAATGAATAAGTGTTACAAACTAATAAGGGTGATACATGTGGTGAAATGGAACATACTTTATTAAGGTATCCATGTCCGGAAATGTCTCCTTATACCCAAAATGATGCTTATAGCGTGCAAGGGTGGCGTCAGGTACTAAAATAATATGCATGTGAGCCATTATTGTAAACAGGTTTATTGCACACGGAGAGAGCACAGCAGCTGTTCGGAATTGTATCCTTCGCATTCGATGCATGCTCTGCAGCGCTGCAGCATGTTGCGGAGTACATCATTGAAGATGGCCGGCGTGTTCTTGATGGTTTCGAATGCTGCACGAAATCTGGCCTCAAGCTCTTCTCTTCTCTGGTATTCACAGGAGTTTCCTACACCAGTGTTTTGACGTGGCCCCAAAGGTATAAATCCAAAAGGGTTTGGTCGGGGTAGCGAGGTGGCCAGAGCGTCAAATGGGGCAGTGCAAAACAATCTTCAACCTACACAAGTAATGCCCTCCGCGTCGCGCCAGCTAAGTTTAACCAAGTATCGAAAATTGCACCAAAGGACTAAACACGGCATTCGTGCGCACTCAGTGAAATAACATTTTGCATAAGAACTGTGTCTTACTAAGTATTACCAACACACCTTTATTCTCAATGTTTTTATTCGCGTTAGTTATAAATAAAATGTTATCATTTATAAATCAAATATTAGTAACATTTTAAATGAAACAAAAATAAGGTACTTTTACATTAACAGGTGCATAAAACACGTGTGTTACATGACATATTTAGGAAATAACCAAACACATCATACATGGAGTTATTTTTCAAAGGTTTGATTCAAAAAGTGTGAAAAAACCTCGAATAGACAATACTCGACCAAGCCAGTGTGCAGCCGGGAATATGCGAGACCCGAGAGCGTAATAGCGGCCACGGTGGCTGAGCGGTTAGCCTGATCGCCTCCCGCCATGGCGTTCCGGGTTCAATCCCCGGCCGGGTCACTCCGGATTTTCGCATGTGGGAATTGTGCCTGGACGAGACCGTTGGTCGGCGAGTTTTCTCGGGGGTCTCCCATTTACCCTGCCCTTTCATTCCGGCGCTGCTCCATATTCATCTCAATCACCCTCATCTGCTTTCAAGACCATGATGTTAAGAGCCGTCCAAATATCTTCGCTCACTCGAGCGCGTAACTTATACAGGAGCTCAATGTAGAAGTCACCTTTCCCCAGGAAAACCGATCTCTTCTTTCAAAACTGTTAAAAGCTTTCCGCACGGCCACGCGAATTAGTCAACACTGTGACATCACTTGTGATCACTACGGCAGCGCTTTGTCACATCCTGTAGGAGGAAGGGGTAACTAAGTGAAGAGGATAGGGTGAGAACTACGTGACCTTGTGTCAGCTCACATATTTCCCGCATGCACACTTAGCTTGGTCGAGTAGTACGTACTGTAAACTTGGTTAAGGTGGCTGCCTGGTCGAAGGAGTTTTGCATGTCTGAGGCCTGAAAGCATGAGAGCACTAGGGGCGACCGAGACATGCGCATCAAATCTCTCGTCGCCTCTACACGCAAAGCACTGAACTGGCGCGCAGTCTTGCCTCTATGAGACTTTCAGCGGATAACCTACTACCTTATGACGTAATAATAAAAATAAAGGTTTGATGCTCATCCCTCTTTTTTAATGTTTTGTACCGGAAGGTTCATTCCTAAATTGACCATGAAAACCCCGTTTGAGTCATTTTCAATATCACAAAATCATGGTTTAGAGAGAAATCGTAAAAAACGTATACAGAAGCGTAACGTTTCATAAATGCTATTCGTAAGCAGACCTCACTCAGACACGTTAGGCGGTTTTTTAATAAACCTTTTTCTGCTGGATCTCTGCAAACCTTTCGGCGGTCAACCCATGAGTAGACCCCCGAGAAATTCGCGAGTGCAATGACTTGTAGGCTAGACTTCACAGTCTTATATACTCTCATACAGATATCAGCTGTTTATTGGTTGATTGTTGTGGTAGTAAATGGCAGTAGTTGGGCGCACAATTTATTGCATGTTTGTTATTGGTTCATTTATCTTCAGGTTGTGTCAAACAACACGCCGCTAAAACTACAAAAGTAACATGAACGTACAAGTGTGTGAATTCCAACTTGTCAAGAAATTAAGCGCGAAATTCTCGGGTCTCTAACTCATGAGCTGTACACGAGTATACAGAAGAACTCACTGTTGCGTCGCTTTACTCAGTTCCCAATAAGAAGAATAACTATTGTGCTTTTAGTGGTTCCAAAGAGGCCGTTTTCACTGGTTTGCGGCCATTTTTTGAGGTTCATGTTTGGATGACATCAACCACTAGCACAGAGTACGCCAGTGCAGTTACCTCGTATAAAACCTTGTCAGTTTCTAGTTCACTTGATTAAGATCGTGATTAGGGGTAGGTGTATGTAAGGAAGCGAAGATTAAGATCACACGTGGCCTGCCCGAGACAATGAGTGCTATGTCTCCTCGGCGGCCAGATTGCCTGCCTCAGTTTCGTGATAGCATCTCGGCTGGAAGGCGAGTTAGCTTTGTGCCGGCCGGCGGCCGCTCTGGAGGAAATTGTCGGTGTATTTCACAGCGGCCAGAACAAGCCGCATTCCGACCCGGACCTCGACAACGCTCCGTGTTGCTCTCTCTCTCTCTCTCTCTCTCTCTCTCTCTCAGGGCTAAAGATGGACTCACAACCTCCAAGTAGCGTACTGTTGCGATTACAACACAAGACGCGAGGCCGGGTATGGCAGGAATGCGGCTGACAGCTGTTATTCAAACAATGTTCGCAAACAACGGGGGGTGCAACGCAACGACTAAGAATGCAGGAATACGCAGAAGTGCGTAGAACATCTGGGTCTGGCTGACACAGTGGAGTTGCAGCAAATTCGTCAACATCTAACGACGGTAACACCGCCCAGGCTACAAGTGAGAGCCAATAGGAAACAAGGATAGCGGAGAAGGTGGGCGTGAACGAGAAGTGTGGTGGATACGGCGGCTAAGGGCCGGTGTGTCAGTCGGTGAAGGTCCTCCCTGAACGGCGGTCTCGGAAAACTATTGACTAAGAGAATGTCTTCCAAAACACCCTGTCTCCTGTAGCATTCTATTTAATTAAATTTAATGCAGGCGATAATTTTTTAATTTTTACTTCTCTGTCGCAAGGGTTTTTACGTCTCTCTTGACGGTTTTTCCCCTTGCTCTTCATAGTTAAGACTAATTCTAAGTACACTTAGGGAGGTAGCCATGGCCTCAAAGTGCAGGCCATTGCTGCCCAACCCCTCTTTGCCGCGATGCACGTCTCCTTGAATGATTTTCCTAGTAGGCGTAAGGGGTTAGCTCTGAGACGCAATAAAATCCCGCACTGCCTTCGGGCCTTAACTTCACATAACACACAGACTAAGGTAGTTCAGATAAAAAAAAAAGTACTCTAGGGTGAGAGAGCGAGCTCGGAGCCCTTTATATACTTGTCCTCCCATTACAGATTGTCCTTCATACTTACCTCAATCACTCACCCCACCAACCACAACACGCTGTAATTATTGTATGTTGATCAGTAAAGATCCTCCTGCATTAATTAGTTTTGTTTAATTAACTATCCCCGACTTCCCGTCATGTACTGTATGAGCTATACTCCCCTTAAGGAAGTATAACAGTTCGTACGTACTAATAAAAGTTCAACACTATGCATTTTCATGCGTGCATTCGTACGTACTAATAAAAGATCAACACTATGCATTTTCATGCGTGCATTCGTACGTACTAATAAAAGTTCAACACTATGCATTTTCATGCGTGCATTCGTACGTACTAATAAAAGTACAACACTATGCATTTTCATGCGTGCATTCGTACGTACTAATAAAAGTTCAACACTATGCATTTTCATGCGTGCATTCGTACGTACTAATAAAAGTTCAACACTATGCATTTTCATGCGTACATTCACATTCACACCTAGTGTACGTACATTGAAAAGATAAGGAGAGTTGCTCAACTTTCAACTTCTACGTACGTACGGCTAAACTCTCAGCCAATCAGAATGTCTGATTTAATAGTAAATATATTGTTCTAGCTAAAACTATTAAGACAATAACATGGATACGCTAAATTATGTATTATTTTGGTAATTATTTAAGATTTTACGATGGTTTGTACAACGCCTACGATAACAAAACACAAAATAATAATCTCGCTTCGCAAAGTTACGGTTTTGTTTGAGTGTGTGCCAACAGAAAAAGTAGGCCTACGTACGTGCGTCACGAAGAGGTTGAGGATCCGCCTTAATACGCCCGTCCACCCAAGGGTCTTACGTACCCGGAGATGTTGCGGCCATTCCATGCATAGAAGTGAGGTAGCGATAAGGGAGACGCCGCGCAGGCCGGCCAGTTTACTTATTGCCCCGGCGACTCTACGAGCAAGCTTCTGAAATGGCGTGCAATGTTTCCGTCCTATCGCTGGAACCAGAAAAAAATGGGGGGGGGGGGCACTAGATATAGGCTATTCACGGTAAAGTGAGCACTTCTGAAAGCCCTCTAATCTGGAATAACAGTTGATCAATATATTTTACTTTAGCCTTAAACTTTAACTTCGGAGTACGGTGGAATATACCTATGCACTGTGTTTATTACACACACTGCAATATTTATTTTAAAAGGTGGTAAAAATTACAAAAAAAAATGGCTGAAAGGAAAAAGTAACAAGGGCCTCATAAATGCTCTCTTCACCGTGAACAGCCTTTAAGTGAATGGGGTGGTTTCAATTTTGAGTGTGAATCATCGTTTCTGTCAGTGAAATTAGCAAATAAGACAAAAAGTAAGTGCTCTGGCATATTTTCGGAGTGAATGGTTGAGCCACAGGAAGTAGGTCTGGTTAAGGTAAGTAATTATCCTTCACGCCCTAATCCCTTTAGTTCACCTACTGACATACCACAGAATTATTATTTGGCAATAATAAAAAACAATGTATTTATTTCCTGAATAGCTTACCTCCCGTGGCGTAGTAGGTTGGTGCGCCGCCGGTCTGGGGTGCGGGAGGTTCTGGGTTCGAAGCCCAGGTAGGGTATGGGTGTTAGTTTAAGTTACGTAATAAGTTAGTTTATAAGCCGTCCCCTGAAAAGCCTTCAGGTATAACACCGGGGGACTTTAATAAGCCCTTTCTAATTCAATCCAATTCCAATTTCCGGAATATACATTTCACAATAAATCCTACAATATAAAGCATATGTTTATTTATCGGGCGGACACCGGAGAAGAAAATAAGACTATTTTGTTCGTAACCACATAAAATGAAGACGTTCACTGCCAGTCTCTGTCAAAAAAATTTTTTTATAAAAAACTTCTTCTATAGCCACTTATTTGCTCTTGTCCTACTAAATATTCATACAAAGAAAGAAAATTGTGACAATTCTTACGAAATATAGTAATGTAAGGAATTCCCGCAAAGCACGGTTCTCTTAAGGAGGATCAGTCTCCGCCATCTTGGATTTTTGGGATTTCCACCGTAAATTGCATTACAGGTTTTGTATTTTATTTTGGGCTTCGACAAATCGTAGGACATTACGTTGCACATGTTCTACAACACGTATTCCTAGATTACTGTTCCAGGACCATTTCTGTAAGCGAAAGCAAAAAAAAAATTATTTATTTATTGCCTTCAATCATTAGTCGAACAACAATCAATTCCATAGAGATGTAATAGTTTGATTAAACTCATGGAGCTATTATTTATGACATGTCATGCGAAAAGTCTTATTAAACGTTCTTCACTTATGACAAAAATAGTGAAAATCCAAGATGGCGGGGACTGATGCCCCTTAAGGGAAAGGATAAAAATACAAAGTGGGATCTGTAGTTCAAAACATTGCTTTTCATCGCATGTAATAACATTCCGCCGTTACAGATCTGATTTGCGAGAAATTCAGCTTCCCCCGGGAATGTATATTGCAGTCTTGGGAGTACCTGTCGCATTGTTTCCTTATTATAAGATATTTACGGTAAAATGACCACTTCTGAAAGCCCTGTTTAAGATATACTTGCATGCACGTTGTGTATTATTCCGCCTTATGTAACATTAACATTGTCATGCGCTTCATCACTTTATTCATGCGTCGGTGAAGTGAAACTGTGAATTTATTAAGAAACTGAATACTTCACAAATCTGCTTATTTTTATACTTCGATGCATTAAAAAAACAGGACGCGAAAGAAATAACTTTAAGTTACCACAAATGTTTACATAACACTGTTTATTTGACGTTAAGATATAGAACTACTTCCCAGCCATCGTTAACAACTTTACTGGGCAAATGCCACTCACTGCGACAGTTAAAAAATATATATATGTAGGCAGGGGCAGCGACTTTTTTCTAAGGTCCATATCTAAAGTGGTAACTTTATTGTGAGCATTCTTGATCTAGCTTCAGCTCTTGAAACTGTGCGCTGCAAACACTTCTGGCACAGAATAAGTAAGAATACTCGGGTAGAATAGCCGCATGTACGCCCACACCGAACACGTGCCATGGTGCGTGTAATTTTTTACGCACGATTATTCTGTGCAGTCTATTCAACGCTTACTTCACACTTTTCTGAAGCCCTGCCAAAGTTCTGCTCCCAGGATATTCCTCCGCCTCGTGCAAACATAGCTCAACTAAGTAAAGAAAATTGCACCAAAGATACAACGCACCGCATACGTGCGCAATCACTTTAATAATATTTTGCATGAGAACTATTTATTACTAGACATTATACCAACACACGTATATTTCCCATGTTTTATTCATATTAACTATAAATGAAATATAATCTATATATAAAATATAAATAAAATTTCAAATCAACCAAAAATAAGGTACTTTTAGTTATCGCAAGTTCAAAACGCTCGTAAGATTCATAACAATCAGAAAACATCCTAAAACGTCATGCATGGGCTCATTTTTCGAAGGCTGATGAAAAAAGTGCAAAGAAATTATGAATAGACTATACTAGCCTATCAGAAGAAAACCTGTCAGTTAACATCTTCGGTGAATATTTTCTTGTAATTTTCATATGCGACACAATAACTTGTTTTCGGGATTAATGGGCATCGTGTTTTCTAATTTACGGTCTGATCGTAGTATTACTACTAATAAATAGATTCCACGCATTATCTGCACTGTAGTCGGTGAAACATTCGAGAAAAACTATTATAAAGAAGGTACTGCGCACTTTACTGAACAAGTCTCTAAGATCTGGGAGGAGCATTGTACCCAAGTATAGAGGAAAGTAGGCTCATTAGTAGGGATAGGAAAATTTCGCGAATTGATTTCGGGACAATATAGTCATCAAACACATATATAGTGAAGTCACCTTCGCAATTGGATCACAGTTTATTAGACCCGCCCTGCACGTCTCTGCGATAATAACAGACTTGCAAGGAAACACCTTGTGAATCCTATAACTGCCAGGTGTGGGGCAACAGCCAATGAACACACAGCTGAGTCTCCAGTTTGCAAAGGACTGAGAAGTCTATCCTACAGGTCATTGAACTCGCGAAATCAACCCATCCATACTCATTAGTTATACTAGTCATTAATTATCTTCTTGGGAAGGGGGTGGGGGATTATTTCTAGAAATTCCTTCATCTTTAGTTACCGGGATTTCAGCCAACGAAGTACGGGTCAGGTGTTGAGGAGTGGGTGTGGGGAAGAGTCCATTATTACTCTTCCTGTTTCGCATTGGCAGGCAGAGAAGAGTGCGGCAGCCATGGCAAATTAAGTATGCACAAATTACCCTTTCAGACAAAAATTACTTTTTATGCATCTCAGTAGAATTTGCAATATTTTAAATCAATATATTTTTTTTTATTATTTTGGCAGGTGGTGCTCCTGTGGCGAGCCTGTGGGTTTATGTGTCAAAGTGGGTTTTTAGAGTGCTTGCATTGAGACCCGTGAGACTTATATTTCTTGGACGAATTAAAGGCATTCACGTTTTTTAATCTACAGAGCAGGGCGGAATTCCACTAATATACTTCGTGAGGCGATGCCTTCTGCAAAATCAAGTGGGGGAAAAAATGCAAGTTACAACGCTTTCTACCTGAACCGAACATTAAGGGAGAGAGACGATCCCTTGAAAATCGAGATTTTAGACTGTAAATTTTACGAAATATCGTTAGATTAATTTACAATTTTCCAAACATGTGCATATTATATTGTAGGTACATTTCAACCTGCGAGAAAACTCACATTAATTATCCCCCCCCCCCCACAACCACCCGGCCGTAATTAAAATAACAATAGGTGGTTAACCTATTATTGCAGACGACATTTTAACCGTCAGGATTTGCGTAGAGTTGATGTTGGTTTATTGAGCAGTAAGACTGAATTAACAAAACTGGCCCACTTACTGCAACTACTCAGGACCTGCCGTCTTCGACGGCAGCGATACAATCCCAGGCGCGTAAGAAATGCCGATATAGGATGCTCACGGTAAAGTGAGCACTTTTGAAGCCCTAGTTACTTTTTTTATTTCAGCCATTTTTTTTTAATTCTCTTACCTCCTTTGCAAATAAATACTGCCATGTAATTATAAAACACAGTGTGTAGATTCCGCCGTACTCTGAAGATAACGTCTAAGGACAAAATAAAATATGCTTATAGACTATTATTCCAAATGAGAGAGCTTTCAAAAGTGTTCACTTTACGATGAATAACCTATACTTCACAGGGAATCACATACTGACTGTCACCAGAAGCAAAAGGCAGCTTCACTACTGTAAGATTATTAACGTATGGTAACATGTTCATTACCATAAGTGTTAAATATGTCCTCCACCATCGTCTGTGAAATGGGAACATCAGCATACCATATACGCATGTAGGTAGTACTGCTCTGTGTTGAGAGGAATTGTAGTTTCGGATGACGTGTTTTATTAATCTCGGAATTCTGCTTGATAATTAAACAACTGAGTTTTTCGACTGGTTGGTGCCACGCTCTGCATCGGCGAGGGAGCAAAGGAAGTATTTTTATTAATTTCACACATCTTGAAATGGGACATTAATATTTTTCTGACGGAGATTTGCAGCTTAGCACTGACGTATTCCGTTACGGAACAACCGCGATTTTCCACAAAACACTTTTATCGCTACCTCTTAGAAAGATATATTCATCAGTACACGTTCACACGGGAATCAATAAAGGATCGGTCATTTGCGAGCTAACGTTTAGTGATGCCAGTAAGGAAAAAAGCTATACTTTTTTTTTTAACGATAAATTATTTTAGAATGTTTATTACAAATATATATATAAAAAAATGAACATTCACGTGAGCCGCAATCTGTGGGGACACGTTACAAACACAGCTTCAGGGGTGACGAAAACGTCACAAGGAAGAAGACACTTATGAGGCTGGCACTGTGTCAAACGCTTTCACAACTAGAGAGTAAAATTGTATATTTAGTAAGTGAGTCCTATTTTTATCAGATAAATAACAATAAGATCTCTGGTAATCCCGTCATCCGTTGCACGCCATTGTCATCTTCCCTCATTCAACCAATTCTTGTTCGGCCATGTTAGGATATGACAGAGTTAACGGTACAGGCTATATAAACAATACTACAGGAAGGGGAAGCCGTCAGAAATGTTTTCTCTTCGTTTTTGAAGCCGGTTTCGATGTGTGAAACAAGGTCGTTTTAAAATAGCTTCCGTGTGTACCTTGGGCTATCGCTTCTACTTTTCCCGATAAAGTGAAACACAATCCTCCAGCCATCATTAGACATCTCCATGGACTAAAGATGAGGTCAAGGCTGTTCGCGATAATGTGAGCACTTTCGAAATGGACTTTAGATAAAAGTCGCTGCTCCTGCCAGCGTATATTTCCACGGACGCACCGAGTGAAATTCTCCCAGTAAAGTTGGTAACGTTTGATGGAAAGTATTTCCATATAATAACGTCGAATAAAAAGTGTTAGGCAACCATTTGTGATAACATAAATAATTTTTTTTTTTACTTTCTGTGAGTGTGGAGCAGCGTCGAACCGACCAACAGCATCGTCCGGCACATGCGAATATCCGGAGTGACCTGGCTCGGGATTGAACCCGAATTGCCTTGGTGGGAGGCGAGCAGTCTAACCGCTCAGCCACCGCGGCCCCTAGGCACGTTAGGAATACGTGCCCATTTTTATGTTTGGTTATTTTCCTAAAACTTGACATTAAAATCTACATTTTTCAAAAAAAAATAATTTAGAATTACTCAACTTTTTGAAAAATTTTTCTTGACGTGGCTATATTCTCTGAGAAATCTTCATATGATTCCCTGTTTAAGTCGTGACTGCAGGCTTGGTAGGACAGCGCCCCTACCGTTATAGAGAACAACTAGATACGACCTCCGAGGTCGATGTCGCTAAGGCGGTCTCGATTATACCGTTCCGGGTTCGATTCCTTTCGATGCGGACGCACCCATCCACTGATTGACTGCGTGAGTCTTTGGAACACCGCTTATGTCTGATTGGCTACCGCACGCTACCATGTGCTCCGTGTTAGCTTCGTCACCGGCTGGCGAGTAGGTTACCCGGTGACGCCATTTTCCTGCTAAGTGCAGTGTTGTGAGCGAGGGAGTGAATAGATTTGGACGGCTCCCAACAGCGTGGTCTTTAGAGCCGATGAGGGCGAAGTGAAATGAGCATGGAGCAGCGCCGGAACGAAAGGGCGGGGAAACGGGAGAACCCCGAGAAAACCCGCTGACCAGTGACATCGCCCAGCACGTTTCCCGCCTGCGAAAATTCGGAGTTACCCAGCTGGGGATTGAACCCGGTTCGCCTTTGTGAGAGGCGAGCAGTCTAACCGCTCAGCCACCGTGGCCCCTTCGCTGTATTGTCTGTTGTATCCTTTCAAACTTGGTTTAATTTTTGTCTCACAAAATCTTACTTTTCGGATCAAATATTTGAAAACGAGAGCTCTCAGGGAATAGGGCATCCACAATATTTTGCCCGTGTTGTTTCTGTGCATTTTTAACCGTGATAACAATTAACTCATTATTTATCATTTTTCAGTCTCGCATGAGAAAATACAGTCTGAAACAAGTCAATTGTGGTTTCAGGGATTATTTACAGTAGTTCTGCGTATAATAATAAGTAGGGACAGGTGTATAACGCGAAAATATTTATGGCCATGCTAGACTTCAAAATCTTACGTCCACAACCACCACTTCCTTTGGGTATTGGCCGCGTGTCTACGTGAGAAGATATGTTCTTAATTGACGGGGTCAATCCTAATCAATTACTCCGATACTGAACGCCCAATGATTCGCGGACACACACTTGAGGCTCGTGATATTTAAAATCTCCCAACCTCAACCACGCAGGTGCATATGAACAAAAGATTTTTGGAGTACAACTGGTCTTGAAATATTTTCGCGAGAGGACTGTCGCTAATAATTAGAGACCCGGAAATATCGCGGATTCATTCTGCAACAAGCTAGACTCCACAATCATTTATGCACTCGCTCATCAGTTAGTGGTTCATTGGTTGTGGCTCCATTTTCACCTCGGACCAGGTAGCGCGGGATTCGATTCTTATTTTCCCCTGAAGCTTAGTTATTGGTTAGAAGTGGTTCGGGGCGTGTCTAACAAACTGCGGTCCGATGGAAGCACGGACACATAGGTACACGTGAACGCAGTTCAACTTGTCATAGGATGAATCCGCAAAATTCCCGGGTCACTACTAATAATTAATCTAGAATTTTAAATGGGGCAAATAAAAAAAATGGCATGGATCGCCACAAGTACCACTTAGTCGAGTTTAGCAATCTGCTTCCACGTAGAATTTATCCTGTGGTCATTTCGGGGTCACCGAATCGGATATCAACACACACGACTCGAGGCGAAACTAACATAGTCTCTCTGATTAATTACGCCGTGGCCCAGCAAAGAGCATGACCACCTCAACCACCGCGGTGTGCCGGCTATGTGGAGTGCATCGTAGGGTGCGACGGGCAAGTGAATTACATAAGAATGCCAGGGACGAGAGTATTTCCGTCCTGCCAAGTCGGCAGCAAGACCGACTCGTTTTATCCTCGCGTTCGAAGCTTTACTACCGCGCACCTGTCTCATTGTAGTTTGCGAACTACCATTGAAACTACACGTCTTTTACACCGCCCGTTCCACCTTCCCCCAACTTCTGAGAGCGAGTGGGTGAAGAGGTTTGGATCGGATCTTAACAGCGAGGTCTTGAGAGCCGATGAGCGTGATTCAAGTGAACGTGGAGCGGCGCCGGAATGAACAGGAGATCCCCGAGAAAACCCGCCGACCAGCGGCATCGTCCGGCACGATTCCCACTTGCGAAAATCCGGCGACCCGGCCGGGGATTGAACCCCGGTTCGTCTTGGTGGGAGGCGAGAACTTCTGCGAGATTATAGTACTCCAGGAAACGTAATATTTAGGGCCAGTGAATTTTCGCGAAAAAAAAAAATCGTAGCACACAGTAGACTTCAATACTACAGTTCATATACACATCAGCTGTTGTCATATTTCCATTGGTTACTCGTGTCGTTTCCGCATTTGCCCGAGCCACTCAGGATCAAATAATTCCCGACACTGAACTTTCGGGATTCGTGCGCAAACTGTTAACACGGACGAGAGCATGTTTCAACCAATCAAAAAAGCTGGCCGACCCTACACTGCTTTGAAGTGTATCTTGTCTCGAAATATTTTCACGAAATATCGCTTCCCCTAGTAATATTTCACGTCAGACAAGTCTTCAATACCCCATATCTAACCATCGACATTCCGCGAAATTACATAGCGGGAACGTCGTTTCTAGTATTATTCACTCGAAACATCTATATACGCCTGCGATGGGCTGGGCATTTCATTGGCTGTAGACTTCGCTTTCGCCAATTCTCCATTTAAATAGTCCACACAGAACTCACCAAACTATTGTTAGAGACGATGATTTATCGCGGGAAAAGTTAAATGTTATCTAGGATTCAACGTACTTTCCTATTTCCGACGGTTCTTTTTTTTCGTATTAGCCATCATGCATGCATGAAGCTACTATCCCATTTAACCAGGCCAATGACGATTTTGATAAAGGCTGTTCACGATCAAGTGAGCATTTAGAAAACACCCTTAGAAAAAAGTCACTGTCCATGTCTGCATGTACTTCAACGGGCTCACCAAGTGACGTGCGCCCCGTAAAGTTGGTAACGACAGATGGAAAGTAGTTCCATATCTTAACGTCGAATAAAAAGTGCTAGGAAAACATTTGTGATAATTTGAAATTTTTTATTTCGCTTTCTGTTTCTTAGTGCATTAGCGTGTAAAAATTAGTAGATTAATAAAATGTTTACTTTTCCAATAATATCACAATTTCACTTTACGACGCATGAATAAAGTGATGGGACCCATGGCAATGTAAATTTTGCATAAGGCGGAAGAATACACAGCCTGCATACAAGTCGATTTTAAGCAGGGCTTTCAAAAGTGCTCATTTTACCGTGAACAGCCTATATTCTAAAGCAGAACGTTTGTGATTGGCATTGGCCTGTGAAGAACTTGGCCGAGTCAAAACTTTGGTCATACAATCGTAAAAGAATAAACCAGCTATTGTGTTATGGAAAATATATTGACTCAAAAAATGTTCGCTATATTCCGTTATCCCTAACTATTGTGTACAAGGATGTGGCGACCTTCACTCGCACCTACTATAAATACGAGCTATATTCCTGGGTAATTTTTGCCCGTTCCCTACGGCCAATCCTATGTATTTGGGGTGGAACTGTTTTTTTATGTCCCGTCGAAACGAGAGTTTGAAAGGTGATATTTTTTGCTGTCTGCTTCTTGTTTACAAGATGTGGGCGTACGGAACTTTAGATCTTTGCCCGTGTACCATAAGGAAATCGTTTGGAATGTTCTAACTTAAGTTTCTATTAGTAATTAACCTTAAAAATAATTGTTAAGGCTAGGAACTTCACTGCTTTAGTATTTCTGACTTCACGGCCGCTTACTATGGGAAGGAAACTGCTTAGACATTAGCTAAACACAGACGAACGCCTATTGGTAGACTACAAATGTGACTCTAGCCAGGATGAGTCTTCTTAACATGACATTTATGATCGCACTGTATTTTGACACGCACGCTTAATTTGTATAAATTATAGTGTTGTGCATGCGGGGTTCGTAAGGGATTCCCGCGGATATAGTTATGATGGTTGCATTGATTCACTGGCCAGTCTACAATTAGCCACCCTACACGGCAGCGTTTGGGTCAGGTAATAATAACAGCTTGTACCAAGGAACGACTGCGCACCCAGTATATATCCCTCATGCCTTCCGGGGGTCGCATATGAAATTGCCTACTTAAAAATGAAATAACTAGCCTGCAGGGTAATTTGAACTTTTAATGCTTTATTTAAAACGCCCTCCTCCTCTGCCCACCCATTTGCAACTTTTCGTTGGGGCAACACAGGCTGGAAAACCAAATGTCATTCGGGCTTGTGTTTGCCCAACGTCGTGTTATTGGTCAGCTGCCAGCTGTTTTCCGGCCATTTACCAACACTAATAACGTGCTGGCAAGGCCTGTGTTACATACGCAACGTAAACCAATAATTTATATTTCGTCGACGTTGGTTAGTGGTATTTTGAATAAATTTTATCACGAACAAGGAATTTACATTTTTTCTTAAATCAGCATAATTTCCTTACGTCCTATGTCACTATCGAATACCCTCAATTATAATTTACATTATGTAAATATGATGTTCTCTTGATGTTGTGACAACTAACGCCCTATGATTCATCAATCCGATATATATATATATATATATATATTACTCTGTTGCTCTTCTGAGCTCTGTGTGAAGTAAGTATATAGTACATAAGTACAAGGCACATTGCCGCTTAAGTGTGTTGTTCTACATTATTTAGCTTGTTAATTATTCAGGTTCTTACCACTTTAAAACTGCATTAAACTGTCATCAGATGCGAAATGAACTGGCGTATTCTAGGTAGTCATACGCTTTCCAATACAGCGCCTGTAATTTATTTTTAAGTCTGTAAGGTATAAAATTATGAGCAATGATGCACGGTAATTTTATCTCGCATATGTGAGAAACTGTAACTAAAATTGGCGTGTACGAACATACACCAGTTTTTATTCAAACTTAAAATATATCACACCATGCCAACCGAACTTCAAGTGAAAAAAACTGTCTAGTTATATTATTAATTCCTTCCACGTTCATACCTTACTTAGATGCTGCTATCTCTATCCAAGTAGCAAAATATAGTTGGCCCACATGTGCAGATCTGATTGTGAACAAGCAGCCTACATGCGGCATCCACAGACATTCAAGAAGCGGAATGCACTCGTAGATGCATGTGGCACACATGATGAATGATGACTATGGTATGATGTATTTACGCGTTGGCCACATACGGATATTTAACTGTCTGCAGATGTCTGGCAAAACCAGAGTTCGCCATAAATCAACCACAAGTGAGCCACTTCTTGATGAACTGTTGGCTGATGTCTGGGAAAACAAGAGTTGCCCGTAATTAAACCACAAGCGGGCCACTTCCGGCTTTCTGCTTCTGGCCTGCTGTGAGTCTACCACAAGTCGTTAGCCTACTGTTGGTAAGCCACCTGTGGCCCAGCTATTGGCCACTTGTGGCCCACATAGACGCAGCTTGCCACTTTTTAAGTAAATGTGGATACTTACTTCACATACATAGTGCATTATTAGCTTTGCTATATAGACAATGTTAGCATCACGAGTCAATACTGGGATTTATGTGTTTTGGTTAAAAGACTAGTATTTTAGTTTCGGACTACTTTCAGGTAGAATTTTAAATGTAAATAATGATTTTTTTGCGTGCTATGCTTTGCATTTTTCTAATTTAAAAACTATTTTTTTTACAATTTCTAGCAATGCCACGTGATAATTTTACTTCATATATACATGAAATAAAACAATCAATTGAATACACATACGCTAATTGCTAGGGCACAACAACATATAGTCAGTAAGCCATAAATTTAACATAAGTTTGCTGATAATGTTTCCTCAGTAATAAGTAACAGTTGGCATACCACAAAGGGCGGTATGTACTCTTGGGCAAACATCACCCACACATTCTCTACATACTCTAAGATGCATGTGGGAGTTTCTCAGACATTTGCTTGTGCGCCATATATGAAATTCCGTCAGTAATTTCGTGTTAAATGGCCCACAATTTCCCAAATGATGATGCTCAACTATCAGAATTGAACTTGTCTACCACATGAGGGTTTTATATGGAAAAATGATCTTATTTTCATACTCTTTGGCATGCATCAGCCACATGTTTTCCACTTGTTCTAAGATGCTAGTGAATGATTCACTGATGTTTGCTTGTGGACCATACATTAAATTCTCCCAATCATTTTGTGTTTAATGGTCCACATCAAAATTACTTCCCAAGCAAATGCAGTCACTATTGTTCATGTGGTTTTATTGTGAACCACATAAGAAAACACAGTCATGTGGGCGAACATGTACAACCTGTGCCAACAGTTGGCCAATTATTATCTGCTTGTTGTGTGCTACTTGGGTATAGGTCGAAGACGAATTTATGATAAATTATATACATATAATTCTTCCAGTTTTTTGTGAAAAAAGTTGGTCTGTATACAAGAATCTTAACTTATCTTGAACAAACACCACCCAATTAAAATAAATGTGTATAGGCTGTTCGCGGTAAAATGAGCACTTTTGAAAGACCTATGTAAGATCTACTTGTATACACGTTGTGTATTCCTCCGCCTTATGTAAAATTAACATTTCCTTGGGCTTCATCACTTTATTCATGCGTCGGTCAAATGAAACTGTGAAACTATTCAGGAAATAAATACTTTACAAATCAGCTCATTTCTAAACTTTGATGCATTAAAAAGAAAACAGAAAGTGAAAGAAGTAATCTTAAGTTATCACAAATGGGCACCTAACACTTTTATTCGACGTTAAGACATGGAACTACTTTCCATATATCGTTAACAACTTTACTGGGCGAATATCACTCAGTGCGTCCATTAAAATATTTGCATGCAGGAGCAGCGACATTTTTCTAAGGTTCATTTCTGAAGTGTTCACTTTATCGGGAACAGCCTTTAGTGAGCTGTATTCCTGAACATTGTCCAAATGTTTGGATTTTAACACAACGCACATTCTTCCAACCTCATCAACTAAACTTCGACAGTTCGGGGCGTTAGTCACACGTACATGCATTCGATATTTATGCTCGTATTTTTTTGTTTTAATTGCGTATGACATGTTCATCTGTTAGTGGATAGATTATGACAGCCGAAGGAAAAGTTTCTTATGAATGCGTTTCAACTCAAAGTAAACAGATTATATTATTAGTAATAATTCAAATAACTGAAGATCACATGTCTGTTTCATTCTAAACGTGAACCAGTGAAAAGTCATTGATGCTATGCCAATTATAACAACACGAATCGGTGAAAATGGCTTCAAAGAGGATCAGCGTGAAGCACAGATTATTGCGAAGAAAGAAAATTCCCTTTCTGAATACGAATATGCGGCAACGATTCAGTGAATTGAACATTAACTGTTATTCACTGGATCCTGACCAAGAAAGATGTGAAAATTTACTGGTAGAGTTAGTGTGTAATCCACTGATACGTACTGTAATTTTACTCAAAGTTAACATAAAAACTATCTATAGTATATTCACTGACACGAAAAAGGTGGGAGACAGTTTTGATCACTAATATTAGCAGTCATATATTTCAAAATGTCATTGTTTGAATACTTGAGGGTAGAAATAGGGTTGTTTTTCCTCTCAGCACTGCACCGGAATGCACACATGCAGAACTCGTAAAAAAAATATAGCACAGACTGCCAAAATTATCAGGTAAGTAGGATTTATAATGACTAGAGACCTGCGAAATTCGCGTTATTATTTGAGGACAGGATAGACTTCGAAACGCTATGCATTTATATTGGTTTTATTACTGAGTTTGCCTGGCACCCCCCGGACGTATTTGAACCAATAAGAAACAATTAACGACAGCATGGCCCAATCGCGTCCAACCAAATCGAGAGGGATAATGGCACCTGACTTCTGCAGAAGCCAACAAACAAAAGACCATGACTCGTGTATACATAGGATGGCGAAGTTAATAGTGTAGCTTGAAAATAACGCGAATTTTGCAGGTCTCTAATAATGGGTATGAAATAACAATACAATAATCTAAAGAATAATGTTTATGTATGGTACCGCTGTAAACTATTTTGGTAAAATGAACTTTTTTTTTAAATGTTGAATCGTAGCACAATCCAGAGCGAAGAGTACCACCGAATGTCGTTTACCAACGATATTTTTACATGTCGGATCAGGAAGTGATGTGCACTGCGATAACGGTTGAATTTAAATCGCTTCTCTTCGGTTGTTGAAGATGTAATCAGCTGCGCCCGGTGTGATGACGGATGCCAGTTTGGTGGCTTGCCCCTCGCACACAGAACGTTTCAGTAAGAGCGTGTTAAAATGAAACTGGGAACAGGGCCCCCACGCCAAGGAACGTCTTGGGATTGGGAATGCGTGGTCCGCGAAGCCAGAGAGAGGAGATACAGTCGTAGACACGTCTAAAGGCTGTTCACAATAAAGTCAGCACTTTTGTAATCAACATCACAAAAAAGTAATTGCTCCTACCTGCGTGTATTTCAATGGGCGCGCTGAGTGGCATGTACCCAGCAAAGCTGGTAACTTTGGAGGGGGAAGTAGTTACGTATCTTAACGTCGAATAAAAAGTGTTGGATAGCAATTTGTGGTAACTTAAATTATTTCTTTTGCTCACTGTTATTTTTTTGTTTTAAGCATCGATGTGTGACAATGAGCAGAGTTGTGAAATATTTACTTTTATAATAATTTCACTTGACCGACGCATGAATAAAGCGACGAGGCCCACGGCAATGTAAATTTTACTTAAGGCGCAGGATTACACAACGTGCTTGCAAGTAGATGCTAAGCAGGGCTTTCAAAAGTGCTCATTTTACCGTGAACAGCATATAACAAGAATACAGGTGTCCGAACTGGTTGTGCGTATTATCGACATGGCGTGTGCAGTGCAGGACAATTCCGCTGGAGGAAATGGTTCGGTCCCTGCAGAATTAGTTTAATAAATTTTACACCACAAACTTGATTCCAGGAGGTGCATTACTGTTTTTGGCACCACAAAGCGTTAATGTCATCTTTCTAAATGTTCTTGAATTGTTACAGATTCAATGAATTTGATATTTTCTCACCAGTACCAGCCGAGGAAAAATAATGTATTATTTTGTGGGCGCCACTACAGAGGTCCTAATACCTACGGCAGTCGAACAGAACAGATTTCAGAAAATGTATCAAGTTATACACCACGATATGTCGTCCAGAAAAAAAAAACCAATCCAAAATCCACGTTTGCGGGTACTAGCCGAGAAAAAAAAATCCAAGATGGCGGGGCCTGTTCCACCTTAAACGTTTCAGTTTGTACTTCACAAGAGTTGTTCAAAGTGAGAGTCACCAGATTGAACGCAAGCATGACAACGGCGCATGAGATTCTCCCGCGCCCGTTCAATTATAACTGACGTGGATTGACTTATACCAAAAACTTAGTTTTCGTGTTAAAGATTAAAATAAATTCGAACTAACAAGAAACAAACTTAGTTAGCAGCTTTTTAAATATAAACATCTACCGCCTCGCGAAATAACATATGCATTTAAAGGAAAGTAATTTTTGAAATGCCCATTTCGAAAGCACTCAGTTAAGGTGCCTGCGATCTGTTTTTGGAAAGAGTTTGAAATATAGTCTGTTTCGAATTAAACTATTGAAAACGTTCCTAGTCTGCTTCCACGTGAAAATAATTACACTTGACTAGTCCGGAAATATACCAAACATGGCATTTTTTCACCGCTAATGGGCGAGATTTTTGTAGGTTTAAACTTCTAGCTTTCCTTTGTTTATATTTGAAGTGTATGGTACAGCTTGAAATAAATTTATAGACGAAACACGTTATGACTTCTAGAAACTTTAGTTACTTAATTCTGGTGACATCAAACATTGTTTTGTATTGTAGCGAAATATCGACCCAAGATGTTCGAAAGAAGATAAAAATAAAAATTCCATAATGGCGTTGATTTTAGTTTTGACAAATATCTTTAAATTTTTTTCTTCTTGTTGAACTGTAATATGTGATGTATACAAAGAAAAACATTTTGGACACTTCAACAGCCTTTGGGCATTCAAAAATCAAAAATTAATTTCTACATTTTCAACATATTACATATTTTTGCATTATGATATTAAATAACAGTATTAGAAAAGAATGGTGGTGAAAAATTTACTTTTCATAAACGAATGAAAAAAACTGTAAGCATGTTTAATTTATAATTTTTGTACAAAGTTTAAAATTGAAGAAAATTGATATGTTAAACTACAGCTCCAAATAGTTGTCCATATAATTAGAGTATCATAAAATGTATTACATAAAAATTGGTTATGTGTTTCGAACGTATCTCAGTTTTAACTTCAGAGATAAAATCTGAAGTCTAAACCTTCAGAAGGCTGTTCACGATAAAGTGAGTACCTTTGAAAACAATCTTAGAAAATATTCACTGCTCCTGTCTCCATGCTTTTTAACGGGCACACTGAGTGACACGCACCCAGTAAAGTTGGTTAACGATGGAGGGGAAGTAGTTCCATATCTTAACGTCAAATAAAAAGTATTAGGTAACCACTTGTGATAACTTAACGGTTTCTTTTGTTTTGTTATTATTTTTAATGCATTAATGCGTAAAAGTGAGCAAATTTGTAAAATACTTACTTTCGTAATAATTTCACAGTTTCACTGGACTGACTCATGAAAAAAAGTGATGAGGCCCATGCCAATGTTAATTTTACATAAGGCGGAAGACTACACAACGTGCATACAAGTAGATCTCAAGCAGGACTTTCAAAAGTGCTCGTTCTACCGTGAACAACCTGTACCGAAGGCGAACCAAGAGCCCGACTTTAAGGAAACTGATACATGCCTCTCCTGTGAATTCAATAAACACCATAGCTACAAACCAACTTTGTGTTAAAATATATATATTTTTAATTTGTATGCATTAAGATTTTAAATTACAGATTTCATATTTACTATTTAAAAAAAAAAATGTTGGATGTTATTTTTTAAATGAATTTGAATTCTAACCAAATTATCACTGCTGTGTTACCAAACCATAAAATATCCTCAAAATCTATTTTTAAAAATATTGGTTCTTGAACAGCCATAGCCATGACGCAGATGTACTAATCAGTTTACTTAAATTAAAACCTGGACAATGAGCGCTTTAGTCGTCTTTAATGTGACGAGTGTTGAATTACCAGGCCGAAGGACGGTTGGCAGGATTGCGCAGTTCAAAAGGGTACTCTGTTCCACAAAATACGCATGTCCAAACTCTTACATACCACGCAATATTGTCGATTCTCTTAAGCCATTTCAATGATTCCTCTGGCATTTCTTCTGTCCGTGTGTGGTTTCGTTGTTCAAGTTGCTGTCGCTGAAAACAGGTAGGAAAAGTCTTCAGTTCGCATGTCATCAGCTTGCGTAACATTCTGCACCGCCTCGAAGCTGCTGTGACGATTACAAAGCCAACAATAAGATACGGGTACTGCTAATGAGATTAATTTCCTCGATATAGATTCGAATAATTTCGATGGAGTTGTCGAAAGATTTGATGGCAGGAAGCCTTGATGTCTCGTAGACACAGATGTTATTAGACATGGAACCAGAAACATACGCAACACTAGTGAGACAATTTCAAATTCACATGTGCCTTACCGGGGACTCGAAACCAAGAAAAACCTCGTACGTAAGATAAAAGAGCGTCAACTTCGGATGTAATCAGTCTAAAGTTTTGAATGATAGGATTTACTAAGCTGAAATATTTACAAGGCGGTCATTTTGAAATAAGTATTTTAGACACTTTAAATCCTGTAAGTTTTCATGCGCTACTTACGTGAAGGATTAGGTGGAAATATGTTGATTAGTATGGACTGTTCACGGTCAAATGTGCACTTTCGAAAGCCCTGCTTTAGATCTACTTGTATGCACGTTGTGTATTCTTCCGCTTTATGTAAAATTAACTTTGCCGTGGACTTCATCACTTAATTCATGCGTCGGCCAAGTAAACTGTGAAATTATTAGAAAAATAAATATTTCACAAATTCGCTGATTATTGCACTTCGATGCATTAAAATAAAGAAGAAAACGGAATAAATAATTTAAGTTTTAACAAATGTTTACATAACACTTTTTTATCGCCGTTAAGATATGGACCTACTTTCCCTCCGTCCTTACCAACTTTACTGGGCTCCCAGTGTCGCCCGTTAAAATATTTGTAGGTAGGAACAGTGACAATTTTCCAAGGTTGATTTCAAAAGTGCTCACTTTATAGTGAAAAACCTTTACCAGACATATGGCATAAAAATGTATTACTTTATGGGGGGCTGTATTACAAATGGCTGACAAAACTAGCTCTGTGTACACACTCTTTATGGTTGCAATAGATACTGTCAGCGTACAAAACTAAATTGAAATTGGTTTCATGGTTTCGTAGATACAGCATTCTAAGCTAAAATGTTTATTTGGCTGCCATTTTAAAGATCATTGTCTGGCTCCCTAAAATATGTCAGTTTATTTGGCTTCTCTATTACTACTTGTTTGCCAAATTTTGTAGTCTTTGGTTGAATGCTATCCGAGAAGACATTAAACTTAATTTAATGGTGTGCTGCTATATTAAAAAAAAAGAACACCCAAAAGAGGTTCTGTGTAGACACATTTGATGGTTGTGATAGATACTGACAGCATATGGCGTTAAGATGAAATTGGTTTTATGGTTTCGTAGATATAGCAGACAAAGGTAAAATGATCATATAATTGCCATGTTGACAATGTCTGACCCCGTTCAAACGTTAATGGCCTACCACACTATTTTTAATGTGGTTCTATCTTACAGAATGACTACTAGAAGTTATTATATGTTGGCGTTTATTATGATTGTAATATATATTTCCAATTTGCAAAGTTTTGTCGAAATTGGCCCGAATTGAATAGTGGTTAATACGTATAGTAAATAAAAATTAAATAGTTGTGTAGCCGCAATCTTTAAAATAAGTACTTTATCCATTTAAATCGTGTATGTTTACATATATTACCATTGTTTTACTCACGTGCTAAATTTGGTGAGAATCGGTTGAGTAGTTCTCAAGTTTTAATGTAAAAGCCTTATTTTGTTTATGTAGTGGTATCTTCCAAAATGGCGGCCCAATAATAGTATCGATTTATAAACTCAATATTTTCATGATATACTGTTAACACACAAGGTTAGGTTTAAAACGATTAAATGGTTCCCGAGGTATGACATTGTACTCTCAGTTTTAAAATTGCCGCCATTTTGAAAATAAGGCCGTGTCCAAATTCAGATATATACTGATATATTTGCAGCTTTGCATACTTTACTAACTCTCGGGGCCAAACGTGATGAATTCGGACAGGCAGTCTTATGTGCTATCAATGTGTCAATCAAGTACTAAATAATAATTTATTTCAATCCGAATTATGTAAATTAATTTTCATTCCGAAAGTATGCGAGCTTGCAATTTTGATTGCTTGTTTTACTTTAAGGTTTTTTATGTTACGAACATAGTCCTATAACGAACGTATTGTTTAGATATTTTCTAATGTCGACCTCTACCTTCGTTTACTTGTATAATTGCATACTTCACTTGCAATTTGGACAACACTTATGACGTCACTTTCGGGAACAGGTACGATCAAGTATATACTTCAGGCGTATACGAACACAGCCTAATCGTCATGCGTGGTCGAAAACTACAAAAGTGAGAAGTCCTTGCTATCTACTTAGTATATTATACCGAGTTTGTTTAAATCCGGTTCACAAATGCAATAGTTTTTAGGAGGGACACAGACATACATACATGCATATAAACGCTGTTCACGATAAAATGAGCACTTTTGTACACAACCTTTGAAAAATGTCACTGCCCCTACCTGCATACATTTTAACGGGCGCACTGAGTGGCATGCGCCCAGTAAAATTGGCAAAGATGGAAGGAAAGTAATTCCATGTCTTAATGTCAAATTAAAATTATTAGGTAATTATTTGTGGTAACATAAATTCTTTCTTTCGCTTTTTATTTTTTTTTAATGTATCTAAGTGCAAAAATTATGATTATTGTAAAATATTAACGTTTGTAATAATTTTGCAGTTTCACTTGACTGACGCATGAATAAAGTGAATAGGCTCTTGTCAGCGTTAATTTTACATATGGCGGAAGAATACACAAAGCGCACAGAGGTAGATCTTACGCAAGACTTTTACAGGTACTCAGTTTACAGTAAACAACTTATGCACACACGTAACACAGCGAGAGTAAAGTGATATCATAAGTCATTCTTTTCTTCGGGAAGTTGGCCAAAAAAAAAAAAAAAGGGATTTTGTTTCGCTCATTCCCCGGGGCTTTGCTTGAGTTTGTCGTACAGTAGAGTGGGGGGGGGGGGGGTAATCTGAGGGCGTGGGCGGTAACACGCGCCTATCTAGCGCCGGCCCATCAGTTACGGCTGTCGGCGAACTGGTGTTTCAAGAGGCGGGTCGGCTTGATGTTTGTCGGCGGTTACCGAGCAAAGACTGAGTCACCTGCAGAGGTTTTCGTCTAAAATACCTCCGCCGCCTCCCACACCAGCTCCCTGAACATGACGCATTTTGTTTCCGCCGGTGATGAAGGGGAAGGGGGGGGAGGGGGAGGTTTATTGTGCGATCAGCGGACCGCACTCTCTCCTATATTTACAGACCTGAAGATTCGCGGTTTCTTTAGGGGCCAAGCTAGAATCCAAAAACGCATTTATTTTCAGTTTACTATTGCTGTTGGTCCACGCGTTAAAACATCACTGATAATCCTGGACCAATAAGAAACACGCGACATTATGCAGGCCCCAACTATCTCTTTCCGCTGTGACAGCAAGCAACACGTGAGAATTTTTCATCTGCATTGTACACAGATCTGTGAAGTCTAGCCTGCATGTAATTGAGCTCGCAAATTTTTCCTGTCGCTATCTATAGTCTAGTCGCGGCTTCTTCGCACTTTTTGAATCAAACCTTTGGCAAATCATGTGTTTGACGTTTATGGTTAATTCCTAAATATCCCATTATCACACGTGTTCTATACTCCTGTAAATATAAAATTATCTTAGTTTGGGTTATATTGAAATTGTATTTAGATTTTATCTATTAATTATAATATTTGATTTCAGTAATAGAAACAAGAAGAATGTAAGTTTTGGTAATGCGTAGCAAGAAATAGTTGTTATGCAAAATATTATTACACTGGGTGTGCATTGTCTTCCTGGTGTAATTTTCTAGACTCGGTTAAGCTTTTCTTGCACGAGGCGGAGGAACATCCTGGAAGTAGGACTTTAGCAGGGTTTAATAAAAGTGTGGGGTAACAATGAATGGCCTATACGCCCACCGCGCAATTACAATTCTGTCGTAAGAGTCTGTGGAGCATACAAGACTGTACTCCATACCCGATTACTTCCAACTTGTGGTACAGTATCTATACCCTCCACTAAAATTATATTATCCTCGTCTTTTGGTAAATAGTGCAACTACAGCAGTCTTATTTCCAGCGAAGTTTCACGACGCGTTGGAGCAGAAAATTTTTGTTTTCTGTTAACAGTTGAAAGTAATGCCTAAACAATGAAATCCTGACATTCGAATGAAAAACTTATGCAGAGGGAAATCTCCTGAACACTCTTTTATTTTGAACGTCAATTTCCAGCAGTCTTATTTGAAAATGTGGCCTGCAGTTTCCATGACTCGGGTCTCAGACTGAACGCCCCACCAACTTGAAAATCACCAGCGTCCTTTCAAATAGGCGCAAGAACCAAACGGTTGGATTGCAACTTGCCTGTAAGAACGGGGAAGTAATGCTCGAACGTACTGCTCGACAAACACAAGTGCAACCCTTGGAAATATCTGTAACACAAGCCATTTACCCCTTCTTCGCCCCTTTGTTTCTTTCCTATAAATACAGCAGCTTTTTAAGCCGGGCGGATAACTCGGGCGAAACATGGACAAGCGAGTATAATGCAAGCCGAAGACTTTTTATAATTACCTGTTGTCAGTAATAACAACCTGGTTAGCGGAACCGCGCGGGACTACGCGTGTACCAGAGTTATCAATGAAATAGTGTTAGTAGGCTATGAAGGAATTCTTTGTTACAATCTGTGAGTGGCTGGAACACGAGTACTTTGTGAGTCAGGTTAACCCGCCCAACTCTTCAGCCCTCCCACAATATATTCGGCCTGACAACTCAACAAGAGTCACACTGAAGGGTGCTCATTCGTGAAGACCTGAAGAATTCGCGAACTGAGTGACCTGTAGGCTGGACTGCAGAGTCGTACGTGCAAATATACCGATGTTAGCTGCGCATTGATTGTCTGCTGTCACAGTGGAGGACGACGACTGCGCCGCCGTTCTCCAGGAGGTGTCAAGCGCCGTGTGGACCAACGGGTGAAGTTATATAAACACGCGCGTCTTGAATTCTTGCTTGTCCCGAGATGAATCCGCGAGATTGTCAGGTCTCTGCATATTCGTCAGGTTTTCTTGTTACCTGAAGCGGCAAATGGCTTGCTGCCTGCGCCACCTCGATGAGGTGGAGTAAAATCTGCAGAAATTGTGTAAGATAAACGTTGATAGGAGGGAGATGCACATTTTGAATATCAGACAAGTTCAATATGTATTTTGGACGTCGTAATTCTTCTCGCCATCATCAAGTGCGTCACGAATGATGAACATTCAACACACAACACTTATTAAAAAGCAAGCGAGTTTCGCGACATACCCTAAGAAAAAGGCCAAAAATATATTTAGTTGCCACAAAGAAATATTTTGGCGAGGAAACAAAACTTGAAAAGCAAACTAAATTAATTTCGTTCATTTAACATAATATGTTTGAATAAACAAAACTTCTAGACTGCCAACAAAATATTTTGTGTAACAAACTGTACATATCGGTATGGCCACTCGTTTAATTGCCTTCGTTCGAAATGACAGCTCCAGAGATTTCTTAATTTTTTGTGACGATAAGGATAGTAACAGTGTTTGTAAGTGTACTTATTGATGCTTAATAACGGCATGGACATCATAATAAAAATGTTTCAACAGGAAAATAAAAAGTATTCCTGTAAAACTTGACATATTTATCCACGCACGTTGTCCAGTATTTTCAATGTATTTATTTAAAAACATTCCAACTTCATCTGTAGGCATATGATGTTCACGATACACTGAGCACTTTTGAAAACCTTGCTTAAGATCTACTTGTATGCACATTGTGTATTCTTACACCATATGTAAAATCAACATTGCCATTGGCCTCGTCAATTTATTCATACATCGGTCAAGAAAAATGTAAAAATATTAGAAGTGTAAATGCTTTATAAATTTGCTTGAACTTGTTACATGCACTTTAAGCATTAAAAAAAACAGAATGTAAAATAAATTATTTTAGTATTCACAAATGTTTACCTAACTTTTTTAGTTCAACGTTAAGACATAGAACTACATTTCTTACGATGTTGCCAATTTTACTGGGGCATGGGAATCTGTGTGCTAGTTAAAATACACGCAACACATCTTTAAAATGTTGATTTCAAAAGTGCTCACTTTACCGTGAACAGCCATTTATTTTAGATGAGGTTGCTAGGAAGTAGCGCTCGATCACAGGTGATCTATGTTCTAACCTCGACCGGTCCTCCAGTTGTTTGTATTTTGACAATAGCTGTTTAACGTACGTGCAGCCACACATATCTTTGGTTACACCAACTAGATCTTTGTTTCAGGTCATCAAATAAAAACAAAAAAAAAAAAAAAGACTGTTTGGCTACAACAGCAAAATATTTTATTCTTCTATACAAATGCTTTATTTGTTTTCTCAAAAGAAACAAAACCTTTTTGTCATTGTATATATGCAAGTATTAATTCTTAAATTATAGTTAAAAAATAAGGGATACTAAAAGACGTTAGATAAATATACAGTTTCAGAGAAAATTTGAAGTTAATGTGTTGCCGTCTTATAATTTCTTCTATTCCACCTTCCTGTTAATTATGCCTTAATCTACGTTAAGAATGAAAGATTTTTGGTAAAAAAAATGGGGGGGGGGGGGTGAAGTAACTGAGACGGGCCAAAGGTTACACAGTTTTTTTTCTTTTAAGTTTTATGAATTGGCAAGAAAATGCATAATTTTTCTAGAAGAAAAATTATGGGTTCGAAAACGGGTTAACGTGAGAGTATGATGTTTTTTTTTCCCCCAAGGAGAATGTGTCAAGGGGAAATCAGTGCAAGCCTTGGGAAAAATTAAAAAAAAAAATTGTCAACGTAAAATATGCGGGGATTTGCCCTTTTGAAATTAGGTCGAAAAATGTCGCATAGACAGTTTTCTTTGTAGTGCATTTTAAAATCCCCGCAAATAATTTTCTGTCATTTCTGCCTGTATCTCCTTCAAGAATGGATGATTGTGGTAGAAGGGGAGAAGATAAGCTGAAACGTTTCAAAGTTACAAAGTTCTTTATGTTTAATGAAATGGCAAGAAAGAAAGTGATACCTCTAGAAGCAAAATGCATAGTTCGCAAGTGGTTTAAGATACGGTAATTATTTTTTCCCTCCAAAGAGAACCTACCGAGTAGAATTAGATGCAAGCCTTGGAAAAAATTACAAAAATTCACGAAATTATAAAACACTAGCAGACCTCCATCGCTTCGCTCGGGTTTTATGGAGTTATTCAAATACATACCTATATGTGCGACTAACCGTGACTACTTGCGTCTACCCGTGGCTACCTGAGACAACTTGCGACTACCCGTGGCTACCTGCGACTACCCGTGGCTACCTGCGACAACTTGCGACTACCCGTGACTACTTGCAACTACCCGTGGCTACCTGCGACAACTTGCGACTACCCGTGACTACTTGCAACTACCCGTGGCTACCTGCGACAACTTGCGACTACCCGTGACTACTTGCGACTACCCGTGGCTACCTGCGACAACTTGCGACTACCCGTGACTACTTGCAACTACCCGTGGCTACCTGCGACAACTTGCGACTACCCGTGACTACTTGCAACTAC
This sequence comes from Dryococelus australis, assembly GCA_029891345.1. NCBI lineage: Eukaryota > Metazoa > Arthropoda > Insecta > Phasmatodea > Phasmatidae > Dryococelus > Dryococelus australis. The sequence continues at coordinate 360,777,204 of CM056993.1, forward strand.
CCGTGGCTACCTGCGACAACTTGCGACTACCCGTGACTACTTGCGACTACCCGTGGCTACCTGCGACTACTTGCCAATTTTTTTATATTAACACACACAATTTTCTCTAAAGTCTGTTCACGACAAAGTGAGCACTTTCGAAATCAACCTTAGAAAAAAGTCACTGCTCCTACCTGCATATATTTAAACGGGCGCCCTGAGTGACATGCACCCATCAGAGTTGGTAACGATGCATGGGAAAGTATTTCCGTATCTAACGTCGAATAAAACGTGTTAGGTAACCATTTCTGATTACTTATAATTATTTATTTACCTTTCTGTTTTTTATGCATCAAAGTGTAAAAATGAGCAGAATTGTAAAATATTTACATTTCTAATAATTTTACAGTTTTTGTTTACTAACGCATGAATAAAGTAAAGAGGCTCATGGAAATGCTAATTTTACATATGGGGAAGCATAAATAATACGTGTATAAGTAGATATTAAGAAGGACTCAAAATCGCTCATATCACTGTGAATAGCCTATAACATAGTTTCAATTTCCCTTTAATGGTTTTGGCAGAGCATGCTTAGAAACCAGCCAAGTAGCTCCTTTTTCTCCCACTTGGTTTACAAATTTCGAAATTTCTCAAGGAAGGTTTTTTTTATTAGACATATCCTAGGTCCACCTGGAAGAATGTAGCTTTCTAATAGTGAAAGAACTATAAGAATCGGCCGTGTAGTTTCCGTGATTAGCCGTTACATATAAACAAATAAATAAACTCACATTACCTCTTTATAATACTATATAAAAGATAGGTTTTCCTTTCTGAAATCAGGACTAATTATAACAAATTTATAATTTTATTTATGGTACATTTTAAAATCCGTGTCTTCTCGTTAGTGTGGCAACATGTGTTACTTCTTATGTACCCGTATAAATAGGGTCTAAGTTGGCACTCCTGCTTCGCAAGTTAATATTAAGTTGAAATATGACAAATTATGTGTTTTATTGGGTGGTCTTAAACTTTTTCTGACACTGAACTTTAATGTCAAAATACCGGGTTTAAAAAATTTCAAATATAATTAATTACAAGTAATTAAAAAAAGTAAATTTCTCAATTTAGTTTTTAGGCGTCCAGGTGGCTACTTTGACACTCTATAGAATCATCAACACAACAACGTGTACCCAGTAAACTCGCTACACAAGAAATTCCCAAACTCTGATGCGCGGGCCCCTGAGAGTCCATGCACTTATAAATTTGTGGACCGCAAGTGAAACTAATGCAATATAACAGACGTCGCCAAGGTACATCAAGTCGACATTTTGCTGTCAGATGACTTATTCCACGCTAGGAATATTTTATTTGGTACTCTATTTAGCTGTTGGGGGACGTGCCTCGCTAGACACGTTCATATTTATTGCAATTTTTTCTTACATAGTTCATCTGACCTCAGGTTTATTATCACCTGCAGGCATTCAGTGCGCTTGTCTATGATATTTGTTCTGCCAGCGGTTGTTATGGAGAAGCTGATTAAAAAATTTGTTAATAATGGCGGATTGGGTAAGCGGTGTATCTTCAGATTGGGCTACGTATTTTCCAGTTATTGATACTCGTGGGTGAGGTATTTATTATAACTTTACTCCGGGTATAATATTTATCTTTGACCAGAAGTTCTTAGCATGTTCCAGTGCTCTTCGACTGTGTTAACCGTAGTACAGTCTATTCATGGCAAAGTGAGCACTTTTTAAAGCCCTCTCATTTGGAATAAAAGTCAATAAATATATTTTATTTTAGCCTTGGACATAAACTTCCGAGTGCGGTGGAATGTATACACTCTGTTTATTGCTTACGTGGCAATATTGATTCAAAAACGTGGTTATACGATAAAAACAGCCTGAAAGGAAGAAGCAACTACAGCCCCAAAAGTTCTCACTTTACCGTGAACAGCATATAATTACGCTGTAACTGTGTAACTTCAATGATTTTAATGAAGCAGGTTATTGCAAATTTTGTTGTAAACTAAACTTGAGATTGTGACAGTTTGGATAGTGAAAAATACGTGAAAATATTTTATTAGCTTGCGTTAAATAATCAGTTGGAGGACAAGCAAATTGTATGTACATACATCTTTTCAACCATCGCTCTTCTACACCTTTGTATGTCAAAGTTGCTGAAAGTTCATTGTTGATGTGTAAATTTGTAAATAGCATTTTATTGTGAACTTAATACAGACTTGTATTTGAATGAACTGATTTCTCGCCTCAGAAGACAGTTTCTTCGAGTTGTAACAGCCAGTAGTTTCCAAGCTGGCGGCCGGGTTGTATCTTGGCATTGTATCGTGATAAAGAACTTTCGTTTTCTCGGGTCCTACGGAACTCTCGTTGTCGTTGTGGTAGTTAAACCTTCATCTCATACCGACGAAGCTATAAATTAGTGGAGCACTAACATCTATGCAGTTAAAGGCGATTCACGATAAAGTGAGCACTTTTGAAATCAACCTTAGAAAAAAGCCACTGCCTCTAAATTCATATATTTTAAAGGGCGCACTGAGTGGCATGCGCCCAGTATAGTTGGTAACAATGGAAAGAAAGTAGTTTCATATCTTATGGTTAAATAAAAAGTGTTAGGTAACCCTTGTGATAACTTAAATATATATTTCTCTTTCTGTTATTTTTTTAATGCAGCAAACTGTAAAAAAGAGCATATTTTTAAAATATTTACTCTTCTAATAATGCCAAAGTTTTACTTGTCTGACACATCAATAAAGTGATGGGGTCCATGGCAATGTTAATTCTACATAAGGTGGAAGAATATACAACGTACATACAAGTATATGCTAAGCAGGACTTCCAAACGTGCTCATTTTATCGAGAACAGCCTATACCCAACACTGAACTAACCCAAACCAGCACAACCATCAACGTTACATGGCGAACCATGATGGCCTTGGCTTTCGACACATACTAGAATGGCCAGTAACGTGCAATGGAATACAAAGAAATCACAAATCATTTTACACTGTTTTGTGTCGATAAAATTTGTCAACGAATAATTTTTAGATTCTAGAGCAGTATTGTCAACGAATATTTATGTACGTCAATTTAACAGCGTTCTCTTACCTGATAACTAGGACGTACACATAAATAAAATACCTTCAGCGTGAAATTTACCACAGTAGTAAAATCCGCACTAAATGTTGTGTTTTAAGGTTATGTTTGTGTTTTTTTTTTTGCTGCCAAGCGAGTCCGACCGGTCCGATTCCCGGCGAAAGTAGAAATAGGATCTACTTTTTGTCGGGTTATCGGGGCTGCGATTTTGTCGGGGTGACCGTCCTCCTGAATGGTTGATGAAAATTTCTCTTCAGCGTCAGGCTGTTTTGTCGGACTGCCAGGTTATATAAATTTACCATAAAAGTTTGGTTCTGATATACCATAATTATGGTACACGATTACTTTAAACGGACCTAGCGTACCATAATTATGGTCCACATGTACCATAATATACCATTATTTTTGCCTGTCATATTGAGGATTTTATTAATGTCAAAATTTTTTTATAAAGTTGGAGTTTATTGACTATATAGTACTATGAAACAAGTACCATAAGTAGCATCTGTATTTATACCATATTTGATACCTGTAACTTTAAGGATTCCAATAATGCCAAAAAGAGACGGGACGCACAGTACCTTTACGCCGGTCCCGCTCCATCTGGTCGTGGATGTCTCGTAGAATAGTCGACGTCTCCGCGTTGCCCCATCTGGCCACGGGGGTCAGCGACCTCGCTCGTTGACGGATCTGCGAGGGCAAAAAAAAAAAAAAAATCCAACAATGACTGTGTGCGCCGCAGAAAGCACCGTCACGACAGATGGCGCCCAAGCTGCAGACACACGCAATAAATACAGGGCGAGTCCTTTAAAACAGGCCCCGGGTCTGTATTTCCTCACTCCCTCGCTCGGTTACACACATTTCCCACTGGGCCTCTTTTAAGGGATTCATCCTTATAAATACACACGAGACCAAATGGCGTGGCTGTCGCTTTGATGAGAGAGTATAATCTATTCACGGCGTCTTCACATTTTTTAAATTAGATTTCTTGAAAAATAGCACCTTGTATGACGTTAGGCTGTTCATCATAAAGTGAGCACTTTTGAAATCAACCTTAGAAAAAAGTCACTGCCCCTGCCTGCATATATTTAAACGGGCACACTGAGTGACATGCGTCAAGAAAAGTTGGTAACGGTGGATGAGAAATAGTTCCATATCTTAAAAAGTGTTAGGTAACCATTTTTGATAACTTATATTATTTCTTTCGCATTATGTTTTTTAATGCATCGAAGTGTAAAAATAAGCAAATTTGTACAATATTTACTTTTTCCAATAATTTCACGGTTTCACTTGATCGACGCATGAATAAAGTGACGAGGCCCATGAAATGTTAATTGTACATAAGGCGGAAGAATACACAACGTGTATATAAGTAGATCTTAAGCAGGGATTTCTAAAGTGTTCGGTTTACCGGGAACAGCCTGTATCACAAGTGTTTCATACTTTTGTTGACTTAAAAAGAATATTTTAAATCGAACCTTTACTTGTGTCTTAGCTGTAGATTAAAATATTTAAATTATAGTTAATACGAATAAAAACAGACAGAAAATAAAAGTGTTACTAATGCATAGTAGGAAATAGTTATTAAGACGACCATGTAGCTGCACGTTCAAGGTCAATAAGCGAGGGAACCATACGGGCGACAATAACACGCACTCCTAGCACTTCATCGCTCCTACGCGCAAGCCGCTCAGTGTTTCCGTCGTAACGCTTTATGGTGCAAATTATATATGTAACAGTGTAACTTTATTACACGCGATGAAAGTACACATATCAAACTACGTGCGTATAATCGTACTCTTCTCTTACCGCTTAAGGAAACTGCATAGGCAAGCTTTGAAATTGCTATACTTGACCACTTTTACGAATATTTCTCCATTAATTCACTTAATATGATAAAGGTAAAAAGACAGGGATATAGATAATAGTTTTTTATCCTTTCAGACAAAAAGTCGTATTTCCAAAACTTTTATTTACTGAGCTATGCCTTTACGCGCAAACGGTGATTTCACGGAAAAAGTTTCAGTACATAGTTCTTTTAAGGGGAATGGTGCGTGAAAGCAATAGATTTACCCAATTTTCGATATAAGTCGTTTTCAAAAGGACTTGTCGAAATTTTTGGCTCGACAAGAGGCAAATAATAATTTTAAACGCCTTTTTACGTTGTTAGATATTTACTTCCGTCATGATTCTCGGAGCGCTGATGGAAGAAAATAAAGAATTTTTTCTTTTCTTATCTTCAATAAGTGCTCCGAGAATAACGAACTCAGAGTGAATTTGTAACAACATAAGAATGTCCCCAAAATTGATATTTACGTCTTGTCGAGCCAACATTTTTGAAAAATCCTCTGTAGAATAAGTTATGACAAAAATTATATAAATGCACGGTTTGCGTGTACCATTCCCCTTAAGCTAAACATTCTTAAACTCAGTGCACGCGAACGTGGTATGTTGTCCTTAGGTGTCATTTTCTAGACTCGGTTAAGCTTTGTTTGCACGAGGCGTAGATCTTTAGCAGGGCTTCAGGAGAGTTGGACGTAGCCGTAAGTGGATTACACCCATCACAACGCGAGGCTCCGAAAACGGGCCTTGTGTCTGATTGTCTTTTGCAGGCTGTGAAAAGTGCCTTATTGGCTAGGCTGCCCGGCTGACAAGTAGGTTATCAAGCGCTGATTGGCTAACTGCGTTCCGACGTACCAGTGAGACGATATTTTGTTGGCAAGCGTGGCTGGAGTCTACAGTATAAACGCCTATTACCAATTCTGCGTATTTAAGTATAGTATACTCGTGGTTTCTTCACTCTTTTTTAATCAAAACTTTGAAAAATCGCCCCATGTACGACGTATTTAGTTATTTCCTAAATATGCCACGTATCAGAAGCAATTTATACATACCTATATTAACAGAGAAGTATCATATTTGTCGTTAAATTGAAGTTTTAACTATATTTAATTTATAAATTATATTTAATTTATAATAAACATGACATTGGTCAAATAAAGAGTGTAAATAAGTTCAAATATTTGGGAGAAATAATTCAGAAAATGGTTTGGAAAAATTCGTTGTAGAAGAAATGATACGCAAAATGGAAATAGTATGTGGCATAACCAGGAACATCTACAACAAAAAATGTTTATCTAAAAATCTTAAAATAGAGCACTACATCACAGTAGTCAAACCGGAATATCTTTACGCAAGTGAATGTCTAGTACTGAATTACAAGTTACGTAAATTGGAAGTACTAGAAATAAGAATTATACGTAAATTACTTGGTCCACTAAAAACTACAGAATTCTGGAAATTAAGAAGTAATGATGAAATACATCGCAACATAGAAAACATAACAGAAACAATACAGAAGAGGCGATTGCTATTTTTTTTGGACATTTATATAGAATGTATGGCAACAGATTAACGAAACGGAACTGTGAACATCTTTGGAACAAGAAATCGACAACAACCTGGATTCAGGAAGTTAAGAAAGATTTGGAAATAAACAATATAGGTGAATAAGAAGCAACAAAGAGAGAGATTTTTAAGAAAAATGTGTTGAAAATGGAAGGATTCCAAGGCAGGAAGGAAAAGAAATCAGGCGCGAAATGGTCCGAAGAAAGGAAAAAGATACATAGTGAGAAGATGCAGGAGCACTGGCGGAAGAAGACGGAACAACAAAGGAAGAAGCATTGAAATTGGCTCGTGGTCCCTACAAGACCCTAACTGAAGAAGAAGAAGAAACATGATTAAAAACTGTGAGAACAGATCTGTATTAGTAGCGCCTAGTAAGAAATAGTTCCCATGCAAAGTATTATTACAACTGAGTGCGCACTTTTCTGAAGCCCTGCTAACGTTCTACTTCCAGGATATTCCTCCGCCTCGTGCAAAACCAAGCAAAACTAAATCTAGAAAATGACACCAGAGGACAACGCGCTGAAGTCGTGCGCACTCAGTTGTAATGATATTTTGCACGAGAACTGTTCATCACCGGCGCTACCAACACACGTGTTTGCTCGCTGTTTTTATTCATATTTATTATAAATCAAATATTATAACCTATAAATAGAAAACAGGCAAAACTTCAATTTAACGAATAATAAGATACTTTCATGTTGCAGAGGTATACAACGTTTGTGATACATGCCATACTTAGGAAATAATTAAACACATCATACATGGAGTGATTTTTCAAAGGTTTGATTTCAAAAGTGTGAATAAACCGCAAATATGCTATACTTACCCATTTTTTTGTTGCGGTACTTCAAATTACCGGCCAAATTTTGGGTGAGTGAGAAGGACCCGTACGACGCTTGAAAGCTGTCTTTTGCATAGTCTGTATGCACGAAGATTGATATTTGTAACACTTTGACAATTTCTCCAATCGAAATGTATTACTTACGTAGATTACAAAACACAAGCTCTCTACACATACTTTCATTCAACATTTATTTTCAATGCTTGCTTCAAAAATACTTACCGCCTAAATATACAGATTTACAAATGACTGTAGCATTTACTATGATGTTTTTTTTTTTTACATTTAGATACACGATTCTGACAAAATTTACATACCCCTAATATACATTACCCTTTCAAGAGTTTCAGGCCTACTGTCCCAATTTTATTTTACAATGTTACTTTTCTGAAGCTTTCAATTCTAAAAACACTCTCCACGTATTTTGTTTGAGTTCCTACGAAACCCGTGGTAGTTAGTATTTTTAAACGTATTTAAAAAATGCATATGTGACACAAAACTCGGGGCATTTTGTGATAGTTGAGAAATGTGCATTGTTTTAATACTGTTATAAAATATACTAACTCTTTATGGACGCCTTGCACTATTGAATCTAGCAAAAACCTCTACCGAATCGACACGTTTTAGAATCACAAACAATAGTTTTGAATCCAAATATCTGAGACAGAAAACATTACAAATAGTAGTGACTGAGAACTTAGACTAAATTTTGCCAGCATATGTTGACACGTTCGGAAGTCATCTTGTATTTTGTATTGGATGCCTGTTTCAGTTAGAAGGTAATATTAGACCAAATTCAGGACCTCGGAGAATGTGGCACCTTTGAAATCTCAGAAAAAAACTGGCTATCACAAAAATTGTACAAATTATTTTTATGTATTCTACTTTTGTCGTTTATTTTGAATAAGAGATCTAGACAATTTGTAATACTAAGCGATTTTTCTGAATAGAAACGATTTTTGAACTGGAAAACGATGTGTCGATTATCCCAAGTGTCAGTAAAGACATTACTGAAGTGTATATGTTTTTGAAATTAAAAAAATGAATAAAAAAAACCGTTAGATTCCACGTGCTCCTTCCCAGTTTTGCAGTAGATACATATTAACAAGAACTTATGTTCGATTATTTTAAAATCAAGGAGATAGCACAAAATATTTGGTAACATCTGTTAACTTCACACAAATGACGTTGCACACATAAATCCTAAAGCATTGCCCAGGAACATAATTAATGATCAAGAAAATGGAAAGTTTCCATTAGGCGTTGAACGTCGCCTAAAATGGTTGTCAATCGAGTCACTTGAACAACTCAGCTTAATGGAAAAGCACAGCTGGCGAAGAGCCAATCAGATATCCTCCCGTATTTAGGCGCGTTAACTCTGGCCAGAATCGACCCCAGTGTGTTTGTTCAAGCAACGACATGCATCCTTACTTACAGTTATCAATAATTATTCCGCTGCACGTTGGCAACTCGTATATAAAGATTGCATCTAATAATGGGAAAAAAAAATCTGCCTTAGCTTCGCCAGTTTACGTAATTAAGTATGTGTCAGCTGTGATTCCAAAGATTAGTTCATAAAATAAATCATTGTCAGGTTTTCTGGTACTTCTTTCACAAAACCCTGAAAGCGCCAGGGATGGCATTGTTCCATAAAATTGTAGTTGTAGTCTATTCATTCCATCTTCACGCTTTATGAATCCAACCTTTTAAAGATCATCCATTTGTGTGATGTTTTTTGTTGTTTCTGAAATGTGTCCTCTTTCACAAGCGTTTTATACTACGTTAAAAATAAAATTAACTTATTTGTGCTTAAATTGAAGTTTGCTTATATTTTATCTATAAATTATAATAGTTTACTTATTATTAATACAAATAAAAACAGGGAGAAAATACGTGCGTTGATAATGTCAAGTAAGAAATAGTTCTCATGTGAAATATTATCAAACTAAGAGTGCAAAAATGCCGGGAGTTGTTTCTTTGGTGTAATTTTCTAGACTCGGTTAAGCTTTGTTTGCATGAAGTGGAGGAACATTCTGAAAGCAGAACCTTGGCAGGGCTTCAGAAAAGTTGGAAATAATCGTGAACGTACAATAGTTTAATAATTACAGGCACTGTTTTCCCGTTTACGTTAACGAGTGCCACGCCAGCAAATGTCTGTAAAAGAGTTTGTAACATCCTCAGATGACCCCATCTCAAAATTCAACAAAATATTGAGGGATGGCAACTGATAAAGCATATTGTAGAAACTCAGTTATAGAGGTCGCTTGGGCATTGCGGCGATGTGTGACGTTGAGGTATATTACAAACACGGCCCTTGTAGTTTTACAAACGAGTAGTTTTAGAAGAGAAATATTTGTACTGTTACAAGCATTTGTAAAATTACAAAGAAATTTTCCAGCAAAGATTATATTTTCTTTTTTACAGTGCACACGTACTTTCATTTAAAATTTCTATTCAATAATTGATTCAAAAATACATACCAAGAAAATATCCAGATTTACAATAACTGTAGTCTTTACTATGACTTTTTTTTTACTTTTATCTTCACTATTCTGACAACTTTTACATACGCCTAGTCAGCATTACACTTTTAGAGTTTCAGGCCTACTTTCCCAAATGGATGCGCTTTTTTTTTTTTTAATTAATATTTCTAAATTTGACCGACAAACTTTGGCTGCGGGTTAGTAAAGAAAAAATGAGAAAAGATATATACGACTTATTGTCTAAAGTGGAACTTAAGTATGGTGAAGTTGGACCAGTATTACTAGTTCATTATAAATATTAGAGACAATTTTTAAGGTAGTAAATTGAGTGTCAGAATAGCCTTATGTTTAGTAGATCAGCGACTTGTGAACTCTCCCAAATATCACTGTCATAAAATTATTTAATGGAAATAATCACTGTTACGGCCATTATCTTGACTAAATTTCCATGACGCTGTAGCATACTTGGGATTTAAAATATGGATTATTAAGCCGCATGTCACAATTAACTTTACACATTATTCAGATATACAGTGTTAATTAAATCTCCAGTGGTTGTAATGAACTAGCGCTTTAAGTCCGACTTCAAAGACTTGTTCTCCCATTAGGATTCATTTTAACCCATAGGCCGTATACATGTTTTCATCTTCTCTTTTTTTCGTGATTAACCTGCAGCCAAAGTTTAGAAACACTCTGTATAGTAAACCTAGAAAGAGCAAACACCCAGGAAATATAGGCACCATAGTAATTTACGCTACATTCATTGGCTCTGTTCTTGTCTCTCTCGAGACTAACTGCTCCCTACAAAACTTATGTATCGAGAAAAATTGCAATTCATATTTAAATGCAGCACAATGAGAATTACCTTACATCATATCTGCGGAAAGAAATTCACAGTTTACATATTCAGAAAAGTACGCAGTAGAAAGATTTTGCTACAAATGCTCAGGAAAATTATAACAGTATTAAAACAAGAGTATTTTTTTTTGTGAAGTTACCTTCCTTTTACTGTTGTTTAAAGTTAACGCCCAATAAATTAAAAAAAAAAATCTAAATTTATTTTCGAGTCACCTCTGTTATTTTCACTTTTAAAAAGTTGTGAAAGTTAAGCCGTCTGAATAAAACATGTGATGATATTATGCCTATCTACCTAATATATTTCTCAGCAGTAGGCCTAAAAACTGCGCAGTTAACCGCGTCTATCAAGTTCTCGTTCTCAAAATGTTGTAGGCCTATGTATGAGAAAAAATGGTTACTCAAATGGGGCCAATTGAATAAATTGAAAAACCAAGAATTTTTTTCATAATTCCGTATAAGAAAAACTACTTTTTACAGGAAACTGCTCAAGCAGGATATAACAGTGTATCAGGAGAAAGGCAAAAATAACACTTTTTTTTTCCTGATACAAATTAAATGTTAGGTAGTCTTCTCGATTCGTCATAATAGTAGGGTGACGCACAAGTGATTTCAAGTCTCAGAGTTTAAAAACTACTGTAAAATATTATATAAATGTTTTGTTATGAAAAGGAAGGCCAGGATGATCATACTGCTCTCATCCACCAGATTGACGCCGAGTGACATAGCCCTGACAAGCACGACAGAACAGCCCCCACACAGCCAATGAAATACAAGATAGATTTGACGTAAGCCCGACGAATTCTGTCGTCCGACCAGCAATTTTGGATTAGAGATGACTTATATTTTCGTCGTGTCGTGCGGCACGTCACACAGTGTGTACAACCTTGCAAAATGAAATTGTATGGTAAGCTTTACATACAATGGCAAATACGCACCTTGAAAGAAAAAAAAAATTAGAATTACTGTACTTAACTCTTAAAAATAATAATTTTATCTTTGTATGCATGAGCAATAACACTTAATCACGTCATGTATTCCAAATTTCCCCGCCTGCCCACCGCTTTTGAAACCAGCGTAGTTAATCAGCGCCTTCTAAATGGTTCCGAAGAATTCTACTCGTCGTGTCGCGTCAAGTAAACTGCCGGGCTGTAAATTCGGGCAGTCACTCTGGAAATATAAATGTTTTTGTCGTGGTTGCGATTGTTGTCTTGTCGTGCTGCGTTTGTCGGGGCTATGCGACTCCGGCATGAGGGGAGTGAGTGGTCTGTTGCACGTACTCGAACAGTGAAGAAGGCCCTGTCGCAGCCGTACACGTTTTTCGCCATGATGCAGTAAGTCCCCGCGTCCGACAGCAAGGCGCGCTTCAGCGTCAGTCGCACGTAGTCGTTGACGGTCTCCTTGAGGGAGCGCTGGCTGTTGCTCAGGTCCCGGATCCCCTTCATCCACGTCACTGCGCACACAAACCACATCGTGCTGCCATCTGGCGTCCTTACTGCCAACTGCTTTCATTCCAGCCTCTGTAGCTGAGCAGGCATAGCAGATCGTTAACCTAATTACAAGTTACGGAGAGGCACAACTATTTAAAGGTTGTTCGCGACAAAATGAGCACTTTTGAAATCAACCTCGGAAAAAAGCCACTGCCCCTGTCTGCGTATATTTATACGGGTGAATTGAGTGTCATGTGTCCAGTAAAGTTGGCAACGATGTAGGGAAAGCAGTTCGTTATTTTAACGTCGAATAATAAGTGTTGGGTAAACATTTATAATGACTTAAATTAATTCTTTGACTTTCTGTTTTTTTTTTATAATGCATCGAAGTGTAACAATGAGCATATTTGTGAAACTTTCCTTTATAATAATTTTACAATTTCACTAGACAGACGCATGAATAAAATGAAGACCATGGCAACGTATGGCGGAAGAATACACAAATCAAGCAGGGTTTTCAAAAGTGCTCATTTTACAACGAACAGCCTATAGCCAACTTTCCTCTACATGGGCGCAAACTTCTTTACAGCTTAAGTGGGAGGAAGGTCTTGTTTCGTTGAAAACAATATCATTACGAATGGAATGGAACATAAATAATATGCCAAAGTAGTGAGACAAACAACACATGCCTTTCCCAGGACTCGAACTAAGAAACTTTCGTACCGCTGGCTTGCAACCAATTGCATTATGAGCATCAACTAAGGATGTAATCAGTCTAAAGGCTGTTCATGATAAAGTGAGCACTTTAGAAATGAACCTTAGGAAAAAGTCACTGCCTCCGCATCCATATATTTTAATGGGCGCACTGAGTAACATTCGCCCAGTAAAGCTGGTAACGAATGAAAAGTGTTAGGTAACTATTTGTGATAACTTAAAAATATTTCTTTCGCTTTCTGGTTTTTTTTTAAATGCATCGGTGTGTAAAAATGAGCAGATTTGTTAAGTATTTACTTTTTTAATAGTTTCACAGTTTCATTTGGCCGACGCATGAATAAAGTGATGAGGCTAATGGCAATGTTAAATTTACATAGCGCGGAAGAATACACAACGTGTATACAAGTATATATTAAGCGGGGCTTTCAAAAGCGCTCAGTTTACTGTGAACAGCCTATAATGTTTTGCTAGATAGGGTTTGCTTAACTGAAATATTTACAGGGCCATTGTTTTGAGAATTACTGGCTGAGTCCTTTAAATAATATAAGTTTACATACCTTACCGTAGCGCTACTTGCGCTAACAATTTTGTGGAAATCGGTCGATTGGTCCCCGAGATATGACATAAGAACTTTATTTATTGATGTAGCATTATCTTTCTAAATCGTGGACAAAAGTTACTGTAATTTGGCATTTAGCACGATTGTAATATATAATTTCAGCATAAAAAGTTTGGTCGAAGTTGGCCTTACCGTATCGTATATATAGTAAATAAACCTAAATATTTAAATGACCGCCATTTTGAAAATAAAGCGCCCTATCCATTTAAATTGCATCGATTTACATGGCTTACCATAGTTTTACTTATGCGCCAAGTTTGGCGAGAATTACTTGAGTGGCTCTGTTCGCTTTCGCGATAAAGTGCAAATGTTTATTGTTTCATGGAGGACTAAAAACAATACATGTGCTTGGGTATGCACTATCAACATAAACAATTGGTTAAATTGTTCCCGAAATATGACATATGACCGCAATTTTGAACATAAGCACTTCGCACATCTGAAAACAATAAAAGTTAATACTTCTTTACTTAGTACTATACAGGGTGTGTACCAGGTTTGGATGAAATTTTGTTCTCGTGTTCAAAAGGCGGGAAGGGGGAAGAGACATACTCGAATAGACATACACAGACACACAGAAAGGTAAGTGATATCGTAAGCTTATCTTTCCTTAGGAATATTACGCTAAAACTCGGGACATGAGGTCTTAACAGCGACGTAGTTTCGGGCTGAACGCGAAAAGGAGGGGACCCAGGAAAATGGACAAAAAAAGGGTGGGTGGGGGTGGGGGAGGAGAAAACCATTGCTCTCATCTCAAAACATCCGACCGAAAACGCAGGGAAGAGAAATTCCTTAGCGACTTTTTTGTTTCTTGTAATCGATTTTCGGTAGCAAAAACCACATTTAAAAATTATCTAGCAGACCATCGTTTCCAGTTAAAATTGGAACAGATGCTGGTATGGGTTCATGTGCAGTATTTATTACAGTGTGTGAATAAGACACGTGAGAATATGTGACTACGGTTGTTATTATTACAAACATATACGTTGACAAGTAAAATAATATTTATCAATATTCCTCTCCCTTGATTTAAATGTAAGCACCCATTATGGATTAAATTAATTGACTGTTTAAATATGTACAGCAAACACTCGTTGCAGTCAAAATACACTTTACAATTACTATTTAAATTATATTACTGTTTGCATCAGTTTTTTTTTCTGGTGTGTGACTAACGTGTTGGTCACCATCTTCCTTAGTATTTCTTGGACAGCGTACTATAATTCCATTATTTATCACGTTATTTATATTATGATGTATAATACTATGATATTGATTGTTTTATATTTGATAGTCTTAATGAGATTTTTTTAAGGAAAGCTTGCAACGTGAGCCTTATTTATAACAGTGTATTTTAGCGGTCCTGAAAACCGGACACCGTAAACAAATAACCACAGAACAAGACGGCAAAGAACTAGTAAGCAACAGAGACCTTAGCAGTCTTTAGAAATATATAACAGGCCATAATAAACATAACGAAAATTGAAACCAAAAACGGAAAGGAAATGATTAAGAAAGACCAAACACAGTGAAAATAAGTCATTAATACGTAATATTAGCTTTATATATAAAATCCATTGTGCGTGACTAAACCGCACCATCACTGACAAACCACTACCGGACCAATTGAGAGCATATTCACACCATATGTTATTGAGGTGGCGAGTAAGATTTTTAGTTATGTTTCATTCCGATAGGTGGCGCTGGAGTCTAACTTCTATATTTATGGGCCGATTTCGCTCATACTTGCAGGAAATGTTTGTTGATCTAAAAGAGAAAAATGCCAGCGATACCACGGTCAAACATCGGTCGACGTAACAGACGTAATAGGGAGGACGCATTGTGAAGGCGTGAAAGAGGCGGAACAACGTTCGCCGGGATCATCTAGTATTAAATATAACACAATGATGTACACCGTAAAACTGAAAATAACGATTACAGAATGGCGATCACACTAAAAATTTGGCCCAAAACGATAAAACTATACAGAATATGGACAACAAACAAAGAAACATTAGACCTGACACGGAAAAGAAAATAAGGAAAAATAATTGATAGACGTGATCATTCAATTTACAGGAAAACGCAACACAGGCAACAAAAAAGACTTCACGAACTTTTGGGGCCTGAAGTATGTCGAAGAGCGCCCGCTGATGGACAGAGTAGTAGCCACTGGTGTTCAGATAAATGTAAGTATAAATATTTGTTTTTGGCTAGAATTATTCAGTCTTACCAATGGACAACAAAATCATCTTTAATTGTATACTTTGATTACTGGTGAAAATCTTATTGCGGTTGACGAAGATCAATTCTTTGATTTAATTTTCATGGCAGTCTGATCTTTTGCTATCGGTAGATGTCTTTGCCACATAATTTCGTGGCTGTCCAAATGGATTTTCCCAGTAATGATTTCTCTAATTCCCAATTATTGGTGTTCTTTTCGTCTGTTTACAGCTGCCATACTGATAGTAATTCATGTGTGTGTTAGAAATTGGCGATAGGCAACACGTTTCTTGAAATATGTTTTATTGTAGTGCTGGCTTTGTGTGTATTTAGACAGTTTCTGTACTTTTCCCCCCACTAGTGCTACAACGCAAGTAGCTAGAGGATTTCTTTATTTTGCGTTATTTTCTCATCCAACATTTTTGTTTCGAGCAAACTTGTATTCGATGAATTTTCGTGACTAACAATTACCGAGCAATTATTGGCTACTGTGATTTAACTGCTTACGGTTACTTTTCTCATTCGAGCAGATACTCTATTAACACTTTCCGCTTCAATGCGAACTATGGTTTCTTTAGTGCTAATTTATCTGGGTATTAAGAGCCGATGAGGGTGAAGAGGGTTGCTCTCCTAGAAAACCCTCCGACCAGCGGCATAGTTCGGCATGATTCCCACGTGCGAAGATCCGGTCGCCTAGGTGGGAGTTTTGTGACGGGGTTTGTGTGACTGTAGGGATGCTGATATCGGGGGAAAATATCGATATTATTTATATCGGTTATTTATTTAAAAAAAAGTACCGTTTTACAAAACGGTATATCGAGAGAAAAATATCGGTTTTCGCCACATCAGAATCCGATGTTCGAAGTACTAAAATGACCTGACCAAAGTATAATTCCTTATAATATTACATACTGGGGACACCTGGCATTGCAGAAAGATGTGGCGACTGTTTTTGGTACATTGCCAAAGCAAACAGTAATTTTTAAATTCTTTTTTTTGTATTTAAAATAAAATTGATTAAAAAAGCGTTTTGTAAATATTTATTTCCGAAACCTCGAAAAAGATATTGATATCGATAAAATATAGTTTAAATATGTGGACTGTTAATATCGATATATTGTTGATATAATATAACCGTTTCGATATATCGATAATTTTCCCAACATCCCTATGTGACTGTGCTGTGGCGTGTTTTAATTACCTTTGGGGCGGGGGTCTCCACCGACGCGGAAGGACACGACGATGTCCTCGCCGACGGCGACGTGCATGTCCTGGTCGGGTCGCGACAGGAACTGCGCAGGGCGACCTCCACGCACAGTGCCGCCAGAAGGGACCACCTCGACGGCCGCCGTGGTGAGCGTGTGGCCGTACATGTTGGCGGCGCGGCACGTGTACACCCCTGCCTCCGACTCGGTGACGCCTGACACGAGCAGGGTATGCAGCCCGCTCTCCTCTATCACGCGCAGGCGTGCCGACTCGTCGGCTCGCAGGGGCTCCGAGCCCTTCAACCACGTCACCTCGGGCCGCGGCACTCCTGAAACATACAAGGCGACTTCCGTCATTGGTTACCCACGGTAAACTGAGCGCTTTTGAAAGCCCCACTTAGGCTCTAGTTTTCTTCTCATTTTGTACCCCTTCCGCCAAAAGTAAAATTAAAGTCGCCATTGACCGTCTCACTTTATTCATGCATTGTCAAAGTGAAACAGCGAAATTTTCAGGAGAAAAAATTGTTTAGTAATAATACGCAAATTTGTGCTCTTAATGTGAACAAAAATAGAACAAATGCATTCTGTAACTATACATTTATGGTTTATTCACGGTTTCTTCGGCCTTTTTAATTCACACCTTTGATAAATCTCCCCATGTATGACGTGTTTAGTTATTTCCAACATGTCATATATCACAAGCGTTTTATACTTATGTTCATAAAAGTTACTTTTTTCCTCGTTAACTTGAAATGTTATTCATATTTTATTTATAAATTATAATGCTTTGTTTGTAAATAATTTGAATAAAAACAGGGAGAAAATATGTATGTTGGTAACGTCTAGTGAGAAAAAGTTCTTATATAAAGTATCATTACAATTCTCCAGACTTGTTAAGCTTAGTTTGCACGAGGCGGAGGAATATCCTGGAGGTAGAACTTTAGCAGGGCTTCAGAAAAGGCTGAAGTAACCGTGAATGGATTATAAATATCACACTCGCTAAATAAAAAGGTAAAATTTTAGAATATTTTTCACTTATTCGCTGACAACTTAACTGCGTTCTTCATGTCGGTGTTTCATTATTTCCCGCAGGGAATCCCACAATTTTGCGAGTATATGGAGAACTATAAGTAAAGACAGATAAGTCTCAGCTGAAACATAAATGGAGGGTGACCGTTTTGCTATGTCGGCATGGGAGGCGCAGTGTTAAGAGTGCGTGGGATATAATTTTTGCAAAAGTTATTTCATTTTACAATTTTATGGAAACCGGTGGGGAAAAAAAACTGAGAAAGGACAATCTTAAGTAATTGTTTTTACTATCACCGTCAATAAACATTTTACCAGAACGATATATTTCAGCTGAGCTATTTCTTCCGCCATAGATTTAATGTCATTACGCCCCAAAACATTATCAAAAAAATTCACCAAAGCGGCAAAATAGTGCCTCAAAAAGTTATCAAAAATCGTTATCTAAGATTGCTCTTTCTTAGTTTCTGTACGCTGGATTTCAAAATCTTGTGGACTGCAGTTGAGGTATTAGTAGAGACCTGAAGGATTCACGAGTTTATTTCGGGTCAAATTAGGATTCAGAGAGTCGTAAGTTCGTGCAACGTTCGTCAGTAATTGGTCTGTGCGTTATTTTAAACCACCGGGAGAAACTTCAGCAAATTGAAGACATGCCACGAAATGCAGGTCAAAATCATTGCCTAACACAGCGATAGTAAGGGACCAATGTGCATTCCATATTTTGCTTTATTGTGCATAGAACTGTAGAGTCTATAGCCAACAGGGAATTCCTTCTCAATGTGTAGAGACCCTGCAAAATTCGCGTTATTTTTCTGCAGCACACTGAACTCCAACGTGTTATGCGCGCTACTGGCGTCCCCTCAATGGCTGAGAGTATTTGTGGCACGACGTGAAAGACCAATAGTAACAGTTCAACGTCAGAGTGACCAATCGCCTGTAACACAGTTACACAGGCATATGATCTCGTATAGAAGCCATCGGCCAACGAAATCACGGGTCGTGCTCAGAAACTTATATGGCAATGTACAAAATAATAACGCGAATTATCCATGTCTCTGTCAATACATCAATTTTAAGGCCACGATTCTTCATTTGTACAGCTTTTGGGGGAATAAATTTTTTGTACCCAAACGGGAGCCGATATAGTAAAATCCTCTTAAAATTTTGTTACAAATTGTTTTTATTATGTAGTCCAATTTTTCCAACGCAAAAAGAGTATAGTTTTTTCTAATTAATTAATTAAGGAAAATTTAGTTAATTTAATTTAATAAAATAGTTAAAATTATACAGTTTTTCGTGTTGAAGAAATTAGACTACATAAAAAAAAACAATTTGTAGCAAAATTGTAAGAGGATTTTACAATATCGGCTCCCGTTTGAGTACAAAAAATTAATCCTCGCAAAAGCTGTATAAATGAAGGATCGTGGTCTTAAAGATAACCGTTCCAGACAAAAAGTATTCTCCGTGGCATAAACATTACTTGGGCGTTAAGAAATATTGCGAATTATTGTTTTGAAATTTGGGTCTAAACAATAACGTTAAAATTAACATTAAAAAAAAAAAAAGAATTTCTGAGAATTTTTTAACGTTGCAGTATGTGGTGAGCAAGTTGTGTTAAACGCGTCTTTGTGTGGAATATTCAGAGCCATTAAGAGGCTGAGCTGGATGCTGCGGCACTGACCTTTGACGTGCACCTGCAGCGCCATTGTGCCGCCGCTGGGCACCACGTGGTCGGTGAGTATGCTGGTGAACTGCGGCCGCCTGTGGTCCCGGGACACCGTCGAGACCCCTGTAACCTCCGACCTCCTGTACCTGGACAGCTGCTCCCGACCTACCGCACGCACACACACATACACCACACTGCGAGTCTGCACATCTGCATGATGGAGAGTGGAGAGGCGATTCCTTATGAAAATATAGTCTAAAATATAAAGGATACCGCATACGTACATGCTGTTCACGGTAAAATGAGCACTTTCGAAATTCCTGCTTAAGATCTACTTGTATAAACGTCGTGTATTCCTCCGCCTTATGTAAAATTAACATTGCCATGGGCCTCATCACTTTATTCATTAGTCGGTCAAATGAAACTGTGAAATTATTAAGAAAGAAAATATTTTACAAATCTGCTCTGTTTTACACTTCGGTGGATTAATTAACAGAAAGAAAAATAATTGATTTTAAGTAATTATAAATGGTTGCCTAACTGTTTTTATTTGACGTTTAGATATGGAACTACTTTCTATCCATCGTTACTAACTTTACTGGGTGAATGCCACTCAGAGCGCCCATTAAAATATACGCATGCAAAGGCAGTGACTTTTCTCTAAGGCACATTTCTAAACTGCTCACTTTGTCGTGAACTGCCTTTAAACATAATAGTAAACGAAATATGAGCCTGTAAAAATTGGGCTTTGAAAACGTATTTTTGCTGAATGCTTTGTACTTTCTGCCAGCGGTAGGGATGGCGGCGATTTACCCGCAGTACGTCTCACACGGTCGAATGGGACACGCCCATTTGGCGCGCCATGGAGCGTGTACTATTGGAGGGCATGTCGTTCATGTGCTGACGTATCACTTCCTCAAGCCAAACAGTGAGCACAGACCGAGAACGGCCAGCATTACGCATGTGTCTACGCTTCGTGAGAAACATTGAGTCACCTTTTTGCTGCGTACTTTGTAGGCGTTTTACAAGGTATTCGGCGAAAATATGTTTTCAAAACATAATTTTCATAGGCTCCTCATATCTCCTTCAATAACCCGTCTAGGTATCTTATATACTGTCGACTTCGAGTTTATTTTCATATGGAATCTCCTCCCGTAGTTCGGGCGTTTAATTTCCTAACAGCATAGATGGGCCTTATTTGGTCGACGTACCTTATTATATATATATATATATATATATATATATATATATATATATATATTATATACACACACACACACACACATGCACACATATAAGGTACGTCGACCAAATAAGGCTCATCTTTCAGTTAGCTAGGATAACAAATACATTTACACCAGACAAGTCATGTTCTAGACAGCTCCTGGCATCTAGTGGCCGGCGCAAATACTACTTGAAGGACAGCGAACTGTTCCGCACATTCATTGCAGAAGGGACATGGAATTGTGTCGTTGTGGCTGCGATTACTAATTTCTACGAACTGTGAAAAACGTCTGCGCGTTAAGGTATTGTAACCTTCACGAACATGCTATATGTCATTTTAAAACACGTGATTTACAGAATATGTTAGTATGTTGATATGTTCTGAATACTGCGTGTGTATTAAACTGTGAATAAAACACCAAAAGAAAGTGTGCGTTTGTAACAAGCTCCAAATAAGGCCCTATACAGAATAACCAAATAATGCCCATGGGCCTTATTTGATACATCAGTTTTCTGAAACTGTTACCTCATTGTTGCGCCATTAAAGCTTTTCGGAACGCACTGAAACGTTTATGGAATTCGGAAGTAGATATATGTGACATTCGGACATCCATTATTGACTCACATTGACCATAGTCAATTTTCCAGGAGGAAATATTCGGCTAGCAGAGGTAGGCATGTCAATGACAGGTAAAGTAATTCGACGTTCAGTGTACACATTTTGTGAACAATGCAATATCGCAAACTCTTTCGATAAATCAAGTGGACTGGCTGGAAGGAAATGGTTGGAACTGTTTTCAAAGCATCATCCAGAAATATTTTAGCGAAAGATTCTGGGATGATGAAGTGTTACTTTATTGGTCAAGGCAGACAGAGATTCAAAACCGCACAATAAGCAATAGGACATCTGGTAAAATATTTAGTAGGGTTTGGGCCAAAGTTGCTACGCCTGCTAATGTGTTAACTGGATTTAATACAATTGGGATTTACCCATTCGACACTACTGCTATCCACGAAAGTGCTTATGCTCCCTCAGAACTCACCAGAATAGAAAACACAGATGAAACACCTCAAGGATCGCAGTCTGCAGTCCCAGTTTTCCCACAACAGAGTAAGCATAGTCAAGTAAAAGCGAAAAATCGAAAAAGAGCTTTCAAACAAAGGAATTCAGAAGACTCATGGTCGGCAACGAGTGATTCCGCCTCTCTTCATGGCGAAACAGGTGACTCTTCTCTTGAATCCTGCGATGATGGCACAGAACTTAATCGATCGTTCAAAGACATCCTACGCACCCCTGAGGTGAAGAAACAGACGAATGTAAATCGAAGAAAGGACGAATGGTATTGTTAACATCCCTGATCACAATGCAGACAACAAGAATGGTGATAATGCTCTCAGGATGTTCAAATGTTAAACGTGGTCCATAAAAGGAACACTCTGAGCCTACGATGGAAAAACACCTTGAGGCTGAACTGAGTGACAAGAAAAAGAAGAGAAAAGAATCATGGTTCTGTTTCGTATGCACAGAAGGTAGGGTTGCTAATGTGAGACTGTGTGTAAAGTGTAACTGGTATGTTCACGAAGATTGCGTGGGACTTACTGCTAAGGACAAAATGCCAAATTTCATTTGCCCAGTTTGTGCTTGTTAGGCTAGTTAGTTTCAGAGACATGTGTACACGTACATTTTCAATTGTTACTAATGTTTAATAATACCGGTTTGTGATTTCAGTGCAAATCTCAGTAAGGTATGCAGCACTTGAATGTGTGAACTCCAGGGATGTTTAAATATAACAACAGTGTTTCTAAAATGTAACAGTTCAATTAAAATTATGGAGACATGGGTTATTACCGTTGTACTTTGTTAACATATAGGTATTTTGATTACACTTAATCTCTGGTTGAATTCAGTTTACATTTCTTTACACATGGGCCTTATTTGGGACCAGCTGTGGACCTTATTCGGAACAGGGGTTCCTAATAAGGCCTAGTTACATATTTTTGAAAAAAAAAAAAAAATCATACTTACAAATTGCTGACTCTTAGTAATTTTGAGCATTGCTTTTCGAAACTGCACGCCTCAAAGGATGTTACTGCATATTAGTCGTAATTTTTTCTCTATCGGTAAAATTACAATACATCTTTGCAATAAGATGGGCCTCATTTGGCAGAAGTACAGACACACACACACACACACACACACACACACTCATACATATATTATAATATATATATATATATATATATATATATATATATATATATATAAGAAACTTGTCTGTACATACATAGGGGCAGAAAATTTTCACGAATTCATACTAACACAAGTGAGAATCCAAAAACCTGTTCATTTCTGTAGTGTTTCCACTTTTATAATAATTTATCAGCCACACCCATGTAAACTCTGAATCATTATCAGACCTGCAAGAAAACAAATATCGAATCCTGTGCCACTTACTCTGGGATACACAGCTTTAGACTGACTTGGCATTGTAAAATGACGGATAAAAATTGAACAGTGATAACTTCGTAAAATGAAACCACTGCTTTTAAATTTTAAAGCATAATTTGAAAATTAAATGTAGCTTCGACGAGCTCTCAAGTATTGCAAAGCACTTTACGTGTGCAATTATAAATATAGTTATAATTCATAAAGTACTTCCAGATAACGAAAGAGAACTACATGCAGTTTGTCATTATGCTGTACTGAATACCCACAGTATGAAAAGTGCACAGACATGTTAAGATAGAGCAGGTGGTAAAATGACAGACATCGTAAAGTAAAGATGGTCAAGCACTCCAACCTTTTTCGTTGGTACTATTTCTTTTTGAGGAAAAATAATTGTACTTAATTTGCACTAACAGAACTGTAAAGAGGCAATGTTGTTAGAAAAGCACTTACTGTTACATCAAAACTAACGCTTCACAATATATTACGTTAGCAACAACATTAGTTACTGACGGCTCCCAGATAACAAAACATTACTGTTGTAGTAACATTACCACTGTTGTCAGAACACTATGCTTCTTTTCTATGCAGAAATCTGAGGCTAGAAATAACGTAGAACAGTGGAGTCTAGCATAAATGTCGTTTAAAACGCAAGATTATCCTGCTCTTATCTATACAGGTTGTTGATGGTAAAATGAGCACTTTTGAAAGTCATGCTGAATATCTATTTGTAAGCACGTTGTACATTTTCCGCCTTATGTAAAATTAACATTGCCATTGACCTCATCACTTTATTCATGCATCGGTCAAGTGACACTGTGGAAATATTAGAAAAGTAAATATGTTACAAACCTGGTAGTTTTTTCACTTCGATACATAAAAAAAAACAGAAGGTGAAAGAAATTATTTAAGTTATCACAAATTGTTACCCAACACATCTTATTCGGCGTTAAGATATGGAACTATGTTCCCTCCCTCGTTTGCCAAATCTACTAGGTGTACGTCACTCAGTGCGACCATTAAAATGCAGGTAGGAGCAGTGACTTTTTATAAGGTTGATATGAAAAGTGCTCACTACCGCGAACAGCCTTTACAACAGTGGGTTTCCCTGCTGTAATGGCGTGTCGTGTGGGCTGCGAAGGTGGGGATACTGACCAGGGAAGTCGACGTCTGCGGAGACGCTGTCGCTCCAGAGGAGGTTCTCCGCGCGGCAGGTGTACCGGCCGCTGTCGACGTCGGAGTGAGGTGAGCCGATGACGAGGCGGCACACCCCGCCAGGTAGCTCCTCCTGCTGGTAGCGGCCGTCGGCGGCCAGCGGCGCCCCTCCCTTCAGCCACGTGACCTTGGGCGGCGGCTGGCTGCGCACGCGGCACTCCAGCACCAGCTGGTCCTCCGACCACCTGTACGAGTCTGCGCACACCACCACCAACAATCGAGTGCACTTTCAATTGACAAACACATCAAAAATCAGTGTTTCACGAAATCAGCAGTTGACTAAATAAAAGTTGCAAATACGAAATATTTTTCCTGTAACGCACTTGGGCCCACGGTGGCTGAGCGGTTTGCCTGCTCGCCTCCCACCAAGGCGACCCGGGTTCAATCCCCGGCCGGAGTCACTACGGATTTCCGCGTGTGGGAATCGTGCCGGACGATGCCGTTGGTCAGTGGGTCTCCTCGGGGATCAACTGTTTCCACCGCCCTTTCGTTACAGCGCTTTTTTTTTTAAATTTGATTGTGTAATATTTGAAACATAATTGTTAAATATTTTTAAAAATTTAGTTGTGTTCTATTCCAAAAACGATTGCTAATTTTTTATTTAAATTTGGTTGTGTTCCATTTTTGTGTGTTAATTTTTTGCATTTTAATTTTTTGTGTGGATAAAATATTATAAGTGTTTAATTGTGCATTACACCTTCGTATTCTACAATTGGATATCCACAAAATTATTATTTTAAAATCATTTTTAGAGATAGAATATTTAGAACAAATTAACTATACATAAAAATATTGCTCCATGGACTCAAGACATAGAATTTTAAATAACTAAAAATATGATAGAAAATAAATGGTTGTTATTACTTTACAATTATTTATGTTATCATGTTTATATATATATATATATATATATATATATATATATATATATATATATATATATATATTATATATATATGGACCAGAAGACTGAAATTCAATTCGACCATGGTTTACGTTTGGTAAATATTATATTTTTAAATACACAGAAAAATTAGAAAAAATTGGAAAACCATATCCAGAAATGTTAGATTATTTTAAAGAAAATAATATAATAATACAAAAATAAAATTTCGAATAATAAAAAATATTTAAGCAACAAATACTAGTCTCTCTTTATTTTTATTTTGTGGTGTTTTAAATTGATCTAACTAAACTTTTATTTTAAAACTTAAAATCCATTTTATTATGTTTTATTCCTTTTTCCAGCCAATAATTAGAACAAAAATAATGTGCAAGATTTTCGAATTTTATAATGTGTCTCTCTCTCTACCTTTATAATTTGCTGTAGACTTATTGGATATAACCAAATCCATTTCTTCTTCTAATGTTTCCAATCTTCTACATTCAACAACTTTTATTTTTCCAATTATATCTCAATTTTTTTGTATTTTATATTTTCTTTTAATTTTTTGTTATATTGTAGCTCTCCTAATCCGTCAACAACTTTATATACTTCTATATTTGGATACGTGTTGCCCATGAAATATTTTGTTCCATTGGCTTTTATTTAGATAAATATGTTGAATAATAAATTATTACTAAACCATTCTATGTTATAAAAACAAAAACCTTTTTTTTTTAAATTAAACTCTGGTTTTACAGATTTTTTAAACTTATTTTTTTAATAAACATTGAATGTGATAAACATATTTAACTCCATTATTTCCGCTAAGTGAACCAACCTATGCGTATTTTGCCTTATTATTTAACATAAATGCAAAAATTTTGTATCAACTTTTTATATCCAAATCTTTCCATTATTTACTAAAATAATTAACTAATTCTCGTCCAGTTTCTTTAATTTTTCGCTCTTTTGCTAGTAAATTTTTATATTATTCTTGTATACTATTTGGTTTTCTGTAAATATTATAATTTTCTGTTTTGGATACTAATTTATTCTAATTCTTGCTCTCTTTTCTTATTTAACAGCAGATAAGGAATATTAAGAATATTAATTTTTTGTAATAGTATAAGGAAGTAGTTTATTGGTATTATTAGTTCTTTTTCATAAAACTATTGGCATAAGATTTGTAGTTTTTATTAAACCCAAATCTTTATTATTTGTAGTAGTAAAGATGGTACGGAATAAAGTATTAGACTTGAAAAAATATGTTTCTCCACTATTAATAAAACATTTTTGGTTTATGGTTGTAATATTCTTATTTTATTCATTTTATAAAATTTATAAATAATTAATTGGCAATAAATTGAAACTAAATGCAGATAAAACATAATTAATTAATTTGTCTCTTTCTTCATTAATTTCTGTCAATTTAATCTTTATTCCAGTTAATTTTTTTTGTATTGTAATTTCCCCAATAAACATTTGTAGAATATTATTAAAAACAACACAACTATTTTGTAAAGAATCTGCTAATTTCATCCACATATTAGATAAAGAAACAGAATACAATGAGACTTTTTGAAAATAATATTTACTATTTTTTATTAATTTTAAATAATCTTTCAATAGATCAAATTTTTGCTCGTTTTGGATGTTTGTGTTAGTATAATTATAAATTGTTACTTCTAATCTTGTAATACCATTTTCTTTAGATAATGTAGAAGGAAATGTTTTTTAAATATTTTATCTGGACAATTTAAAAAGTCTATAATATGGTTTAAAAGTTGTTTATTAACTCCTGGGTTTGTTAATTGACAAATAAATTAATTATATATTTTAACTCTTGAATTTTAATATATATATATTAAACAGTCTTTTCCAACAAAATTATTATTTACTATTAAATTACATTATTTTATATGTTCCCTTTGTATACAAAAATAAAAATAATTTTTAAGTAGGTGCACATCTCTTTTTTACTAAAAATACCTCCATAGTCTTGTGTTATATCCAAAACCAATAAATAGTAATGTTCTTTTCTAATTTATTTTAAAATTTTTGGTAACTCAGTTAATAATGTTTCTAATTTTACATCTGCTAACTCTATTTTATAAGGAATAGCTATTGGGTTTTCATTTTTTTGTAATGTTTTTTATATCTGTGCTAATAATTTGCTTAACATCAATACATGTTTGTACATCAGAGTCTAATAAATCTCATGGAGTTTATGCTTTAACACCATGTCTTGCCAAATTAAATTTAGAAAGTCAAGATCTTCAAAAACTGTTAAAACTTCCACAAGAATTTTTTTTTACAAGAAATTGCTTATTTTTTTTTTCCTTTACAGTCAAAAAACCTGTTGTTTTAAAAACCATAATACTATCGCAAAAGGGCTCTTAAATTGGTTTAAATTCTTCGAGTTTCTGTTCTCCATTTGTGTATATAATATCTCCAATATTTGTTACAAGATTGTTATTATTTAAATTTTCTGTTATTAACCATAAACCAAATTTTTCATTAGTTGGTTTATTTTTATTACCTAACAATTCTGTAATAGAATATTTAGTTTTAGACATTTTGTTTTCAACTACTATTTATTAAAGAAAAAAATTTAATTATATAATTTAAAAAGTAGTAGAAACGATTTTAGAAAAAATCTTTAAAATTTAATAAAATCTTGGAAAATGAAAAAGTATTTGATACTGGGTCGTTGAAAGTCAAGTAAGGTTGTTTTCTTTCCTATAAGTGTTATAAAAGCATTGAGAGTTTTAGAGAGAAACTTTTCCCCCAGCTGATCAAACTAGTAAAAATTTAAATGTTTACAATAATAGAATAAATTTAATATTCCAATAGGAGATGGCTTTTCTTTTCCAAACAATGCTTATGTTTTTGAAGAATATCGCCTACTAAAGAGGGATAAAGTTGGAGATGAGGCAAAATATGATAAGTTAGATAGTATTTATGTTTGCTCTAATTTTTTTCCATTTAGATTTTGTAGAGTAGAAATTTCAAAACATGGACGGATTATTGATGCTGTTAATAATACAGGAATAACTTAGACAATGATGAATATTTTGCTAAGACCACCAGATGAACAAAATTATTTAGAGTCTACTGGTGTTGATAGTAAATTTAGAGTGAGATAATGTATCCATTAAGATATTTGTTTGGTTTTACTCGCGATAGTAATGAAGTTTACTGGAAAGGTGGTTATACAAGCACTTTTTTTTCCCGAAATTCGTCTGATAACAATTGTTTATTTGTTTATGAAACTAAAAAAGCAGATGGTTCAGTTGAAAAAAACTTATGCTGATCCAGGTAAAATTGTTATTGAAAAATTATAAATGATGTGGCCTATTATTGAATATGGATCTAGCACATCAATTGGAATTCAAGAAAAAGTATATAAAAATCCTAAAATTCATATTGGTTTCAAGTGTTGGCAATTTTTAGAAAATTAAATTTCTGCTGGGACAACTGTTTTTAACTTTGATATAAAAGATCAGTTATATAATTTACAATTTGACATGCCTGATTATGTAATTGTGGGTTTCTAAACTAATAGAAAAAAATGTGCTAAGCAATATGTTCATGCTTCAATGTTTGATCACTGTAATGTGGGAAACATTTTTGCTAAAAATGGTAGAAATGAAATTTTTGCAAAAGAAAATTGGAATCTATATATTGAAAATGATCTTTGTCTTAAAATGTTTCTGACTTTTACTGATTCTAGAAAGTCAAGAACAAAATTAGATACTATATATAGAAATAATTTACTTTATTATAAGCCAACTACAAACTATCATGGCGATATCAATTATTATTCATATTGGGGACAAAGACCTTTATATGTTATTGACTGCCTACGTAGAGAAACAGCAGTAGTTAAAGACAAAACAAATATAAAAACTAGTGTTGATTTTTAAAAAAGCTGTTGAGGCTGGTACAATTTGTAATGTTATTTTAATCATCCAACGAAATTTAACTTATGATTATTTGAGAGAAAATATCACTGAAGTTATATAAATTTTTAATTTTATTAAATGGTTAATGTAAACGATTTTAAAGAAACACGATATTGTTTCAATATTTTAATACAATTTTTTAGACTCATAGTTGAGTGGTTGCATTTAAAATTTATACGAATTTTTATAAATATATAGATGAATTATTTGATCGAATAAAAAATAATAATTCAAATTAGAATTTTCTCATAGTATCACTTTTTTTTAGATATATAAATTTTTAATACTATAAATTGATGAAATTATACAACTTTTAGAAGTTTGGGATATTGAATATGAATTTATAAAAACAGAAACTTTTATTGATAAAG
Organism: Dryococelus australis; assembly: GCA_029891345.1. Taxonomy (NCBI): domain Eukaryota; kingdom Metazoa; phylum Arthropoda; class Insecta; order Phasmatodea; family Phasmatidae; genus Dryococelus; species Dryococelus australis. Next base: position 360,806,873 of record CM056993.1, read on the forward strand.
AATTGGACATTGCTCATTTCAAAATTGTTTTTAAAAATCGATAAAAATGATTTAAGAACAAATAAATTTTCCGATTTTAAAGATGATGTTTATGGTTTGGTTTGTTGTGATGGTTGGCATTATGGAATCAATAATGGCTATGCTTCAGGTTTTTCTTTATTTTTAGACTTTAAAAAATCTGATTAGTGTTTTGCTTTCGTTTTAAATTTTTTTTCAAATCCTATCAATTATCTTTTTTAATATCTCATATGATTTGCTTGTTTTAGCTTTAAATTTGCTTGATTTCAGCATAAATTTTCTTTTTTTTTACCTGTGTCAAATCGTGTGAGTAAATTTTTGAAAAATTGCTAAAATTTTCTTGTTTTTTCCCCCCTTAAAATTGCCTGTTTTTGAGAGTTCCTTTTTAAAAAAAATTGAGCTTAAATTGAACCCTCAAATACATTGATTTTGATCTTTTTTACAAGATTTTTATGGTTTTTTAATCGAATTTCAGATTTTGAGTTTTTATTTTTTTTCCTGTACTTTTAGGCTAAATAACCCTATTTAGTGTACTGCATTTTTGTTGTAATTTTAGAAGAAATAACCCCAAAATATGTGCTGCTCCAGGACCCGCATTATACATCTAACTAAGTATCGACCAGAGGTATGGCCAGGCACGAATCCGGGAGTTACACCGCCGGAGATCAAGCCCAACTTGCCTTGGCTGAAGGAGCTCTACCCACCACGGCAACCGTGGCCCCAAGAGAGATAGTAGAGACTGACCTTTGATGAGGCGGGTGAAGGTCGGCGGGAATGGCGCAGGCTCGAAGCCGGCGCAGACTCGAAGCTCTGCGGAGGACGACGTTTGGCCGTGCGTGTTCCTGGCTACGCAGGTGTACTCGCCCGACTGCGAGGGCGAAGCTGAGGGCAGCTCGAGGGTAGCCAGGCCGCCGGAGCAGGTGGCGCGCCACGCGGCGGGGTCTGACAGAGGCAGACCGTCTTTCAGCCAACTGATGGCGGGCTCCGGGCTGCCGAGCACGCTCGCCGTCAGCTTGATGCGCGAGCCCTGCGCCGCCGTACGGTCCGCCAGCCGCGTGCTGAAGCGCGGCTTTTCGCCCCTGCCGCCCTGCAACCACACACACAGTGACAGATGCAGGCATCTGCTACCCTCCGGCCACAAACATACATGCTAACATTGCCGTTCCCCCTTCTGGCCAGCAACCACACACAGAGTCATCGGTGCTGCACCTGTCGCCCTGCAATCACACACACATTGTTGTTGCCCCTCCAGCCCTGCAGCCACACACACATTTATGTTGCCCCTCCTGCCATGAAACAATACACACAGTCACCACTGTTGACCCTGTTGCCCTGCAACCACACACATACAAACATTGCGGTTTCCCCTCCCGCCCAATAACCACACACACAGTTACCGCTCTTGCCCCTGTGGCCCTGCAACCACACACATACTACATTACTGTTGCCCCTCCCGCCCTGCAACCATACACATAGTCACCACTGTTGCCTCTGTAGACTTACAACCACACAAATACAAACATTGCGGTTTCCCCTCCCGCCCAACAACCACACACACAGACACCGCTCTTGCCTCTGTAGCCCTGCAACCACACACATACAACATTACTGTTGCCCCTCCAGCCCTGCAACCATACACATAGTACCCCGGGTGCCTCTGTAGATCTGCAACCACACACACATTGCTGTTACCCCTCATGTCCTGCAACCACGCAGTCAATCACAGCTGTTGCCCCTGTAGACCTACAACTACAAGTGCAAAAAATGCCGTTGCCTCTCCCGCCCTGCAACCACACACACATTGCTGTTGCCCCTCCTGCCCTGCAACCACACACTCAATCACTGCTGTTGCCCTTGCCACCCCGCAACCACACACAGACTTTGCTCCCACGGTGGATCACACACAGACACTGCTGCCGGTCCTGCTGCCTTCCAACTACATACAGGCACTGTCACTGCCCTGACACCTAGCAACTACACGCAGGCAACTACCATCTCTTCTATCACCCAGCAACTACACACACAGACACTGCTGCCGGTCCTGCAGCCCTCGGATCACACACAGAGGCACTGTCATCGCCCTTGCCTCCTTGCAATCAGACACGGACACTGTTGTCACCCCTGCCACCCTCCAACCACACATACAGACACTGCTTCCACCCTTGTAGCTCTCCAGTCACGTAATATAAGATGACTATTAAGTTCCTATCCAATTGTGAGAAGTCGCTAATATATCTTGATTTTGTTTTAGGTGTTGAAAATGTTCACCATTGAAGATAGGATAGGAGTGTTTCGTGCTCGTCTGAGAGGACTAACGTATGCTGCAATGAGAGCTGATTTCACACGAAGATTTAGGAAACCCGGACCCCCAAATATGATCATTCGCCATTTTTCAACAAATTCAATCGCACAGGAAGAGTAAAATCTTCCACACAGTGGACTGTGGAACATTAAGATTACGTCTGAGACGCAGAGTTGATGCACGCGGGGCTTAGCTCAATGGCCTCCTGAATCTGTTGCACGGTGTCTTTAGGTACAGATGGCATGCCTGATCGCGTTATCGTCCTTAAAATTCCTTTGCGATTGAAGTTATTGACAAGATGGTGAATGGTCATATTTGTGGGTCGGGGTTTCCTAAATCTTCCTGTGAAATCAGCTCTCACTGCATCGTACGTTAGTCTTCTCAGACGAGCACGAACCGCGGCTATCCTCTCTTCAATGGCGAAAGTTTTCAATACCAAAAACCAAAACAAAATATATTTGCGATTTCCCACAAATAGACAAGGACTTAATAATCGCTATGTTCCATTTCAAATACTTTCTGTGAAATTTACAATAAACACACACACACACACACACACACACACACACATATATATATATTTGAAATGGAACAATGGAATCAAGGACAATTTGTAGTTGAACGAATATCTGCAACCACTACTAAACAAATCATTGGCATAAATTTATGTCTTAGATAAAATAAAGGCTGAAACGCTGTTGTCATATAAATATCTGTGATGACGAATTTAATTGGTTTTCCAATGCCGGAGTATGAATGAGCACGTTCAAATAATCGAAAAATGTCGTCTTTCGTCATCTCTCTAAACCTCAATGTTTGCAAGGAATTAATGCTTAAAGGTCGAAGGTTTTGTGTTACTGCACCCGGCAGGCAAGCAATAGACATAACATGTAATATAATATTCCTTAAAGGAGTCCATTCAAATTGTCGCTCACCAGATTCATTGCACAGGTAAAAGCGTCGTTATCATGGATGGCATTGTCAATTTCAAACGCTTTCTGTAATATTTATTATAAACATGTGTTACAGCTTCACCTTCAAGATTACTTACCATCCTCAAGTAGCAGTGTAGATTATATGTTGTATATATTTCTTCGACTTATTTTTAATAATAAATATGCATACGGGGTTTGTTGGTGTTTTTGAAACTCATCTTGTATATGCGTGTTTGTGCTTGCACAAAAATATACATCGCCTGCGTAACATGACGAAGCTTCTTTTTTTTTTTTTTTATCTTAAATTTTAGCTCGTAAATTTAATAATTTGGACGTGTATTAGTACTATTCGACATTTTAAATGATCACGTCATACGAACAGTTGCAACCTATTTTAATTTGCCTATATGTTTTCTTAGTTTCTCTCATGTTGACACCGAACCACATGCGTCGGGAACTTGTTTAGTAGTTACGTTGACAGTCTAAAACTGATGTCCTAATAACGTCGTTACGCATGGTTCTGAAAGCAAATTTTTAATTGGCCATCAGTTTAATTTTAATAAAATATAATAAACTTAATTCCCTTGTTCCTCTTGTGTAGTTCTTCCCCTTTTCTTCCTTGGATGTCTGATAGCATAGAGCCCGGACATGGATTGACATCCAACTACCAGTGACCAGCTGACTTTGATATGACAAGCAGTACTTAAAGTAACTGAGGGAGCGGCCGGATTTTTGTGTAGCCACACCCCCCACCCCATCTTATAAACCTCGAAACCCTCTATACGCAACGTTTGAGAAATAGATATTGTCACTATTAATCGTGCGTAAATGTGTTGTTCCCGACAAATTATTGATAAAAGCTATTCACGTTAAAGTTATCACTTTTAAAATCTAACTTAGAAAATAGTTGCTGTACCTACCTGCATATATTTTAATGGGCGCACTGAGTGACATGGGTCCAGTAAAGTTGGTACCGGTGGAGAAAAAGTAGTTCCATGTCTTAACGTCGAAATAAAAGCGTTAGGTAACCACTTGTGTTAACGTAAATAATTTTTATCGCTTTCTTTTTTTTAAATGCATCTATGTGTAAAAATGAACAAATGTTTAAAATATCTACGTTTCTTTTCACAGTTTTACTTGACCAACGCATGAATAAAGTAATGAGGCCCGTGGCAGTGTTGATTTCACCTAACGCGGAAGAATACACAACATTCATACATGTAGATCTCAAGCGGGGTTTTCAAAAGTGCTCATATTACCGCGAACAGCCTACAAAGCAATTGAACATAAAGAATACTATGGAACAGTAATCTATGAACCTCCTGGGCCGCGGTGTTCAACGAATGGAGTGATGAAATGGTCTGATATTTTGCAGTTAAAACAGAAATAATGAAAAAAATCTTTCCTAGTATGAACAACTACGCAACAATGTGGCTTTTTAAAGTTAATGCATGGGTAAACAGCACTGTGACGAAAGTGCTGTCTTTGTTTCCTCTTTGTGTGCATCACCAGCTATTTGTTTCTGGTGGGTTGCTGACGGATGCGGGTAAAGCCAGACCCTTAGGGGTATGTGGTTGCCAACGCTACATTAAATTAGACTACTTATTGTAGGTTATAGGGCGGATCGGAAACAAAATGTTATGTCTTACTGGCCGTTAGAGGGATTTCGTGTAAAACCACTATTCAAATAACATGTCTGAATTTTCTCAGTGTAAAGATGTATTAAAGAATCTACTGTGTGCGAGTGTCCCTGAGAACTTTTGAACTGGTAAACCAATTCGAAACGTACGTAGCTCTCATTTACCCCAACACTTTGGAAGCTTCCATTCGAAATTTTCGTTTTGTGTACAGTGGAAGCATCAGCCAGAATGTAACAACAGCTATATTTCGGCAATAAGGTGCTCTACTGAATAAATTTAAGTGCTAAAAGGGACTTTTTCTTGAAAAATTTAATCTGGTCAACATTCAACACAGCAAACAGTAGACCAGAGGCACGAACTGTTATCATTTGTAGCGTTTTGATTATGAGATTGTACGTTCACATACGGACAAAAAATTTCAAATAATTAAAATCCTTATCGAGCACAATTTCGGTAATGTTAGAAAACACACTTGCATGTACACACACACACACACACACACACACACACACTCTCTCTCTCTCTCGTTACTTTTTCAGGCTAGTTCTCTAACCTTATTTGCATCCCGAACCCGATATCTGCTGGGTTTGTCGAAAGGAAGGTCTTCCATGCTGGCTAAGCTGGTGTCCTCTGCTGCATTTATTCTATCCGGAATGCTGCGCGTCGTGTGTCCAGGCGTCAGCGTACTTGATGTAATAGATTCTGTGAGAGTAGAACTTCGTTCTGTGGAGTCATCGCCCATCATCTCTTTCACAGAATAGCCATTAACAGTGGCACCATACATTTCGCAACTTTTAGCTCTCTCGTAAGCAGCATCAGCAGAAGGGGATCTGTCCTGTTCGATAAAGACATTACTGTCTCTTCGTTTTTCTGCCGAAATGTTTGTTATGTCAGCAATTATTTTTGCTTCGTATACATCGTTATTTACTTTCGAGTTATTTTCTCCTTCTGATAAATTGTTGTTACTTACTATTTGCTCCGTGGTGTCTTTACTCTCACTGAGAACTTTCACAGAATTCGACTTCTTCTCTTTTCTCGTACTTTTCTTCTTCTTGGTATCTTCACTGATATCTGTCTTTGCCTCTGTAGCACCTACGGTTGCCTCGCCCAATTTCTCTTCTTTTGCTTCTGTTGACTTTCCTGCCGTTGAATTGCACATATTTTTTATTTCTTCCTTTCTTTCAAGCTGAGACTCCGTGGTTAATTCTTTTTCAGGATTAAATATGTCTTCAGATTTTTGTGGTTGAATTTTATCTCCTACTCTTTCGGCACTACCAGTAATTTCCTCATTCACACGGTGTTTAGTTTCAGCTTCGTTTTTGTGTTCTGTGTTATCTTTTAATATACGTTTAGTATCTTCTTTATTTTTACATTCTTTTCCTGCTGTAACTTTACCATCATTCTCTTCTGCGGGACTGGAAATATTACTGCCTTCGGCTTTCCCTTGATCGTCCTTATGCGAATTACTTATTTCTTTCTTACTAGGGGATATTCGTTTCCCATCTTTTACATCTTTCTTTATGTTAACCACCTGCTCAGATTTATTTACACTCTCTTTGTCTTTATTTTTTGTGTGTCCCACTTTTTTCCCCGATTTTTGTAGTTTATCTTCTTCTTTGCTTATTTTAGCAACTGTTACGTCCTCTTTTTTATTACTGTCTTTCTGAGGGCATTCCGAATCCGCTCTCTCTTTTTGCTTGTCAAACATAACAGAATCATTGCTTTTACCATTAATTGCACTGTATTCATTGTCTTTTACCACACATTCATCTGGTTTGTTTGCTGCTTGTTTTTCTATTTTATCAGTTTTGTTTCTTACATCTTTTTCTTCTTTGGACTGTATTGCTTTCTCAGTTGTAACAATCTCATCACTTTTTGCTTCTCCACTTTTTCTCCTCGAATTTATTTCTGTCTCTTCTTTTGATGTCTTGTCTTTGTCCTTGTTGCTTATGGTACTCTCTTTGCTTATACCATCACTATCCTGTGTGAGGTTAGCCTCTGATGATATTATGTTTTTTATCTATATTCTCTTCTTCTGCTGTGCTTTTCAATTTTCCATCAAAATCCTTCATTCCCTTCTCCAAAGTATGTTGCATCTCACTGTCTTGTACATCTTTAATGACTTTAGAATTTTTATCCAGTACCTCGCTTTCGTTTATGGCAGTGTCATGGAGTTCTTCACATTCCGGTGATTGTTTTTTCTCATTGATGTTTATTGCGTTAGACATTCTGGCACTTTCAGCGATTTCACTTTTTTCTATAGCTTTATCTTTGTGATACTCTGTTCCATCAAAATCCTTACCTTCATCCGAACATACGCCTGTGTCTTTTGACAGCTTATCTTTTTCTGTTTGTTTATGTTGAATTTTTTTGCTGTTGCCCTTATATTTTACTTTCTTTTCAATTTTTCCTTTCACATTTACGGTTTTTTCTTTATGTTTAGGCCCCTCAATTGGAATGTCTTGATCATTTACTTCGGACTTCGGTTCTAAATCAGTTGTTTTCCCTTCTACTGTTTTATTTTGCCTATGTTCATGCTTTTCCTTTTCCTGCAATTCAGTTTCTCGTAAAGTTTCTTTCTCTTCATTTTCTTCCTCTGTTTTCCTAGTATCTAATTCCTGATCTTTCCTGACAATCTTGCTGACATCGGAATATCCTTCATCTCCAATGGTAGCTACCACATTCTCGCTATTCGCCTTACTTTCGCCAGACCTTTCTTCCAGTAATTTAGCTACATTTTCCTCCTCTGCAGTCTCTTCATTCTTGGTAGCTTGATGACTTCCTTTTATACTTTCTTCCGCTGCATTTTTTTGTTTACTCTTCTTGTCTACCTTGTTGACTTTTACTGTATCCTCCGTAATTTTTTGTTCATTGACGGCTCCATGCGAAGTGGTGAGTTCTTCAGAGGTTTTTCCTTCTTGTGCTTGTATTATTCTTTGTTCGGCGTGCTCTGTAGTATCTCGTTCTGTACTTTTGGCTAACAAATCTTGTACTGCATTTTCTTTCATATCTGTTTGTAACTGGGTATTTTTATCGGGTGATTTTTTTGATTTCTTTCTAGTTTTAGGTTTAGTTTTAACCACATTCAGAGTATCTGTTGTATTGCATTGGTCTGATTGTAATCTTTTATTAAAATCATTTTTCGTAATGTTTGAAGGCTGGTTCTTTTCCTCAGAACTAGTGGTTTCTACTGCTGTAGGCTTCTCTTTATCCTCATCACTGGCTTCTCCTCTCGATTCTTTCTCTTTTAGACTTTGTGTTTCCAACATTTTGCTGTTTTGTTTTGTGTTAAAACTGGAACTGGCTTCTTTTTCGTTTTGTTTAATACAGACATTGTCAATTTCTTGAGCAGATGCAGTTTTATTCTCAGTAGTGTGTTCTTTTGATTCGCTGCATGAAACATCAGTGCTCTCAGTACCAGTTTGATTTTCTTTTTTTGTTTTTAATGTTTCGAAAGATATATTTTCATTCATTTTGGTTTCAACATATTCATTGTTTTTATTTTCTTCAAATTTGGTAGCTTTCTCTGCCCCAGTTGATTTAATTTTTTCTTCCCCATCTACAACTCTTTTATCTTCTCGAATTATATTACTTTCAAACTCACTTTCCTTCTCTTGTTTCATCTGCAATACAGGTTGTAATTCTTCCGTTGCCTCATATTCGTCTGTAATGTTGCAAGGCTCACCAAAGTTATTTAATTTATAGTTTGAGTTATCTTCTCTTGAATCCTTATTTTTATCTTTTGTGTCTCTTGCAACATCTGCATTTCTGGATTCGCAAACTACATTTTCGTTATTTTCTTGTAGTGGATTTTCATTTACAGGTAAATACTGTTGGTTTCTTGAACAACCATCACTGGTTAACTCAATCTCTGCATTTGTAGTTTTGTTTAACACTTCTGCTTCTTTTAAATTATTTAAATCTTTAGTTATCTGTTTTGATACTATTGTTTCTTTTTTGACAGATTCTACTATATTACTTTTAACTGGTATAATAAAGTTTGATTCCTCTTTTATGCTTATACTAACTCCATCCAATTCACACTCTTTTTTACTTTTACCTTCTTTATTTTCTCTTTCCAACATTTCAGTGACATTTGATTTGCTATTTGTGGCTTCATTAGTAATATCATCTTTATTTTCTTCAAGTTGGTCATATTTGTATCCACGTTCTTTCATCGAAGTGGCCAATGAATCCTTTGATCTTGCACTGATGGTATCTTCGACATTATTAATGTTATTTATATTTTTATGTTCGGGTATTTTAACTGACAAATCATCAGGTAACATTTTGTTCAATTCTTCTGTCTTACATTTCGACTCAACATTTTCATTTGTTTTCTCTTGCTCTGTGATACTGTCAGCCAGTTGTTTGTCTAGCTGCCTCTCTGTTTTCTCTTTCACAGAGTCTTCTAGTTCAAAGATCTCAGTATTGCTTCCTTGTTCACTGTCGCTTCCTTTTAGATTGGGCATTTCTATTATTTTTGTAGCACCCTCTGATACAGTCCTTTTGTCACTGACTTTGCTGTAGTTTTCTTGTTCCTTTCTATCTCCTATAATCTGAGTGATTTCTGGCTGCTTCGTCACATCTTCTGCGAAATATGTTGATTTTTTGTTTTCAATATTGTCATCAGTTCTGCTGCTTTCTACCACCTTATTGCTTTGCGAATCCTGTAATATCGCCCCTCTATCATCATGGTTTTCATGTTCTCTGCAACTTTCAAATGTTTCCTCCCCTCTTTGTGTCTTTATTACAGTTTCCACTAATGATTTGGACAGATTGTTTTCGATGTTACTGTCTTGCTCTTTATCAGTTACTTCAAATAGTTCTGGGGCACCCTTAAAGACACCTTTATTATCAGTGATCCGATTCTGATCTTTATCATTTTCATGTGTATTGTTTATATTTTGGCCAAAATTGTTTATTTCGACGTTATTTTCATCCTTTATCATTTTCTCCACTTCATATTTCGTCTCAGTAATCTCATTCTCAGTAGAAACATCTCTTACCACGTCATTTACTACATCATATTTAGGGCTTTCTGTTGTAGGCGTAACTAAATCCTTAATTTTAGTAGGTTTCTCCTTGTCATTAATCAACACTTCTTTATCAGTCGATTTGTGCCCAGCCTCTTCAGAAACACCACTTCCAATACTTAAAATTTGTGCTTCTTTTAACTCGTCGATTGTTAACAGCTGAGTATCTTTAATAGCATCATTTACTGATTGAGTGGCTTTTGAATCAATTGGCTTATCATCATCAGATCTTCCATGTATTATTTGTAATTCCTTAACATTTTCATCCAGTATGATCGTTTCAATTTCGATACTAAGAGTTTTTATTTGTTCAGGATTTGCTAAAACTCTGTTGCCGGAATCTAAGCATGAAGACTGAAGTGAAGCTGCCTTATCAACAGCATATTTCTCTTTTTCTTGCTCGTATTCGTCAAATGTATGTCCAGTGGCATTTAAAGACTGCAAAATGTTAGAATCCATGGCTTTTATATCTGTAGCAACCTCTGTGCTATATTTAATGATCCCCTCCTTTGCTAGATATATTATTCTCTTCTCTATGTTATTTAACTGTCGTTCTAATTGTCGTGTTACCAATATTCCGAGATGCTGCTCTCCTTCATCCATCAAACTGGATGATAAAGATTTTTCCACAAGTGCAATTCCGTTATGCAACTTCTGTATTAAAGAATATATTTCTTGCAGGAATACTGGTTTTGGCTCTGGATGAATCATTGCATCTTTGTGAAAAATTATTTTATCCAGGTTTTGTAAACATTTTGTTACGTCCTGTATGGGAGTGGACAATTTCCTGATTTTCTTCCTCGGAAGCATTTTTTGCCGACTCCATAATATTTTTTTCAGCTTTATGGAGATTTTCAACTATATGAGCTACCAAGTCAGCTGAAATTTCAGAGTGGCACATTTCTTGCACAGCTTTTAAATCTTCACAACTTTCAAGAGAATGTGCATTCTCTCCCAAAATTGCAACACACTCTTGGAGTTGCTTTATGGATTTTCAAGACTATAAATTCAGATTTCTCAACGAGTTTATCACTATTTATATTTTCAATGTCTCAACAGGATATGCTCAGCTGGTAAGGACTTCCTTCAAAGCACACATGGTTCTGCTAGTTCTGCAAATGTAAGGTTCTTTGTCTGTCCAGAGTACTGTCTTGCACATCTTCATAACTTCTGCTTTTTCAATCAATGCAACCACTTTCTTGAGTTCAACTATTGGAACTGCCAATCCTGCTTTTATTTGAGCAATGTCTAATTCATGTGCAAGATTAGCTTCCCAGATAGTATGTTTTTCTGTGCTTGGGCAAGTGATTTCTTTATATTTTCCAAAGGTTGTGTAATTTCATCAAGCAAGATATAGCTTGTAACTGAGCTGAGAATTTGTTACTCTCACTTTCAGCACCTGACACTTCCACAGAAGCGTGCAATTCTTTTGCAATTTCTGGAATGTTTGATGTTTTAACACTCGCAGATTCTTCTTTCAAGCCTTGCTTTTCTTCAAAGACTTGGAACATGTCCTCATTAACATCTTTCACTGATTTTACAATCTGCATTTGAGCTTCATGAAGACCATCATTATGGACTAGAGATTTAGCAGAAATTCCAGATTGATGGGGTTCTTGTGTTTTTTGTAAATCTGCACAACTTGAAAGAAGATGAGTTTTCTCTTCTAAAAGAGCAACACACTCTTGAAGATGCTTCACAGGATTTTCTAGACTAACAACTACTGATTTTTCAACAAGTTTGTCACTATTTATATTCCCTAGTGTCTCAACAGGAATATGCTCCAGCTGAGAAATGGCTTCTTTCAAAGCACAAATGGGTTCTGCTAGTTCTGCAAACACAAGTTTAATTGTTTTGTCAGGAGAGCTTTCTTGCAAGTATTCATAAACTTCTGCTCTTTCAATCAATGCAACCAATTTCTTGAGCTCTAAAACTGGAACAGCCAAACCTACATTTATTTGAGCAACGTCTAATTCATGTGCAAGATTAGATTCCCCAGATAGTATGTTTTCTTGTGCTTGGGCGAGTGATTTCTTTATATTTTCCAAAGGTTGTGTAATTTCATCAAGTAAAGCTACAGCTGTTGGTTGAACTGAGAATTCTGTAATCTCATTTGCAGCACCTAATCCTTCTGTAGAAGTGTACAATTCCTTTGCAGTTTCTGGAATGTCTGATATTTTATCACTCACAGTCTCCTCTATCAAACCAAGCTTTTCTTCATAGCCTTGCAAAACTTCGCCACTTACAGTTTTTACAATCTGGTTTTCTACTCCATGTTTATCTTCAACAACATGTACTAAAGCGTTAGCAGACATTTTTGGGAGACAGGATTCTTGCATTGCCTGTAAATCTCCACAACTTGAAAGAAGGAGTGTTTTCTCTTCTAAAAGGGAAACACACTCTTGGAGTTGTTTTATTGGATTTTCCAGATTAACAAGTACTGACTTGTCAACAAGGTTTTCACTATTTAGATTTTGTAATGTCTCAACAGGAATACTCTCCAGCTGGGAAAGGGCCTCCTTCAATGCACACACTGGTTTCGCTAATTCTGTAAACACAAGAGTATTCCTTTGGTCAGGAGTACCTTCTTGCACAACCTCATAAATTTCTGATCTTTCAATCAATGCAACCACTTTCTTGAGTTCAGTTATTGGAACAGCCAATTCTGCTTTTATTTGAGCAACGTCTAATTCATGTGCAAGATTAGCTTCCCCAGATAGTATGTTTTCTTGTGCTTGGGCGAGTGATTTCTTTATATTTTCCAAAGGTTGTGTAATTTCATCAAGCAAAGCTACAGCTGTTGGTTGAACTGAGAATTCTGTAATCTCATTTGCAGCACCTAATCCTTCTGTAGAAGTGTACAATTCCTTTGCAGTTTCTGGAATGTCTGATATTTTATCACTCACAGTCTCCTCTATCAAACCAAGCTTTTCTTCATAGCCTTGCAAAACTTCGCCACTTACAGTTTTTACAATCTGGTTTTCTACTCCATGTTTATCTTCAACAACATGTACTAAAGAGTTAGCAGACATTTTTGGGAGACAGGATTCTTGCATTGCCTGTAAATCTCCACAACTTGAAAGAAGGAGTGTTTTCTCTTCTAAAAGGGAAACACACTCTTGGAGTTGTTTTATTGGATTTTCCAGATTAACAAGTACTGACTTGTCAACAAGGTTTTCACTATTTAGATTTTGTAATGTCTCAACAGGAATACTCTCCAGCTGGGAAAGGGCCTCCTTCAATGCACACACTGGTTTCGCTAATTCTGTAAACACAAGAGTATTCCTTTGGTCAGGAGTACCTTCTTGCACAACCTCATAAATTTCTGATCTTTCAATCAATGCAACCACTTTCTTGAGTTCAGTTATTGGAACAGCCAATTCTGCTTTTATTTGAGCAACGTCTAATTCATGTGCAAGATTAGATTCCCCAGATAGTATGTTTTCTTGTGCTTGGGCGAGTGATTTCTTTATATTTTCCAAAGGTTGTGTAATTTCATCAAGTAAAGCTACAGCTGTTGGTTGAACTGAGAATTCTGTAATCTCATTTGCAGCACCTAATCCTTCTGTAGAAGTGTACAATTCCTTTGCAGTTTCTGGAATGTCTGATATTTTATCACTCACAGTCTCCTCTATCAAACCAAGCTTTTCTTCATACCTTGCAAAACTTCGCCACTTACAGTTTTTACAATCTGGTTTTCTACTCCATGTTTATCTTCAACAACATGTACTAAAGAGTTAGCAGACATTTTTGGGAGACAGGATTCTTGCATTGCCTGTAAATCTCCACAACTTGAAAGAAGGAGTGTTTTCTCTTCTAAAAGGGAAACACACTCTTGGAGTTGTTTTATTGGATTTTCCAGATTAACAAGTACTGACTTGTCAACAAGGTTTTCACTATTTAGATTTTGTAATGTCTCAACAGGAATACTCTCCAGCTGGGAAAGGGCCTCCTTCAATGCACACACTGGTTTCGCTAATTCTGTAAACACAAGATTATTCCTTTGGTCAGGAGTACCTTCTTGCACAACCTCATAAATTTCTGATCTTTCAATCAATGCAACCAATTTCTTGAGTTCAGTTATTGGAACAGCCAATTCTGCTTTTATTTGAGCAACGTCTAATTCATGTGAAAGATTAGATTCCCCAGATAGTATGTTTTCTTGTGCTTGGGCGAGTGATTTCTTTATATTTTCCAAAGGTTGTGTAATTTCATCAAGTAAAGCTACAGCTGTTGGTTGAACTGAGAATTCTGTAATCTCATTTGCAGCACCTAATCCTTCTGTAGAAGTGTACAATTCCTTTGCAGTTTCTGGAATGTCTGATATTTTATCACTCAGCTTTTCTATCAAAGCGAGGCTTTTCTTCATAGCCTTCATCACTTGGTCACTTTCAGTTTTTATAATCTGATTTTCTACTCCATCAATATCTTCAACAACTTCCATATTAAAGGTTCAGCTGTCATTTCCAGACACGGGACTCTTGAATTGCTTGCAAATCTTCACAACTTGAAATAGACTGTACTTTCTCTTCTAAAAGTGCAAACACAGTCTTGGAGTTCCTTTACGTTTTTCTAGACCAACAAGTACAGTTTTGTTAAAATACTGTCCTCTTTCAAATTCTCTAGTGTCCTTGTCAGGAGTATGTTCCAGATGAGAAAGAGCTTGCTTTAAAGCACATATAGTTTCCTGCTAATTTCTTCAAAGACAAGTTTCTTAGTTTGGTCAGGACTACTTCTTGAACGTCTCATAAACTTCTGCTCCTTCAATCAACGCAACCAATTTATTGAGTTCTACAACTGGAACTGCCAAACCAACTTTTATTTGAGCAATGTCTAATTCACATGCTTGATTAACTTTCGCAGAAGAATGTTTTCGTGTGTTTGGGCAGTGATTTCTTTATATTTTCCAATGGTTTTGTTATTTCATCAAGTAAAGATACAATTGCTGATGGTTGATACGATCAATTCGAAATGCTTCATTGCAGAAACTAATCCTTCTGTAGAAGTGTACAATTCCTTTGCAGTTTCTGGAATGTCTGATATTTTATCACTCGTAGGCTTTTCTATCAAGCGAGGCTTTTCTTCATAGCCTTTCATCACTTGGTCACTTTCAGTTTTTATAATCTGATTTTCTACTCCATCAATATCTTCAACAACTTCCACTATTAAAGGTTCAGCTGTCATTTCCAAGACACGGGACTCTTGAATTGCTTGCAAATCTTCACAACTTGAAATAGACTGTACTTTCTCTCTAAAAGTGCAACACAGTCTTGGAGTTCCTTTACCGGTTTTTCTAGACCAACAAGTACAGTTTTGTTAATAATACTGTCTCTTTCAAAATTCTCTAGTGCCTTGTCAGGAGTATGTTCCAGATGAGAAAGAGCTTGCTTTAAAGCACATATAGTTCCTGCTATTTCTTCAAAGACAAGTTTCTTAGTTTGGTCAGGACTACTTTCTTGAACGTCTTCATAAACTTCTGCTCCTTCAATCAACGCAACCAATTTATTGAGTTCTACAACTGGAACTGCCAAACCAACTTTTATTTGAGCAATGTCTAATTCACATGCTTGATTAACTTTCGCAGACAGAATGTTTTCGTGTGTTTGGGCAAGTGATTTCTTTATATTTTCCAATGGTTTTGTTATTTCATCAAGTAAAGATACAATTGCTGACTGAGTTGCTATTTCACGATTCACACTTGCAACACCTGATGCTTGCATTGCAGAAGACAATATGTTTACACTTTCTGGAGTATATGGTACTTTATCATTTGTAGACTGTTCTATGAAAACACTTTTTTCTAAATGGTCCACTGACACTGCTTCACTAAACAGCATTAGCGAGTTTTGAACTATTTCTATTTTTTGTGAAAATGTTTGAATTATGCCTCTGTTTGTTTCTTTATTAAGAAAAGGTAAAGTTTTTTCGTTATGTATTTTCTCATTCATGATATGAATTGCGTGCTTTATTTCGTTAACCTTAAGTTTTAAATCACTAACACTTTCTTTTGGAATTTCACTTCCAGTCAAAATACATGTTTCCACAGGAGATGTGCATTTTTGCAAGTCTGTACATAATACATCTATACCTTTTATTGCCTGCATTAATTCGTTTTCGAACAGACTCTCTGTTGAGTTTTCTAGTACCAATTTTTCAACCAAAGGTATAATCTCTTTCAATTCTAACAACGACTGAACCATATATGGGAAGTAATGCATTTTATTTTCAGTAAGCTTTTGCTCATTTTTTGGTTCTCGCGAAATATTCGGTGCAGTAAGACATGCTTGTCTCTCATCTCCCTGTACAGAAGCAGTCGATGTGGATGAACATGCAGATTCTTTGTGCGTGTCTCTTTCTTTTTCACTTATATCAGTGTAATTTTCTACAAAAGAGAGTAAATGATCGATTTCTTCAACATGTTCAGCCATACGAATATTCAGTGTAACATTAGGTTCAATTTTTTGCACATTACACTCCCCAACAACTAATATGTTATCTTCAATGTCTAATGTCAAGCTCATTAATTGTATACCTTTTTCAGCAAGTGATTTTATTGAGCAGAGGAAATCAGATTTGTTACTATCCTCCTTGTTTTCTTCTATAAATGTTACGAATTTCTGAATTTCTTCTAAGGGTTTTTCAATTGTCTTCAGAATATTAATAATGTCTTCTGTCAGTCGGTCATTGTTGTTTAGGCAAATTTGTTGCTGTATCTGGGCTATACTGTTTCTTAATTTTTTCAATGGAACTGATAAAATTTGGCAGACAGATGCTTGCAAATGTTCAGTAATACTGATTGGAGCTTCTTCCAGTTCTGATTGCTTTGTTAAAGGACACTGGACTGGAAGAGCAGTTTCGTTCCTTTGGGCGATATTTTCTAATAAGCGAGTTTCAGGTGATACAGTGTCATGGTATGACTGGCAATCTGTTTTATCATCTTTCTGCAAGAAGTAGTTTTGTATCTCTTGCACAGAAATTAAAAATTTTTCAACAAGTAAATGTTCTTGCTCTGAAAGAGTTGGTAAACTGGGCTCTCTGCCTATTTCCTTGTCAAGAAAATGTACATTTTTACTCAACTCATTAATGGCACCTTGAAGAGTGTTGGGTTCGATATTTTTATTATGATCAGAGCCAATATTTTCAGGCAATGATGCAACCGCACTTTGTAGTTGCGTAAGAAGTAATTGAAATTGTTTAATAGGTGGGATGAGAAGTTTAAAAACAGGATGTACTTCATCGCCACGCCTTTGTTCAAAAACAAATTTTTTAATGGCTTCACATACTTCTTGCAGTTTAAGAACTGGTGCTTCACATGTGCCCAAGTACTTCAGGGGTGTCAAAGTGGGAGAAACTTTATTAGAAGCATTTACATTTTCATCTCCTGTTTCAGAGAAATGTGATTCTTTACCACCTATTAATAATCTAACTGTTTCCGAATTAACTGAATCGCTACCACCAAATACTTTTTGTAATTCAGTAATTGGTTTTTCAGTGGCAGCAAGAAGGGCTGTAAGAAATGTCCTGATTGACTGACTGGTTTCGGAAGTAGCTAGTTCTTGAATCTGTTCAGTACACTCCATGAGTAATTGAAGAGGAGCAGACATATTTTTCATAAATACAGAAGCTATATCTTTCTGGGTATTACCTTTTTGTTCGAGTTCTTCTAACGACTTGCACAGGTCTTCTGTCGCAGCTCCTATTGTAGTAAGTATATTTTTACCTGTTGTTTGTAAAAGTGGATTGTTACGCTCCTTTTTCAGTCTCTTTTCCATATCAATATGAATGTTTTTGAGGCTTTGGATACAAGATGCCACTTTTTTCAAGGAATCCTCGTCGAGACTAGTTATGGCTGTTTTATCAGGTCTCATTGGCATAATTTCTTGCATATCTTCAAATTGTTTTGTATTTGGGGTAAAATTATTTTCGTTTTCTTCATTAAGTGCTTCGAAGTGTACCATATATTGAATTCCAGTCAATTCCTTACGCAAATCTTGCATTGGTTGGGCTAAATTTTCAACCAATTCCAGGACATATTCGGATAAAGGGTCAGAAGCAGGTTCCAAAGCTGTTTGTTTTTTAACTAATGAAATTCCTTTTCTGAGCTCAGAAACTGAACCAGTCAAAGATTTTAGCAGTCCTACTCCTAATTTTTGCGATATGCTTTGTCCTTGCATATCGTGATCTATCATAATTAAACACTGAAATAAGTCATTTAATGGTACTGCAAGGTCTTCTAAGATTGAAAGACTTTCTCTTTCACTTAGAGGCTGTTCGTCAGGTCCCAAAAATGCTTGTGTTTCTATTACCTGAAACCCTTGTTCTAATTTGTGAAGAGAATTTTGAAATGAATCAAAAACTTTCTGACTAGTTTTGACTACAAGCACAGGATCCACAATATATCTTTCTATTTCATCCAACTCATGCTGCAAAATTTCCAAAGGATGCAATAATGATTCCATCGCGATGCTTTCAGGAGATAACCTTCCCGATGTCCCAGATACTGTTTTTTGTATTAAAAATATAGCTTGTCGCAATTCCTGGACAGGCTGAATACATCTGTCCATTTTCTTAACTTTGCCTTCTAGCGACGAAAATGTTGTAAGTTCGGAACTTTGTTGTTCGTCTTTCTCCAATATTTCAAGTAACTCTTGAAAGGGTTGGGTAAGAGATGATATTAGATATATATTGGCTGCTGTAGATCCAGACTTTATGCCAGAACCAAGAACTTGCTGTTCTACTTGAATTAAGCTCTGCTGAAGTTCTAACAATGGCTCACTTATGGATTTGAGTATTTCTTCGGGAATAACAGATTCGTGAGGCATTTTTGCGATTGTGTTGGTACTCTCTATACGATTTCGAAGTTCTTCCACAGACCTTAAAGCTCCTTGAATAACAAGCAAATTTTTGTTTTCGGTGACTTCTAAGTCTCCAATATTTACTGAGTATTCCTTTTCTATATGTGACAGAATTTCGCATAAGGTGTTTGCATGTAAGTTGACAACTCTTAGCATTTTAAGAAGACTGCTTTCTTCTGAATCATTATGAGAGCTGCACAGTTGAGATGTTACAACTTCTAATTTGTTTTCAATCAATTTTATAGCATCTTTTATAACTTCTGATGTAGTTATTTTCAGAACCTTATCTTCTGCTTGCGGTTGTTGGGCTTTCCTTTGTATGAGATTGAGTGAGTCGACGAAATCGGCGATTGGTGTAATTAATTCTTCAATCACCTCTAAATTATTTGTGTGTGTCCTCACTAAAGTTTCATCCTGTGCAATACAGCTCTGAATCTTCAAGAGTTCTGTCTCCAATGATTTAATGGGCATTGAGAGCTCTGAGAAAGAACTTAACTGTTTAAGTTTAGGGTCATGGAGAGACGCTGCTCCTAATTTTTCCAGCATTTTATCAGAATTATGAATTAAATGTTTAATTTTGAAAAGTCCGGTAAGTTTTTCAATTTCTGATCCAAGTTTCTTCATTATTTCCAGTGCTGCATGGAAGCTCTTTAAGGAAGGATGTAGAGTGGAAAATTTATTGGAAATCTCTTTGGTGTTGTTTTGTACTAATAAAGCACAAGATTCCTCCTGTACTTGTGACACTCCTTCACACAAGATTTGGATTTCACAAACTAATATTTTAGCTACTGCAATGTCTGGTGAACACATTCCAGACCTATCTTTTAATCTGTTTCCGAAATGCTGCTTTGACTTTTTCAATGCAACTTGCAACTTTTCCAGAGACACTGTAAGAAACTCAAAATTTTCTTGTAATTTTGATGGAGGAAAGACAAATGTATCTTGTTGAAATATATTTTCAAAAATATTGATGTATGTGTTTTTTGCATTAGTCATTGGCTCGTTTAAGATTGTAGATAATTTGTGAATATTTGGTTCTGTGGATGCAGCTTCATGCAAATAATGTATGCTTTGGTCAAATAATATAATAGTTTGTGCAACAGATTTCACGAAAGGATTGGTGTCGTCAGTAGAGGCGTAATTTATAGCAACTTGCTTTTCTACATTTCTTAAATTTATCGTCAAGTGTTTCAAAGGTATTACCAGTCCTTCGAATGCCTTTTCCAAAGCTTCTACTTGGTTCTTATTTAGAGCAGTATTTTGTATTGCCTCTAACCTAACTTTCATGTTACTAATTGGCTCAAGAAGTGAACAAACTTTTTCAGTCATTGGACTTTTATAATTTTCAGCATTAAAGTTTTGTAAAATTGATTCTTCAGTCTCAGACAATTTCCTTATGATTGTAGCTGTTGACATATTTAAGCTCTGCAATGCTGTATTTTCTTCATCGCGATTCTGAACTGCGGAAACGAATTCACTGCATTTATTTTCAAAATTTGATAACCCACATTTTAGCAGAGATAATGGGTCTAAGATAGATGATATCCCAGTGACCATTGCATTGTCATCACATTTGAGTTTGGCGTGTTTGGTACTGAGTAGATTGATACTTTCTAGAATCATTTTCTCGTTATCGATCTCATGAAGTGCAAAAGACAGTAAATCTTTAACAGGAGAAACATCTCGGTATGGTTCTGCTCTAAATACAGGCGATGATTCTTCAGAAATTTGATGAGGAATTGTATTGATATTACAATACAATTGAAACACAGGATCTTCCAACATTTTTACTATAAGAAATTTTGTCATTAATGGAGGAAATGCTCCTTCTTCGACAGCTGCTTGTTGTTCGACTATTGACATGCATCTTTTGAACTCTTGGAAAGGTTGTAAAACACATGTTAAAATTTTAGTTCCTACAGCATTAGCATGCAAGCTTTCTGCTGCCTCTATTAGTGATTGTTGCTCTGCTAGAGAAATTCCTCTTTCTAACTCATTTAAGGGCTGTGTTAATGCTGCTAATATAACTGTCCCTGGTCTTTCAGCTTTTATGCCAACCTTAGATTCCGAAACTGATTGTTCTTTTAACATGGATATTGTCTTATGGAGTTCAAAAATAGGATTCCTTACACTATCCAATAAATATAGTTCAAGCTTTTCATTTGAAAATTTGCCTTTAATTTTAAGTTCACTCAGGTCTTTAAAATCAACATTTAATGACTCCTGCATCGTTTCTTGCTGCTTAAGAATGGTAACATCACTCTGAATTTCTTGTATAGGCTGCGAAATATGATCTAATTTGGAGAAATTTGCATTTTCGAGCAACGAGCTCTCTTGTCCATCGCAAATGCATTTCTCTTCTACTAATTCAGTGCTGTTTTGAAAGCCTTCAAATTCTTTGGGTACATTTTCTAAAACAGCTGGACTAGATTTACCACTAAATGATTCATTGGGTTTTGCTTGTGTTGACAATGCCAATCTCTCTTGAATCGGTGGTGTTTGTTCTTTAAGAGCAAGAACACTTGATTTAGCTAAATCTTGTTCCGTTATAGACTGAGCCAATACTTGTGGCTCAACATATACTAAACCCTGTTGAATATCCTGTAAAGATCTAGTAAGGGATTGCAGAAGTGCTGAGTCATCTCCAATTTTCGAACTCTCCCTTATTTGATCATCATTATCTAGTTTAGAAGTACTCAGTTTTGGCAGTTCGGATTCTTTTGAAGACACTGTTGTTTGTTTCTTAACATTTTGTTTCATATCATTCTCAAGGTCTTCCTTTTCTGAACATTTTAATTTTTCTAAATCCTGTTCATTTTTACTCCCGGTTTTAGTGGTATCATCTTGGAGCTCTCTGATATTCTTAGTACCTTTACGTTTTGTTTTTTTACCTGCACTACTCGAAGTGTCAGGAGATATTTTCCCCTTTTTCTTGACTTTATTTTTCTTCTTAATAATGGTTTTCAGCCCATCTCCCTCTTCAGAAAATGAATGATCTTTTTCGACTGACGACTCTTTTGAGTCACTGGAATGAGATTTTTGAGCGAAATCAGTACTTGCACTTGCATCAATTTTAATACTTTCTGTAAGTATTACTTCGCCTTCGTGCATACTAATATCAGTGTGAGGAACCAAACCTTTTCCTTTTGTGAGACCAATATTTTCACTTTCGCTATTAATATCTTTATTAGTCATTGCCGCATCATTGTCAGGAGATCTAGATTTCGTCTTTTGTTTTTGCTGTGAGTTTAAATTCTCAACATTTTCGTTTTGTTTGATTTTAGACTGGTCTTGAAATCCTGCAGATTCATGTAAACATGTTGCTTGTGGTCGATTATTTTCCATGGCTTCAATTGAAAGCATTAAATTCTCGTCTTGTGTCGTTGTTTCCTTAATTTTAGCTGCTTTAACTAAATCATTTATTTCACTTGGCCGTTCCAAAGTTTCTTTTGCACTTGCATAAGTTTCTTCCCTTATTGGTGAATCAGATAGCAGTATTGAAGGTTCATCAAGGAATTCACTCTTGTCTTCATTGACAAACTGTTTTTCGCTTTCTCCTTTATCAGGGGAAAGACTGTGGAATGTTTCACTGTCTTGACAAGACTTGTCAACATCTCTACCAGAAGCTTTCTTTCGAGGAGGTCGCACAGGTGGGGACTGTTCGCCTTTTCTCCTATAGGGGCTTGATGAGGGTAATGAATGCCCAGAATTATCTATTTGAACATTGCTAATTGGCATTCCATCATCTTCGATATCTGGAGATATAACATACAGCGACTGGCCATTCTCTTCTGAATTCGAGAGTTCTTCTAGATCCACATCTGTGCGGAGGTCATCTTCTGCAGTTGTGAAGTACTCGGGCTGACATCAATAACGACTGCTTCCATCAACAGTTTCCCAGAGTTTGATGTCTCCTTCACAAATCTTAGTGGTGGAAGCTCCACTACATTATCCTCTGAAACAAGAACAGATTGGGAGAAATGATAGTTTATAGTCAGATTAAAGATAATAATGATAATAATTATTTTATATGTGTGTGTAAATATTACATTAGTTAATTTTATTTATATACCAATTATACATGCTAATTAAATGTAACTTAACAAATCAGGTGTAACAATAAATGACGAATACCATATATGGGGCCAAATAATAGAGATATTGTCAGTCGAGGTTGTTATAATACCACAAATTTGATTGAAGACTGTGCAATAGTAGCTGAGACACTTTGTACTATTATAGTCTTTGTTCGTAGAAAAATAATCTTATGTTTTATATTTACAGAGCCAACTCAATCATTCACTTCGATCTGCAAAACAGGTATCATGATTATAATTAGTGGGGGAAGAGCAAATAATAAAATAAGAATGAAAATAACGAAAATAAAAGAGGAATTTTTTACAGAATATTATGATATTGCAAATAGCAAATCTTAAAAGTCAAAGAGGAAATGAAAGCAAATAAACTGCATATGTAGGGCTTAAAAGCAACAAGCTGAATGGTGAATGTTGTTGACTCGAGTTGTTTAAAGTAGAAAGAAGATATCTGTAGTTGGCATCGCTAAGAAGTCTTCCGAACTTTGGTTCCAAGTTTGAATCGCGAACCTTGAGTGTGTATATGTCAATCTTAGAGCTCGGAGTTTGTTTACTGGGTAACGAGTCGTACTCCAACTAGCTTAAGTAAGGTTTATTGTAATAATATTGGGGAGCTCAATGCAGATAGTTTGGCAAGTAAAAATTTTCACCCTAGGTGGCACTGGTGTTTCATGTGTAAATTACTTGATTTCCATTTAGTGTGTAAACCAATGAAATAACACCATTTTTAAAATAAATAAAAAGGCCTGCACAAATTTTAAACCTGTAGGTTTGTATTGTGTCAGGACACACACAAAGAACAAACTTAATCATTTGAAACAGGGTGGAAATTTAATGAATTTTGTCTACACATTGTCTAATATTTTGTCACAAAACTTAATTTAGGGCATTTTGGATTGACAGCTACTGTATTTAGATGTGGCAACAGAATGGAAAATTCCTGCTGATGACAGTTCTCTTTAGTTCTTTGTTAAATTCGCAATTTGTTTTTACTAAAATAAGCATGTTTTCCAAAGTCCTAATGCCAAATACAATTTAATTTTTACTGTTTACACTTGTAAACATCATTCGAGGATGTGCATAATAATTACAAAACAAAGTCACTGTCCTAAAGAAAAGATTGTCAACCTTTGACGAGGGCCTCAAAATTGACAGGGGGATGTAAATCATCAGGACTGTGGGAACATTGGTCAATGAGAAGGAAGAACTTTTAAGTTTGTTCAGTAGTTCATCAGATATAAAAATGCAGCAGCTATGGAGGGAACTTTGAACTAGGGTGGAGGCAAATTAGATGAATCAGTGGCAGGTGCCTGAGAATAAAAATTAAGAAATTTCCCCAAAACCAATACCTAACATATTTTGTTTATTCATAGCTCATTTTACAACAGGTATATACGAACAAAGGAGGAATTATCACTGTGAAAATTTGTTGTCTGCTTTTTTATTACAGGGTGATTAAATTTTGATTATGATATAAATAACTAGTTATTTGTGTGTTGCAATAAGTTCATAGATAAATGTTTAATAATTTCATACTAATTTCTTTTTTATGTTTAAGGAAAGAATTTAAGAGCATTACTGAACATGTATTTTCCCTTGCCAAACAAATTAAATAAGTGATCTTTAACGATTTGACCTCTAGAACATCTTAATAGTGCGAACACAGGAAGCCACACAAGCAAAAATGGTTTGCAGGTTAAATTTTAATTTTGAGAGTATCGCTTATAACACACCCAGTGAGTAGATGACTGGCATTGATGCACTGGTGAAGCGACACGTTCATAAAATAAAATAGAAACTAAATTCAGTCAGCATAAATTAAAATATTACACTTCTGCATATATTTTCACTTATATATCCGAAGGATTTTCATATTGTAACGTACACTTAAGAAGGTTCCGTGCATGCTGAGTTAATCGTGATCACAGGTCCTCTAAATAACGAAATGTGCAAGCCATACAGGGATGTGAAACACAGGAAGAGCACGTACCTGAGACATGCTCGGACAGCTGGTCGGCGTACATCTCGACGACCTGCAGCGCCTCTTCCTCGGTGAGGTCCGGGGTCTCATACAGCGACACCGACACCTCCTTGCCGTCGAAGGAGAAGGACAGCTCGGCGCGCTCGTCCAGCGTGGCCGAGTGATCAGTGGTGGTGTCGGGCATCTGCGACGTGCGCTCCTCGTGGATCGTGGAAAGGGACGGGTTCCTAGCCAGGGCGTGCCCACCCGCTGCAATCTTGCTGAGCGCTTCCCCGCCCCCCTCCTGCAGCATCCGCTCTGCGACAGAACACACACGCTTACACTACTCACTGTCACCACGACTTACCAGCGTGTGATACATCAGCTGATGTTGTCACATCTGCGAGATTTCGGAAGCCTGTAAACAAAAACTTTGAAAGACCAATGTCTAACTTGTGGGCAAATATTGTGCCAGAGTGATTCATTTCTGCCGAGCTGTTTCTCAAACCAAATCCCTAAAAATAGTGAGTAGTAACAAATACATATTCAGATAAAAGCACTTATTACCGAATATACTTTTCTACTGCCAGATGCTGAAGTCACAAATTTATCTCATAGAACCTCATAAAGCTGCAATGCTCGTTTACATTGTTTCTGTCCGGAAGAAAGTGTAAACATTTGAGAATAAAAACTACAATATTGACAACAGTATGAGGATATCGTGAGCAGCATGAAGATATTGATAACAGTTTGAGGATATCGTGAGCAGCATGAGGATATTGAAAACAGTTTGAGGATATTGCGAGCACCATGGGGATATTGAGAACAGTGTGAGGATATCGTGAGCAGCACGAGGAAATTGGGAACAGTTTGAGAATGTTGGGAGCAGCACGGCGTTACCCAGTGATGAAGATGCAAGAGGGTAGACTTTGTGGCGCGATATTCACCCTCGAATCCGAGCAGGGAGGCGGAGGAGGAGGCGGTGCCCATGCAGTTGTGCGCCTCGCAGGTGTAGGTGCCGAGGCAGCAGGTGCCGTCCTGGCCGGACACGATGCGGTGGATGTCGCCCGGCTGCAACTCCCGTCCGTCCTTGTACCAACGCAGCACCGGCTGTGGTACGCCGATTACCTGCCGCCATACACACACACACGCCACTCAGTGACGCACATACAGAGTCGAACATCTGCAGGTTGTCGCAGATTAAAGATACAGTAGAATGATACTCTTCTTCTGCGTTCGTCCCCAACATTGGCTCTGTTATTGCCACATGTTAAAACAACGAGGTGCTGATTGTTTACATTTAGTATTAGTTTAACAACAAACCGGACAAAAAAATTAGTAACTTGACCACATTATAAAAAATGCTCGTTTTAGCGGAGTTAAAAGTACTGTACTAGTATTTAAAAACACTTATTTTAGTAAGCAGTGTGGTAACCATAGTCGAAACCACATGGTTATGACAGTGTTGGAATACAGTAGTAGTTATTGCTCCGCTGACATGCACAGACTATTATTAATTGGGCACATTTGTTTACCGCGTACAGCCTCGGCCATTACGGGGACCTGTTATGACTTCCGTTATATTATCCTGGTATTTATGCTCACCAGTTGTGATAAGTCCCTATATCTACCTATGTACCAGCTAGCTATTTCTTTATGGGATTTTATGTTTTCCACGTAATTTATAAAGTGATGCAAAGTATTTTTCCCCTCTGAGGATACTGTGCATCAGTTTTTGTTGTTTTCTTACAAACAAGTTTTTGTTTTAATAAGTCTTGGACGCGAGTGTGTTATCTCATAGACATTTTCACAGCTGTAAATAACATATATATATATATAGCTTAAATACAAGAAGATTAATAAGATATTTTAAAGTTTAAAGTAATTCTTTAAAAATCGTTGCAAAACAACCCCACGTTACGGTATCTCTCTGATTGCTGGTTTGCGGTTCCCGCCCGTAAATCAAACTCAACTGACTAAGGTTAGGTATGTAATCGGCGAAGGCTCGGGCTCGTGAGGGCCCCAGGAAACCTCACACGCGCTCCGAACATCCCTGAGCAGTCACATGAAGGAGTCTCAGCAGGAAACTTCGTCCGACTGCCGTGGTAATACTAAATGTTCATGGCAATTGTGGGTTCTCCCGCCATGAACCCACCCCCGTCCGACCGTATTGAAGGGAAAGCCGACGTCCACACCACAGAATACTTAAAGAGTTCAGGATGTGGCAGAATTCTATGTCAATACATCGCGGAAACATTCCTCACATCTGGAGGATGAAAAAATGTTATATGAGCATAGGTCCGCAAATACTTCGTTTTTGTAATACAGCCCGTTATACATAACGTACAGTGTGTGGCCAGCGGGCTGGATCATGTTACCGTGGAATGCCATCGCAGCGTTTGTTTACATGGTACACGACATCTCACACTACGACACCACACCTAGAACAGCAGGAACTGCACAGGAATAAGTTACACATGTGTGAAAGCTTAACGTCGCCACTAAAGGAAATGTTCAAAATACCCTCCTTCAGAGCACGAACACATGCATCAACCCACCGTTAAATGGACACCCGGATGCGTTGATGAATACCTGGAAAATTCCTGACTGTTTCGCAACCCAGTACAATACGGTTACGGAGGGTGCCCACATTGTCCACTGGGGTTGCGTACACAAGTGCCTTTAAATATCACTACAAATTGAAGTCTAGTAGATTCAAATCAGGGCTCCTCGGGGGGCAGGTGCGGGGCTGCTAAATACAGCTGCAATGGCATTCCACAGTAATATGATCCTCACCTCGGGCCATACGCTGTACGTTAAGTATTACGGGCTGTAGAGAAGAAACGAAGCGTTCGCGGACCTATGATCATATAACATTTTTTCGTCCTCCAGACGTGAAGGAATGTTTCTCCGAAGTATTGACATGGAAATTTTGAACATTCTATATAAAAGTGAATTAGTGTGTACAATTTCGATCTCCAGTTGCAAGCGCAACTGAAATGACCTCAGCGGCCTGAGATACGGCGGTACGTGACTCACCAGACGACAGCCCGACCAATAGGAAACATTCTGTAGCATGCAATAGCCGGTCACGGCCGTGTCCACAGCTTCACGCGGAATATAAACGATAGAGGACGCCTTCCACGAAAGCAACCGCCGTGAAAATTCGGTTCTGTATATTTACATTTTCTGTGCCTGCACAACGATCTCGTCCTTTGCCATTCCCAGTGAGACCGCAAATACCCGATAAACGATTAGTCCAGCTCCGCGCCTCCCACGCTAACACCAACACGATTGCTCGTGAATCAAGTCCAAGTCCAGACCGATAGGCAACTACCCCTTTTGGAAAACTAGGCGTGGGGAACGACCGAGAGTTTGCTTCACTCTGAACGACCAATCAGGGTCGTCCGGTGGTACACGGGAAGCCGGAGGGTCCCCTTGGGATAGGGTAGGTTATTCGAGAGGCACTCGTAGCCCTTTATACGTGTATGTCACACTAGTGCCGCACTTACAGGGCATGTAGTGTAGGGAGCACATGTCCACTCCTGAGCAACATGATCCTGAGGTCCAACACCGATTACTGATCGCGCCACTATTTGTCAGTACACATAAGAAAACCACATCGCTTGAATTCTTACATCGCACAACTGTTTACATAAATCTCGTTGCACGTGTTTTACACTTCCTGCGACTGCGTTTTATCGCCACAAATTTGTGTTTAACAATTAATTCTTTTGGAAGGCAGAATCACGGGTTTGGTGGGAAAAATAAGTGCAATGAAACATCATTTCACTGTTGTAGTACATGATTTTGACTGTACTTTTGGCAAATCGTGAAACAATGTTGGAGACATATTGCAGTTGCCTCAGCACTGCTTGAAATCCTTGCTTATGTTTTTTCTTAACGTGATAATCTGGAATTAATTGCATGGAGGGTGGGCAATACGCACAATGCTTGATAAATGATCATTTGTACAGAACGGATAATATTTGTGAATACACGCCAAATGAAAATGTTTACTTCGTCTGCAAAGTTAAATATAGGTGAGCGGTAGATGATTGTTAATATAATAATTGTCTTTCACAAATACATCTACAGAGTATAAACATTTTCTATCGCTGTTTCAATAAATACTTATGGTTCAATGCAAGCAGTGCATAGACGCTTCATTGGCTGATGATAACGTTCTAACGAAAAGTATCTCTAAATTTAGTAACGAATATATGTAGATTCTTTGTAGCTAAACATTCTTGCTACAATAAAGTAATACCTTTAAAGTTCAGAATTAATGCTACAAAGTACATTAAAAAAAATAATAACCAATACATCCACATTCAATGATAACATGTCAACGAGCATAACGTTCGTGACTGAGAATGGTTGTCCCTGGTTATTGTTTACGAGTAAACTTTGACGTTTCTCATTCCAACTATCACTTATAAATAGGGGCAAGATTTTGTGGTGTTACTTTAAGGAGAATTTTGTTTTTAAAATACCTGATTTCGGTGTTACCAGTTTTATTATGAAAGTCTAGGAAATTGAAACATCATAACTAAAATTGTGCATTATTAGAGCCAACATTATACTGAGTTATTTTAATGCAAATGTTATTATTAAAAATTGTTGATAATTTATTCTTTTAGGCATGCTTCAATAAAAATTTTATAACGTTTATGCAATTGATTAAAAAAGAGAAATCAATTTATTTGAACAAAGGTAATGCAATTTTAAAAGGATTTTTTCCTTCGTAACTTGTATGTTGAGGATACTTAACTGTGTAAATTTTTAGTTACAGTCTTAAATAAATGGCTTGGCTATGGTTTTATACAGAAAAATATCATTCATTGCTGGAAATATAATTATTTTTATAACAATTAAATATAACAATTTTGCTATTCTCATTAAATGGTCATTTCTCATCCACATTGTATTCAATACTTACTGCTCTTATTCACTGAGCCTCAATGACAACAGCTTAAAATTTATTTCTTTTCTTCCCATTATCTGAAAACTTAAATTATTCTTATCATCGCTCAGTTGATACATTTTTGGATACAGATTGTTGGTCATGGTTTCACAGATAAAATAATATATTTGCACTAAATTTCATTTATTCTGTGTTTTAACTGAAATTTCTGCGTTAGGCGGTGTATAACTTGCATTTCGGTGTTTGGCGGTGTATTAACTTTCGTTCCGGTGTTATTTCGGTCGTATTGCTATTCACCGTATAATCTTGGCTCTCCTTATAAACCATCGCTGTTGCTATCACAAGGAAATGTTTCAGGGGCATTGTACAAAGTTGAGAATTATAGCTAGGATCGTCGAGTCACACAGGTAGGGTAACATTACCTTGCATTCCAAGTTGACGGCGCCTTCGTCAGAGAGTATGGCCCGCAAGCACTCCAGGAACCTGGGTTTCTTGAAATGTTTTGGAATGCTCAGTTTCAGGTAGCAAGACGTGACGCTGTGGCCAAACTCGTTCGAAGCCACGCATTTCCACTCCGCCTGCAATAAACATCGTTTAAAAGAAAGAATGTAGTCTTTCCATAAAATTACGAACTTTTTTTTTTTTTTGTTGCTCGTAGATAAAAGACTACGCACTGGTCTAAATTTGTAAAGGTGATACTACGAATGAAAATATTTTCCATTTGAACAAATGTCTCTTGACAGAATTGCAGTTCTGAATAAAATTTAAGTTTATGTTACATGAAAATAGCGATACACCTGTATAAATGTTTTTCTTAATTCATTATGATATTTTAATAATACAACTAGTTTACTTGAATTATAATTTCATTTTGGCTTTTCATTTTATGTCAGGGATAATCTGAGGTGATTAAATTCTTAATTTAACTTTACGTGTAGAAATAGCATACACATTAATAGATTAAACAAGAGTCAACCTGAAACATTATGACCTAAAGACACCTTATCAACCTCGAACACATATATAAATATCGACAGAAAGAAGTTTTGATAAGGTAATAAATTAATAGAGGAAAAAGTCTATCCAGTGTAATTTAAGACTATTTCATAATCTTGCAAGTATGATAGAATGCCAGGGACAGATCGCTAGAGAGAGATGAAACATGAGCGAAATTCGCGTCACTCGCTGCGGTGTGCGTGTAGTCTCAATGAAATAACAATATAAATCAATGAAATACGAACGAATGAAGCAACAATACACGCCAAACATTTAGAAACACAATGAGAACTTCTACACGAATTGAAACAGTAGTATTTCGCCGCACTCAACCACTGAAAGTTCTTGACTGCATAATTCAAACATCTCGTGCACTGTGCTTAAAGAATTCGCCCGAAGAAAATTATATGTCACATTGTTTTCATTACTTAAATATGTGCAGTATAATTACGCGCCTTTCGCTCTTCACAGTGTTAAAACATGAAAAACAAAAATATTAGTGAACATTAACTTTTTTTTTATTCATCAGCATGCACTAGGCAGTTTAATGGAAACTAAGAACTGCGTTTATCCCGCCTTCTGCCAATATTTTAATGTTTCATGTGCAGAACATTGAGGAATGGCACCAACATTTTCAGCCGTAACTATTCAGTGTTAAGATATGGAACTACTTTCTCTCAATCATTACCAACTTAACTGGGCATAAGCCAATCGATGTAGGGGCAACGACAATTTTCAGAAGTTTGATTTCAAAAAGTGATTTAATGAATGGGAACAGTTTATAACTATTATAATAGTTTTTTTCTTCTTTTTTTTACACGAGGAGAGCAGAGAGTTCGGTGATCCTTGCTGGGCGACGCGCTCTGAGGGCGGTCGGCAGCACGCTCGCGAGTGCGGTCGCTCACCTGGTCGACGATCTCGAGCGGTTGTATGTGCAGGTTGTAGGTGCCGAGGACCTCCTTGGAGCTCGTGTATCGCTCGTTGTCCAACACCAGCTCGTCGTCGCGGTACCACGCCACTTGCGGCTCTGGCACCACGCTCACTGCAACAACACCCCCGCACTATTAAGAGGACTATGTACTGAAACGTTTTTCTGTACTGAAGCGTGTAAACGCGTATCTCGGCAAATAAAAATTTTGGAAATAAGAATTTTTGTCAGAAAGGATAAAAGAAAACTATTATCTATGTCCCTATCATTTTACTTTTTTCGTATTAAGTGTATTCTTGGCAAGAGAAAACTACAAAGATGCGGGCGTAGTTTAATCTGCGGTATTTCATCGCGTGTAATAAAACCCCTATGTTACAGATATAATTTGCACAGTACAGCGTCACGACGGAAACACTGCTCGCCTTGCGCGTAGGAGCGATGAGGCTCTAGGCGTGCGTATTACTGTCGCCCGTATAGCTCCCTAGCTTATTGACCTTGGGCGCGTAGCTACATAGTCCCCTTAACCCTCTCTGTAAAAAAAAAATAAGTGTAAATTTGCACATACTAATTTTTTGGTAGTTTTACATTTTGTATGTGTAATTTTTAAAAAACAACTACACTATACGTAATTTTACACAAATGTTCGTAATAATCCATAAAGTACTACATGTATTTGATGAAAAATATATAAATGTATGGCTTAATAAACAAAATGTTGATGTTAAATTACACATTTTAAAGTATGTGTAAAAATACCACCCACTCGCTGTATTAAAACCTTAAGATATATATATATATATATATATATATATATATATATATATATATATATATATATATATATATAATATATATATATCATATACAGTGGTGAAATTACAATTGCTATTTCTGTGCAAATTTACTTGCAGTGGAGAGGAAATACACAAATGTTGCAGTTTATATTCTGCTACATAGTAATAGTAATTTTACACCGTTCTATGCAAAGTTAGTTCTATAGAGAATACGTTATTTTACTAATCTGTAGAATATATTTACTTGGATGTAGAGTAAAAAAAATTGACATGTGTACGTGTAAAATGACACCGATGTCAGTACAGGCACTGCTGCCACATACATTTAGTGTAAATTTACACTATATTTTTACAGTGCTTTCAGTCAAAAATAAATATAACATTTTAGACAATGCAACATACAAATATTTTGTTCGGAACTGTACTGATATCCAGACGACGAATTGCCTTACATCGGAACCAATAGAAATCTATGTGTGTTTTATGATACTTGCAGCAGTGGTTTATGAGGCTAAGGAACATAATCTCAGCAGCGAATGATGTTTCCTTCACTTAGGGAATCTCTCTCATTGGACGGTATGGTCTTCTGTGTACAGTACAGACCAATTAAGCCACTTCATATGCAACGTCCCAGACAGCGGGAGCTGTGACCGTAAGGGTTACTGTTCTGTGTTCAGTTGCGGATCTAGAGACCTATTAAGGAGAGGGTTAGTTGAGGGGTGGATCACTAAGCATTACGTTCAAATCACATGCTTGCCAGTAAATATTAAGTTTTAATGACACATGTAAATATTACCCAGTGTTTATGTTATCTGATAACATTTTAAAATTTTCTCTTTCTATATTACTACTGCACTGTTAACGATGTACTTGGTTCCTAGAATAATCTCGTCTTATCTAGTGTAAAATTATGTTCTAGGGGCAGAGTGGTTAAAGCCTCGTAAGCTCCCCTTCTTTGGATCCGCCCCGGCGTGTGTTTAATACGTGTGACACATAGCAAATTTCGCAGGCTTTCGCAACAATTGCTAGGACCTAGGCTACAGGCTTTCAGACATGTTAATATAGATATCACTCACAATGTTTCAGCACACATTATTGTTGCCATCTCCTGGGTAACACAAGTATGTAGCTACTGAGGCTCTGTATTTTATTCCTATCCTATCCTGTAGCTAAGAAGATAGTCGTAGATACAATGTAGGAGCAGGGCCTAAGTGTATCTCAGAGCCAAGCCACATATGCCTATAAGGGAAGGAGTTTATGCAAGAAGGCATGCATCGCAGCATAGAGTGATTGGGTAACCAATACTATGATTGTCGTGAAGTAATGCTGCCAAGAAACCCTGAAGATGCCTACTGGGATGTACTGCGAAACATCGGTTACTACAAACAGGTTACCACCCATGAACTCTGATTCGCGAAAACCCGAATTGCAGTATAAGGTGGTTGCACATTGCAAAGGGTGTAGTACTGCTTGAGTGCACTTGATGTGGTATCTGCGGCATTCTTCTACAGGGAACACATAAGTATAAATGCATAAACGAATGATGGGCAAAGAGTTTTGAACGGTGGAGGGGGTGGCAGCACAGCTTAAGAGGATTAAAGTGAAAATCAGTAAATTGATAGAGTGAGAGGGCACCCTGAAAAGGTTGCTGAAAAGGCAACAGAGCAACCAGGTGCAAGCACAACGGCACAAATATGGATCTGAAATCAATCCAGATATTGGGACATCAAAAGCAATGGGGAAACTTAGTAACTACTACCCCGATGAAAAAAAGAAGGTGAACTACGAGTAGAGGAACTTCCTCCTACCTCAGGTAATGAGGATGAAAACATTACTGGACCTACAGCTCTGCAGGTATACAGAAATGCAAGTCCTAAATAAAGACTTACAAGAAAAGGTGAACATTCTCTAGAGGTTTATGGAAAGGCACATAGAACCTTGAGAAGTGAGACCCGCCCCCCTAGTGTCCTTCTCAGAGAATGTCAAGGGAGAAAATTTGGGAGGAACCTCGAGGAAAAAAACCAGAGGACTGGCCGGTCATCCAGAGAAGGCACCTCACAAAAATGAACACGGCCCTCATTTACCCAGTAGAGGGAGATGAGTCTGAAGATACCAAGGTAAAATTAAAGACTTTGGACCCTGTACAAGGAAGGCTGAAAGTCAGGAACATCAGGTCAGTCAGCAAAGGTGGAATACTGTTAGAGGTTGATGACCAGGAAACTCTCCCCAAGCTTCAAAACACCCTCAGCATGGAAGAGCTGGGACTGAGGATCAAATACCCAAAAAGGAGGGGACCAAAAATCATAATATATGATGTACCCCGAGAGTATGACTCTCCAGAGTTTTTAGTTACCCTGTGTGCAAATAACTTTAAGGAGGAGCAACTCAGTAAACAGGACCTTAAGAAAAATGGAAAAAATTAAAGGTTCAATATTATACTTGAAGCATCGCCTGCTGTTCGTGTGGATGTTTCTGGCAGAAGGCTTCCTGTACCTCGGCTTTCAGATTTTGCAGGGCCCATGATTATGACATGCCATTGATATGTTTTAAGTGCCTTAGTTACAGGCTCTTAAAGGATAAATGCATAGGTAACATGATGTGCAGAAGCAGGCTATGAGTATAGCATTGAATCTCAGAACTGTCTGGTATACCAACGAATGTTAGCATTGGAGCTTGAAAGAACCCAATATGACTAGTAGACGAACACAGTTACAGAACATGCAGAAATGTGGACCAGAAAATCCTGATATATGATGGTAGGTAAAAAATAATTGGCCCCATCTTTGACAGGATGCTGCTCAGAAAATTGGTTGCATACAGTAGTGATAAAAGGAACATGAACCTAAATGAAAGAGCAAAAAAATAGTAAAGATAATTATCACAGCTTGTGAGGAGATAATACTTCGAGCTTCCCGATGGGTCTCAAACCATCCGTGGCAGGACTCCAAATTGGAAGACTTGAGAGAGGTAGTGAGAAAACTAAGGAAAAGGTTTAAAAGGGAGCGAGTTCCTGGGATAAGATGAAGTGCAGTTTAGCAGTACAACAATATAAGAAGGAGCTATTAACAAACAGTAATAAATAAAAGACGACAGGCGTGGAGAACCCTGGTTACAGATGGGAGAAATGAAGACCCTTGGGGTTTGGTCTGTAAGATGATAGCTGGGAAATTCAAGGGTTCTGAGGATCTTCCGGCCCTCGAATGTGGGGGTCGCCTTTTCCAATCCTTTGAAAAAAATTTAAGGCACCTGATGGAGATTCTACTGCCTGATGACTCTATGCTTGTAGAAATGGGGTACCATTGAGAAGTCTGAGAAATGATGGAACTGGATACCAGCATGAATGGCATGACTCCTTTCTCTATTGGCGAGCTGGACCAGATGATAAGGAACATTTAAACTGAAGAAGGCTCCTGGTAAAGATGTTCTGACTGGGGAAATGCTCCTCCGAGCATATTCAAAGATTAAGCATGAAATGCTGGAGCTTTTTAATTACTGCCTGAAAATGGGTACATTCCCTAAAGTATATAAAAAAGGTCTCTTGAAGGTGACCTACAAAGGTGAGAGGAAAGACCCGAAACTGGCAAAGTCGTAAAGGACGATTACATTTTTTTGTCAATGATCGGTACATTTCTGAAGATACTAGTTAACAAAAGACTTATGGAAAACTTTGAAGTAGTCCAAGGTATACATGTGCAGCACTATGGCTTTGTCAGAGGAAAAATAGCAAGATGGCAGTCATTGACATAGTTTCCCAAGTAAAGACATATGTGCAGAAATGTCTTAGACGTAGTCTTGGATATCTCAGCGGCATTCGACAATGCCCCATATACTGTGGCAGTTGAAAATATTGGTGTGTCCCAGGAAATTTATTTTATGATGAAGGCTTTTCTGGACAAGAGAATCTGTGTGTTAGAAATGGGAAACCACACACAAGAGAAGAAGCTGACAATGGAATGCCCACAAGGCTCAGTGCTCGAGCCAGTTCTTTGGAAAATCATCTTTGAAGGACTGGTAATGTTTGAATTGCCACATGGCTGAGTTATATATGGATATGCATATTATGGTATGTTGTTGATACCTGTATGTTCAAGGCAAGTACTTGAGGAGAAAGCAGAAAGTGCCTTGAGGAATATTCAAAAATGTCAGAAGACTTCAAACTGACGTTCTCTGTGTAAAAAAAAACAATGCAATATTGGTAAGGGGAGCCTACAAAAGATCATTCACTACCAGGTTTGAGGGATGAGTAATTAAACTTTTCAGTGAAATGAAATATCTGGGAGTCCAACTGGACTTTGGTGATGTTCCATAGGTTCAGGGCCACGGCACCTGCAAGCTGGGGACTGAGCTACCAGATGCTAAAATTAATGTACAAGATTATTTTTTGTCTATATCAAGGTACCCATACAGTGTAAAGTAGAGAAAAGCAGAAAAGGTACATATGAGGATTTCTCTCATAAGTGCACAGAGAACAGCATTCATTTGGAATCACCAGATCCTACAAGACAGTGTTGAACGATGTCCTCCATGTTTTGGCAGGAAAGATGCCCATCGATAGGCTGATAAAACAAAGGGTAGAACATAGGCGAAGAAAATGGAGACAACAGGTACTACTTGAAGACATTAAGCGAAGAGAGGCAACCACTATTGCTGATTGGCAGAATCCATGGGATGGTTCGGACAAGGGGCGAAGAACCCATGAGATCTTTCGGAATGTGGAGTCGAGATTGTGTATGGGGTGGATCAACATAAGTCACTACTCCACACAGTACTTGACTGGCCACAGGAATTTTAAAGCCAAATGATGTGATGTGAGTTAGGTTCACAATCCAAACTGTATGGTATGTGGTTTACCTGTTACACCTGTGCATATCTTACATGATTGCGGAAAGATCGAAGATCTCATATGCGAGTTCGAGAGCCTCCATGGATCTTTAAATATGCGGGAAATGCTGAAAGACAAGAATATGACATAATACATTTACATCTTAGATTACCTAAAATAGGTTGGAAAGTGTAGTGAAGAGTTGGATGTCTGGTGGCTCGGCCTCAATCAGAACCCTGAGGAAGAGGAAGAGTGGACAGTCCTGGTTCCGAAACTGATCACTATGGGTGACAACATCATATGGATATATATGCTATAGAATTATACTCACCATCAGTTATCACGGATACCACCATGTTGCCAATTGTGTCCAGTGTTCTTACAGTGACAGCAAGAGACCAAGATCCAGACCTGGCAGAAAGCTCCGAGTCAGGGGATGGATGGCTGTGCTCTTTGAATCCTGTGTTATACACAAGATAGGGAACATACACTGTGATAAGGACATGGTAAGACTAGTTCGAGACAAAAAACAGAAGAACAGTATGTTCCATGAGGCGTGCGAGAGAGACAAATAAAAACAGGGGCGACCTCTGAAGAGGAGAATAGAAGAGACGGGAGGTCCGCCTACTGAAGGATTGAGCCAGGGAGAAGAAAGAATGCGTGCTAGATGACCATATAGTAAAAATTTATTGGCCTAACGAAATGAACATAATTGATGCATTAGTCCAAGTCACACCACAGTGGCAAAATCCCAAGAATCCACAGGAGACCTATGAGAAGAAAGAAAGGAATGACAAATTCTCGAAGTTAAAAAAGTCGATTGTCCTGACTGCAGCCCTGGCCCTCCATGCCAGATCCATGGAAGGTGTAAAGAAGATGATCTTCCCACATATTGAAACAGTGGACAGGATGATCGTCGCCCAAAGCAGCCTGCCTACCAATCAAAGGATGTTACTCAGTCTGTTAACTGAGTGCTGCCATCGTAGGGGACTACAATTTTGTACTACAGACATATTTAAAGATGCGGTCCGCACATATGGGAGGCGTAAATTTTACTGCACTAAACCCATCTCAGGGTTCATAGTAATCAGGTATAAGTCCTCCAAGACTGAACTGACATAGAGAAGTAGTGACTTCCAGAATAAGGCAACTGTCTTGTCTCAGGTTTCCCTTATCGGACCAAGCGATAGGCATTCAAAGGCGATGATGGCAGATGGATGAGAGAAAGAGCTATCCCTCTCAGGAGTGGTACACAGGACCCTACGGAGGGTCAATAAGTTTGTGTGATATCTTTTGGGGCCGGGGGGGGGGGAGAGGTCTGACTGGCCAGACTGGGATCGCGACGATGCACAGGCATGCACTGCTTGGTGCTGCAGCTACTCTGGGAAACTCTCCCTTTCTCGCCACGAAGTTCTCTCGGCCGTTCTCACCTTGCATGGGGACAACAGTGGTGTACTGGTCAGACTATTCGCCTCCCGCCATGGCGAACTGGGTTCGATTCCCGGCGGGGTCGCTCCATGGATTTTTGCATGTGCGAATCGTGCCGGACAATGCCGATGGCCGGTGTGGTTTCCTCGGAGATATCCCATTTCCCCCCGCCCTTGCACTCCTGCACGTCGCCATACTCACCTCACCTCACTCTCTTCGGTTCTCAAGACCCCGATGTCCAGAGCCACCTTAACCTCTCACCTTGCACGGTGAAGCAGAAGTCGTCGTTGATGCGCGCCTCGCAGCTCTTGAGGCCGGACACGATCTTGGGCGGCTTGCTGTGCGAGAAGAGCTGCAGACGCTCCTCCTCGTTGAGCTGGCTCTGGATGTCCTCGACGGTGAGGTCCGCCGAGCTCATTGCCTCGCCCATGCAGTTGCGCGCGATGCATGAGTACGATCCTGCAACATGAAAAACAACCTCTCTCAGCAAGTCACCCAATAAAACACTTTTTTAAATATCTGCGCAAGGCATTTTTTGGAGACCACTTGCCAAATATATTTTTATAACGCTGCAAATAAATTAGAATAAATTTCACAAAACCTTAGAGTGGACTATGTAAAACTAATCTTGCATTTTAACCATAAACATTCAGTAACATAAACTATTTTGTATGTATCTAAAACAATGTGTTGTAAATATACAATATTTCAGCTGTGGTGTGCCAAGAAAATCTAACGCACATGACTAAGAATTAGCAAATTGGTAAATAATTACTTTTATAATAATTTCACAGTTTAGCTTGACTAACGTATTGTAATGTCTTGTTGTCATTATGATTTACCTGCCATGCGTTTAGTATTTTATATAGGGAAATAGTTAATCACAACACCCACGATACAAAGTGTAAAACGGTTATATTTAGAGGCTGGATGTCATTACAGAAACGGCAGCCATGCACGATGGCGCTGCTTCCAAGGCAGCATCTTCTCCTCTCGGTGGCTGGATGCAGACATACAGCTTTTCGGGTTGCAATATGCTTTTATTAATAATGATTCTGTGTGATAAACTTTTCCTGATTTACCTTCCTCGTCGTGGCGAAACTGCTGAGAGCTTGTTTTGTTCCCGCAGGCCCGTGTTGCTGTGTCCTCGCGGCTAGCATCGTATTGGCATTCTTTCGCCGTGGGTGTTTGCAAATTGTCCTGAATACTGTTGTGCCTACCTACTGTGCGTTAAGGGAGTATGTTGGTTTACAGGCAGGTTCACGCTAGTGCCCACTGTAACAGCGTGTATAAAGTGATCAGGCCCATGTTAAGGTTAATTTTACATAGAATACCCGTGGTGGAAATATACGCATTGTGTTTAGAAGTAGATATTAAGGAGGGCTTTTCAGAAGTGCTCAGGTTACCATGAGTATAATATATTGTCATATTTAGAAACATTCCCCTAGTGACCGATTAATTTGTTTGGGAGAGGGGAGATTTCTGGATTTCAACATGCCTACCTCTTGCACATATTTCCCCTTTAGTTATACAGACATCACATGTATTAAAATCATCTTCGTACAGAACATTTGTTTTTAAGTACCTCTTCATTGGTCGTAAAATACTGCAGACATATTGAAAAAAAAAGTGTCACTTCCACGCAGTTGCGTTGCCAGGAATGTCTGTCCGGAGTAGTTGTAAATTGTAGAATTAAACAGTGTATCCACTAATTATTCAATTGTAAGACACGTATTAATTGCTGCAGGAAAATTTTATTGTTAGTACAATTACCTTATGAGTTAATGAGAGAAAAGCTTTCTCACTTACATGTTTTAAATACCACAAATAACTGGAGCAAGGGAAACGGAATGGGGGCAATGACCTATATGGGAATACTACTTGTTACATGTCAAAATAAAATATTCTGAGGTTTTAAATTTTGATACATCCATGCTCAGAAATTTCAACGATACATGTTTTTTTCTTCTCCGAGGTAATAGAATCGTGAGTACCCTCAGTTGTTCAGCGGCTGGAAACTAGTTTCCAGTTTTTCAGGTTTACGGCTGTCCCATTCCCACGGGGTATTCTTCGAGTGGAGAGTGAGTTTACTGCGGAGCATGAGTACACCACTGTGATATAAGTATAGACCTGGGAAATTCGCGAGTTCAATGATCTGCAGGCTATAATCTACAGCCCTATGTACAAATATGCCGATATCAACTACACATTGGTCGTCTGCTGTCACAATAGAAGGCGACGATTGGGTCAGCATTCTCCAGGAGGTATCAAACACTGTGTGTACCAATGGGTGAAGTATAATAAACGCAGGCATTTTGAATTCTAGCTTGTTCTAAAATGAATCCGCGAATTTTTCAGGTCCCTGGATATAATGAATTTTCTCGGGGGCAATACTTTCCTCCCGCCCATATTCATTTTGGCGCTGCTCCACCACCGATTTCATCTCACCTCAGCAATTATCCAGACTAAATTGAATCCACGGGTTGTTTCACGGGTAGGACAGTTGGCTCTTAAGGGGGGGCCGCATACCTGGTACTTTTACTGCG
Source organism: Dryococelus australis (assembly GCA_029891345.1). NCBI lineage: Eukaryota > Metazoa > Arthropoda > Insecta > Phasmatodea > Phasmatidae > Dryococelus > Dryococelus australis. Next base: position 360,848,154 of record CM056993.1, read on the forward strand.
TTTTAAATACACGTTTTATCCCACAAAAAGTCTAAACATGCGTCCTATGGGCTCAGGCGACTCCAAAACGCCTAAAAACGGCTTTTAAAAGCGCGGTATCTCTCAATACAATACATTGCAAAATTGCATTACAATACTTCGGGGAAACATTTCTCGCATTTGGGAGATGATAAAATGTTATATGAACATAGGTCTGTAAACGCTTCGTTTCTTTATTACAGCTCGTAATACACAGCGTACAGCGTATGCCCCGATGGGTGGATCATGTTAGTGTGGAATGCCATCGCAGCTGTAATTGGCAGCCCCTTGCCAGTCTCCGAGGAGCCCTTATTTGAAGCCCCTAGACTTTTATTTATGGGGACATATAAAGGCACTTGTGTATGCAACCCCAGTGGACGATGAGGGCACCCTACGTAATCGTATTGTGGCGGGTCGCGAAACAATCAGGAATTTTTCAGGGATTCATCAACGCATGTGTGTGTCCATGCAACGGTGGGTTGATGCATGTGTTCGTGCTGAAGGAGAGCATTTTGAACATTTCCTTTAGTGCCAACGTTAAGCTTTCACACATGTGTAACTAATTCCTGTGCAGTTCTTACTGTTCTAGGTATAGTGTCGTGGAGTGAGGTGTGGTGTATCATGCAAACAAACTGTGCGATGGCATTCCATGGTAACAATATCCAGCCCGCGGGCCATATATTGTACGTTATGTATTACGGGCTGTAGTAAAGAAACTTAGCTTTTGCGGGCCTATATTCATATAACTTTTTTTTTTCATCCTCCAGATGTGAGGAATGTTTTCCCGAAGTATCGTCATGCGCATTTTGCAACATCCCGTATACGCATCAGATATAAACAATAATATTTAAGGGTCCTACACTGAACCATGCCAAATACTTTCCAACAATAAAATTATAAGGTCCCCACTTCAAGTCCCATAGGTACACGCGGCGCGACGAGAACATTGCACGCCATTTCAAAGCCTTGCGCTTAGGGGCGATGGCGCACTTGTAGCACGAGTCAGTGTAGCCCTTATCGCTCCCGCGCTTCTCGGGCATCAAACGCGGGAAATAGCTCCGGGTAGGCAGGCGCCTTAATAGCACCGGACTGTGGCAGAAGTAACGTGCACACACACGGGCATCTGTCTTGTACGAGAACGTGAGCACGTTCTTGTACACCCCGACTTGCATCGCGTGAATGACCGCGAGTATGCTAGTTACTAGCACACAAGATCTTGTATACTAGCTAGTACCGCACAGGGTTGATCCTATTTTTCACCATCTTTCTTGTACAAGTCGAATGTAAACAAAACATATATTTTGTTGATGCTGGGAATAAGCAGATATGTTAACGTTTCTAATGCGATAAAATGTCTAATAGTCTCACTACTGTAAATAATTCTGTGTATGAATTATAAAACAAGGGAGGTTTGTCTTTTTCCTGTGAATGAGTTAACATTTTCTTCATTTGTATATATATTTAGTGTTTAAAATATGTCTGGTTGCACTAAATCTTTTATTCTTTTTTATGGCAGATGCTATTCATAATGCAGCGCAAATTGCTCCCACAACCCCAAAAACTGCTTCCAAAAAATACATAGTTTACATAAACCGTCCACTTTCTTGCTCATCAGCTAGTGTCGTGTGTATGGATCACACAATTTTGTGCATACTAGCAAGTAGGCACTTTAGTGTTAAATTTGTTGGTCACCTTTATTTTCACTTTATTCTACAAGAAATATGTCTGTGTATATCGGCTGTTCACGATAAAATGAGCACTTTTGAAAGCCCTGCAAGATTTGCTTGTAAACACGTTGCGTGTTTTTCCGCCTTATGTAAAATTAACATTGCCATCAGCTTCATAACTTTATTCATGCGTCGGTCAAGTGAAACTGTGAAACTATTAGAAAACTAAATATTTTGCAAATTTGCTCAATTTTACAACTACGCGGATTATAAAATACAGAAAGCGAGAGAAATAACTTAAGTTATCTCAAATAGTTACCTAACACTTTTTGTTCTAAGTTAATATATGGAACTACATTCCCCTCTATCGTTACCAACTTTACTGGACACATGTCACTCAGTACGCCCGTTAAAATATATGAAGGATAAGGGCAGTGACTTTTTTCCTAAGGTTGATTTCCAAAGTGCTCACGTTATCGCGAACAGTTTTTACTAGGCTTGAGAGCTCACCCAGGGAGTTGGTGCCGGTGAGCTGGTAGACGTCGCCCGGCCTCAGCTCCTGACCGTCCTTGAACCACCTGAGCTGGGGCGTGGGGAAGCCCACAACCTTGCACTCGAAGGACACGAGTCCTTCCTCCGTCAGGATGGCCTTGAGACTCTCCAGGAAGCGCGGCTTGCGGTATGTCTTCGGGTCTGCAACGCCAAACCCCGCAAACAAGGTCCTTCACTGCCTTACAAGTGACCCTTCTGGAAAAATAAATTATGTACCTACACGTACAGCATCAAGAGAAGATTAGAAAGTGCTGGAAGAACAGGCTGCCCTTTTTTCCCCTCACGCACTTTGCGTAGATACACTCTAAGCAGGCTCATAAAAAAAAATCTGAAAGATCCAGATTTATTCAACTAGAACCATTTTTGGATTTTACATGTCATCGCTCGCCTAGTTTACAGAACAACTTTACTTTTAATTATTTTTCCATCACGTCCTAGTTTATCTGTTATACTATGTATTATTCATTACCAGTAATATACATTATTCATTCTTTCTTTTTAAATGGCTAATTTCACTTTCACTGCTGAATTAAAAAAAGTTATTGAGGTTTGTATAATGTTCTCAGTGCCATGTTCTACAAATAGGTGACGCATCTTCATTTTGCAATGTTTTGTATTCTTTTATAGGAACTTGGGAAGTCACACAGAAATATTATCCGTTACAATTTTTTTACAGGATATCACACAGAGCTGTGCCATATTCATAGGAAAGAAAGGTTTTGAAGTAACCAACCATTTAAATTTCACAACTTGGATATGAACGAGTTATATCTAAATTATACCTCGTAATTTAGCAATTAGAAAACTATACGAAACTCTGGAATGAACATGCGTGGTTCATTTATACTTGAGAACTGCTTTTTTAAGTAGCAATCTTTTTGACATTTTGATAACGTTATTCATTGTCTCTTAACGTTATTCACTTAAATTAGTTATTCCCGGTATGAATATGTATTTTCTTCAGATGTTTCGATATGCCATTTGGGGGTTATATATATGAAACATTTCCATAAAATAAGGAAAAGAGAAAAAAATCAACCCGAATTTCAGCAAATAACCATCTGAATAAGGAGGATAATAGAACATTGCTTTCTCTATAGCTGTACAAAATGCGGTAGATTTTCAACTCATAAGCATCACAGACAATATTTCTTCCTGCACAGTGTTTAAGCGATTCGGGGATGTGCATATTAACACGTGGTACCATAACAGTTATCCGATCACAATAGCGGTAATAAGTGCGTAGGACACTAGTGCCAGCATATGTAGGTACTGCCACACTCGCTTGCATGACTGCACGCGCCCGCACCCACGCACAACCACGAACATGTACGTCCATCTAAACGCTCACGTATGCCCATATTTACGTGCACTCGTAAGCGAGAATTACTTTCATTTGCTTCTTTCAGATACAAGCAGACCAATGATATACATAGATGTTTAACAGTGGAGTTAAGTTGTTACTTTTGCCTTACAATCGGAAAGAGTTGTAAAAATAAAAAATAAATAATTTTAAATATATTTACTAAAAGATTACTCGATATTTATTTCAGGACTCAAAACCAGTACCGCTTAGAATCACAACCAAGTAGTTACCTCTACGAAATCGCGCCCTCGTTACCTTTAATTTCTTTTATAGTCGTATACCATTAAATATTAGCTGGGCCAAATTCTTCATATAGAAAACAATAATATCATTGATATTATATTCTTCTTAAAAGTATGCGGTTAAACTAGGACTACTTACAGTGCGTGCAAAAACGATGCAAACTTAGATAATGAATAGAATATGCCATTTGAGAATGACAGGATGTCACACTGTTCAAAACTTCGATGGTCGGATTAACATCTCACTCGCCCACAGAGAAGTTTGTAAACTCGCTGTTTTATAAGCGCACACGTTGTGCCTTTACGGAGGTTTACATATGGACCAAGTTACTAAGGTCATGCGATAAAAATGTTTCATATACGGTTAACATTTTTCAGCGTGGGTTTACGTACAGCAAAGGAAACCGACCGCATAAGCCTGTCTTTCCAAAGAGATCAGGCCAATAAAGTAAGGATGTCTATCTCAGTACAGTATATCTGTCTACCCTAGAAGATTAGGCCAATAAATAGAGACCTGCAAAATACGCGTTATTATTTTAGGATTAAATACTCTTTCAAACGTTATACATCTATATTGGTTTTATTACTGAAAACAGTTTGTCTGGCACCTCCTGGACGTATTTGAACCAATAAGAAACAATCAACGACAGCATGGCCCAACCACGTCCGACCAAGTCGAAAGGTAAAATGGCACCTGACTTTTGCGGAAGCCAATAAACAAAAGACCCTGATTCGAATATACATAGGACGGTGAAGTTAATCACGCAGATAGAAAATAACGCGAATTTTGCACGTCTCCACCAATAAAGTACTGTCGTCTACCCTAGTAAAGGAAAGCTGACTACTCTAGGAGTAAGTCGAATAAAGTAAAGTTGTCTATCCTAGCAAACAAAAGCTGTCTATCCTAGAAGAAGCAGGCCAATGAAGCAAGGCTGTCCATTCTAGTAAGGCGGAGTAGGTCAATAAAGTAAAACTGTCATTCCTAAGGGAATAGGCCCACAAAGAGAGTAAGAAAGACTGAACGAGGAGGTACGCGCTCAGAAATTATTCGGAAATTTACCATACCAGTGTATATATACCCTTAGTAATAAAGCGGGAATGGTAATTTTTCCCTTATATTGCGGCGTTCCTACATTTGCTCAGGAAACAGCCAAATGCGTAGGGAAGTTCCCAACTTTGTATAGTAGCGACGCTAAACATCCCTATGTCTGCAGCTTGACGTGTGGTATTACTTCCGTACAGTGTGCAGGTTAAAAACTTCCATTGCAGTTTAGGAAGCTTACCCAGAAATCTTTGTACAGTGTAGGAGGTACTCACAGGACACCGAGAGCTCGCAGCAGGTGACACTGCGGACGCCCAGCGCGCTGGTGGCTACACACTTCCATTCGCCCTCGTCCACGGCCTCGCAGGGCGTCATCTCCAGCATGTATCCTCCCAGGCCGTCCTCCAGCACGTGGTACTTGTCCGACGGCTCCACACGCCCCTCCTTGTTGTACCACGCTATGCTCAGCGGCCACGGCGGCACCGCCACTGAAAGGCAACACCCATTTTGGCGAATAGTTAGAATTAACCCTTAGAGGAGTATGCACGTATATACTCGTGGCTACCTTTACATGGAAATTTCTTCGCTCTTGAAAACAAAACTAACACGTTTATAGCTTTACTGTCCCACTGGACTTTATCGGTATCTAACTAAAAAGTTACAACTTCTCAACACTTAAGTTTGTAAGAATGGAGCTGTTCTTTTTAGTAATCGGGGACCACCGTGGCTGAGCGATTAACACGCTCGCCTCCCACCAAGGCGAACCAGGTTCAATCCCCGGCCAGGTCACTGGATTTTCGCAAGTGGGAATCGTGCCGGGGATCTCCCGTTTCCCCTGCCCCTTCATTCCAGTGCCGCTCCATCTTCAATCACCCTCATAGGCTCTGAAGACCTCGATGCTAAGAGCCGCCCAAATCTCTTCAGTTTTTTTGTAATGTTTCAAATGAACACGACATATGTCGCGACACATTAATTGGGATACAGTCAACGCGTATCTTCATTGGCCGACAGCCAGCCAGTAATTAACGTTACAGAAGTGTAAGAGGCGTGTCCGGTGTAGCCAGGACCAAAAGGACAATGGCAAGTGGAAGTATAGACAACAACACAGCTGATGTCGCTGTAGAGGAGAATATAGGCAGCTCGCTTCAACCTTGTCTTCAGTGGCAGTACATTTGTGCCGTATTCAAAGGGTTGATGCAAACCTTTAAAAGATTAAAACAATTTAAATTCAAAGAATTAATAAATTTACAGTTACAAAAATTACTTATTACAACCTTTTAACTATTTAACACTCAGAGTTAACACCCTGAAAATACTCATCCATCAACAAATTCGGAATCGTGTCGTTTATACACCGTACACCAGTAAACTATTCTGTGCCCATGAAATGAACACTGGCACAAAGAAAGTCCCAATCTTTCTGAGCAAAAGTAGCACTGGTGTAGACACTTTGCACCAACTATTAAACACTTTCTTGTAAAACAATAAAAGCACTGTTTGGTGCGATCAAATTTGAGAGTATCCAGGTATATATATTCCTTGTGCTTCGTCAAAACTCACGGTTACCAATCAACTGGAAGAGTAACTGTTACATAGGCCGTTCGCGGTTCGTTGAGCACTTTTGAAACCAACTTATGAAAAATCTCACTGTCTCTACATGCGTATTATTTTAACGGGCACACTGACTGCCGTGCGCTCAGTTGTGTTGGTAACGAGGGAGGGAAAGTAGTTCCATGTCTTGACGTTTAATTAATTAAAAGTGTTAGGTAAACGTTTGTGAATACTAAAATTATTTATTTTGCTCTGTGTTTTTTTTATCGTATGAAGTGCAGGATATTTCATGAATACACGATATGCATGCAAGGAGACCTTAACCAGGGCTTTCAAAAGTGCTCACCTTACCGTGAAGAGTCTATATAATACATTCGCGGTTACTTCACACTTTTATGAGGCCCTGCTGGAGATCTTCTTCCAGGATATTACTCCGCCTTGTGCAAACTAAGCTTAACTAAGTCTAGAAAATCAAGCCAAAGGACAACGCACCGAATTATTGTGCACTAAGTTATAATAATATTTTACATGAAAACTATTTCTTACTAAGAGATACCAACACATGTTTTTTCGCTGTTTTTATTCATATTTATTATAATTGAAGTATTAAAATTAATAAATAAAATATCGGTCAAACTTCAATTTAGCGAAAAAATATATAATTTAAGTAAACAAAGAGATATAGAACGCTTGCGATATATGGTATATTTAGGAAATAACTAAACACGTCATACATGGGGTTATATTTTAAAAGTTTGATTCAAAAAGTGTGAAGTGACCGGGAATGGATTGTAGCGAATCTAGTTCCAACATACGCCTTCAGTCCACCCAATCAGGCAGCATACTATCGTTATGCAGCTGTATGACGTGAAACCAATCGAATGAAGAAAGATTAAGAACTGGAAACAGCAGCGATAAGTAAAAATTCTCGGTTCCAGAAGCTAGATGCAAATGAAGTTCAGAAATTACAAAAGCAAAGTAATTTTTAATGTCTGTGTTGGTAAACTATTCCTTCCACTTCTATGTTTGAGTGAGTATCGTTTTTGCACATGCTTATCTCATTTTCCTTTCATCCTAGGTAGGGCTCGTGTACAACTGCGCTATTGCGTGCTGGGTGTTCAGACAAAAACATAGTGAATTGTTGCGTGCGATCCTCTGAGGTCATGTTTTTTTGTGTGAATCTTCCATGTTGTAGATTGTAGATTAACTATTTCATTTCACAGTCTTTAGCAAACTCAAGTCTTTACAAAGGAGAGAGAAGGAAAATAATGTTATGGTAATTTTATACGTTTTCACACTAGCCGAAAAAAAAAAAAAAAAAAAAAAAAAAACACACACACACACACTGTAAAATGTGTCAAACTTTCTGAAATTTGTATAATATCTTAAGCCAACGATATGCTGAAAAAGGTAATAAAAGGTTATTTAATAAACTCTATCAGCTGAAATATAAATATAAATTTCATAACGTCGGACATATATCAAAATTGTACATTATTTGGAAAAAATTTATATTTTTTAAATTACTTCAAATTTATAAATTACCTTTCAGTGGGTCTAAAAATTAAGGTTTTTAAAGAACAACGATTAGCAAAAAAAGTATGTCATGACGTTAAGCCTGCTGTTAGCTTTCCCTTGCATTCTCTTTGCAATTATGGAATAGCTAACTTTCAGGCATCACAACTGTTAGTTGTCACATTATTCCATGTATTAATATGACGTCATTGACATTGATCTTGTGGTGTGACAATATCCGCTCAATTATTCTAGTTTGCATGGTGCTTTTCTTACAGCACTCCTCAACGTCCAGCGTTTTGATCTATCTATAATTGTATTCCTTCTGTGCGGCTAAGTGTGTCATCTGGCCACCTGCTCCACAGTTGGCTCGTGGGAGAGTGTAACGTAATAATTTGAAACCTGTCCCAGTCCGACCTGCGCCTGAAAAAAAAAAAAAAAAAAAAGCGTCTCCATTATATGGATCGAGAGCTGGCCCAAGCATGTGTAACATCAAACGAAGCGAATTTCAACTTAAAAAATATCAGCTTGAATCCTTGTTATACGCTGTTCATGGTACCTTAAAGCACTTTTGAAATCAACTATTAAAAAATTACTCCGCCCCTATTTGCATATATTTTAACGGGCACGCTGAACTGGCAAGCGCATATCAACCCTTTAGGAAGGCACAGATTTTCTGTCACAGAAGACAAGGTTGAAGAGAGCTGGCTATATTCTCCACTACACCAATACGAGTTGTGTTGGTCTCTGTATTTCTACTTACCAATTTTCCTGTTGGTCCTGGCTACGTCGGACACGCTTACAATATTCCGCAACGTTTATTATTGTCTGTCTATCGGCTAATGGAGTCGCTTGTTGACTACGTGCCAACCATTGTGTCGTGGCAGATGTAACATGTTTCACAATCCATCGTGTTCGTCTGAGAAATTATTAAAATTAACAGTTTTATTCTTATGAATTTAAATGTTGACTAGTTGTAATTTTATTTACTAAGTTTCCCCTGGAGTCCAGTGAAACAGCACAACAGTAGAAGAGTCAGATTTGTCTTCAAGAGCAAAGAAATTTCCAAATAAACGTTGCCCGAGTATAAAAGTGTATACTGCTCAAAGTGTTAAAGTTGGTAACGATGGAAAGAAAGTAGTTCCATGTCCTAAAGCTCACTTTTAAGTAATTAGGTAAATATTTTTGTATATATTTTTTCTGATTCTCTGTCTTTTTTTAATGCATGTAAGTGTAAGAATTCCAACTTTAGTAACATATTTACATTTGTTATAGTTTCACAGTTTCACTTAACCGACGGATGAATGAAGTGAGTAGGCCCGTTATAATGTTAATTCATAAACGGTAAAAGAATACACAACGTACAGAAAAGGAGATATTGGGCAAGGCTTTCAAAAGTACTCGGTTTACTCTGAGCAGCCTGTACGTTCGATTTTACGAGCTGTTCAATTTCTCTCAAAAGTATTACAAATGTATTAATGCCTACATGTTGCTTGGCGCATGAGTTATGCTACAGCGTCCTAGACACTCGTGTTCTTTAAATCAAGCAACTGACACAGTTCTTAACATGTTTATCGATGAAAAAAAAAAAAAAACAAGTATTCGGCAAGAGAAGGGACACAGCAATATTTTCGAGTCTGCAAATACAGGAAAGTGAGCTTTTTAGGCTGCTGTAACTATATTTGAAAATAATTTAATGGGATACCATTACACAAAACTTGGATATTAAACTGCACTGGAATTAGCTGCAGACTTTCCGCCGTGGCATGTTGCAAGATGATAAAACTGCTCGTTGATTGAGCACTTCGTGCCCCACACACACACACACACACACACACACACACACACACACAGCCACACGATAAGGCAAAATATGTGTCGAATAGCGTCGACCTTATGGTTAGGTTAGTGTAGTAATTTTCTACAAATGTGATTGTTTGTTTTTCACTTGTATTTTGATTTTGAAAAATAAAAAAAAAATCCATATTGAAACTAATTGTGTGTATAATTCATTTGCTTAGTTGATCATATCAAGTGTTGGATGGTGACTAAATTAACCAATGTCGACCTCCACTGTTTAAGATTACCTAGCCCCAGTGGCCTAACCTAACTTAACCTAAGGTAACCTAACCTAATATATCCTAACCTAATATATCCTAACCTAATATATCATAACCTAATATATTCTAACCTAATATATCCTAACCTAATATATCCTAACCTAATCTAACCAAACCTTAACCCTTAAAGTTATGAATACTGGGAAAAATTGAAAAATTGAAAACTGCACTGTACATCTCTTACAACCTTCGTTCGTGGGTGCGTTAGGCCTCGATAGGCCAGGTTTACCTTTCAGTTTATTCCAACATTAAAGTATGGTAGCCTAAACCAGTAAATAAACAAGTGTCAGACATATTTCCTATGCCTTCGTAACGACCATATGGCGTTTAAATATTGTTCAGATCACTTTCCCGGCCAGTTCACTAGATAGAACAAGAATTGGCTTTAGAAATAATTTTAGTAATTTAATAAACTTCTGAAATAATAACGATACCAGCACTTATGTTCACTATGCGTCCACAAAGTATTTAAATTCTTTCTGTTCTTCGTAATCATTCTAAATCTCTGAATCAGAACAATTATTTTACCGAATCTTCAGTTGATCTGTTAGAGGCTGTTCACGGTAAAATGAGCACTTTTGAAATCCCTGCTTAAGATCTACTTGCTTGCACATTGTGTATTCTCCAGCCTTATGTAAAATTTACATTGCCATGGTTCTCGTTACTTTATTCATGCGTTGGTCAAGTGAAACTGCAAAATTATTACAGAAGAAAATATTTTGAAAATCTGCTCATTTTTACACTTCATGCATAAAAAAAACATAAAGTGAAAGAAATAATTTAAGTTATCACAAATGGTTACCTGAGAATTTTTATTTGACTTTGAGATATGGAACTATTTCCGTCCATCGTTATCAACTTTACTGGGCGCACGTCACTCAGTGCTCTCGTTAAAATACATGTAGGTAGGGACACTGACTTTTTCTAAAGTTGATTTCAAAAGTGCTCACTTCATCGTGAACAGCCTTTATCTACTGGCGAATCAATTGAATGCACTGTGGTTTTACTGCCAGGCCAGTGAAATTCACCAGGAATCAGTAGAAAAAAACTATTTTTAATCAGTGAATATCAACGGTTAAAATAACCAGTAGAATTTCGCTTGTTAAAATGGAGTAGTTTCAAAAGATCTGCAGTAAAATTCGCTGATTCGGAGCAGTTTTTAACTGTTTCGAATTTACATTGTATTGCAGGAGTCACATAACCCCGACAATCACGACACGGCAGCATCGTCACGACACTTAAAACTAAACAGCCAATGAAATACAAGATAGATCTGACGTAAGCTGACAAATTCTGTTGTCCGACCAGAAATTTTGGATTAGAAATTATTTCTATTTTCATTGTGTCGTGCGGCACCACTCACAGAGTGTACAACCTTGCAAACTGCAACTGCATGGCAATAATTCCCTACAATTGCAAATATGCAGCTTAAAAAATTGAAACTTACTGTATTTAAATCTTAAAAATTATTACCAATTTTCCATCTGGCTATCGCCTTTGAAACTAGGGTAGTTAATGAGCACCTTCTAAACGATTACCAAAAATTATACTCTTCGTGTCGCGTCAGCACACTGTCGGACTGTAAATTTGAGCAGTCACATAGAGAATATAAATGTTGTGTCGTGGTTGCGGTTTTTTTGTCGTGCCGTGCTGTGCTTGTCGGGGCTATGTAACTCCCGCATTTGTCGTTACTGCAACGTAAGTAAGTTATTCTTAACTGTTGATGAACGCCCTGACGTTGACACGTCACGCGCAAGTGACGAGCTAGATTGATTCGTGACGCGTCAAGCGAGCTTGTTTCCCAGTTGTCGCCCTCTAGGTTATGTGTATTTATACCTTGGCAAGCAAGCGTCACTGTGTCTCCAATCTTGACCTTCTGGTTGCTCAACTCTTGGACGTACACCGGAGCGGGCCCTGCTGGTCTCATGCTACCAACAAAACAAAAAGAAATTAATTGTCTTCACCTGTGTCTTGAGTCCATTAACTTTTCTTCTGTCCACAAGTTTTTCTTACGTCTTAAATGCCTGCAAAAACATTAAAAAATTATATAATAAAACAGAATTTACACAGAGTTGTTCCAATTATAATATGCTATGGTAAAATGACACGTGGTCGTAGTTGTATGCAATGCTCCAAGTCCATTTAACAAAAAAAAATTCTCCCGAAGCATTAAATTTGTAAAAATCATCAAGAATTATTTTCACGTAAAAATGAGCTCGGTTTAAAATGTGTAGCTTTATAAAGTTATTAACGTCCCACTTATATTCCGAAGAAAAATTAAGGGTGGGTTATGCGCGATATACGCTATTTACGGTAAAATGAGCACGTTTGAAAGCACTCTCATGTGGAATAATAGTCGATAAATATATTTTACTGTAGCCCTACAAGTAAACTTTTGATTCCGTTGGAATATACGAACGGTGTTTATGTATTACATGGAAATATTGATTTAAAATTGTGGTAAATAATAGGAAAATGGTTGAAAGTAAAAAGTAGCTAGGGCCTCAAAAGTGCTCACTTTACCGTGAACAGTATATATATATATATTAGAACACGTGTCTTTCACTCGGTGACGACCTCCCAGTTTCATTAAACTCAACTTTCTGACGGATGTTTCAATATTAGAGGTACAAACTGCAGGGCGGTGCAGAGGATAATGAGACGACAAAAGTCGTATTGAACATAGGCCCGGAAACCAATAGTTTCCCAGAAATGACGTAGGAGCGTGTGCAACCACTGTGTCATTACACTGTAAATGCCTTATGTTCCACGTATAACACATTCACGATTGCTTCGCGCTTTTCTGAAGCCCTGTTAAGTTCTACTACTTCCTGGTTATTCCTCCTCATCGTGCAAACTAATCTTAAGAAAGTAAAAAAACTACACCAAAGGACAGCGCACTGAATTCGTGCGCACTCAGTCGTAACGATATTTTTCCCAGGTTTTATCACTGTTTTTATTCGTATTTATTATAAATGAAATGTTATTATTAATGAATAAAACACAGGTAGAAATTCAATTTAATGAAAAATAAGATATATTTCATGTTAACAGAAGTATAAAACGCTTGTAATACATGGCATATTAAGGAAATCAGTAAACACGTCATACATGGGGCGATTTTTAAAATGTTTAATTCAAAAAGTGTGAAGAAACCGTGAATTGATTACACCAGCCCTGAACTTGAATGTCAACAGCGGTGTGCACTCTTAGCAGCATTTGAAGCAGTTGTCATGGCTCCACGCACATTTTCTAACGAAGATTTGGCTGACATGTATGGAAGTGCTAATGGCAAACGTATGGGAAAAGCACGATTGTACCACGAATCGTTGCCTCACAGAAGATAGCCGGGCAGCCGAGTTTTCACGAGGCTCCTTCAGCGGGCCGTGGAAAACCCTTGTTTGTTACCTATAGGCTGTTCGCGGTAAAGTGAACAATTTTGAACGCCCTATAATTTGGAATTATAGTCAGTAAATATATTTTGTTTTTGCTTTAGATGCTAACTTCCGAATGTTGTGGAATATACACGCTGTGCTTATTACTTATATGGGATTATTTATTTTAAAAAGTGTTTAAAGGATTGAGTATGGCTGAAAGGCAAAATGTATATAGGGCGTCAAAAGTGCTCACTTTACCGTGAACAGCCTATATCATAAATTGTCGGGACAATTGGGCTTCACGCGATCCTCCTCGCCCGGGTACTAGGAGATTAAAGAGACCGATCCAGCAATCGTCGTTGGAAGTGGGAAAATACGGATGGTAAAAACAGCTGGCCACACAGGAAGGGTTGTTCCCAAGAAAGGCCGGACATTCCCATAAGAGCACTTGGGGAAGGAGCTTCCGCCACGAGAGAGCTTCCTCGGGCAAACGGGTCGTGCGTATTTTGACGTATGGTAGGAAAGGCCGGATCGTTTCACGATGAATATTCAGTACGTTTATACCGTCAGCCGAAACCTCAGTTTCGGAACCCCAACTTTCCAAACAAAGGTTTTAGGGAAGTGTTTATACCATCATACGAAATTTCGTTTTGGAAACTTGAAGGCACGGATGAAGTAACCTAAAGCCCCTATCACACTGTCAAAAATTTTCCGTCAAACTCTATCCAACAAGTTTGGTCAAATAAACTTGGAAGTTTGTAACGTCACCGAAATCTCATAAAAATCTCCATTTTTGTCTAAATAAGCTCAATGTTTCCAGTTTTCATTAAATAATTTATACATATGATCTGTTTTGATGAGTTTGTCCAATCAGACTCGTGCGTATTGTGTAATACATTAGTATTTAATGTTAGGATAGTAGAGAAATGTCAACGTTTTCTAATCGAGTCGGTAAAATCCGCTTTTAGAGAGCTTACATGGCTTACGCTGACTAAACCATAAGAGATACACCAAATTAATGCACTACAGAATTGTAGATCACAAAAAGGTATAAAAAAGGTCCGTGACAGCATATATTTATCTCTTAAGGACGAACCATAGTAACCATTTTTGTTTTTTAAAATCTAGTTGAAAATAGGGGTTCACTTACGAAGAATCTTTGAACATCACAGTATTAATTCTATGCTAGTTACCTTAAGCGTTTAGTGCATATACTTGCTGTAATCCTAAACAACGCCATATTTGTAAATCGCAACCCGTGCGAGGCTGGGGCGGGTCGCTAGTATTGAATAATCGTGCTCAAAGTTGCGACGTACAACGCCTGCAGAACAAGGCTGCTCAATAATGCGTGTAGGGCAAGTTGCATAGGAAGTAGGCGCGCGACACTAGATCATTACATTGGCAGCGTCGTACGCCTACTTCCTATAAGCCATTCACCGCAAAGTGAGCACTTTTGAAAACCCTGTCATTTGGAATAGTAGTAAATAAATATATTTTATTTTAGCCTTAGACGTGAACTTCAGAGTGCGGTCGAATATATACACTGTGTTTATTACTTACAGGGCAATATTTATTTAAAAAGAGTGTTAAATGACAAGAAATGGCTGATAGGAAAAGTAACTAGGCTCTCCTAAAGTGCTCACTTTATTGTGAACAGCTTATATGCGACTTGTCCTATACACCTGATTGCACAGCTTTGTTCTCCAGACGCTGTACGCCTCAAATATTGATAAAATTAAATTATATAAAAAACATGTCTCCCGATATAAGCGCATAGAGCTTTTGTATTGTGTTACTACTGGTCTAAAGAAACTATGCGTGGTGTTTGGACATTGAAGTTTCAGAACATCCGGTATATTATGATTGGTATGATTAATAAAAGCCACAGAGCGAGGTAGCGCAGTGGTTCAACTTCAGACTCACATTCTGGAGGACCCAGGTTCGAATCCCTGATCGGCAATCCTGATTTTGGGATTTCCATGGTTTACCGAAATCCCTCCAGGCGAATTTAGGAAATGTTTCTTACTTGAGGCCACGCTTTGCTCCATCTCTAATGACCTCGCTCTCGACGAAACGTTAAGCCCAAATACCTACCTACCTCGATTAAAGCCCTGCTCGGTGAACTTAAATAACTTCAGTTTAGTCGATAGTGTAACATACATACCGGGTGGGTCACCAACGCCTATTTTTCCGCATGTATGCAACCCGCAAACAAAAACTGTCCATCTAACAAAACATCGCCTTCGCTGTAAAATAATTTTCTTGTGTAGCCGAGTCCCGTGCTATGTACGTACTCCTTACGGCGCCTCGTCCGTTAGCTGAACATTTGACGCCCTTCCCTGCCTCCACCGATCAGCTGCGCGGAAACAGAGACCCGCTAAACCACGTCACGTGCGCGTTGACTCCTTATCGTCAGTAAAGCGGCGACTGTAATTGCTGCATGTCACATGAAGAAACACAATGGCTCGAAGCGAGGCAGATGCGTGTTACTAAGGACGCAGTCGTCACGTACCAACGCAATTCGGTAAGCATCGCAAATAATCTGTTTCGACACAATAGACGGGCGCGCGCTCTTCGAAAAGTGACGGCTTCTGAGCGCATCGCTGACGTAACGCCACCCGTTCACTGCTCACTGCACTGACGACAACGAATCAACGCGTACGTCGTGGTCTGCTACGATCGATGTCGTGTTAGGCGGGATTGACAACGACCCGTCGCGTATGTTCGTCCGTCAGTCACGTGACCAACAGTCAGTCAGAGGTGGCTATTAATTCTATTCATTCCTACGCCGAAACCGTGGTAAGCTTTAACTTTTGTCAGACGAACGGATGAAATTACAGCCTTATAAACTTGTAAGTTTTGTTACTCGACCATCCCGAGTTATTTACAAGGCTGTGCAGTGTGTGCAATATTTTGTTTTGGCTGTCTTTTTCGTTTTCATATGTTTGTTTAGGCAACTGTAAAATTAAATAAGGTTACATTTTTTCTTGAAGATTAATTAATAATTACGTTTGGAAACACGAGCTACTTTTGTGCAATAGTAAAAGTAATAAAATCATGCCATATTTATAATTTTTTTGAGCGAATAATTTCCGCTATGTACGTGTGTGTCCGTTTTGCGTACTTAAAAACACCTACAAAAATCTTCACTTTTCATGGATAGTTTTTTCCTATTTGTAAAGAGTTTTGTTTTTATTAGTTTGCAGCAATGAACTACAGCGGACGTACGAAGTTTGGTTGTAAATCGCTCTTCTGGGAGACGGACGATTGCGTGACGGACGGTCAGATGAAGGACGGACGAGACGGACTGTTGTAAATCCCGCCTTAAGAGTAGGACGGACCCCCGCATTTTATATGAAATAGTTGTTTGCGCGAATACGCGTATCTCGGCAAATAAATGTTATGCGAATACGAATTTTTGTCAGAAGAGATTAAAAAAAAACAACTATGTCCTTTTTTTTTTTTTTTTTTTTCCCCTGTTAGGTGTACTCCTGGAGAAAAAGACTTCGCGAAAATGATCAAATACGGCAATTTTAAAGCTTGCCTATGCAGTTTCCTTAATCGTCAAAAGATAAGTACAAAGATTACGGCGTAGTTTGATATGTGGGCTTTCATCGTGCGTAGTAAAATTCCTCTGTTACAGATCTAATTTGTACACTACAGAGTCACGACGGAAACACTGCACGTCTTGCACGTACGAGCGATGAGGCACTAGGTTTTAGTGTCACCCGTATCGGTCCCTCGCTTCTTGACCTTCGACGAGGAGCTCCCACGGGGACCCATCTCCCTCTTAAATTGGTTGTTTTTGTTGCGGGTTGCATGTATACGGGAAAACAGGCGCGTGCTACTCTCACTGTGAATCGTGACGTGCACTAGAGGGTTGTACCTGGAGATGGGGAGTGTTTCCAATACCTGTTATCAGTAACAGGTATTGAGAAGGAACAGGTATGGTCTGTTCCTAGCTTCTGAAAATACCTGTTACCATCTTACCTGCCTGTTACTGATACTTGTATCACGAAGCAGGAACAATCATAGGTAGAACTCGCTTGTTACTCGACACTCATGCGATATCATTTTGTACCTGTTCCTACTGTCTGATATTAGAATCCAATACTGGAACACTGAATACCATTAATATTTACAGGCGAGAATACTGTAAAATAACTTTTTATCCCCCCCCCCCCCCCCACCAACGCAACAAACGCGACCAGGGAAACTACTACCTAGTGTTACTGCCCTACCAGGAGAACATGAGAGGATGTATACCTCTTAATGTCTAACCTCCTAGTGTGTCATGTTTCCCTGGTAGCACAATCATAATGCCCGACGTTATTAACCCTCCGATGTGCACTGGATTCGTGTTTTCATAATTATTTATTTCTTAATTTCATCATTCTTTCAGCTACCTTCTATATACCTATTTTTTTTTTCTGAGAAGGTAGCTGAAAGAATAAGATTACCAGGAGGGTATACTCCACATAGAAGTAGAGCGGAAAATATTAGCCCAATATATGGATAATAAATAAATAACAGGTATTCGAGAAAAAGGTGAGATAGTGGAACAACGCATCCTAGCACAGAGCTTACCCATAACATGTATTCTCAACAACAGGCATCAGCAACAGGTATGGACTGGGAAGAGGAACAGAGCTCATATCTAGTTGTACCTACCTGTCGGCGGGGAGGAGAGTTTCCTCGGTGCTGCCCTTGCCGACGACGTGCACCCTCGACGAGGACCTCGCGCTGCCCATGCAGTTGACGGCCTCGCAGGTGTAGGTGCCGAGGGACGTGGGGTCACCCGGGTCGGCGGTGAGCGCGAACATGTCCCCGGCCTTGATCTCGGTGCCGTCCTTGTACCAGCGCAACACCGGGGGTCGGCACCCCGACCACCTTGCACTCCAGAGACACCGTTCCTTGCTCGCTCAGCAGCGCGCGCAGATCCTCCACGAACTCCGGCGACTTGTACGCCTTCGGAACTGCAACGTTACACGTCATCGTCCGTTCACGCACGGTCATATAACACATTCACGGTTACTTCGCACTTTTCTCAAGCCCTGCTAAAGTTACACTTCCAGGATATTCATCCACCTCATGCTACCATAGCTTTAAAGTCTAGAAAATTACACCAAAGGACAACGCACCAAATTCGTGCGCACTCAGTTGTAATAATATTTTGCATGAGAACTACTTCTTACTATGCGCTACCAATG
The DNA here is from genome assembly GCA_029891345.1 of Dryococelus australis. Lineage (NCBI taxonomy): Eukaryota > Metazoa > Arthropoda > Insecta > Phasmatodea > Phasmatidae > Dryococelus > Dryococelus australis. Next base: position 360,866,814 of record CM056993.1, read on the forward strand.
TCTTCTCGCTGTTTTTATTCATATTTATTATAAATGAAATATTGTATTCTATAAATAAATTCTAATTAGGAGTTCAGTTTAACCAAATATCAGATGATTTTATGTTAAAAGAGATATGAAAAGCTTGCGATACATGGCATATATAGGAAATAACTAAATACGTCATATACGGGATGTTTTTTCAAAGGTTTGATTCAGAAAGTGTGAATAAACTGTGAATAGAATATAGTCCATTCACCGTTACTATAGGCCGTTCAAGGTAAATCTAACACTATTGAAATCCCTGCATATGATCTGCTTGTATACACTTCATGAATCCTTTCGTGTTATGTAACATTAATCCTGCCGTGGGTCTTATCACTTTATTCATGCGTCGGTCAGCGAAATTGGGGAATTATTAGAAAAGTAAATACTTCACAGATCTGGTCATTTATACACTTGGATGCAATTAAAAACACAGAAAGCGAAAGAAATATTGAAGTTATCACAAATGGTTACCTAAAACTTTTAATTCTACGTTGAGACATGGAACTACTGTCGATCCATCGTTACCACCTTTACTGGACGAATCTCACTCAGTGCGCCCATTAAAATATATGCACGCAAGGGCAGTGACTTTTCCTAAGGTTCATTTATAAAGGGCTCATTTTATCGTGAACAGCCTTTAGTAGAAGTAAACTTAACCAAGTCTAGAAAATTACACCAAAGGGACAGCGTACCGCTGTCGTGCGCACTCAGTGTAATGATAATTTTCATTATAACTATTTTCTACTAACTAATGCCAACATGCTTATTTTCTCCCTGATTTTATTTATATTAATTATAAAAGTCAAATATTTCTATTTATGTATGACATATGAGTAGAATTTTAGCTTAATATAAAATAAGGCATGTATCTTAACTCCCGAATAAAATGCTTGTGAAATGTATTAACCGTTCATATATTATATTCTGTTCGCTGTTTCTTCACTTTTTTTTTCAAATCAACGTTTTGAAAAATCTCCCCATGCATGACTCGTTTAGTTATTTACTAAATATGCCTTGTGTCACGATCGGTTTATTCCTCTCTTAACATAAAAGTATCTTATTTTCAGTTAAATTAAAGTTTCGCCCATATTTAATTTATAATAAACATGAATAAAAACAGTGAGAAGACATGTGCATTGGTAGTGCCTAGTAAGAAATAGTTCTCATGCAAGATATTATTACAACTGAGTGCGTACGAACTCGGTGCGTTGTCCTCTTGTGTAAATTTTTAGACTTATTTAAAGCTTAGTTTGCACGAGGCGAAGGAATACCCTGTAAGTAGAACTTTAGCAGGGCTTCAGACAAGTGTGAAGTAACCGTGAATGGATTGTAGGTCCGAAATGATGGGCAAGGTAATTAGCTACGTTTCTGCCGCATTTTTTCAATAAATACACTGAAATTTGAATGAGAGAACATTATTTAAAAAAATGCAATATGGCGGGCGAGGCGAGCTCTTGCGGATGGACGCGAAAGAAGGAAGGAAGGTAGGAGGGTGGAGGAGAGCGACTCACCCAGGACGCTGAGCTGGCAGGAGCAGGAGGACCTGCCGGTAGGACTGGCGGCGAGGCATGTCCAGGTGCCGCCGTCGTGCACCATCACCGGGGCCACGTCCACGCAATGGAAGTTGCCCTCCTGCACCATTTGGAAGCGCTCGCCCTCCGACACGGGAGTGTCCTCGTGGTGCCACGACACCTGCGTCACAAACACCCACGTACATGAGTAAATGGAGATTTTCGGACATTCTACATTGCGATGAGGACGTGTTAATGGAAAAAAAAAAACACGACTGTACACGAAAAATATATCTTTATATATAAAATCCTTTGTGCGTGACTAAACCGCATCACTGACAAACTACTGGACCAATTAAGACCCATATTCACATCATATGATATTGAGGTGGCGAGTAAGGTTTCTTTGTTATGTTTCATTCCGATAGGTGGCGCTGGAGTCTAACTTCTATATTTATGGGCCGATTTCGCTCATACTTGCAGGAAATGTTTGTTGATCTAAAATAGAAAAATGCCAGCGATACCAAGGTCAAACATAGGTCGACGTACCAGACGTAATAGAGAGGACGCATTGAGAAGGCAAAATAGAACGTGAAAGAGGCGGAACAACGTTCGCCAGGATCATCTAGTACTTAAATAAGACACGTAACCTATGGACGAGTGAAGAGTGAAGAGATTTTGGTGGCTCTTAACAGCGAAGTTTTAAGAGACGATGAGGGTGATTGAGGTGAGAATGGAGCGGCGCCGGAACGTGGAGGTGGGGGAACCAGGAGAACCCCAAGAAAACCACCGACCAGCGGCGTCGTCCGGCACGATTTCCACTTGTGAAAGTCCGGTGACCTGACTGGGGGGTTGAACCCGGTTCGCCTTGGTGGAAGGCGTGCAGGCTAACCGCTCTGCCACAATGCCCCCCCCCCCCAATTATGGATGAGAAAATAAATATATGTATACAATACTGGAAAATTCCAAGACGGAATACAGTTAAAAAAACAGAAAAGCAACTAATCACGAAAAATATATATGCACATATACACAACCAATAGATAATACATAGAAGAAAAAAAACACAGACTAGAACCCTGCTTGAAAAATTAGGACAACACTGACAAAATAAGTAGGAACAAAATGGTACAACTCAACAAAGAAACGAACTAATATACCGCAGTTTTACCAGACACGACAGAATGCATGCCAGGTATTCTGTAATCAATAGAATATATGCACAAAGCCAGACAATTCCATGAAGGAATCCATTCAAATAAAACAGGACAGCAAGCTAAATGCGAAATACTTATATAATATAGGTATAATTACTTACACAAATAAAATAGACACAACGAAGAAACTCGCACAAACACAGTAGTCAGGAAAGTGTAAAGTAACCGTGAACGGGTTGTAGCTGAATCTCAAGGATACATTAAGGACTGTACAGTATTGCATACAGGTCAATGAACCAGCCGAAATTTACTTGGTATAAATGATAACATGATATTACTGGTGATGCAGCTGGTGATTATGACGATCACTGTTTAACCTTACCCACTTCGAGGTGATGTAAACAGCGGCCCAACCCAATATTATAAAGGGTGTGTGTTTTTCTGTGGTCTACTGTTTCGTTCCGCAGAACGAAAAAGTACAGACCTTCACTACATGCAATCTTGGACAAGAGGAAGAAACTTCGAACTACGAAAGTAGTGAGAGTGAGAGATTACATCGCCTTTAACCAAATACGCTAGAAGCCAGCACCGGACAGCTCTATACGAACAATAGAGATAAAAGCGCGAAAAATAATCTAGCGGCATGAGGTGACACTACAAAAAAAATTCTGCACGTAATTATTAACCAACAAATATTTTATATTAAAAGAGTGCAATTTTATTTTTGCATACATTTGTGTTGAGGTTTTGATTTCGCCAATATACTAGGGCCATCGCTCCGAAAAAAAAAAATGTAACTTGCAGAAAAGAAAGTCGGTTCTCAGAGTCGGTTATGTACGTATACGAACTTTTAGGTCAGTTAAGGAGACTATGTAGCTGCGCGTCAAAGGTCAAGCAGCGAGGGAGCGATACGGGTGACATTTACACGCACGCCTAGTGCCTCATCGCTCCTACGCGCAAGGCGTGCAGTGTTTCCGTCGTAACGCTGTACTGTGCAAATTAGATCAGTAATATAGGGGTTTTATTACACGCGACGAAAGCCCACAGATTAAAATACGTCCGTATATTTGTACTTTTCTCTTCCCGATTAAGGAAACTGCATAGGCAAGTTATAAAAACGCTATATTCGACCATTTTCACGATTTTTTTCTCCAAGAATACACTTAATATGACAAAAGCAAAAAAAATAGAAGCATAGATAATTGTTTTTTAATCTTTTATGGCAAAAATTCGTATTTGCAGAACATTTATTTACCGAGATACACGTGTATGCGCAAACCACGATTTCACAAAAAAAGAGTTCCAGTACATATGACTCTTAAATGCATTGTGGGACAGAGGTGCTGCTGTCTGTTGGCTGGAGATGACATGACCATCAAGATAAATGTACTACATAAAAGCTGTCCGGTGTACGTATTCAGAGGTCTTAGCGACGATGGGATGAATCAAAGTCAAGACCGAGCAGTGAGGGAATGCAATGGTGAGGGGAAATGGGAGTACTTCGTGGAAACCCACAACTTGCATGCTAAAATCCAGGGCGCCGCTACTGCTATAGTCCATTCACAGTTTCTTCGGCCTTTTTGAATCAAACCTTTGAAAAATCTCCCTATGTATGAGTGTTTAGTTATTTCCTAAATACGCCCTGCAAAACAAGCGTTTTATGCCTGTGTTCATAAAAATTACTTTTTTCCTGTTAAATTGGAATGTTATTAACGTCGTATCTATAAATTATAATGCTTTATTGATAAATAATTTGAATATAAAACAGGGAGAAAATAGGTATGTTGGTAACGTCTAGTGAGAAACAGTTCTTATACAAAATATCATTACAACTGAGTGCGCACGAATGTGGCCCGTTGTCCCTCTGGTGCAATTATCCAGACTTGTAAAGCTTGGTTTGCACGAGGCGGAGGAATATCCTGGAAGTAGAACATTAGCAGGGCTTCATAAAAGGCTGAAGTAACCGTGAATGGATTATAGAAGATGAACTATATAGTATATCCGAATTCTTGTTCCGTGTTGTCCAGTGTTGGTGCTATCGACACTCCGGTTTCCCATGGCGATTAGGTGTCGATCCCCAACACATAAAATTACGGATTTCCACGTGTGGGGAAACCAAACGGACTTAACATACGTGCAGTCCGTTTAACTGTGCGCTCGTCCCCCCCCCCCCCCCACAGCACTTCGTTGCCCACTTCAGTTTCGTCACTCGTAAGAGACGACAGCCGTACGTGCTCCACTCAGAAATTACCTCTCCCACGCGAAGTTTGAGAGCAAGCAGAACGACATGAGCATCTAAGTTGGTTACCTCCTACCTTCATAAGTAAATTCGATTTAATTAATTGTTTGGATACATTTATATATATATATACATTTCATTTTTGGAATTTTTTTTTGGTTTAGGTCAAGGTTGAAGGACAAGGGTTAAGGGTCAAGTCTCTTGGGTCTTTGGTCAAGCATTTTGGGGTCAATGTTAAAGGGTCTTGGGTCAAGTGTCTTGAGTAAACGGTAGTGGTCATCTCTATAGACTTTATCCCTTTCAGTCACAGTGCCCATCTCTCTGGGACGTTGCATATGAAGTGGTCTGCACTGTACACAGCAGAACATGCCGTCCAATGAGAAAGGTTCTCCACGTGTAGGAGACATAATTCGCTACTGCGGCTGTATTCCGTAGCCTCAAAAACCACTGCTGCCAGTAACATAGAGCGCAGACAGATTTGTATTGGCCCTGGTGCAGGACAAAACATCCTCTCTATTACGTCGGGTATGTCGACCGATGTTTTCTCTTCTAGATAAACAAATATTTCCTGCAAGTATGAGCAAAATCGGCCCATAAATATAGAAGTTAGACACCAGCAGCACCTATCGGAATGAAACATAACTAAAAATCTTACTCGCCACCTCAGTAACACATGGTGTGAATATGGTTTCAATTGGTCCAGCGGTTTGTCAGTGATGATACGATTTAGTCACGCACAAAGGGTTATATATATTTTTTTTGACTGAAAGGGTTAAACAATGAACACAACAATAACGCATTAAGCTCTTCAAACTGTGCTGCATCCGAATGATGGGAATAACATTAGCAGTAGAGTTATAAACGATCTCTCGAGAAAACGAATAGCGTCTGGAACCAAGTGTGAAAAGTGTAGGAAGCTAATTAGTAGAGACCCGCAAAATTCGCGTTATTTTCTAGCTGCACGAATTAACTTCAGCGTCCTATTTATATTCGAGTCAGGGTTTTTTGTTTATTGGCTTCCGCGGAAGTCAGGTGCCATTTTCCCCTTTCACCAAGACGATTGGGCCTTGCTGTCGTTAATTGTTTCTTATTGGTTCTAATACGTCCGGGAGGTGCCAGGCAAACTATTGCCCAGTAATAAAACAAATACAAATGCCTAACGTTTCGGAGTCTATTCTGTCCTCAAATAATAACGCGAATTTTTGAAGGTCTCTGCTAATTAGTGAAGATTCTCTGCGACAATTACAGAAGTTTGCTATACAGACGTGACGCAATGAGGAGCATCAATCAAGGATAGGAAGTCCGAAAATAGTAGGATTATAATTTGGCTGACCGTGCAACGTAAACAACTTGTCTCTAACGAGACTGCAAATGCTGCCCACCGACCTTCTGGTTGAAAGACAATAAGAGCTCCAGGAGGATTTCTGAATTACATTGGTCTTGTCACACTCAGATGCTAACGTCAGTCCTACGACGTTAGAAATGTTTAGCAAGAAGCTACGAGAAGGCTCTTGTCCACACTTACTGCCCTCCATAGTCGTTCATCCGTAGAAAGCGTAGTTCATGTTTTCTTTGGTGAAACCATATAATGTTTATTATATATAACTGATTTCGGTGCCTTGTAAGATGCCAACAGGTACTGTAAAAATCACCTATACCTGTAATCTAAGTAGAGAAGTTACAGATTTGATTCTAAGATAGGTATGTCATGCTTTTTATTGTGGTGTCGGTGTTTGTTCTGACTAATGTTTCGGAGATATGAAAGGGATTTAATGCTGGTAATATTTAAATGAAAAGAAGTAATTTTGTTTTAAAGTAATTTTACTTTAAAAATAAATTAAACTGCTTTCCAAAGGGTTCTTGGACCGGCGACCACTCTTATTCTGGTTACTTAACATAACTTACAGTTTTCAGTAGCAAATAAAGAATACAGAAAGAAATGTAGAATAATTCATTCATTACTAACGGAAACCATAATGTAGCCAATTGTAAAAAAAAAAAAAATTGCGATAGTCAGATAACAGTAAGTTCAATACTTAAGAAACTAAACATTAACACGTTATTCACCTAACTCTATATATTTTTACGAAAATTTTGACCGAATTACTCGCAATAACATCCGTAGGGAAACTTGAACGATACACTTTGTCTAAAGCTTTATTCAAACATTTTGTGGCTAAACAATTGATTTAATTCAAGCTTTTCACACATTAGAACAACACCTAGTAGATTAGTAACGTACTTTGTTCCGATAATTTCACAGTGTAACTTGGTATACGTACTGATATTAATCATTCAATTGTTTGAACTTGGTTGGGAGAAGATATACAATGAGCTTGATCATAAAGTAAGCAAGACATTCGAAGATGTATAGTTAACCTTTACCCAAGTGCATATGCTAAATTTACTACATGGCGCTGAGCCATCACAGAAGTGCTTCCTTCATAAGCCACGCTAAAGGCACACATGTTGCCCTCCGTGTCATTCAGTAGACGAAGAGAAACATCACCAGGAAGCAATATGGTGTCTGTCAAGATATTTAACAAAAAGTGCTCCGGCGTTGCCAAAGTCATCATCTGGTAGATATTTGCAGCACATCCGGGCTCCATGATGGATTGGGGGGGGGGGGGGCTGAAACGCCTCAGCGGAGAATGCACTTGAAACGACTGCACTCTTGAGAGCTCCTGCCGTCAGCGTGTATGAAGTTACTAGGTTGATTAAGAAATAAGATATTTAGGACACAGAAACTTATGCTCACAACATTCGATATAACTGAATATTATTGTCTTTATTATTCGTTTTTATGATTTCGTCAGAATCCTTTCAGTTGTCTGGTACTGTTTTGCATTTCGGGATACCATTCAATGTTCTTTCATAGTAGAAGCCAAAGTTCGATTCTTATAATATTTCTTGGCATGGAGTTATACATATTCATAATTTGTGAAATGTATTTACCTACACGATTTACAAGTCAACAAATGATGTTTTCGAAATAACTCGCATATAGTCAGATAATGTTCCTCGGTGGCGCTGTGCTCACAGGTCTTGCTATTCATTGCAACATGTTGACTGGAATTCGTCTCTTCCTTTCCATACGAATTTTCTAGGCTGCTGGGTTTAAGTTGTTAGAGTCAAAATTAGAAATCTTGTTCCATCATAAAACTGAACGTAACTGATGCTCTGTAAATACTCATAGCTCATCTGCTATAAACACAATAGCTTACGAGGAATTCACTCGATGCAACTAGTAGCAAAATGGCGAAATAATCACTTTCTTTTTTGTTGAGTGAAGTTTAAACTTGTGTACATTACTTTTATGACGCAATATAATTTAACTGAAACTCTGAAGACAAAACTCAGTGAAGGGGATGAACTTTGAACAAGAGTAAATAAACAACCGTGTCGGATCACAAAACGGATTATTTACTGTGACAGCTCCCAAAGAATGAACGACACTTTCTTTAGTCTGTTACGGACTTCCTATACTGTCATGCTACTGCATTATAACGTCAATTTGGCAAGCGTACATAAATTAAGTACGCCATTTTGTCCCCACTAGCACTTTTAAACGTGGACTGATGCAACCTGCAACTTTCTTTGAAAATTTCTGCAGACATCAGAGATGGCCTTTGAGATATAGTAAGTGCATCTCGAATGCCCTTTCCACCCTTCCAACGAGAAAACTTGTAGCTTCAGGGTTATACCCACTTATACGATCAGTAAGTATATATATATATATATATAAGACTGTTAAATTATACTCTAACGCATCAATATATAAATGATAGATAGAGTACTTAACTTTAATTACGTTCGACAGAAGAAAATATTGCGTGGAACCATTAAATTTTATATGTCTATTTCACAAATTATATATTTTTAAATACAATTTGTTGTGATTTGCAAACTTAATAAAATGTTTATGGTTGTATAATATCTTAACCCTCTTCCCTTCCTTTTTAGTTTCCAAAATCAGTTCGTTCATGAGGAGATTATTCACCTCTTAATTTATCTGCGATCCGATCGTGGCAAAACTGCAACAGCAAGGAAAGCACAACGTTACTCTACAAAAATGTTACAACATTCTACCGAAAACGGTTAAGTTTGAGAAGAAATTAATGAAACATCCATTTTATGCCCGTTCGTGCAATCGCGTGTGAGAGTTTTTATTACTATGTTGGTGGAATGCTAGTTTCTTTAAAAACAGGCAAAATGCGCATTCGTTATACATTACGCAAACTGAAAGATTCCGTTTTGGCATAGTTGAAAAATAAATATTTGCTATGTGCTTAAAAACGTTGCTTTGTATGCTACCTCTTTATGCCGGTAAGCTACATATAAAAGAAATTCAGCTTATAACGTAAAACAACTCATAATCCACTTTTCATCCGGCATATGATCACAAAACAGTTTCCACTGTAAGCTAGCAACAGTGCGATACAGACTGGCTAGATTTCGTGATCAAGGTACATTTTTTTAAACTTCAAATTAATGCTCGTATCTGTAATGATTACGTTCAACACACAATAAAAGTTAACTTCGAGAATAATTATACTCTTATTTATTCGTGTAAAGATAGGCCTAACATTTAATAGAATATCAACGAAGCATGTTTAATGAACGCACGAAGACCACATAATCTGTATGATGCGCATACATTAAGCACGGACTGTATGCTAATATGGGAAGTCAATGTTTCCAGTGCGAGTAATACAGAGGTTCTATTTCTAGAACGCACGCAAGGAATGCTTTTCCCGCCGTTAACTAACTCAAGAACCTCACTGGCGGGCGAGATATATTTATATGAGGAGTAAACTTCAGAGACTAGTGGCGAAAAATATCCCGGCGATTGCCGTAACTCGCAGCTGTTAGCGTCAGCAGCCATAGGCAACGACCAACACAGATGACAACAGACCGGCGAACCTTAATTCCCGGACCGGCATATCAGTTCTTGGTATTTTACCTTGTGGAGGTATACAGTATCGAAATTGTGATGTAGACTTATTGTTAACCTTCCCTTGGTGTCGACAATAACAAGGCGGCTGGAGTGGGAAAGCAAAAATAAGTCAAAGGCGAGTGTACCGCTGTCTGGGGCAAATTATCAACGTTTAATAAATATCAAACCTAATAATGTTTTTATAAAAATTTAATTCCTGGATGGTAAAAACATTCCGCTTCATTAAGATTATTTTCAGATATTATTTACAATAACGAACTACAGAAAAGAAGACGAGAATGGAATAAACACATTAGTGGAACTTTAGGAGAAAGTTGAATAAAAATAACTAAAGAAAGTAATCCCGAGGGAACAAAGATGCCTGGCAGACCAATGAGAAGATGGGCTGAGTGGTGACAATCAATTACTTATCTTGCTCCGTATAGCGTGAAGAAACACGGACAAAAGCATTCTATAAAGACGAGGAAAAGAAAACTATGGGGATGTATTTTTTTCTGTGACATTTGCTACAGAGAGTTTGTTCAAGCGTGTGTGTTGTGTGTGTATATGATGACTCTGCACCTCTGTGCTCTGTGACGAACTTCGTGAGGATGTTTCTTCAAAATGTCAGTCAGAAAATGTGTGACAACTAATCCCAGGAAACCCCTCTCAGGGGCAGGAAACCCTTGTGAAGATGGGGTTGAAATAATGAACATTATTTAATTACACACAACCCATATCATATTAAGGGATTATTTTTTTGTATGCATGTCCCACAATCCAATATCTTTAACACGCGAATACCATTGTTGGCCTACTGAATTCCCTACATGGTACAAAATGAGGGTTAATGCCCCTTTGAAGAGTGGAAAAAAGTGTCTACGTAAATTGTTACATAAAGTTTGAACACGGGTTATGAATTGCAATGGCGAAACGTAATAATGAGTCGTCTTGGCGAGAAAGCATCCGACGAATGGTGTGCGAGAAAACAGACGTTAAAGATTAAAAATTCCACCACATAATTCTTATGAGGTTGACTAATGGCTGATACCAACTGACACGTAATGCTGTAACATAGTCACATGCTTTTTTAACACATGTTTTATTTTACTTGAAATGTTGTATAAAAATTTATTAATAACATTCCCTGTTTGATTTATTTTAATATTTATTCTTGTAATTATTACATCAGTGGTTATTTATGCTTTTTTCTTCAAATGTCCTTACTTTATTATTTGTCATTTGTTGAATGTTTTTTGCTTGGCCCCTATTTATAATGTTATTGTGTTCATGATGTCACGTCCTTTATGTGTTATTTGTTTATTTCATTTCATTTAATTTATGTCATTAATAAAATAATAATTATACACATTTACTCCACAATTTTAAATACAACAACAAAACATGTGTTAAACAAACATGTTACTATGTTAAAGCCGTACGTGTCAGTCGGTAACAACCACTTAGCCAACCTCATAAGCAATACGTAGTGGCATTTCTAACTTTAACGTTAGTTTTTTTTTTGTCCATACAATTCGTCGGAGGCTTTCTCACCAGGAGGACTCATTATTACGTCTTGCCATTGCAATTCATAACCCGTGTTCAAACTTTGCGTAACAATTTACGTAGACTCTTTTTCCACTCTTTAAAGGCGCGGTAACCCTCAATTTAACATGTAGGGAATGCGGTAGGCTAACAATGTTATTTGCGCGTTAAAGATATTGGATTGCTGGACATGAGTACAAAAATTCATCCCTTTAATATATGGGTTCTGGGTAATTAAATAACGTTCATTATTTCAACCCCCTTTTCACAAGGGTTTTCTGCCACTAGAAGTGGTATCCTGGCTTTAGTTGTCACACAATTTCTAACTGACATTTTGCAAGGAACATCCTCGTGAAGTTTGGTCGCAGAGAGCAGAGGTGCTGACTCACCCTGTTTGTATGTATGTATGTGTATATATATAGACTAATTTGTGCTACTTACATTTATTATTTTCACGATATTACATCTGACACACTATCGAAAGGATGTTTAATGTTTTGATAACATTTAACCAATGTCTTACAATCCTTCGCAGCAACCGGTTGGTCATGCGATTATAAAATGAACTATTGAAAGAGTATTTGTCTATCCTAAATAAACTTGGGAGAAAATCCAAGTACAAGAATTTATAATAGTCCGAAACGATTCATCGCTGCACGGAATCTGAATATCATTCAATTGTCTGAATAGTGCTTCACTGAAGACTACGGGAGCTCTTTTTCGATAGCAATAATATATATTTCTTATCTGTGTATCATTTTGGTAAGCCATTTGTGTGTATTACTGCCTATAGAAACAATGGTAAAATTTTCCTGTAGCAATTTTGCCTCGCAACCACAAGTATTGAAAATTTTTCTTCTTCGTGAGATATGTGATTTCCATACGTCTATCTTCCTAAAATAAACAGTGTCTCAATTGTATTAATTGTCTTCTCAAGTTATTACAAGTGTTACCAACTGAACATTGCTATCACTCGTGCAGCAAGAAAATAACTCGTTTATTGACGGCTGTCGCGCCCGCGAAGCGAAAAAAAAATTAGAAATTATTTCTGCTCAGAAAGTCCGTCTCGCCCGAGATCTCTGTCGCGTCGACGTCACAAAATACAAGCCTGTGATTGGGTGAAGCATTATTTCCGTCACGTCGCGCCAATGTAAATCCATCATCAGCGTGCGAGCTCAGAGAGACCTTTGAAGGAGGGGATATCGAAGACTACGAGAGTGCCACACAATGCCCTCGCGTGAGGCCAGATGTCGTGTTGTTGGCCAGAGATTACGAACCTTGATCGGGCTTATTTCACTCCCACCCCCTGGGGCGGTCTCCATGAAATGTTTCCTAAACAGCTGATGCTTGGGTGACGTAAAACATACACTAGTTCCTAGTACAAGGTGAGAGGATACTCCGAGTGCGCATTCCTGTATCACCTTAGGAGCGGTGTGGGGGGGGGGGTGGTTGTTTTCTTTTCAACAGGTAAAGACGCCTGGAAGTGCCTGTACTGATAGGTCGTATCTCTATCCCCAGCTAATGGTGGCCCAAGAAGGAAAGGATGCCTGCGTGTAGATCAGGGCGCTGCGTTAAAATACAAAAAGCAATGATACGTTATGTAATTACTGGCGTAGAATTTCTATGGATAATATCTGAAAGCCATAGGTAGGATCTCTAGGAGTAATATTTCTTTTTCGAGGCCGGCGTGCAGATGTTGGTACATTTAACCTCTTTCCCCGCCAATAAACCAGCCGACTTCTCGACAAAGAAAAAGCTGTTCGCGGTAAACTGAGCACTTTTTAAAGCCCTGCTTAAGGTCTACTTGTGTACGCACTGTTAATTCTTCTACCAAATGTAAAATCACCACTGCCACAAGTCTGGTAACTTTGTCCATTCGTCAGCCAAATAAAATTGTGGTATCGTTAGAAAAGCAAATATTTTACAGTTGTACTTAACCTTACACTTATATGAATTAGAAACAAGAAGTAAAATAGAAACTGGGGCCATAACTTCTTCGACGCTGCTGCTACCTAGCGGCAGATAGCTGAGCTTCTTCCAGGTAGATTCGGACATTAGTCGGTATCGCTCTCTGCTCCTAACTAGTCGTCCACCCTATGAAATGGAACTACTTTCACTTCCGTCGATACCAACTTAACTGGGCGCAGACCAGCCAGCGTATTCGTTATAATATATGCAAGTAGAGGCAGTGGCATTTTTCGAAGGTTGATTTCAAAAGTACCCAATTGTTAAACGGCATATACACGAACTTGAATATTGCAGTCGTTTTGTATTTCTAATGTGAAATATGTTGTTTACTGTTTTAATTTTGTAAAAGATTTTTTTTACATTGGTTACTTAAGAGGGGGATTGACCCCCACCCCGCCCCCGACCAAGGTTAAGAAGCGAGAGAGCGATACGGGCGACACTAACACGCACTTCTAGCGCCGTATCGCTCCTACGAGCATGGCGTGCAGTGTTTTTGTCGTGACGCTGTACTGCGTAAATTCTTTCTGTAACAGTGGGATTTTATTACATGCGATGAAATCCCACAGATTATATTACTCCCGTATCTTTGTATTTTCTCTTGCAGCTTAAGAAAACTGTATAGGCAAGCTTTAAAAATGCGTTATTTGACCATTTTCACGAATTTTTTCTCCAAGAATACACTTAACATTACAAAAGTAAAAAAAATAGGGCATAGATAACTGTTTTTATCTATTTTGGGAAAACTTTGTATTCGCAGAACATTTATTTAACGAGATACGCGTATTCGCGCGAACAACTATTTCACAAAAAAAAAAAAAACGCAGGGGTTCATCCCCCTCTTAATGAACACGGATGAAATACCAAATAAACTTCAGACGCCTTCCTTTGCTAGAAAAGGGTGGAACGGGAAGGTATTGTTTAAAAATGCTGGTTCCTGCTGCGAGGAATCCCATTTTCTTAAGACAAACATTATAACATCCTTCCAATGACGCGTAATTTACCTTACTGCAAATCTGAAATTTGTAATAAGTAATACTGAATAAACTGTCCTATTTAATTAAAATGAGTTAGTCAACAAATACCGTCCAACACGATATTGTATGGCAACATCTTTGTTTCGTTATAGGAAAGTTTTCTCCATATTTTACAATAGTAAAATCTCTTAGCTCGACTACTGAATAACATCTTTGTAAGCCAAGAACGCCTAATGAGAATGCTGTCAATTAACTTTTACATTGTTTCGGTGTGTTCTTTAATTACTGTTTCTTATCAAGGGGCACTATTTGAGATTATTTAAGAAAGCATAGAAGACAATACAGTTCTTTATTACTGTGAAAATATTTCAGCGCCTAAGGAACACAAAGAAAATGTAAGGTCCAACTTTTTATACCGGATAATTAATGTTTGCCATTGTACGCATGATAATAAACAGTAAAGACATGAAATTGATAATAAACAAAAAAAAAAAAAAAAAAAAAAGTCTCGCGTACGTATATTGCTGGCATGCAACAAACATAACAATCAAAACGTTATCAAATTTTTTAACTCAACTGTAAGTCACTTTGACAGTAACAAAATGCACGTTGTTTAGTTCAAGCATTCACGTGTGTCCTTGAAAGCAGTTGCTACGACTGAAGATACAACAGTGCCTGTCTAATAGGTAGTGAAGTTACGCAGATTTTTTAGGCTTATTAATTCTCTACTATTATGCTGGCAGTCTAACAGACTAACAGCTGAAATGCTAAACTATTCTAAACATATTACTCGTCTTACCAGAATTCGAAAATGGAACTTCGTGGTTTGAAGGATACGCCACAGCAATCGCATAACCTAGAAGTTCGCCACCAAGATATACAAATATTTGGGATTTGGATCACTAAAGCAGTAATTAATTGAGCGTAATAAGTTCTGGGAAGACATTTTTTTTTCAACTTTAAAGTAATTTACTTGAAAAAATATGCTTACGAGAGAGTGAAAATGTCCATATTACTATGCGTTCTTGTATGAATGTAAACAAGTGTGTATGTGTATTGCTCTAATAAGTTTTCAACGTCACCCCAGACTATAGTCCATTCACGACTGGAACAGACTTATGAAAATCAATCTTTGAAAAAACACCCTAGCCATTAGCTGCATGCATAACTAGTAAAGAAAGTGAACGGTGCAGCTATCTTTTTAATATATATATATAATTAAGTCTTCTTTTCAGAGTAAAGTAACCAGTATTTTCTACTGGAAAAAATATATAAATACACGCTGACATAAATTGAAATTCCCCAAAATTATATTACCATCGCAACTGAAACTTCTAAGATTTTAGATTAGTACCATCCTACCTCACCAACGTGCATTTATGATGCATGCATACATGGTTGGCGAGGAAATTTATTTTTTTTTTACGAACACAGGCTCAAAAACAAGGTAGGTAATGTGTATATATGATGTGACTAGAAGGTCAGCGTTTTTGATATGGTACACAGACCGACCACAAACATATCTATGGCGGAGATACTGTTTTTGTTGTTTAAACTAAAGTACTGTAGTGTTTAGATACTGCGCCCTGCTCTGCGGCTGGAGGCTCAGCTAATGTAAAAATGCATATACACAGGACCACAAACATATAGGCTATTCACGGTAAAGTGAGCACTTTGGAAAGCCCTTTCATTTTGAATAACAGTCAATAAATGTATTTTATTTTAGCCTTAGACGTTAAATTCCGGCCGCTGAGGAATATTCACACTGTGTTTATTACTTACATGACCATATTTATTTAAAAAGGTGGTTAAAGAATAAAAAAATGTCTGAAATAAAAAAGTTACTAGGGCTTCAAAAGTACTCACTTTGCCGTGAATAGCTCATATCTATGGTGGAGATACTGTACCTTACTTTGCGGTCGAAGACTCAACTGAAGACAAGGCAAACAGACCTAACCGCAGTCACGTCTACGGTGGAGATGCCCTACTTTATGGGTAGGGACTCTCCTCATATAGACAAAGCGGATAGACCGAAAAATAAACATATAATATGGTGGAGATACTGTGCCCTACTTTGGGGTTCGAGATTTTCCTAAACTAACAGTGCGCAAATACAGATTCACAAACATATCTATAATGGAGATAGTGAGTCCTACTTTGTAGCCGAAGGTTAGTTAATCTAAATAGAGGAGATAGAACAAACCACAAACATATATATGGTGGAGACTCATCTCATCTAGCCAAGGCAGACAGACCGAACAACAAATATACTGTTTCCTACTTTGTGGTTGAGACTCAGCTGATCTATACCATGAAGAAAGACCTAGACAAAACGATATCTGTGATGAAGTTAATGTGCTCTACTCTGTGGCTGGATATTCAGCTAATCTAGACAAGGCACATAGAGCGAACCACAAACATATATATGGTGGCGATACTTTGCCCTACTTTGTGCTTAGGGATTCAGCTGATATAGATCAGGAACATAGATTGAAACATGAACATATCTATGGTGCCCTGATTTATAGTTGAGGACTCGCCTGATCCAGATCAAGAATATATACTGAACCATTAACATATCTATGGTGAATATCCTATGTCCTGCTTTGTGGTTGGGGAGTCAGCTGGTCTAGACCAGGAACATGCAGGTAGTGCAGGTAGTGTGTCCTACCTTGAGCTCGGAGGGGCAGCGGATCTCGACGAGGAAGCGGGTCCGGGTGCCGACCTTGACGGCTAGGTCGGACAGGCGCCGTAGGAAGACGGGCAGGTCTGCAGGCGCTTGGTCGACGCGCAGCCGGATGTTGGCTCGCGTCTCGCCCGCCTGGTTCTTGGCCACGACGGTGTAGAGGCCGCCATCCTCCCTCGTCACTTGGTGCAGATTCAGCAGCACCGTGTTATTGTTCTCCGACACTCTGTATCGGCCTCCGACCAGCTCCTGGTCTCCTCGGGTCCTGCCACACGCAAACACACACACCATCGCCATCAGGGCATACTCACGTCCAAGAAAATTTCTACGATGCAGGAACATATTTTAATGGCACAAAAACAAACAAAAAAAAGCCAACGTTAGCAGTTGTCAACATATGCACTCCAAACCCCTTTTCACTGATACCAGTCAGTGACATATTTGTGAGTGAAAGCCACTTTACAAGCTCTTATATACCGGCCAATCACTGTCACGGTGTGGTATTCATTATCATATTCGGAGACACATTAGACGTGATTTTACTTTTTTCTCGTTTTCTCGTGGTTAAGAAAGATATTTTATGATAATTTTGTACACAATAAATCACACGAAAAGTATTTATATCGATATTAACCGAAAACATTTAATTTATAACCCATAAATAATTCCGGAGGCGGGTAGGATTTTACCTCCGCTCGAAACTACAGTACATCATGCGTTCGAAAGGCGACCACTTTACACATTACTCTTTTTTTCCACTTAAAGTTTATCAAAAGAAATAATACAATGGCAAACTAACAGCAATCGTTTCACCATGTATATATACTTCTCGCTTTGGCAAAAAAAAATTAGCATTGTGTAATCTAAGAGCTCTGTTCAAAGTTATCCGTCATGTTACAACACCATGGCGGAACCTTTAAATAGGTGTAATTTAACCACCGCATAACAATCAGTAAGCTGCAAATGATTTCAAGTGGAGCCATTTTGACTTTTTTTAATACTTTTTTTTTGGCTTCGTCTTCACTATTTCAGTTCTAAGAGTGCAACTAACAAACTGAAAATTTCTTGGAAGAGCAGATGAAGCAAAGTCTGGAAATGTGACTGAACACGGATTGTGATTCTAGTTCCCAAAATGTTGCAGACGTTTGCCAATTAAATTTGTTAGGCATGCCTTTGTTTTCTTCGTTGTGGAGTCCAGAGTTATTTGTGTACGCCTATCTGTGATTCCGCCCCGATTGGCTGGTGCCACATTCTGGTATTTTGTTTCAGTTACTGTAATATGACTGATCTGATTCCTTATTCGGAATTATTTACGTGTTATTTACGTATGTGTTGACAACAAATAGCATTGGCTCGTTTTTAGCCTACTTTCCGAAGGCAATATAGGCTTGTGCAATCACCTGGTTGTCTGTCTAGGATGATGTCCCCCCCCCCCTAATAACTTGTAAACCCGACAACCGATTTTAATAAAACTAGGTCCACAAATAGTATTTAGTAAGGACATATGACTTATAGTTTTCGGTCACGCCAGATACTTATTTTCAAAAGGGCGGCAATTTTGAATTTAAGTCCCTGTGTTGTATTTCGGGAACCAATTACCCCAATTTAAACCAAATTTGGAACCTTGACAGTGAATTACACAAGGATTTTAAGAATAAATCGGTAATGGTATTAAATCCTCCATTTAGGAAGATAGCACAAATTGGAAAATAATGCTTTTCCATTATATATCGGGACCAATTTAACCGATTGAAACCAAATTTGGTACGGTGGTATGCAATCTCCTCGTAGCGACAAGTGACTGTACGTTTATAAACCCCGCCCAGGTAAAGGCAATAGCCAACAACGGGTCAGTTACTTTCTCCGTGTGCTTTTCTCTTGACAAATCCAGAGAGTGTTTTGAAATCTCTGGGAGGAAACGGTTTCTTATATTCTTCGACCAATGGGAATGAAAGCTGGAGGGCCTTCCCTTAGCTTAAAAGGCATTCAGAATAGAAGAACAAATGCCTAAACGCCAAAAGAATCGCTCGTGTCACTCGACCGTATCGCACCATTGCTGTGCGCATCATGCGACCGTATTGCCTGTCAACCGGCCGTATTGCCTGTCACCCGGCCGTACTGGCCACGTCAGACGCAGCGGCATCCGGTGAGAGGAGAATGGAAGAGGTTCCAGGAACAGAAAATCCACTGGGCAAGCGAAAGGGGCTTATCTGCGGTTGTCACACTGTTAGAGACAGCTCAATATTCTTTTTGCATAATTCTTCTGACAACATAGTTTATATTTACAATACATGGGGACCAGTGTGATTCACCACATGTCGTTAATCCGTGCTTTCACGAAAACATGGGATTTTTCTGGTATAAAATCTATTTAATTATATGCACATATATTTATGATATACTCCATACAAAATTAATTTAATTAACTTTTTAATGTTTTTGTACTGCATACATGAAAATTTCGGCATTGAGCTGCAAAATTGGCTGCAAGTATGGGCTGAGTGATCTCGACAACGATGCTAGTTGATCTGGCACGAGAATATACACATGTAAGTTATGATAATTAGACACACAGACACTTGAAAAGTATGAAAATCTTCGGATATATTATCCTAATACTACATGCATTATATGACTCAATTCTGTATCATATTGAGACAGGCTTTTGAAATATTGTGTGACCTGTTGTTATAAGAAGCGATATCCAATAGACTAAATGTGGTTTTATTATATTTTATTATATGATATAGCAATGCCTAATTTGTTACTGAACTGTCCGGAAAAAAATCCATTTTGTGGTAGCTCTACAATGGAAAATGTGCGTGTCAGATTTAAATGTTTTATCACAGAAAATCTCAAATTACCGCCAGTGTTTAAATCCTTATTAATTGAATTTCCTAAAATACGAGAAAAAATTACATTGTTAAATTTTATTTCCTCAAAAAATTCTAAATTTCAGCACAGGCTTACAAGAGGCAGGACTACGTTTACAAAGCACGTACTTTAATGAACGGATGTTACGTATATGCTGGAAAAAAACTGCCAATTTTACTCAAGTAAAGGTTATTATATTTTCAACATTTTTCTTCTACCTGTATGAGTGTTGATTTTAGTATTTAAATGAGCTGCGTAAATTTATTTGGTAATTCTTTAAGCGAACGTTATTAAATGGTTAGAGTTACAAACACATTCTAGGCTACCTACTAGCTGTGATCAGGTGTCACGCATGAACTTCCCTTTTCTCCGTTATCATGTAATAAATTAACAAATTGTTTAATAAATGTAATTATACATTCCAACATTCCGCGAATGCAAATGACTGGAAAGCTGCAAGATGACATAGATGCTATACAACTTTGGTGTGTAATTAATAGCATAAAATGAAACCCAATCAAATTAAATTAAAATCTTTCACATGAAAACTATTTTTACTGTGTATAAAATATTAAATCAATAATAAACGTATCAAACAAAGAAAGTTGGGTTCGAGATCATGGTTTTTTTTAAATGAGATTCGAAGTTATATTTTCACAATCACGTATATCTGTTATTTTCATACAAAATATCTACACAAGTCGTCATGCATCCAAGTGTGTCAATATTATACTTGTTACTATGCTCGTAGGTGCCAAATTAGAAAATACGTACTGATCTGCAATATGGGTGCCAGCCATTACTGAAACACACTCGAATTGACTTGAAAATTTATAAATTAAATAATTTAAAATTATTCTTAAGATTTTACAGGCAGGTGATTTTTTTTTTCATTTGTAGTCACATTCCCACTAAATATAAAATACATTCTTTAAAGAAAAGACTTTCAGCACTAAATGTATTTTTAATATAAAAAGTAATTTTTCTGTTTTGGATTGAAATGTGATTAACAAGCAGGAAACAAGGCCGGCGCGTTCATGCAGGCGAACTAGGGCGCCCAGAAGCTGAGGTCGGCAGGACGGTCAACGGAATATCTAACATTCTTTACAGTTTGATTATAAAAAATTTATAAAATTCATATAACTGAAGATAATAAGTATTTGTGTTTTCCATTTTAGTAATGGCAAAACCCGTAGTTAATTTTTGTTCTGGAAGGTCTGGAACGACGTCATTTTGAAAAGCGTCAAGAACATGATTTCCAGCAGTCTTTAACTTCGGAAACCCTAACGAAGAGTTTAATGTTTTCCCTGAGCAAGATTTTAAACATTGGTCCAGAAACAGTATAATTTTGAAATTTTTAATCGTACTCTGAGCTATGAGCTATACATATTTTTCAAGTTTTTCACACTTTCTTAATGGGTATGATGCATTTTAGAACGACCACTATCCAACGGCAGTTGAGTAGTTTTCTGAATGTCCTAGTTGATATTGCATCCAGGGTGTTCAATCATACTTTTATTTCAGCATTAGCGAATCGAATACTGGATAATAGCAATTTCATTTAAATTCTTTATGCTGAAATCAAACGTGATGAGTTACGTTTTTGCTATACATAGCGCTTCGCCCTCTTCATCTCTGTTCAGTGGCAATGATGTTTTTCCTAAAGTTAGTACAATTAAGTTGTTATTTCAGCTCTCGTGCAAATGGTATTTGCACCGGCAGAGCTTATACGAGGTTTATAAAACATCTGAGTGCTTGCTGTCTACAGCCTGTGGATGACCGGGCTACAGTTACGTCACAGGTTAGTTACCAGATCGTTACTGTGTATTTATCTGTTCCTAATTACTTACACCTTTTTCAATCACCTCTCAAATAAACAAACTAAATGCAATGCGGCTAGAAACTGAAACGTATGCAGATTGATTTATTCGTAGGTTGAGTTAATATCCATAATCACAATATTTATTGCACAAGTATTGTTGAGGTGTAAACGTACATGTTCACTGATCAAAGAGATCCCGGTACATACACATACACCTACACGAGAGAGTAGTTACATGCTACATACCTGGCTATCCCAACGTATATACGTACACCTTCGCAACAAACTTGGAACCCTTACGAGAGACTATTTTGCTTACGTTCTGAGTCGCATTATATGCTTCATAAATTAGCGCCCTTACGAGGGGCCATTCATTTACTGTTACATAACTGTAATGTGCCTAATTTATTTATTAATTTGGAATTTTTTCTGAAAATGCGTGTATCTTTAGTTACCGATGAGTGCAGTTTTTCTGAGGTACAGTTGACTAAAACATACCACCACTCGTCTATGAAAACAGGAGACTAGTAGGATTTCAACTTATTCTTATAGAGAAAATCATTGACTTAAGTGAACAAACTTCAAATTCTACATAGCTGAAAGGGAAAAAATTAATTAATCAACTCCTTAAGAACTTTATTGATGTTTCTAGTACACTGTGGTAATATTCTTGCATGGATCACGCATTTATGAACTATTGTTCAACATCTGCACACCGATAATGTCGTACCATTTACTACAATAAATACATAGGCTTTTTTAAAATTAAATTTATTATGTATGTATTTATTTGATTTATAACTACGCAATTGTTTCTATTTTAAATGTTTTAAAAGTATAGAGATAAA
Organism: Dryococelus australis; assembly: GCA_029891345.1. Lineage (NCBI taxonomy): Eukaryota > Metazoa > Arthropoda > Insecta > Phasmatodea > Phasmatidae > Dryococelus > Dryococelus australis. Next base: position 360,889,401 of record CM056993.1, read on the forward strand.
TTTTAAAAAGTGCTTTGGAGTAGTAGGGTTTGGTTCCTTGACGCCAAGGGCGTGGGGTGCAGGATGAAAGGATTCGGCCGCCTCCATGTTGTTACGTTACCCTTCGCCATCTTGGATGTCATTGACTCTGACCCATGACCTTTGACCCGAGACCTTGACCCCGATCATAGCGACCTCTGATCACAAAAACCCAAAAAAATGGAAAAAAAAATTATAAAAAACTATAAAAAAATTTCTTACAAAACATTTTATCACGAAATAGTTTAAAAAATTTTAAAAAAAACTTTATAATGTATAAAATGTATTATTAAAATTGTTAAAAAAAATTATTAAAAAGCCAGGAGCCCGGCAACACGATATCATGCTGCTTTCATTCCAATGACCAGCCTACATTTTTGATTAATATGACCTTTGACCTTGACCTTTGACCCCAAAAAATCCTAAAAATGTACTAAAAATCACAAAAATAAAAAATATATAAAACATTCATTAGTAAAAATATTAAGACATTTATTTGAAATGTACTATAAAATTATTTAAAAATTATGAAGAATAATTTAAAAAATTTTAGCCCCCAGCGACCATTTTTATGAACAATTTCCCTTTCCCCCCATTAAATTTATATTTCTTTCCCCTTGAAATTCTACTTTTTTCCCGAAAAATTTATCGAAACTTATGTAAAAATTTATTTAAAAAAAGAACTTACATTTCCGGAGATCCTTCCAGCACCACCAATTATTCACCTCTGTTCAACTCAAGCAAACGATCAAACTCCCTCACCCCCACTCCTCCCACCTAAACTCATTCTGCAATATTTGTTTTGTTTTTTTCGTACAAATTTATGCATGTGTTACTGGAGGATGCCATGTTGGGAGGTAGCCATCTTGCTAGGTGCAGTCCTCCATGTTTTTTTATTGTCATTTGTTTTATAGTTTGCATCTCACCTTCGTCGACAACCATATAAGATTTCATATGTTTTCATCATCTATGTATGGCCAGGTGACAGCCATATTTGTTTATGTGTTTAGAGTACAGGTATGCTAACAGCACTCACATTTTTTTTATTGGCAAATTAGTTCACCTTCGTTCTATACCCTCCATATTGGATTCTATTCTCAACACATATGTAGTATCGATTATGCAACCTATCAGCCTGTAAGGAATGTGGCATTGACCATTCTACAAACTACTTAAGTTTTTTATTTTTTATTTGTTCTTAAATGCGAGTATTTTTATTAAAAATACTTTCTATTGGAAATGTTTTCTTATATATAAAGCGGGGAGGTTTTTTTGAAATAAAACACACCATATCTTTTTAAATAAAATTTATTGTACACACAATAAAATATACAGGTTTATTAATCTTCTTCGATGTTCATCGCTCGATGTCCGCCCCGACGACCCAGGAATTGAACCGGGCAGGGATACACCACCACTTGACGTACGCCTTCCATTATAACGTTTCGGCAACTTCTCGAACCTTGAAGCAGGCGATGTTCGAATATGACTAAACAGTTAATGTACATACAGTCAGCTGTGCCCATGAAAGTATTTTGATGGTTTTGTTTCGGCAATTGCAATATACAAGCCGGTCGTGAGTATCAGTATCAGGTAGAATGCGTACGTGGTGGCAGGAATATTTCCATGTGTACTGAATTCGATCCTGCAGTCGATCACGTGGAGGTAATACGCTCGTCCTGTTTACTCAAATCGAATACAATGAGAGGGTCCAAACTCTTGAACATATCAGGGCTCAATATCGGGGGTTGGGTGAGCCCAATATATGCAGTTTGGAATTGAGCGTACATCTGATATGCCTGCAGGTACTGGTCATTTACAAAGTTCGTGCACATGTCTACGCATGGGTGGCTTTCGCTATTCAAAAATATTTTGACATTTTCTATTTGTGTAATTTAGCCACGGAATCACCGTGGCACCTAGGGTTGTGTACCCACTGAGACACTGCGGAACTTCGGATAATGTAGACACTGAGTCATCGCGGTGCCTTGGGTAGTCTAGCCACTAAGATACCGCGGAACATCGAGTAATCTAGCCATTGAGTCCCCGCGGCACCTCACGTAATCTAGCCACTGAGACACCGCGGCACCTTTAAGTTGTCTGGCCAGTGAGTCAATGTGGACCTTCTTGGTTGTCTAGCCACTGAGCCACTGCGGACCATTTTGGTTGTCTAGTCACTAAATCACCGCGGCACTTTTTGTTGTCTAGTCACTGTATCACCGCGGCACCTTGGGTACTGCGTCATCGCGGCATCTTTTCGTTGTACAGCAACTGAATCACCACGGCACTTTTTGGTTGTTAGCCAATTAGTCACCGCAGCACCTTTTGGTAGTCTAGCCACTGATCACAGTGGCACCTCGAGTTCTCTTGCCCAAGGTGCCGCGGTGACAGTAGGCAGACGACCAGAAGGTGCCGCGGTGACGTATTGGCTATAGAACCCAAAATAGCCGCGGTGGTCAGTGGCTAGACAACCAAAAGGTGCCGCTGTGTCTCAGTGGCTAGAATAATCAAAGTGTCGCGGTGTCTCAGTGAACAAACAACGTAAAGGTGCTGCGGTGATTCAGTGACTAGACTAAGCAAGGTGCCGCGGTGTCTCAGTGGCAGGATAATATAACCGTGCTGCGGTGACTCAGTGGCTATACTACGCAAAGTTCCGCGGTGATTTAGTGGCTAGACTACCCGGGGTGTCGCAGTGTCTCAGTGAATAGACTACCCAATATGACACGGTGTCTCAGTGGCTAGACAATCTATAGGTGCCACGGTGATTCAGTAGCTAGACAACTTAAAGGTTATCTATAGGCTATGTTTTAAGAGGGCCAGGTGCTTATTAAAATGATGCCTATGTAAAAATCCCAGCATAGCATGCTATATCTATGAAACAATATAACCAATTTCAACCTTATTTTGTATACTGACAGTTATCTATGGAAGCATGAAATGAGCAAGTACATAAACTCATTTTTCTGCCATTTTGGAAGATAGCACCACATGAAATATTAAGTTTTCGTGTTTTATACCGGGAAAATAGTTGCTGAAACCCACCAAATTCAAGCGAAAAGTCATACTTTTGTAGTCCATCTAAAGTTATATGATTTAAGGAGGTAGTCACATATTTTCAAAATCACAGCAGTGTAAATATTTTGTCAGTATGCTACATGTTCCAAACAATTTCAAGCGACTTAATATGTAACAGTATCTATGAGAAACACAGAATGTGCCAATAAACCTCCGTTTTGTTCTAGGGTAATGAAGATACCATCATGTGATAAAATTGAGCTTTATTTGTCATATGTCCGGTACCAATCAACCGATTCCCACCGAACTTTTCACATTAGCAGTGCTACAGTAAGCCATGTTTAAGCTGTGGCTGGTTTTTTTACAGTATGGTTGCAATATAAATAATTTAGATGTGATTATCATTATAGAACTGAAAATTTCGCAGATTCATCAGAGGATAAGGTAAACTGTATTCACGTGTACATATGCACTTGTGCTTCCACTGGACCATAGTTTGTTAGAGACGCCTCGAACGACTTTCAGCCAATAACGAACATGTAAGGAAAATAAGAGCCGAATACCGTACTACCTGGTCTGAAGTTGCACTAGCAACAACCAGTAAACTACTAACTGATACTCGAATGCACAAAGGATTGTGTAGTCCAGCTTGTTGCCAAATGAATCCACGAAATTTCCGGCTCTCTAATTATCATATCTAATAAATAATTTGTAATTTTCCAGTATGTATTAAAAGCATAAGATATATCTATACAGGCATAGCTGAATTCACGTTTTTGAAACCAGCGTTTCAATACATTTCACCTTACGCCTGCATATGCCGTCATACTAATTACAGTACATTGAAACTTAATGGCTCGTTTAACAGAGTTAGAGTAAGGAACTACTATCATTTATTTACCGTCGTTATTGCTCTTATAAAATGTGATGATATATTATTTGGGTAGACGGATTAGTCGTTGATTATATTTTGTTACTATTTTTAACTGATTTTATACAATCATCGAGTTCAGAAGTTTCCATTTTTTTAAAAAGACTTTGAGGTTTACTATTTATTACGACCGTATTTCGATATCTGGCTGGGCTTTCTGAAGTACCGCAAGCGAAAATAATTTTGTCACTAGGTGGAGTAATTTTCTAACACATTTTTCAAAAATATTATTCGGATTTCTCCCTATTTGAATTATATATTTAAAATATTCGGCGGTGACATGAGACGTTTAAAATATTCAGTAGTGCCGTAAGATGTTTCAAATATTCAGTCGTGCCAGCTTAACCGTAAAACATTTGAAACAACCTCTGTGAAATGGATGGATTTTTAAGAAACAAAGAAAGAATTTGCGTCACAGAATCACTCCAACTTCTCATAAGGTGACCCCCTTTTACAGTATTCAGTTAATTGTAAACCTAGTATAATGTCTGAAGCGGACGGAAACAAGCTGACGGAATGTCTGTAACGCAGCAGTTGGTACGGGTGGCCACATCTTGGGGTCGAGCCAGTTTCGTGCACTTCTTGGTGCCTGACACTTTGACACTTGCCTGACACTTGCTACACCATAGGTATAATCCATTCACGGTTATTTCAGACTTTTCTGAAGCCCTGCTAAAGTGCTAGTTCCAGGATATTCCTCCGTCTCGTACAGAATAAGCTTAAATAATCCTGGAGAATCGCACCAGACGGACAACACACCTCATTCGTGCACACTAAGTGTAACAGTATTTCGTGTAAGGACTGTTTATTACCAGGCGCTACCAACACACACGTTTCCTAACTGTTTTTATACTCAAATTATTTATAAATGAAGCAGTATACATTTCAATTTAACAGGAAAAAATAGTAACTTTTATGACCCCAAGTAAAAAACGCTTGTAATATATGGCGTATGTTGGAAATAACTAAACACGTCATACATGGGGAGATTTTTCGAAAGTTTCAATCAAAAAGGGTCAAGACACAGTAAACGGACAATACAACCTGCTCATTCAGCGCGCTGGTTCGATTAAGTCGTTTTACGTGCAACTACGTAGCCTGCGAGAATATCAGTCGCAAACAGGGAATCAGTACTTGGCGGTATCCATCCACGGAGAGTGGAATGTTCATTTGCCGTGTTTCAGTAAATCTGCACGACATACCGCTTCATCTGCAGTTTGCTTAGAAATTACAATTCCGTAAACTCTAACAATTGGAGATACGGCTGTAGGCATCTTGTGATGTCTCGAAGTGTCACGATCCTGACGTTCGTGCGATGCCACCAGCTGCCTGTGGGGCAGAGCCCGCAGCGATCCGGAGAGGGCCATCACGAAGAGACTCGACCGTCACAATGTTGACTAACGACGTGATACTGGAAAGATTGCTGCGGGCGTCGGCATTTCCTGCTGTACCAGAGACTACGTTACCAGACTCCATGGATGTGCTGGGCATTTAGTCAGTGCAAGCTGCCGTTTCAATCTGCTTCTCTTACCGTACCTAGTCTGCCAACTCGACCTCTTTGATCTTCACGAGACGGTGTGCCAGTGTTGCCAACCTAAATACCTGCAAGTAGGCTACACAGGTTCAAAAATTCGGCCTCAAATAGCAGAACTAAGCCACGCCCCAAACGTAAAGGATTTTAATACTATCGTTCAATAACAATAATAATAATAATAATAATAATTCCTACTTTTAATTTAAGTACTCATTTATAAACGACAGTCACACATTGTTAAGTATAAAATCCAAAACTTGCGAACATATTTTGTAAACATATTGTAAAAATCTTGCTGATCTGAGTTTTAGAGGTATTTTTTATTTCAAAATAAAAAATCGCATAAATAAAGGAAAAGAAATTATAACAATTTATAGTTTAAAACCTGTAACAGTTATTAACACAATAAAGTTTATTTCAGATTAATGGAGCTTATATTATTATACAGCTTTAAGGAACTCATGAAATGTAATTAATTTCCCTTGAAGGGATCAAAATAAAAAATAACTATTTGCTATAATTGAAATAGTGATAATAATGTACCGTTCTTCTACTACTTCAAGAATTTTGTACACTATATCTCAAGCCTAAAAAGATAGTGGAAACACCACAGTTCATGCCATGCACAACATCAAAAACATAATGTTTTTAAACTACTCGAATTTGTCGCCATTCGAAAATTTTGCCAACACACGAAATGATTAGCGAGGAACGTATTTAAAAGCATAATAAATAAATGTCTGCTTTATTGCTCTGAAATGTTTGTGAACGTTGTGTTATGTCCACGTAACTTATACAGTATTGCAGTTGTGTTATATTGTATCTGAAATGGGAGCAGTGATTAAATGTGTTCTTGTATTTCAGGTTTTCGGGCGCGTTACTTTGGCACCTTCCGACATCGCATCCAGGCATTCTTAACTGATGAAATAAAAACGAAACAAAAATAGATACTCGGCTCCTAAAGCCAAGATAACGAACGGCTCCAACAGCAGAAGTGACACAATCTCGATGCCTAGAGGTAAACGACGATGGTTGGTTCGCAAGTTCGAGCATGGAGTAGCTTTGGCTGTTGTTTGATGTGTAGTAAAACCCTGTGTGTTCCATGAGTGGAACCAATATCCTGATCAGCTGATGTAGGTGGAGTTAAGTCATTTTATGCAGTGCTATCAAGTATGAATTTGTTTCTATTCAAACAACTTTCTGGGAAATTTGATGATTATGGCAGTATTGTATTATAATATCGTGGTGTCTTGAGCCGGCTTTCATTAATTTTTAGCGTCGAAGTATGTTTGTTTACATCTGTTGCTTACATCGCCTTACGCGTATCCCATATAACATGTTTTTTTTTGGAATGACTACAAACAAGAAAAAATCTATTTATTATTTTACGACAAACACTTCAACGGTGTGTTAAGGACGCTATAAAAGTGCTGAAAAGTTTGGTTTAACCAACTACGGTTAATATTAGTCATGTAATGTTTATATTGCCCTTCCATTGGTGCATTTCTCACGGATATGAAGAACACAATTAATTCTCATATAAGACCAAGGGGTCGCGATTAGATTAAAGAGTTTTAAAACCTGCTTCAGCATCCATCGTGAATCCTTCCGAAAAAAAAATATGAAAATTAATGTAATGGGCCTTGTTTGATCACGCGACTCTATGTCATCGTTAGGAAAACAAATATATTTATATTTCTCCCTTTCTCATTCTAATGTGCATAAAGGCGAAACTAATTTCAGTAGACACCAATATGAATATTGCGCTTTTTATTAAGTTGTTTATAGTAAAAACTGAGTTTCATAATTTGCTGTCAACTTCACAGTTAGTGTTCACATTAAAAAACTTAGTTAGCATAGTGTCATTCTTTTCAAAGATTGGACAGCGTATATAGTCTATTCACAGTTTCTTCGCGCTTTTTAGATCAAACCTTTGAATGATCAACCCATGCATGACATATTTGGTTGGATCCTAAATATATCACATTTTATGAGCGTTTTAGACTTGTGTTATCATAAAAGTACCTTATTTTTGTAGTTAAATTGATCTTTTAATTATATTCAATCTTTAAATGTTATTATTTAATTTGTAATTAATATTAATAAGAGCAGTGAGAAAATAATTGTGTTTGTAAAGTTAGAAAGGAATAGTTTGCTTTCAAAATAATATTACATTAAGTGCGCACGAATCCGGTGCGCTGTCCCTGTGGTGTAATTTTCTGTACTTGGTTAAGCTTTGTTTGCATGAGGCGGAGGAATATCTTAGAAGTAGAACTTTAGCAGGGTTCCATAAAAGTGGAAAGTAACCGTTGAACAGCCTGTAGGGTCGCCTACCTGTAGTGCTAGGAATATTCGAGTTCAAAATGTCGCAGAATTCGATTCCTATGAGTTCTCGAGATATCTAGAATGGTGGACAAAGTATTCGAATACTTTTTTTTTTTCCGAGCGACTTAGTTGAGTGATCCAGTACTCGCGTCTCGGACACATTATTGTATGTGAACGCTTGTTGTTCTCATGTTCGTTTCAACTTGTTCTCTAATGTCTGCAGAACCCGAGAATTAGTATTTTCCCTCCATGCTGTAGAATGGCGTGTTCTTATTTGCAGGATTTGGAAGAGTTCAACATTCCGAGAATTTCAAACTGCGTGTATATATTTTATGTATTTTAATTATCTGTATAGATATGTAATCTAAATCAATGGAGACAGGACCGATCAGAATAAAACATTCAAATCACTTATTTGAATAGGCAATACCACCATGAAAAATGTCAGTTCTCGATTTCAAGCTGCGATTGCTATATAAGTATTCGAACACAAAATAATCGATTACTGTAAAAATTCGATTCTCGCCATCACCACTTGCCTGACCCGAGCGAGGTTAGTTTGCCAGAATCTCGTTCACAGACTAAAGATGAGGTGGGCATATTTTCGTTTATGCTCATATCCCCAGCGTTGACTAGGGAAATGCCAAAAGTAATGTCAAACTCACATGTTTCAGCCGCAGAATAACATGAGGTAAAACGATCTCATTGGCTGCGCAGAACCAGTCTCCGTGTCCCAACAATGAAATAGCTTTTCTGCCAACACGACTTTAAAAAAACGGCGTGGATCGGATATGACGTTAAAACACTATTTAGTAAACAAATACTTTGAAGATATTTATAGACTTCCTCTAAGCAGTTTGTAATGCAATTCGATCAAATTAAATATGTAGGAGTATTATTAGGGACCCGAAAATTTGGCGGATTCATTCGGCAGCAAGCTGAACTGCAGTCCTTTGAGCACTCGAGAATCGTCTAATAGTAATTCAAAGCGTTATTATCTGGGATCAGGCTGAACTTCACTGAACTGTATGCAGTAGAGCCGACGTCTTTTCTCCATTGCCTGCTACATAAACGTGAATTCTCCTTTCTGACTGAACTACACGTGATTGGGGCACACAACTTTGATGCATTCATTTATTGGGCTCAGAGTTGCTCAGTGCGTGTTACATAAAGTATTGGTCCAATGACAAACGTGTTGAAAAAGGTACACGTGTTTGAAGTTTAACTTGTCCCCAAATAATAACGCGAATTTTGCAGGTCTCAAATTTATTGGCTGTCGCTTCAGTTTAACCCCACACCTTGTTTTCCTTGCAGCGTTCGTTAGTGGTCGGAATTCGCCTGAAGTGTGTCAAACAAACTGTGGTCCAATAGAAGTACAAACACAAATGTACACGCGACTGAAGTTTAACTTGTCCTCAAATGAATTCGCGAAATTTCCGTAGTGCTTGCATTTTGAAAAGTCAGATATAAACAAACACGTTCATCATTCTCGGCCATGTGACTTTGTCAGTTGTATTTGTTCGGGGTAGGCAACTGTCGGATACGAAGACGAAGAACTTGTGTAGCTCAACTCTAGTCCTCGTTGGCTGAGCGGTTAGTCTGCTCGCCTCCCACCAAGGCGATCCGAGTTCAATACCCGGCCGGTTCACTCCGGATTTTTGCATGGGGAATCGTGTCGGACGATGCCGTTGGTCGGCGGGTTTTGTCGGGGATCTCCCGTTTCCCCGCCCTTTCATTCCGGCTCTGGTACGTACTCACCTCAATCACCCTCGTCTGTTCTCGAGACCTCGATGTTAAGAGCCGTCCAAATCTCTTCACTCACTCCAGTCCACGTGGTAAGGACAGCGGGTTATGGGGAGCAAGGTCGGCGGCCGGGACAGACAGTGCTCCGGAGGATGAGTTTCGAACAGTGCGTTGGCTATGGTCGAGAAGCAGGGAGTCGCTCGGAATAGACTCCTGACCTCGTCTCGCGGCGGGGGACGTGGCGAAATATGCTCTGTCCGAGCCCTGCCTCGCCCACCTGGAGAAACGTCTACTGCGACTCGTCTGAATTTTCAGTAGTGAACGTTTATTACGACCACACCTAGCATACATAGGTTGTCCACGGTTAGCTGAGCGATTTGGAAAGCCCTGCTTAAGATATACTTGTATACACATCGTGTATTCTTCCATCAAACATAAAATTAACATTGCCGCGGGCCTCTTCAATTTATTCCTGCGTCAGGCAAGTGAAACTATGGAGTTATTTTAAAAGTAATTATTCTACAAATCTGATATTTTTTACAGTTATAATCATTAAAAAAAGAAAGCAACCTGAATAACATATGTATCAGGGGTCTGTCCCCGCGAAAACCGCGGGCTGAGCCACCAAAGATGAAGCAGGTAACCGTACTAATCAGTATTTATGGTGCAATGTCGTCTGGGAACTTCGGCAGGTGCTCGCTCCTGCATATCTGCGCTCGCTCGCACATCCCGACATGCAGTAGCAATTATAGTGAAAGTACGACTTAAGACTTAAGAATTTAAACTTAAGACTTAAGACTTAATACTTAAAACGTAATACTTAAAATTTATTACTTAAAATTTAATACTTAAGACTTAAGACATAAGACTTAGGCCTTGGGCTTACGAAGGACCTAACTGTTAATGGGACGGAGGGCGAGGCACGGAAAGGCACCCCCCCCTTTTTTTTTCTCCTTCAAATTTGAAGGAAATCGGTCAAAAAATGTGCCTTCCAGGACGACCCCAATCCCACAGAATGGAAAACATACCCCCCTTGTCCCTCTCAACTCCTTCAAGGAATGGGGAGGGAGGCACTTTGGGGGGAAGGGTTTCAAAGAGGAAGAATGGAGGATCAGTTGAGGGGGAGGGGGTTCGGCTTCCCTCCCATCCCTTCCGTTTGCTCACAGCGGCCCTTCAAAAATAGCGTTTTTTGTGCAAAAACTTGTTTTCTTGAATATAGAGTATGATTCTCATATGTCTACCTAGGGCATGAAACTATTTTCTCAATGTCGTTACCAACTTTTACGGGGCGAATGTCCATCTATATACCCTTTGAGATATATGCAAGAAGTGACATTTTTCAAAGGTTAGTTTAGAAAGTGCTCAATTAATCACGAACAGCTTTTATCGTCATCGTGCCCGCTGTGCATCCTTATGTTTACAGCTACGTGAACATCGCGAATTAATTTGATAGAAGGCTAGACTTCAGCCGTAAATATTTGTAAGAAATGGATGCCCATAAAATCAATTATAAAAATTATTTCCTACATTATTATTACAATTTTCCTACACGAAACCATAGTAAACATTATGACGGTCTTTCTTTTAAGAAGATTTTCTTTCAAATTCTGCTTTCCGAGGCATCCAAAACGGAAATACGCTTAAATTTTGTTAAAAATGTGGACACTAAGTATGGATTTTTTTTTTTACATTCAAGAAGTTTATTTTCGTGAAATATTTCGTTATATTGCAAAATATATATATTCTTTTTTCATATACAGCATAATTCGCACTGTTCTGACAGTTTTCATGGCGCCTGTAATACTTTTTTTATGAGTTCTTCACGTTGTATAGTCGGGTGTAGTGCTCCATAGGCAGTTGCTTTACTTCAACCTTAACGTATGGCTGAATGTTAGGCAGAGATATAAATTACTAAAGAGACGATTGCCGGTAAGTAGAAACGGTTATAGAAGGATAGTTTTCTAAACTTACACAGTAAGTTTTCTCCTGTAATTTTAACGAATACCATGTCACTTGCTCTGCGTTTTGCAGACTTAATAATCGTATGTGTTCCATATACTCGTGTAGTTCCTAATAAATAAATACAATATTTATTGAACTGCATATCAGAAAATTATTCCGTCGAAAATTTATTTTTGTAGCTGCCAGGGATGGCAAAAATCACTATAGGATAGAGCAAACAAAAATTTTTGGATTTAGAAAATGTATTTGATTTTTTCAACTTTTAAAGGTACTATTTTTTCGGAGATGAACCTTCGTAGATACCAAATAATTCGTGTTATCTTGACTAACAGAGGACACGAAAGGAAGAAAGTCAAGCAAGATAAGCGTCGATGATAGGGCCAGGTTCTACACTTAAGAAAATGGTAATATCTATAAAAATATTTATACCAAACCAATAAGGTCGAAATTAGAACCGCTAGAACCATTAAAATAATCTGTACAAAAACAAGAACTTGCCATTATAACTAATGAACCTACTTACCTCTACATGGTAAGATTCTTAAGACACATAGATTGCAGGTAGGTCTTGACCTCTTGTTTACAGATATACCGTTATAGATGTAACCAGAAACACTCGTGCCTTTCCCGGAACTCGAACATCGAAAACCGACTGTATTAAGGATGTAGGATTAGAGGCCTCAACGTGAGTTGTAATCAGTCTTAATGTCTTGGTAGACGGGTGTTACTAAACTGAATGTCACAATAATAATTAGGGGTGCCTCTTGACACACAATCCTCGCAGAACACACGCCACAGATTTGATAACTGTGATATGGATATTTATATTGTCATACAATTATATATAATTTGTTTGGAACATTACTTTATTGGACGAGTTACGGTGGTGTTCACTGCTCTTTTCATGTTGTTGTTTGATAAGACAAAGTTCGCTCAGCACTCTGGTATCTCCATCCATCGATTTATTGTAAATCAAAGCATTTATCACCACCTCTGATATCGGTAACAGTGTGTTATTGGGCGCTGTGCGTGCTGCCCATCTACCAGGCAATGAAACCTATTATTTTGAAATTAAAACGATCCAAGTAGCAAACGTCAATTCGCCAACTTGGGAAGATATGCTTGTACACGAGACGCCCACAACCTGTTTCTGTATCAGTGAACCGAACCTCCGTGATGCACCCGCAGATGCTTGTGGTCCACATGAAGCCTCCTGATTGTTGTCCCATGTAGCAAAGTACAATCAGCCCATAAGCGGTTCGATTCTGCGTATCCACTTGTAGGCCCTACACTAAGGATGCTGACACCATCAGTGGGCCATGAGTTGCAGCAGTGGCCCACTGGCTTATTTCCGACTTCCCGTGTCGCAGTCGGTTGGTGCGCCACCGGTCTGGGGTGCGGGATGCTCTGGGTTCGAATCTCGGGTAAGGAATAGGTGTTAATTTAAGTTAGGTTATACGTTAGTCTGTAACCCGTCACCTGCTAAGATTTCAGGCATAAAACCGGGGGACGTTAAAAAGCCCTTTACAATACAATCCAAACACTGGCTTATTGCTTCCGGCCTTCCATAAGTTAACCAACTGCCGCCAGTCAACTATTGTCAAGCTACTTGAGGCCTATGTATTGTTACTTACAACCCAGATATTTGCCACATGTGGCCGACTTAAAATCACATTGCATTGCATTTTTAAAACAAAAAAATAAATGTTTACTCTGTTTCGCCAAAATAAGAATTGTTCACTTCTCATCTTCGTATATGTTATCTTTAGTGTCATTTCCCAATTTGTAAATTTCTTTGGAAGAGTATGGTATCAAACTCACAACCCTTCACTTCACAGGTTCGAATGTTACTAACTGCCCTTGCACGTATTTGTGATGAACATTTTAAGTTAAAAGCAATACTTTCCGCACACAAAACTTGCATTATGAAATTTTCTCGAGACACAAGTAACAGTTGGTATGCCATAAATGGCCCCTAAACGTTCTGCTCCGATGTCCCCAGCAGTAACAGTTGGAATGTTATAAGTAGCTACTAATTCGACCGCAAATGTAACACTTGGCATGCCATAAATGACACACAAGCTTGCTGCTATTAAGTCCTCAGCAGTAAGCAACCGTTGTCATCCCATAAATGACGCGTAGACTCCCTGCTAATATTTTCCCAGTAGTAAGAAACTATTAGCTTGTTGTCTATTGTCTACCTGTGGACCTTCTGTTGAATTCTAATAAACATTGTTAGAGCATTGGTCCATATTACAATTGTTTTTAAAAAAATGATTAACGTATTTTTATTGCTAATACCTGGGGCCTATTTAATAAAAGTTACAATTCGACAGGTTATAGGTGATAGGAAATTGTCAGACAGATTTACAATCCGAAAAAATGTGCGTTTCATAAAAGCTGACAAGTTTACAAATTTGTCTAATTGTATGACAATTTGACAAATAGTTGTTTCAGAAAATGTTTGAGCTGACAGGTAAAAATCCAACAAATGTGTCAAATATTACACTACAGACTGTTTTATGAAACAGATAAGTATAATCACTCGGTGATATATGTACAAGTTTGTAGAATTGTCACTGCAGAAGTTACAGGCAAGCTTTCCTATGTAACCAGTAATTTGTAATGTTTATATAACATGGCAGTGCAATTGTGTTCCAACATTGTGTGAATTAATATCGCTTCCCAAATAGCACATTCTGTTCCTCTCGGATCAAGTTTAATATAGTAATCTTATCCACATTATTCAACGTTCTGAGAGTGAACAAAGTTATGTGGAAGGAATTATTATTCGGCGCTTAATCATTTGTGGTAGGAATCGACTGTTCAAGAATTGTATATAAGCCTGCGATCTATTACCGCAAGCGCATTTGTGAGCTATCTAGCGTGTAATAAATGAAACTTAGGGTTTGACATGTAATTGCCGTGTTTATGAAACTGTAATTTTAAAGCTGACAATTTGCGCTTTTTTGCTTGTCAAATAAGGGGGACTTGTATTATTTATGTAAGATAACATTGTCATTACATATTGAAAAAATTTGTTGGATTTGGCATGATTGTCGTATATGTCACATCGGTCACGTTTTATGAACTAGAGCCCTGATTGTCAACCATATAAATATGCTGGCAGTCATAAATGAGAACGTCTGCCACCACTGCCAACAGTTGGCCAACTGTTAACTGCTTGTTGTTTTCTAGCTACTCGCGGAAATGATCTAAAACAGTGAGGCTTAGGGTATTTGTGCAAGGGAAATTTTTCGTTAATTGTGACTTGCGGATTAATCATCCGTCCGGAAATTGAATCGAAACAAACATAGTGAAAGTGATTATTTTTAAGGAATAATTTAGATTACAGTGACAGGTGTTACGGTGTTCGCAGATCTTTGTTCCGTTAAAAAGTATCCAGACACTCTGTGCTCCATTATAAATATTCTCTCCAATATTTACAATAAACTAGTTAGTCAGTTTCAAACTCCAAGATGTGTACTACCCTTAGAATTCACTTTAGACCTTAAGTAGTATCATATTTTCAACTTATTTTGTCCAGATTAACCTCCAGCCGAAGTTTTCCGGTCGAATTTAGATACATTCTGTACACTGTTAATTAATCAAACTATTTTGTTGGCAATCAAATTTTGTTGGCCCAACACATGTTTTGTGAACTCAAGTGAGTATTCCGTTAAATGAACGATGTAAATTTATTACTTTTCACGTTTAGTTTACCCAACTTACATTTTCATTTAGCTATGCACAATCAAGTACAGACTATTCATAGTAAACTGATCACTTTTGAAAGCCCTGCTTAATATCTACTTGTATGCAACTTGTGCATTATTCCACCTTTTGTAAAATTAGCATTGACATGGGCCTCATCACGTTATTGCGTCGGTCAAGTGAAATTGTGAGATTATTAGTAAAGTAAATATTTAATAAATATGCTCATTTTTACACTTCGATGCATCAAAACACCGGAAAGCGAAATAAATAATTAAAGTGATCATAAATGATTACCTAACACGTTTTATTCAAAGTTAATATATGAAACTACTTTCCCTCCATCGTTACCAACTTTACTGTGCGCATGTCACTCAGTGCGCCCGTTAAAATACATACAGGTAGGAACATTGACTTTTTTCCAAGGTTGATTTCAAAAGTGATCACTTTATCGTGAACAGTCTTTATGTATTTTGCTGGTAGTAGCGAACAATTCTCGAAGAATACTATGGGATTTTTTAAGCTGCAAGAAGCGGTATTCGTTTATTAATATTATTTTATAGTAGTTAATTCAATCATACTTGTGAGACGTGAACCAACGATGTAATGATTCAAAGTTCGGTATAGACTCGTGACGTGTTTACGAAGATTACGTAACGCAAAGCACGGTAGAGAAAGGAAACATGCAGCTCGCCTACGTAATGTAAAGGCTCACAAATGTCAGGCCGACCAATGCTTCCTACAGCTATGGCGCGGCTCCAAGACGATTTCCCGTCAGCCGCCTTGACGTCACGTATTTCGATATAGCGCGGATAAATCCGGCACCGCCAGGCGGTCGCTTGCGTCGCGCGCGACTGTCTGGGTCGAAAAGGACATTCGTTTGGAAAAAAAAACTCCGTCTATTGACACGGCGGCTGCGCGTTGCAGTGGCGCAGTATAGTCCGTGCTACTAACGAAAGACCCCGGGGGCCGTTCTTGAAAAACCTCCCGCATGTTCATATACAAAGATTTTTCGTAGACGAGCATCCGTGAAGAGAAAATTGCATGCTCCAATGCGTATCGTTGATAGACGAATTAACTATTCCAACACATTTTCAGCCAATTAAAAATTTGAGGTATGTTGTTTTTCTACAAAATGTGCCAAATTTGTCAGGTGGTTATATCACGTATCATTGCATGCTGTCGATCATTAATGCCCAGTTGCACCATCGTGGTTCGAAACTCTATCCAAGATCGGATCCATGATCGACACAGAAAACTGTTGCACCATTCGAGTTCAAAGCTAGACTGGAGATCGAGATGAAGTACATTTTGAACCGCCGAAATTGGCGGTTCGAAATCTCGATCCGAGATCAGCAGTTATCGT
Source organism: Dryococelus australis (assembly GCA_029891345.1). Taxonomy (NCBI): domain Eukaryota; kingdom Metazoa; phylum Arthropoda; class Insecta; order Phasmatodea; family Phasmatidae; genus Dryococelus; species Dryococelus australis. The sequence goes on from CM056993.1 coordinate 360,906,009, forward strand.
CGACAAATGTAGTTTGAAAATATGCCGACAGATCGTTTTCTTGGGAAATCAAAATAACATTGTACGCACTTGAATATTATTCAGTAAAATTCGTATAACACTAATTCACTTAAAACAGACAAAACATCGCACATCTAGTTCTATATATACTGAAAAATACGCCTACTTCCACGACGTCATATATTTCGAACCAATAGCAAAATTTTTGTCATAGTTGATCTCGATCTCTCACATGAAATGTTGATGTGTGACATTTTTACATTGGAACCAAGATCAAACTGAATACTGGTTCGGAACTAAGATCATTCAATCTCGGATCGGGGAAGATGTAGGTACAACCGGGCATAAGTCATTTGTAGTTAGTGAACTTGAGAGCAGGTTACAGAGCCTCGCCTCTGTACCGAAGAGGTTGGTTGTATCAAAAACACTGAGAGCCGCATTGGACCGCATGTGTTGTGCACAACGTGTTACGTCGCTTTCTGAGTCGAATCAGCTGTCGCGTGTTCACTGTGACCATGCTTTGTACACCAGACTAGTCATGGATGCTTATTCATCTTCAGTACTGGCAGATATGTGCATGCTGTACCTACGGTGAAGCTAGAGGCTGTGGGCGCGTAACAGCACGTTTTCGATCAGGCACGCTTCCCCAACTGACGGCAATCATATCACATACTGTTCCAGAGACTACACAAGCGACCACACGAGTATGGGACCTTCCATCCACCGCATGAAGGCGTGAGGACAAAAGGTGTTCGTAAGCCGCATTTTGAAGAGGAAGTACTGGGCAGTGTTGAAGTGAACGCGTCCACAAGCACACGTGCGATCGCTCACGTAATGGACGTCTGCCACACCTCCGTGTGGAGAGTACTCCGTCAGCACAGACTACATCCATTCCACGTTCAAAAGGTATAGTCACTTGGACCAGCTGACTTCGAACCCCATATGTAGTTCGTTCAGTAGTTTATGCAGCAGTGAATTGCCGAGTCAGAGTTTTCATCCTGTGCGTTGTTTACAGACGAAGCGTGTTTAACGAGAGATGGCTGTATCAATACCCACAACAGCCGCTTGTCGGCAGAAGAAAAACCCACGTGCAGTGGTAGCCACACATAACCAACAACAGTTTGTGGTGAACGTGTGGTCTGGCATCGTCCACGAACAAGTTATTAGACCCCTGTACCCTTCCAGCTCCCCAGGTAGCGAAAGTCAATTGGCCCACTTCTGCAAATCTGCTTGTACACGAGCGGCCCACATACGGATTCCATAATCAGTTAAACAGTCAACCATTGTAATGCATCGGCAGATGTTTGTAGCCCACATGATGCCTCTTACAGTGTGCCACATCTGGGCCGCTGTTCAGATAACGTCCATGTAGCAAAATACAATCTGCCCACAAGTTGGCCAGCTTCTGCCTAACAAACAGTACCCCAAACATGTCAGCACCATCAGTGGTCCATGTGTGGCAGGCATCACTGGCCCACTGGCGTTCTGCTTTTGGCCTGCCGTAAGCAAACTACAAGTCGTCAGCTAACTGTTGGCAAGCCACTTGTGACCCAGTTATTGCCCACTTGTGGCCCACATAGAAGCAGCTTGCCATGAATTTTGAAAGCCAAAAGATAATTATGCTTCATACAAATAAAATTTATTTGTTTACCATATTCATATGCTATGTTATACTCAGCATTATTTCACTATTAGTAAAGTTCTTTGGAAGAATGTGGAATCTAACTCACAATCAGTTCGTTCACTGTCTATAATGCCTGAAGCTACTCTACGATGTATTCATGTGAAACTTTTTAAGTAAAACTGAATACTTTCTACACATACAAGTTGCATTCTTAGCTTTGTAATAGACACAATTATTGTTAGTATCATAAATCTATACTGGCATTTCTGTGTTTTGTTTAAAAGACTAGTATTTTAGTTTCGGGCTATTTTCAGGTTGAATTTTAAATGCAAAACAACGAATTCTTTTTCGTGTTTAGTTTTGCAGTTTTCTAGTCTAAAAACATATTTTCCTAATACTAGTAATTTCACATGATATTTTTACTTCATGTATTAGTAAAATAAAAAAACAAATGAATTCCATACTATTTGCTACTGCACGACATATAGTCGGCATTACATAAATTGCCCATGCGATTATCAGTAATACGCCCACAGTAGTAACAGTGGGAATGCAATAAATGGCACACATGCTTGCTGATAATGTTTCTTCAGAAATAAGGAACAGTTGACATACCATAAAAGGGCCGTAAGTATGATTTTATTATGTCCTCAGAAGTAAACAACAGTTTGCATGCCGTAAATGGCCCATAAAAATGCTGCTAATATTTTACCAACAGTAAATGACAGTAAACATTTCGTTTACCAGCTACTCGTGAGGCGCCTGTTGAGATCTAACAATCATTATGAGACCATTGGCCCATATTAAGATAGTAAAAAAAAAAAAGCAATGTCACTTTTGTTTATATGACCTGATTGTTGACCATATCAGAAATGGTGACAGCCATAAATGCGAACGTTTGCCACAGCTGCCAACAGTTTGTCAACTGTTAACCACTTGTTGTTTGTTACAATTGGGTCGTTTAGATGGCCACGCGTATCACACATTTCTGGCAAACGAGCTAACCCAGCTGCTAGAAGATGTGCAGCGGAAGGTACGAGTTAACATGTGGTTTCAACATGATGGCGCCCCGCCGCATTTCAACCGTCGTGCTCGCCAACACCTCAACGACACATTTGGTGTTACGCGGATTGGGAGAGGCGGCCCTGTGGCATGGCCATCACGGTCACCCGACCTCACGCCCGTCAGTTTCTTCTTGTGGGGCCACATCAAGAGCCGTGTGTATGCTACACCTACAAAGTCCGCAGCAGAAAAGTGAGTTGTGCCTTGCACGTTGCAGAGTCACGTGCGTTAGTGCTGGCCGTCGGTACATCGACGACTTGCCCTCCACTAGCACACGCTCCATAGCATGCTAAATCGCCGTGTCCCATTCGACCACGTGGGATCATTGCGGGTAAAACCGTGCCTGCAATCGGCAGTTCCTGTGGACGTGGACGTGTCCGAAACTCGGCGTCAAGTGACGTCATATTCACTTTTAAAAGGCAATAAAACTTCCCATTGAGATTAGCGTAAGAACCATGTCGTAGCTGACGGTATGTCGGTTTAATTCAGACGAAGATTGACTTGAAAATGGAAATCGCACATACTTAATGAGAAAATATAATCACGATGTAACAGAACCATTTGAGTATACAATCTTCCTCGAAGAAAAACTATGAAATCAATATTAAGTAACTTATCACAAACACAGTATATATATCCGAAAAGAAAATAAGTTAACAAATGGAAAAAGTTTCCTGATGAAAAACTTTTATGCTAAAAATGTAAATCGTGGCTATCACTTGAGATGAAGGTAAGTGCGATGGTCCGTGGTTGAGGTAACCCCCGATCGTAAGCTCATCGTCCACCAAGTTCTAGAGGTGCGGTGAAGATGATAGAGAGAGAGAGCTGTACACATCTGTCTCCTCCAAGCATTCATGAGCAACTAAAGATGGCGGTGACTGGGTAGCTGAAGTTACTTCGCTCCAGAACTCCTTACACCCCCTCCCACCCCTCGCCAGATGGCGACCAAGGGGTGCATGCGATAGTCAATTTTTTCAGCACTAAGGCAAGATGCCTAGAGAACTTCACATCTCCCAGATCGCCTATAGGCACACCCTACCCTCCACTCCTTGTCCAGAGGGATGTAACTCTGTCCATGCACCGCTCCCATCCCTACTCCAGAAGCTGTATTTGTGCTCTACTAATTGCCGAAACCCCTCCGAAGATTGATCCAAGAGATGTTAATTCTGGAAACAGGAATTGAATGACTGCTCCTTTCTTTGTTTTTCGTTTGGTTTTACATTTTAGCCCAGGCCTTTCTTCACCTTTGTGTGCATAACTTTATCAACAACCCAAGCACCTAGCTTTTAACCTGTAGATGTAGATTGATTCTTCCTTATATTTACTGCTTTAATGGCTAGAATTATATCTGATATATGTCTTTCTTCCAAATAATTTGTTCGATCATAAACTATATTGTGTTCTTTACAAGCGTTATCGAAAGTATTTATTCCTTGATTGTTCAGTGCCAAACGTTTTGCAAGCTTAGTTTTGGGTCCGCAATAATTGTATTTTGGTATGTGCAATTCAATGGAAATTTGTTAACCAATGTATTCAATACTTGGCGTCCTTTTTTGATACGTATAGTACAAGCCATTGTTTTCAACTGAACACGAACCTATATATTGACCTACATTTATAGTTTTATGTTAGTATGTTACATTAGTTTTACATCACAATATATTAAAATACAATACATTATGTTACATTACGATATGTTACATTGATATGTTACTAACATAATGTTACTATGTTACGATACGATACATTGGTACATTACTAACATTACATTGATACATTACTAATGTTACATTGATACATTATGATTAGTTACTAACATTACATTGGTGCATTACTAATGTTACATTGGTATGTTATATTATGTTAAAATACATTACCTTAATATGTTATATTAGTTTACTACATTATGTTAGTATGTTACAATATGTTATGTTAGTACATTACAACATGGTATGTTAGTACATTACAATACATTATGCTGTCTATTTGTATAGAAATAAATGTTATAAAACAAAATGTACATCTGCCGGTAATTGCAAATACAAAAGAACATGTTACTGAACAGAAACATGGCATTCTTTTACCATAAAAATTAACAGGTCCTTCTTCGTGTGGAAAAACTTGTGTTATTGTGTTGTTGTTGCATCCAAATGGACTTAAATTTGAAAACGTACATGTGTTTTCTAAAACAATACAAGAAGAGAAATAACAACGATTAGCGAGCATTTTGTCGTTAATTGAAGGAATGCGATATTCCCCTTTCACAAATAAAGAAGATACAGTGCCTCCGAATGAAGCATTTCCCAATTCCGTATTTATTTTTGACGATGTTTGGTGTGAACCGCAGGGTGAAATACAGCAATATTTCAGTTTTGGTCGACATTCAAACGTTGATTCTATCACAAAGTTACGCACATATACCAAAACATAATTTGCACGATAATGCAAATATGGTAATTGTGTTTAAAATGGACAATATGAATCTGCAACATATTACAATGATTATGTTTTAGGCGATATGACATTTACAAAGTTTAAAGCTATGTGTTTTTACTGCTGCAAAGAAAAATACGATTTTTTGGTGATTATACCAACAGTTCCCCTATATAAAGGCAGATATAGGTCTGGTTTAGACAGTTTTTTACTTCCAGGCGAAGAAGAATGAGTATTTCGAAGTTTAGACATAGCTGTATAAAACATAATCATTACAATAGCTGTTTAACAAAAATCATGATAGAAAGTTGTGATTTTAACGGACATATATTATGTAATATGGGTATGGCTGTGAAAGATAGCGATGTGCTGAATAAACGTTGCATGGAAGACTTAAACACTATTATGCTAAATGTGTATCAATCACAATCAAATGATATTCAAGAGAAATTGATAAAGTTAATTGATTTGAATGATAATGTTTATAAAAACACGAGTGTAATTGCAAACATTTTAAGCAATATTGGAAATGATTTCCAGAGTAACGAATTCAGACTAGAAGATCGTTTAAATTGATTTAGTAAGGATTTTAACGATATGACAAACATAGTTTTTACAACACAACTTGCAGAAATGCAAGAAAACATAAGAGTTGTAAATACTGTAGTGGCAAATACTACTATTACAAAACAACTTGAAATACGAATGGAACAAATAACACAATATATAAGACATGTATTGATTAATAATTTTTTTTTTAGGTATGTAAACAGATTTGAGAAAACAAAATAATGATTTGGAAACACGAATCAATTATTTTATCAATGATTTGAAAGCTAAAACTAAGTAAATTAGACACAGTTTTAAGTAAAGTCGATAAGATTGAAAAAGCCCAAAGTAATCGACCTACTACCTCGGTTAGAAAAGCAACAACTTAATTAATATATAAATATTTTGAATTTAATGTAACTTAATCAAACATGTCTGCCTCTGCTTCGGAATTACATAATGTTATATTTGCTGTGAAAGAGAAGTATTTACAAGCCAAACGATCCCATATGGAACGGGATGTTTTAAATGAAGAAATATTAAAACCTGTTACGAATAGAATGGATACATTGGATTCTGTGTTGAAGAAACCTAAGGAAACATATTTGGAAATTAAATAGAAAGAAAAACATTTTAACAAAGAAAATGCAACTCCTTTCGCCATTAACATGTAGTTATTTATATTTACAACATTCTTCACCTCTGCACGATACGACATTTGGTGTTTATTGTCATGAAAACATCTGGTTCCTGAGAAATTCGGTGATTAAATTTTTGCCTAACGATAAAATTAAAATAGGTGATTACGTACCTGATGTGATGAAGGATTATTTTGATTATTGTTTAAAAACTTTCCAAATGGCTATTCCGACAATGATTTACAGAAATATAAAGAACTTATTCATAAAACGAATGCTGACATTCGTTCAGAAGTTGAATATCATCCGAAAATACATTTAATAGGATATATAGTCAGAAGTGGAATATATAAAGATGAAATTGATAACTGCTTTTCACGTGTATATTGGAACAATCGTAATGAATTGGTCTATAGATTAAAACTTTTTATCGTTTTGAGAGAGTCTGGGAATAATTCACATACAAACGAAATTGTTTCTACTATTGAAGAGTTAACTGAAGGTGGTTATAATACAAATGAAGTTTAGTAAGATTGCTCAAGAGCTTCATGCTCCTGCATGGATAAGATATCCTAGAAGAAGAGTTATGATGCGTGGTTTAAATTATCTTTTTCAAGCCAATTTGTGTGAAATGATATTGCTTTCCAACAATAAAGGACACAAGTATATTTCAACCGTAATAGACGTTTATTCGAAATATGGTTAGGGCATACCTTTGAAAAACCAAACTGGGAAACAGGTAAGCGATGCAGTGCAGATTGTTTTGAAAGAGAGAACTCCAATTCGCTCCAGACAAGACAGAGGATCTGAATTTTTTCTGCACCATTCCAGAAACTAATTACCGAATATGGTATTAATCACTACCCAATGTATTCGCAGCTTAAAGTTGTTGATCAATACAATAGATCCATTAAACAGTATTATATATAAACATTTCACATCGAGGGGACTTACAAATGGGTTGACGTTTTGCCTGAAATAATTACATTTTATAATTCCAAATATCATAGAACTATCAAGATGGCTCCTAAAGAAGTTACGGACAATAGTTCCATGAAAGCTATTTATAATAGTGTTAAAGTTATCGACGAAAGAGAACCAAAGTTCAAATTTGGGGAATTTATATGTATCTCGAAGCAGAAAGGAATCGTTGAGAAAATATTAACGGTGAATTGGTCTTTTTAAATATTTAAAATTATTTCAATTAGACAAACACATCCCAGAATGTATTACATAGAAAGATATAGAGGAGAATCAATAAAAGGTGGGTGTTACGAATATTAACTGCAAAAAGTCAGTTCTCCAAATGAATATTTGGTTGATAAAATCATCAAAAGGAAGAAAAATATGTCCTTGGTTAGATGGAGAGGATTCTCAAAAGCACACGACTCCTGTGTTAAGAATCAAGACCTTAAAAGATTGTAATACAATATTTGTAGAAATTTCTAATACTAAATAAAAGATTAAAATTATATTTTATGTGTTATTTTATGTAACGAACCTTTGGATGAGGATTGGACGTACAATTTATTGTGTAATCAATCCCCTTTTTGATTATTGGATTATTGTTTCATTGGATTAATGTTGGCGCTATAATCAAGTGTGATTAAATCCTTTTAACTGTAGCATCATTCGCATTTAGGTTATAATCCGTTACATTTGATATGTAATTCAATTAGTAACTATCATAGATTGGTTTAATTGTAAATTCGCATTTAGGTGTTAGTTGGGTATATAATGGATGTATTTGGTACGTATTGTAATTAATTGTGTTTGTGTGGTATTCTGTTGCAACAGATTCCTTTTAAATGTGACGTATTTGATTGTTTTTGATGTTACATTTCTTGGAATCGGGATAAAATTTCGTGGAATTTTACAGCTACAAAGACATTTAAGATGTGATTAGATTTAAAAAAAACTGGTTAGCAACAGTTTTCCGTTTACTGGCCTAATTAGAACATTTAAAACAAAAACGATGGTAACTAAAGTTTTATGTGTGTTTATGTCTGTGTATTTGAAACGTTATATGGTTGGCAGATGATTCAAATTAATTGTTTGAAGTGATGAGAAAATTACTGACTTTATCCACAGACATTAATTACTAAACTACATAGCTGACCATTTTCAAGTGTAAGATTTAAACAACGAAACTTTTCTAACTCTGTTTGTAAAGAAAAACATATCTTAGGAGTTCCTACAAGTAGATCTATATAATTATTATTCAGTTCTAATAACGTTACTGTTTAGTATAACTTAACTTTTTTATAGGTATGGTAGTTCTGTGTTGAAATTAAAGTGACATTAGGAACTAGACTGTTCTAACCTTATTACTCAAATGAAGGCCAGATAAGCCTTTTTCAGTAAAAAGAAATATGTGGTAACTATGATAGAGCAAGCGCAAACGTTAAAGGTAATTAAATATTGAAAGGCCCTGGCAGTATCAAATATATCAGTAGAGTATTTCTGGTAGTCTACAAGTGATTTTAAAGATTTCGTAAAATTTTTGTGAGCCACAGGCTTCAAATATCAGGAAATCACAAGGACAGATATCCAAAAATTACTGTGTTTTGGAAACACCTCGCCACATAAGACGTTCAAAAGCCCCGAACGAATTTGTATTTATGCATCAGTAATCTCATTTTTTATCACACGTAAATATCAATCTACCGAGGAACTTATTTAAACTTTTTTCTAGGAAAATAAATTTCCTGCTCATAATATTTTATTGAGGGTGCTTCAACTTATACTTAAGAAGAACATCATAAATGGCAGACGATAACCTAATAGCAGCCAGTCACAAAGCAAAACGTTACTACATGTTTGTTTCAACTGTATTTACCAGCACTTAGCGAACCATTAATTTCCTTGTCATAAAACTTGTGTTGAAAAACTGTACAATAATCACAAGTGATGTATTGTTCCGGCAATATTCGTCACGAGGCCATATAATCAATAATTTAAACGAAGGCTGTGACACCGTTTCTAAATCACTTTTTAACTATAGAGCTTTGTTTAACAATGTTAACAATAACTAAATAATTGTTTGCAATGTTGTTGGTGACGTCTTTCAATCTTCTCTTGGTCTCTTTGACAGTCATCCACTTGCCTGCAACTACGTTTCACTTCTTAAAAAATACGTCCTAAAATAATTTTAAATGAGAGGCCATTTTATTGAAAATTATATTGCAATTAGCTAATTATAAACGATAGTGAGCAATACTATTTATAATCCTAAATTATTTGTTTTTTAGATGTAAAATAGGATGATGATATTTTTTTTTCCAGAGAGTAAAGCAAATTTTTATTCTTTGTTAGTTTTCTATGAAATATTATTAGATGGAAATTCTTGAGAGTCACAAAATCGTTATCACACAAGAGAGTTGGGTGTTAAAATGTCACCAGTAGTGTAGATTATAAGTCTGGCAAGTAATTGAACTGAATTTTACCGGTTTTATTTGGAAAAATAAGGTCTTTAGACATTGTTAGCTTTTGTGTTTGTACATTTCATGTGTTACTTGGGTCTGCGCATGAATCCGTTTCTAAAACACATTTTCCGTAACTAGTTTAGACGAAGTATATTATGTAAAAAGTAAAATTTTGATCAAAATGTTTAATGTTGGACATTTTTTGCAGTATTTTCCACTTTACTTCGGTTTTACGATGTCGTTCCCAGCAGACGTCAATATGTAAATGTAATCAATATTTTATTAATAAATTTAGGGAGTTTACATTACATTCAGGATGAACCTAACATTGATACTAACCACACGTGATCATGATGAAATTTTTCATTTTAAGAATTATCATCAACAAATTTGTATAGAATTTTGCTATGAAGAGATGAAAGGTAGTTCTTTTTTATTTAAAAATAAAAGTCGTTGAAATAATGTTGTAAAAAAATGACACTGCTAATGTACCAAACTGACGTATCATAGAAAAGACTCCTATAAATTTGGAAATATTCAAAATTAGAATTAAAAATTTTGAACAAGCGAGACTTTTAAATTTAATTGTGTTACAATAAAAGTGATTCTATAATTTTCGTCTTACAATTTATGTGATCTTTTATGTACAGAAACTATATAGTTCTACGCATCTTATGAGTTAAATATTGGTTTACTTAGCACTATAATATTTAATTATGTCGTAGCTTTGCAGTGTACAATAAAGAGAAACAAAGACATCCCATTTTTGTGAGCGTGAGCTACTAGTCACATAAATATTTTATCCCTGGTGCCATCCCTTCTCGTCGGAGAGTATTTCAGTAACAATTTAAGTTTGGGGGAAAAAATGAAAAAAAATTATAATTTCTTATGTCACTACGTGCCCTGAGATTCAAAACTATTCGAACTGGTTCTGTCACACTTTGCAGTGAAAGAATACACCCTTTCAGTAATAATTACTGTCTGAATGGAAGTAAATTATTTCACTATAATTGGCTTTCTAATTATACTTCTGATGTGATTTACTACTTTAGAAGTGGCTTTAGGGCCTTGTTGCTGGCATCCTCTTTCAATATGACGGATATTAGCGAGAAAATATGCGTAAGCATTAGTAAACATGTCATAAGTTTCTCAGCTTTAAAAATAGTGCTGTCGGCACGTTAAAAAAGCAGTGAGATAACTAATGGAAAAACATAAATAGCTGCGCCCTTACTATACTATAAATATTTTATAATGCGCGAGGTATTAGCTGGCTGTTTATGACTATCCTGACAGCCCAATAATGTTTATTTTATAAAAGTTATGTACGCTCTTTGGTGTTGGGTGTTACATGTGAGTGCTGGTTACCGCAAGTGTGCATTTCCGCAGTGGTCATGTGGCAGAACGTTCAAATCTCGTTAGCAAAGTCACCGGTTCAGTTGCAAGGATAATATTGAAGGTGATACTTTTTATCATGTACTTATCCTTCGCCACGTGGAAAGTAGATTCAGCAGCGCCAGAAACCTCTCTCATGAAAGGGGCCGCGATGGCTGAGTGGTTAGTCTGCTCGCCTCCCACCCGGGTGAATCGGGTTCAACCCCGACAGGGCAACTTCCGGATTTTCTCATGCGTGAATCGTATCGGACGATGCCGCTGGTTTAGCGGGTTTTCTCGGGAATCTCCCATTTCCCCCCGCCATTTTTTCCGGCACTGTTCCATACTCACCTCAATCACCCTCATCGGCTCTCAATACCTAGCTGTTAAGAGCCGTCCGAATCTCTTCATGCACTTCACTCACTCGCTCATGATAATAAGGCTCAGATTAGCATTTATACTTGACAGGAATAAACGTCGAATTTTTCCGCTCGCAGAATAAATTATTACATGCTTCGTAATTTGGTTTTACTAACATATATCACTTGCAAAAAATGTTTATTTCCAAATCATACAAAACGTATTGTATTAGATAGACCTGTATTAGTAGAATGCGGTGAGTTATTCGTGCTATGGTTTTAATATTATAACGTAGTTTTCGGTGAAAATTTCTTATTTTTTTAAACCGAAGAACTGAAAAAACCTGTCGTCCTTTGTACATTTCTTTCCTATACGTACGACAACGGTTAACTTCATTATGCTGGTCATGTGATAAACAGTTCTACAAAATATCTTACACGCATCAAGTCAACGAATTAAACGTTTCATTGACATTTTTACATAACAAGATCTCTTAAGTACGTTACAAAACTGGTATTGATATGACCTGTATGTACGTCGAAAGGATACGCATATAATGCATACGATTTACTTTTATCTTATGTACAGCAAGTACTCTTAAATGTGCTACAACTTTTCGAGGCGAATTCATATTGAAAAGTAGATATAAACATTACGTATGGTTTTTTAATTAAATTAGTAATTATTAAAAGAGTTATGCGTTCACGAAAATATATAAAAGTTGTGGTTTCTAAATATTCGCTGCTACTAGAGAGGACAGGAAATAAATATGGACAGTGATTCATTAAACGTAGGGCCTACATAAGCATAATTTTTCTGGAAACAATTATTGAAAATATCGTTCTTTATCATTACAATTTTACTTAATTTCTTAACTTATCACATCAAATATCAGACATTTAACCATCAGAAACCCGGAGATTTCTCGGATTCGTTCGGCAACAAGCTAAAGTGCATAATCCTTTTTCCATTCAAAATCTGTTGTCAGTTAATTGGCCTTTGCTTCAGTTTAACCCCAGACCAGACAGCATGGGGTTCGGTGCTTGCTTTGTTTACGATTCCGTTATTGGTTGAAAATCGTCCGCGGCGTGTGTAACTGACTGTGTGGTCCAATAGACGCAGAAACACGAATTACGTAAGGTTGAAGTTTAACTTGCCCTCAGATAATTTCGCGAAATTTCCGGCTCTCTATTAAACACCCATAGAATTTTCAAGACTGAATAATACACGTCCAAATGTAAACACCTTTGGGTTTTAAACTAAATATCACCCCATAATCGATTAGGTACCTGGTTTCTGCAGCGGGCAGCAACTGAACCAGTTTTTCATTAATCTGTGCTCTTCACAGACGAAATACGTTTCGTTTGCGACAGTAAAGCCCACACAAAAAAAACTGCAAATAAAGATTATTTTGACATAATGCTTAAAATTTCAGCTATTAAGATATTTTTAACAGTCAGCTTTATTTCGCTAATTATAGCGCGTTTCATCAAATTCGTTCCAATGGTTTGCACAACTCAGTTGTTGGGTTTCAAACAGAAATTTTACACATACCTGTATTGAAAATGAGCGTTGACTCACTACATTGATGGTAACAGCGTAATGCGTCATTATCATAACGAAATCTGTCAAAAGGCTCGGAACACACTGGATAGCATATAAAAATTGGGGGAACGAAATGTTTTTGACGAAACTTCCCTTAACTTCATAAAACTCTGTAAATCTTTGAGAATATATCTTAATTAAACATAATGAAATGAAATAAAAAGAAAGGACACTTCGTAACAGAAGTCATTATGTCAATGTCTTAAAACTGAGGGACTTAACATCTACTTTTAGACCTTCAAAACCGATTATTTTAAGACATTAAGTGTTATAGCAAATAGTTTCAAAACAAACTGAAAGCCACAGGCGCCAAAATTTAGGTTTCTGTTTACACGAAGGATGATATTTGTAGGACATTTCAAGGCACATCAAATAGTGCTCGACATCTGAAAAGCAAAGCGTGCTGTTCAGCGGACAAGATTAGCTGGTGACCAAAATACACTGCACTGATAATCTCTCCAAGATGACCACTCGCTTTCACTTCGCATACATCCCTCTTTGGTTGTTTGCCAGTATATTTCACGCCCTCTTAGTTTAGAGGAATGCATCCTCGGAAACTCAAGGCCACGGATCCTGCTAACAAGTGGCATGCTTGATTCAGGGCCTGTCCTGCAATCCTGTGAAGTGCGTCTTATCCGACTGCCGATCTTGCGTGAGGATTATTTTTGCACAGAGTTTATAAATATATACCAATAAGCAGATAAACAGGTCTACTGAAACACTTATTGCAGTCATACACTCTTCATACTCAAGCCAACAGGTTATCAGATGTATTAATAGCAGGATTAACTTAAACGCACGTGCAGCATGGTAAAAACTCATAACAAGGCCTAAATCCCAGCATTTAACAGACCTGCTTGTATTCACCAAATTATTCCAGGATGTTCAAACGAGTTGGTATTTATTTTGCCCAGGACCTACTTTCACCGATGTTAATCTATGTGGCCATTATCATTACCTTCAGGTTCTTCCTTCTAAAGGCTGTTCGCGATAAAGTGAGCCCTTTTGAAGTCAACCTTGGATAAAAATCTCTGCCCCTACCTGCGTATTTTAACTGGTGCACTGAGTGACATGCGCCAAGTAAAGTTGGTAACGATGGGTGGGAAGTATTTCCGTATCTTAAAGTCCAATAAAAAGTGTTAGGTAACATTTTTGATAAATTAAATTTGTAAATATGTACTTTTCTAATAATTTCACTGTTTCACTTAACCGTCGCATTAATAAAGTTATGAGGCCCATGACAATGTTAATCTTACATAAGGCGGAAGAATACACAACGTACACACGCAAGTACATCTTAAACAGGGCTTTCAAAAGTGCTCATTTTACCGTGAATAGCCCATAGCACCAGGCTGGTCGTTTTACCATGGCTCTCATGGGAGTCAAGTCTTTCTTGAAAATGTGGAAATTGCAATAACGGAAACGCTGTCCGGATCTGTTTCATTGCGTCCCACCACATTCCCTCTTCAAATAAACAAGCACATGCTAATTATTTATTTAAAATCATGTCTCACTGCGCATAATTGTGCTTTTATATCCGTAAAGAGGGGCCGTAGTGAGAGCAGTGGCCAGGTCGCTCGCCTCTCACCACGGCGATCTGTGTTCAAACCCCGGCGGGTTCACTCCGGGACTTCCGCATGTAGGAATCGTGCCGGACGATGCTGCTTGCCAGCGGGTTTTCTCGGGTGTTTCCCATTATTAGGAGGGTTTCGTCTCCCCCTGGGTGCAATCCCCACACATTAATTTTTTGAATCCATTAAAATAAGAGGAGGCACTACTCGACCGAGACAAGTGTGGATCCACAAAATATGTGAACTGCACAAGTCACACCACACCCTCCCGTTACACCCGCTTTATCCGACGTAGTGTAGCCGAAAACGGTCACAGATTTCCGCTATAGGCTGTTCTCGGTAAAATGAACAATTTTGGAAGCCCTGCTTGAGATCAACTTGTAAGCACGTCGTGTATTCTTCCGCCACATGTAAAATTAACATTGCCGTGGGCCTCGTAACTCTAGTCATGCGTCGGTCAGGCGAAACTATGAAATCATTAGAAAAGAAAATATTTTACAATTCTGGTCATTTTTCATTCGACGTTAAGATATGGAAGCTACTTTCCCCTCCAACGTTACCAACTGTACTGGGCGCATGTCACGCAGTCGGGCCCGTTAAAATGTACGCAGGTGGGAGCAGTGACTTTTTTCTAAGGTTGATTTCAAAAGTGCTCACTTTATCGTGAGCAACCTTTACTTGGAGTTCATCGTCCCCTCTCAATAGCTACGCAGCGCTCGGTTGCCGCTCCCTTTTGGCTGCACACATAACTTGGTCGAGTAGTACACTGGAAATGCAACACTGTTCTTTTTGTGGTGTCACTGCAAATTTTTGTTCTTCAATGTACCATTTGCTACATCTTTGTAACGAAACTCTCAAAAATTGTGTGTTTGATCATGAAAGTCGCTATAAACTTCAGTGAAACAGGGGGCTTTGTTTGTGTCGCCAGCACAGATAAAAAATAAAAAATAAAAAAATAAGGTCAGTTTTTTTCCCATTACAAGCATTCCAGTATTCTAGGAAAGCCACCTAGATCCGTGGAAATATATTGTTATTGGAAATAGTTTACGTGATAAATTGTAAAACTGGATAGAATCTTTGTGTAAAGTACAGCCAACACTTGCATTCTTTCTGCAAGCAAGAAGCGGCGAGTATTTTGTAATAATTTGCCTGTCCATCTGCTGCTCACAAGGCATGTTTGCTGGATTTTTCGCGCCTTTGCAGAAGTTTATCGTTATAATACCAAGCGCTAATCTTAAAAACAATTCTATAAATAGTGTTATTCAGTGCAATTTAACAAAAAATTGAGGTATTTTTACGTGATACATGGCATATTTAGTAAACAACCAAGCACATCACACATGGGGAGATTTTTGGAGCTTCGATTCAAAAAGCGCGAAGAAACCGCGAATAGACTATATCCGCAGACGATAACATAAACCATTATAAAAAGGAGAATATGACATAATACATTAGTGCTTTTCACCACTATACTGTGGAGGTAATCGCCATTGCCGACTATCTACAAGATGTTACGGTTATGCTATAAAGACTCTGGTGATTTTTACCTCATACATGTGCAAGCATAAGCGTTGGTTCACAATCGAAAAACACAGGCACAGGGCATAGAACACAACAGTAAATAATTAACGCGAGCAGAATATTGATTCACAATTGAATACGTGTGTATGTTGCTTACCCAATGAAATTTTGCGAAGAGTCTGATATAATTTGGCAGTGTTGGTAAATAATGGATTTTCGTAACAGAATGTGATATTGTGTTGAAAATGGACAGTAATTGGAATTATTTGGCAGTTTCTCTGTCCTTTAAAATCTTTGCTTTTTCGATCGTAAAGATATTGATAACCTTTAAAAATTTCTGCTGGTAAACTGCTGCCTGTTTTTTTTTTAAATCTAAATGTATACATTGCGACATTTCTTCGTTTTTGCGACGCAACAGTTCCCGTCATTTTAAACAATTAACTTCGTTGGAAATTTTTTACTCTGCTCTGATTAGTTGTCGTAGCATGAGCCTACATAGGAAAAAATATATAACCATTTCCTTTGCGCACTATGCCCGGAACTCTCATGCACACAACGTGTTATGCGCTGTTTTGAATCAATAGGTTCGGAAACATGGCGGTCATTTCTTGTGCACGCGACTTATGTTCTATAGGTACAGTCCCGAGTATTTCGCGGAGTGAGTTGGCAGCAAGCTAGGCTGAACAGTCCTCTATACACTTGAGACACTATCGTTTGCTTATTGGTTGATGTGATCACATGAGGTCTCCGTACAGGACTGTTAAAAATTCACTCCAACTACAGCTTCCTGCTTGTTACTGGCTTACAGTTAAACGGGGAGTGTCTAAATAATTGTCGTCCAATCACAACAGTAGAAGAAAACAACAAGTGTTTGGAGCCTACTTCGCCTACGAATGAATTCGCGAAATACTCGTGGTTCTACCTATAGGTACTGTCATGATTTCAACGGTGAACCAAGCTTAAGAATATACGTCTGAAGTCTAAATTATACAATGATTTTGGACACATCGACGTTATGTTTCGCATGTAAAGTAATATTACTTTTTGAGCACCGACAGATAACTTTGGAACTACAGAAGGACGAAAGCATCATCGCGAACTGAAAACACTAGCTTGCAATACAGTAAACCAGACATTAAATATTATGTGAACTGCCAACTTAAGAAGTCAAACATTTTCAAATTATGTGGTATATTATCGCATGAGCAGGAATGACTGTTTCCAGAACGACGTAGTCATGCAACCTCACAAAATGAATAAATGTTTTCAGGTGACATATTGCATTCGTGTATGGTTCTAAACATTGAATCACTACTAACACCGAGAGAAAGTTCTGCGTTTAATAAACGTGAAGAGTGGCACTATCCACTCATGTGAAGAATTTGTACGAATAACATTTTGCGGCACTGCCATAACTGATCGCTGAATTTGCAGTGCTGGATGATGAGTCATGAATTTTATTCTAGCTTGGTGTAAATTCTGATTCAGACTAATAAAAATAATATATACTTTGTAACGAATGGCACCCGTATAATATTGCTGCTAATATGATTTACAGACCACAAGGTTTTCAGTGCTCGTGCACTTACTTGGTTAAAAACAATTCTCACTGTCATCCGAGGCTTCAAATATATACATATCATATATATAAAAATAACTCTGAGATAATGTAGTAAATGCCAGAAGTAATTTCATTTTGTGAAATTCATATTTGTGACAGTTAACTGCCACATTCAATCTGGTTTGTCACAGTCGTTCAGTACTCCTAGTACTGTGCCAGCTTACAAGTAGTAGTTGTCATTTCTTTATGTACGTATAAAATTGGAGTAATGACTCATAAGATGGTTGATCACATAATGAAAGAAACAGCGTCTTTCCCATCGAACTATAAGTGTGCACACTACCAGACACTGACTGTAACACATAAGGAACGATATACTCTAAAATATATGCTCGAATCATTTTCGCTTCGGACATTTTTGAAATACCTTAAAAAAATCGCCTCGTCTGGAGTATGCTCTCATTCTCGTTCGTGTGACCAGAAGCAGTTTATGTAGATTGTTTCCGAAAATTCTTTGTCAAAATGTGTGTGAAGTGGTGAAGGGGGGGGGGGGGGGGGGGTCATCCTTAGAGGTGATCTTGGATGAAGAGGGCATCTATTCAATTGAGGTGTTGTGACAGGATTTACGGCCCGAAGGCCAGCATACCCTTCATCCTTTCGCACTGAAACTGTACTCTGATGAATAAGACACTGCACGACACTTTCTCCTCTTCTCTCTTCAGGCCATTCACTTTTCTTAATGCCTTTACTCCATATTCTACCGGTTTTCTCGGTAAAACCTGCCACCTCACCAATCAGAGATATTCCGACTTCTGATTTAGAAGCCTTTACCCGAATACCCCCTCATGAGGTATCAGAAATTTGCTCTTCTTGCCACTTATCACAGGCTTCCAATCTTCTAACAATTTTAGTGGTAAACTCATTCCAGATCTTGGAAAGAGCTATGTCCATCATTACATTTCCAGGTATTAGGTGAATGCCCTCAGCTTCAGTAATTTTTTCCAACCATTACCTTATGTCTTTAGTCTTGAGACATTCCATGATCACATATTGTACTCTATCTTCCACTACACATACATCACATAAATGAGACTGCACTAACTGCAGACTGTGAAGCTTCGCCTTGAAGTCTCCATGGTCTGTATAGAGCTGCATGCTATAATGACTGGTAGTAATCCATTTACAGCCCATTCTTGCCTTGATGTTCGGCAGTAACTCATAAGTAATTCTTCTGCATTCAGAATAATTGCATTCCTCTTGCCATTTCTGGGGAACTTCGCCCATGATCTCTTCCTTAGCTTCCTTTGTCAGTCTTACTGTTCTCCCTTTCTTCTCCGTGATACCTCGGTATCTCACCAATAGATCGATGGCCAATGCACCCGCAAGCACTGGGAGGGAAACATTAAGCAGTGTTTTATATGCTCGAATAACAGTCAGCAGTGCCACCCTTTGAGAGCTGATGAGCTTCCTCCTGTGCCATGACATTTAAGCTCTGTGATACCACATCACAGCTCCATATGAAATTATTGCCTCGAATTCTGCTTTATAGATCGTCCTTAATGTGCTGTAATTGAGTCCCCAACTAGTGTTCTCGATTCTTTTGAGTTTCTGGAACACCACCACAGCTTTCCATGAGACATACTCCATATGCTTAAAGAAGCTAATTTTATCATCCAAGAAAAATCCCAGGTACTTAAACTCGTGTACATTCCCAACTGGGCACCCACCAAAGCGAACGGTCGGAGATCTCTGCAATTTCTCTTTGAGTAACATAATTCTGGTCTTCTCTGTAGAGTACTTCAGCCTCACTTTAGTTAACCAAGCCCATATCTTGTTCGTCACTTCTGCTGCTTACTCTTCAAGAATTCATCTTTAGTCTCCAGTGATCAACGCCAAACCATCATCTGCATAGCAAAAAAGACCATACAACCAGATGGGACTAGGCCCTAGGACCAATCCCTGGGGACATCCCTTTGTTAGCCTTTTCTTCATCTGTACTGTTTTGGCTGAGTACATACACCACTTGTCAGTGAAGAAATCCAGAATCAGCCTACAGATGTTCGCTGAACATCTCTTATTTTTAAGTTGATGCATGACTTCCGGCCACCAGGCATTGCCAAATGCTCCTGATATGACCAGTATTACTGCCATAACATAACTCGATGTAGATTCTCTTATTGTTCTCATAAATTCATACAGAATTAAGTCTGTGCCCATTACTGTTTTAAAGCTATATTGCTTCATACACATTGCGCCTTCAACTTCTAGAGCCATTATTAGTATTCTGTATATTAATTTCTCGATGACTTTGCCCAGCACCATACGCAATGTCATGTCAACGGCCAGTAAGATTTAGGGTTCTCAGAATCCTTACTATTGCCTTTGTACAATATCCTTAGACATCCTTGTTTCCAAAGGGCAGGAAACGCGCCGTACTGAGACAGTCATTATATATCTACAACAGATTGTTCTTTATCCTGGAGTAGCATCTCTTAACTATTTCTGCAGTAAGGCTATCATTTCCAGTTGCTTTTCACTTCTTCATTTGGTAGACCACTGCTGTTAGTTAATTCTTCCAGGTCGAATTCTGACTTTTTCTCAGTATCTGGAATTATAGCCATGGACTGTCTCTTTCCAGCATACTCCTTCCTCTCTTCATCCTGGGAGTAATCAGGCAGAAGAGTGTGAAGCAGTACATTCATATATCTTTGCAGATCTGTTACTATTTCACCGCTTTCTTTAATGTAGGGGGGGAGTAGCCCTTTTCACTTTTTTAGCAGCCAGCTTATACCCCAGGCCAAATTGATCCTCATTTTTGGCCTGCATGACAAATTCATCGCATGACTTGATCTTCTTCTGCCGAACCCTATTGAAGTATGCCTATTTCTTTTGCTTATATGTGTGAGAGCATTGCTGATGGTCTTCTCCCCATAGTCTGTGAAGTTTCCTTCCCTCCCTTCACAAGTCTTTTCTCGTAGTATCTAGATCCCTTTCCCACCATTACAGGTTTGGTAACCCAGGCGTAGACTTATGGAGGATCTCTGCATATGTGTCCTGAATGACTTTGGTGATAACTGCGACTCTTGTTTCCACATCCTCTTGTCGCAGATCAGGACATCTTCTTAGGATACTCAACAGAGCCTGGTCAAAAGTCGGCCAATCAGCTGTTCTGTGGATATATCTTACTTCCCTCTCATTATTCGGAGGGCTATCCCTCCTTCCAGTTCCATATACTTAATACATAATTAGTCTATGGCCGCTAGAACTTTCATCTAGTACTTTCGATTTTCCGACATAGTCCTTACATTTACTGTTCATGACAGTTATGTATCTATATGTCTCTGTGTCATGTTCCTGCGAGACACAAGTGAGCAATTCCCCTTCTTCATTAGTCACATCAATATTATTCATCAGTATGAACTGAATGACAAGCTCACCTACCCCATCAGTCACAGGGGAGTGCCAGGGTTTTGATTTGGCATTTACATCAGCGCCTATTATTAATGGATTATTTCGGAGTGTATCAGATATTATCTCCCATTTATCTAGGTGCAGTTGCATATTATCACCAAACTGAAAGTTAGAGAATACCAACTAACATTCCGTTGTGCCTTTAATTACTTGCACACAAACATGATGTGTGTTAGAAACACTAGACATTATGACCACATCCATATTCATGTTGGCGCTCAATACTCCAGCCTGGGGACGTATCTCACTGGTGAACACTGTGCCTTGCAATCCCACAACATTCTCAAATCAGATGTAAGGCACCATTTGGCGCCTGGCTTTCGCCTTCTCTAAATATGGATCTGATGTTGAAACAGCACTATGTCTAAGTTCTGCTCCACAGAAATTCTGTTCAATTCTATAGCAACCACTGCTGATTGCTGCATATTGAGCTGCCCACATCTGATAATGTAATTACAGGCCATAATCAATTCTGGTGAGTTCCACAGATAGGGCTTTTTGGTATGCCAGGCATTCCCTAGATTCCACTCTGTGCTTATGTAGCTGTCCTTTCCTTTGACAGTTTACACATATGTATTTGAAGTCCTTGTCAGACTTATTGGGACATTTTTAAAATCCATGCCCCTTTTTTCCGCGTCTTGAGCAAGTTGAGTCCATTTCTCTACACTTTTTCGCTATATTAACCCATTGTTGACGTATAAAGTAGCAAGAAACAGATATATAATCTCGCATCCGGAAGCTCTTGTATCTCACTTATATTCTCTCTTTTTTAATGAGAGCATTCTGCACTTCAGGCTCACATTACAGTACCACATTGACCCTGTCCGTGTCCTTCATACCAGTTCGATGGCTGACTGCAACCACCTTCATAAAGCTTTCAAAATTTAATACCTCCGCAATCTCCTGTGCAAAATTTTTGTCGGAAAATTGTCTCACGTAAATCCCTATTATCTTCTGTTAGTGGTACATCATATACCATGACTTTAATACCCCTTGTTTCCGGAGTCTCAAGTTTCCGACCAAGTTCTTTGATTTTGGCCGGATTATTAATTTTCTCTAGGGTTTGCTCATACTCTGCTCCGATCAGTACTGTTCCATTTCTTATGCATCTTATATTTAGTATTTGGAGGCAATCAGTCTTAGGATTAAATCCCTTCTTTATCTTATCCTTGGTTTCTAGGCTGGGTACCCCCTCTTTTTCAGGGTACACCAAAACCACATTCTTTGCACGTTTTGGCTTTATTCCACTTGTAGCCCGTGCACAACTTTGTAATGCCAAGTACTTATTTGTCTGTAGGCCTTAAGCCAGCACTGAAGGTTCAAGAATTTCCCTACTCAGCCTCTTGTAACATTCCAATCAATTTACCATTTTCGATAAGCACCTTATCGACTAATCCCTGCAGTTGAATAAGCCAAGGGACCAGCCAATTAACTTGTGCGCTATTTATCTTGGAATGTTTTCTGAGCAGCCATTCCATCATACTAGAGACTAACTGCTTAGCCTCTTCGTGTGTTCTTTCCACACTTTTTTCAATTCGCTGGATAAAATTGTTTTCAACCAGAGAATCACTCCTAGTGCCTGTTTCCATTTTATGTTTCTCGAAATGCACAATTCAGGGACAATTCCTTGTGTTGTGACGAAGTTCCCAGTGTAACTGGCGCTGACTTCTCCATCCCCCCCTCTAGGTGGCCGATACCTATTAAAAGGTTATACCTAGAACGCTACTTTCTAACAGTTAAATTTGAACCCCACAAAACAACAGCTAAATCGGCTCTTTGATCTCCAGGGTCCACCGGGAACTTTGCAATTTTGAAACCGCCAAGCTCTCCGAAAGAGTAAAAAGAACACTACACTAAACTACTCACTCACACAAGAATAACTGCTGCATCTGCACATATCCTTCTCATTAAAATTTAAGCATGGTGGTACACCATTAACTGCTTTTGTGGCCCAATGCGCTCGGCTGTGTACGGACTTAGTTTTGGGGAATGTCCGGTAACTAGAAACATTCTCCGCCACCTCACCTCCAAGCGCAAAGGGCATTGTCAAAACACACTGCTTACTTTTGGTTACGTTTCTCTTTCACATACAACCATTCAGTTCATTCTCCTGTGACCTCGTTGAGGTCCTTTTCATCGGTCTGTAGTTCATTACGAGTTCACACACCGGTGCCATCAGCCAAGGTCGTCTTCGGTTGTCCTGGGCAAGACAGGTAGTGTACAGGATGGTTTGTCGCATTCGGGAAGTCTAAATCGGTGGTTAGTGGGGGGGGGGGGATTGGAATTTCTCACTGATGGAACTCTCCCCTTTTCATGTTCTTTCAGTCCTTTGGTCAGGTGGAGCCGGGAAGGGGGCCTGTGAAACCCTTTTCGATCCCATTCCCTCGCAGGGTCCCTCCGTCAGACTAGTTTCCCTCAAGGGGAAATTGTCTTGTCTTAATCGGACTGGCTCTTCTTATTGTAGGGTGCCGACCGGAAAAGAAGGACTAATATCGGACCACAGCGTACCCCATGAATGGCTTACTGCAGTCGAAGGTACGCCTCTTGTATGTACAGAAGGCATCCTTGAAGATCTCGGACTTGTTGAATCTTTCACCTCTACACCAATAGCACTCTCTGAGCAAGCTCAGGAGTGCGTCATTCTGCGTTGGCAGGCCCACCTGGGCGGCGATGAGCCTATCAACTGCCTCCATCCGGGGGAAGAGGATCTTATCTCTCCTCAATTTGCCTGACTACCTTGGTCAGGGCTGTCATGAAGGTGTTCATCTCTTCTAATCTAGACAGGTACGTGGCTCGTATGATCTCATCATACAACCACAGCTGGTCTTGTGTTGTGACAGTACCATGTCATAGTTATCCGATAGTTGTAACCCGCCAAAGATCACAGAACACAAAGGTGAAGTGTCATGTATAGTCTAGTCCTGGCCAGGCAACCTGCTGGCTTCTTGCTGCCACACCTGATCAAAGATCAAAGCAGGCTATTCCATTCATACCCTATGCAACTCGGTCTCCTCATTGCAAAGAAAGGGCCATAACCCTTGTGGTCAGGCCGAAAAGATTGTATCAAGACCCGATCACTTTATGGAGGCCTTCGACTAGTTTGTGTTAAGCCCACTTTGGGCCCAAGACACAGAATAAATCCCCATGTACGGTGATGGTTAGGACTGGCGACCGTGTGGTTGCTCTTGGCTGCCCGAGTCTGTGACCAGTCTGTAATGGGTGTAAGGCGGGTGAAAGCTTTAAGGCTGTGTTTGGGTCTATAGGCGAGTCACTAGCCAATCATGGGTTAAAGTCTGACGCCTGTTGAAATTTTGACAGTTTCGACTAGGTCTATTGGCGAGCCCCAGCCTGTCATGGGTTATGTGGCTGAAGTTTGGTGAAATTTTAAAGGTTGTTTCTGGGTCTCTAGGCGAGTGATCAACTTGTGATGAGTGAAAGACTATGCCTGGTTGAATTGTTTCTGACTTCGAGGGCGTTTATATGCTTTCATCGATCGTTTTACTGTGGCTGATGTTCGTTGGAAGTCTGTTCTCCCCTGTCTGTATATCTGGAATAATTTGCTTCTATTGGTTCATGTGGCTGGAGGTGAGTTGGCTAAGCGAGAGATCGATCTATAATGGTCATAGGACTTAATACCCGGTGAAGATTTTAAGTGCTATGATTGTCTACGGAGGGTAATTGACCTGTAATGGGTATACAACTTTTCTTGTTTGGACCATACCTGACTTAGTAAACAGCTATTATCTATCTGTCCCGTTTTAATAGAGGCATGATTGTTAGATGATCATTCCTTGTCAGAGTCGAAAAACGCACAAGTGACATGGAAATTAATTGGTGTGCATGGGTAATCGATTTGTCCCCACAGGAGGTTTTAGTTGGTTAATGATCCATTTATGTCGGTCTATATATGCTAAAGTATCGGAAAGATTCACTTCCCAGAAATAAATGAGGGCTTATACTTGATAATGACGTCCTGGAGATGCATCAGGGGTTTGGATAGTACCTCGGCTATACCACACATTTAGTGTTGAGACGATAATCTCAGAACTTGTGGAAGGGTGGGCTCACGCGTAATTGTGAATCAGGCCTTGACTTTGAATCTGGTCGACACAGGTGAGAGCATGGCACACCTGCGATGATAGTGCGTTCATTCTTTTCTCCACCAAATGGGCGCTAGTGAAACGGTACGGCGTGTGTGGCTGAGAGCACTGCATAAAATTAGCAAAAGCGTGGTATAGGCTATTCACGGCAAAGTGAGCACTTTTTAAGGCCCTTCTAAATTTTTCTTTTCATCCATTTTCCACTTTCCTGCTGCTTTTTAATATAAACATTTCAGTTTGGCCAATATACACAGTGTATACTTTTCACCACCTTCAAAATTAAATGTCCGAGGCTGCGATAAGATATATTTATTAGTGGTTAATGGCTGTTTGTAGGGCCTTAAAAAGTGCTCACTTTTCCGTTGAACAGCCTACATAGTGTTTCACCGGATAACGTGCGTGTCCACAGTGACGATCAGAATTTCAGTCTTCACAATTGTGGAAGCACTTTGTAGTGGAGTCATTAGTCATTACGAAACTCAGAATATTCAATAAAACAGAATATCACACACACACACACACACTGACTCAACAGTTCACAAACAGTAACTCACCAACATGTGACTAACTAAATCACCAGGGCACGTATCATATGCTCAAGAACAGCTATTTGCCGGATTATCGTAGTACTATCGAGCACTGCAGAACATATACAAAAGATGAGGTAGACCGATCTCGCTGGCTGCGCACAACCAATCTCCATGTCCCAAAATTGAACTGCTTTCCTGCCAACACGTCGAGCGAAAACGGCATGGTTTGCATTTGAGGTTAGAAAATTGATTTGTAAACAAATGCTCTGAGTTGTATGTATGCATCCTCCCTGTAATCAATTCGTAATGTAGTTTGGTTGAATTCAAATTGGCGAAAGTATTTTATTCATATAATAGTGAATGTCATTTCTACTTGAAAATATAAACAAACTCGTCCATTACTGTTGACCATGTGATTTTGACAGTTGTGTATGATAGTGGCAGGGCAATGCTGGGTACATGCGCAGAAGATGAATAAGTGGTCTACCTCATTTTTAGTATAGATATAATTCAATGTCGCATTCTCCCATTTAGAATATTTTGTACCTGAATAGGTCAGAAGTAGACTGTTGATAAACAGGACGATGGTGCCGCGAAATTCTGTGGTTAATATCAGTAGAATTATGCTATTGAATGTTCAGTTAACGAGCTGTTATCTACTGGAAAATCAGTGGAATAAGATTTTACTGTCAAGTCAGTGCGTTTCACTAGAAACCAGTATAAATTGCTCTTTAATCAGGGAATACCAGCTGATAAACTGATCAGCAGACTTTCGCTGATTCAAGCGGACCAGTTCCAACAGATCTGCTGTCAAATTCGCTGATCTGGAGTATTTTTAATTATTCCGATTTTAGAGTGTATAACATTTAGAATAGGACTGCTAGTTATTCTTGGTAAGATAGGCAAGAATTTGTAATTGGCATGGAACAAACATCCAGATTATTTTAGTATACGTCACATTCTCGAATTTCTCTAAAGTGCTTAACTTGGTCGTGAAACGTCAGGTTTGTCGTCATACAGCAATTTCAGAAGATTCTTTTCAGATTGCATTTCGAAGAATAGTTTTGAAAATCAAGCCGTCAAAAATACAATTTTTTTTTTTAATTCCGGCGATTAAAAATTTTTTACAGAACACAGGCAGTCTTCAAGGAAGACTGAGGGAGATCTTTGAAGTTCTCACAATGCCTTAGATATAATAATAAAAGTTCAATGACTTCCTTCTGACTTCGGGCGATTGAATGAAACAGACGCGTTAAGGAGAGGCACCTTTCTTCCAAGTCTCTTCTTCGGCTTTGTTATGAAGCTGGACGCGGAAATGGAAACATTCGCCACATCTGTAACCCAGATTGATGGAGGCGAACGGCTACCTACTTGTTTATCAGCCACTGTAAATAATCTGATCGAGATCAGCACACGCGATGAGCATGGCTTCTTTCAACCACCGGAAGCAAACAGAAATAACTGTTTCACGTAAGCGATAGGAATAACTTGGCACATAACCAAATATTGCTCTCAACGACGTACTTGAACTTTAACTGCGTTCTCATCCCTATAACTGATACAACTAGCTGACATAGAGTTTTATAAAGTGGATACATGAGTTTTTTTTCAGATTTACGTATTAGTGGTAATGTACCAAGAAAAGGCCTGAAAGACCGAGTGCTATTTAAGATTCGACATCTTACCTCAGTACCTGAATTTTCATCCGGCTTGCAAGTATCAAAGCCGTCGAATTTTGAGTCTGAAAGCAGAAAGGTATGGCCAGTAGCGTCACAAAACAGCCAAAGAATGCAGAAATAGACTGAATGTGTACACGGTAGGCCTACTAATAAAATATAAATTTATCTATATTTGCTACAGAATTGTATAACCTTAAATCAGAAGAAACAAAGCACGATTAGTGAAGAGAAAATGGAAAAAACGTGCCACTGCTCTGAAGAAATTATTTGGATGATGTTTAGTTTAATGCAGACAAATACAAATGAACACACGACTACTTGTGCAGTTTCATCAATGCATGGCGAAAATTAAGTGTTACTATCAACTTTAATTCATAGGAAATGTTACTCACGCCCAGGTTAAACAGATAAATAAATGGCTGTTACACAATATGCACACTAGATCGCACCTTGCATCAACATTATGCCTCGTGATATCCAAGGCAAAAAAAATTAAAGAAAATTGCGCAAAATGGAAATGTCTAATTTATATACAGTAAGATAGCATTGACCAAAGTTCTGGGAGTGCATTTCGTTTCCGTACATTTTTGTTTGGTTGTTGATGTTAATATAAACAAAATATAAACTAGAAAATATTTCATTATGACATATTGTCGCAAACTACAGTAATTTGGCTTTTTATGTAAGGATAAAAATGTTATAACACCTTTAATGCTGTTAAAATAAAAAGTGTCACAAAGTTGCTCCCATTTACATAATATGCTGATAAATAGTCTGCACTGCGCGCATTATCCGTCTTTTGGTACCATACAGTGTTTTATTTCATGTAATATAACTTTCCTGCCTAATATAAAGTAATAATGTTTATTTAATTAATATTTAAGAATGGAATTAATGCCATAATACATCAGTTACGTCGTAAATTGAACATTTTAAATGTTATGTTGTTACTGTATATTACAGTTACTTCCTTGCAAAAAATTCTTCCTTTGAAAGAGAAAGCATTGTCAACAATCATCCAAGATAAATTTTTGAATTAAAAATTCACAATAAACTTCTCGCTCCTGTAATAACAAAAATGGCTAAACTTATAACATATTAAAAATGTGAAAGGTTCTATAGTTGTATAGCTTAAATTATTCCTGCCTGTGCAGTGTTATTCATGATAGAGTCGTCGTAGGGTTTATGGGCACTTTACGTCCTTCTCTCATGTCCAAGAAACTCTTACGTAAAATTAAGACGAAGAGCGAAACGAAAACGAGATTACGTAACCAACTTGAGCTGTGTTTTCGTTATTGCATTATGAAGTCATAGTAGAATTACGACTGAGTTTATAACTTAAATTTGGAGTTGCCAGAGATAGGCGTTTAGAAAATATGTAGTTAGAGAACTACAGCGAGAGTCAGAATGTGAGAAAGGAGAGGGAGAGAGAGAGAGAGAGAAAAGAGAGAGAGAGAGAGATTAAGTTGACGATGTCAGGTAAGGATGCAAGGTTAATGTCACCAGTTTCGCTAATATTAGTAATATTAGTAACAAACTGCACTTCAAAGAGCACGATAACAAATGAAAATCATACTGGAACAACGTTTAAATCCGTCATCACAACTGTAAATGGGAGACGGACGTGTTAGCGATTTAAGCCCTTTAAGACGTTCGTGGCCGTGTTCACAGAGCCGGCCACGAGTTCCTGGGTTCGAATCCCGGTTATGAGCAAGCTTCACCCGCCATATTGTATTCCTGGGTTTTCTTGCATATTTATTTTTTTTAACACGAAAATTCCCGAAGTCCGTCTATATCGAACAAGTTATCGACTTTACAATGCAGTGAAGACATCAACCTAAACTGCGAACTCGTAATTATGCCACAATATCGATTCTACCAAAATTTGGTAGAATTGACATTGTGACATAACTATGAGCTCGTAGCTCAGTTTTTATGTCTGTGCTGCAGGGTAAGGTGAATAGCTATTTCCGGAATTTTTTTCTTTAACAATATTAGTAATTAAAAAGAACAAAGAATCCAACATGACGTGTAGGTATTAATGTTTGTCTTTATTACACACGTTGAAGGTTAAAAGAGTACGTAAGGAATTCCCCACTTCCTCCCCTTGATTTGCATTTCGGAATGGAGAAAGGAAATTAAAAAAGAATAATACATAAAATCACGCTTACCCCTTGCAAACGACGTCCTGGCTACGCTATTTCCAAAACACGTCAGCTGAGGGTGCTACCATCATTCACTTTCCCGCCTATCAGGTACCGGTTCACGTCGTGGGCAAAATAAACCAGTGGTGTGGTTGTATGGGGGGGTGTGGAAGTGGCTATGGCACGAGGCGTAGTGAATGGTCACCCTCCTGTCACAATATCGTCAACTCCTCCACGCCCCGGCTAGCGATGCTTATGTATAGTCAAGTCAATTCTCGGTTTCTAAACACTTTTCGAATGAAACCTTTGAAAAAAATCACCCCATGTATGATGTGCTGGGTTGTTTACAAATACGCCACGTATCACAAGCGTTTTATGCGTCTGTTAACATAAAAGTAGCTTATTTCTGGTAAAATCGAACATTTACTTATACCTATAGGCGATTAACGGTAAAGTGAGCACTTTTTAAGAGCCTTCTGAAATTTTTTTTATCGTCAGATTTCTATCTTCCTGTCACTTTTTAATATAAACATTGCCAAGTGACTAATAAACACAGTGCATACATTTAATCACTCTCAAAAGTTAACGTCTAGAGCTCCAATATAATATATTTGTTATTGGTTAGTGCCTGTTTAAAGGG
The DNA here is from genome assembly GCA_029891345.1 of Dryococelus australis. Taxonomy (NCBI): domain Eukaryota; kingdom Metazoa; phylum Arthropoda; class Insecta; order Phasmatodea; family Phasmatidae; genus Dryococelus; species Dryococelus australis. The sequence goes on from CM056993.1 coordinate 360,936,293, forward strand.
CCTTTAAAAAATGCTCACTTTACCGTGAACAGCCTGTAGTAAAAAAAATTACAATATTTGATTTATAAATAGTACGAATAAAAACAGAGAGTAAATGTGTGTGTCGGCAATGTTTAGTAAGAAATAGTTATCATACAAAATGTTACTACAGTGACTGCGCCCGAATTCGGGGCGTTGTCCCTCTATTGTAGTTTCCTGCTCAGTTTGCACGAGGCGGAAGAACGTGCTGAAGGTAGGGAGTTACTGCGACTGAAGTACTGGTGACGCCGTCTAGGAGGACCCGGCTCACCTGAAGGACGACGCTGACGACGAGGAGGCGTACTTGTGGTTGCCAGACTTGCACTTGCAGCACTGGCTGCCCATGACGTCCGCGGGTTGTCGACCGCCTCCGACGCCCGCCGCCGTCGCCAGTCACCTCATGGCCAAGGACTCGCCCCGCCTCCAGCCCGGGGAGGAACGAAGGACGCGGGGAGGTGCGCGAGAATCGGCGGTCCTCGCATATCCCGCGGCTCTTGCGTCCTCGGGGCTTCTCCTTCTCCTTCTTCTTCGGGGGTTGTCGTTAAAGGGGCGAGCTACTCTCTGGGACGTCAGCCGTCAGGCGCGAGGTTTCGTACAATCGTGGGGACGTCGCCCCACGGCGAGGCACGATCTATTACTCTTCGGCAGTCTTCCCTCCCCACACACACGACCCGGCACACAGCGACGCTCGCCTGCCCGGTCGCTCCCGAGACCTTACATCAACTGAGGGGAGAATATTCGGGATGTTTGGCGCGCGGCGATAGCTCGGCGCGTGCTGTCGCATCCCCCCCCCCCCCACTATCCACAAGGCCAGCTGTGGACGGCCCCCGGGCCACACCGAGGTATTTTCAGCCGATCACGAGCGGCGGAGTTCGGCGCCGCCATCTTCCCGTCTGTTGTCATCCTCCTCTTCGCCTCGCCCCTGCCTCGCCCATCACGACTGCCTCTGTATTTGTTCCTTTAGGGCAGGAGTTCCCAAACTTTAGTTTATCACGCCTCCCTTCTGCAAATAAATAATAACTACCCCCCCCCCCTCCCCGTGCCAAAACTTCATTCTTATAAGGGTAAAATAAAAACGAATAAAAGTCTCAAAGATGTTATTAAATAATTAAAACTTAATGCTTATTGAACACAAATGGTGGTGAACAAATCAATCAGTGAGACGGATGATCTTGCATATTTTTAGCAAGATTCCCAATTCTTGGTTGAAGAGAATAAATTGCACCGCATAAATCACTACCAATATCAAGTTTGCTTCTATACTTTAGTGCCCGCGCCCCCCTTAGCAACTCGTCACGTTGCCCTTGGGAGGCACCCCCCCCCCTCACTTTTAAAACCAATACTCAAGGGTATATTCTACACACGTTGGGAAGCTAAATGCTGTTTGTTTGGCAACTAAACATTTTCGTCGCCAGGGTGCACTGTTTACGATTACCGATACATTTTAACGGGAGCACTGAGTCACATGCGCCCAGTAAAGTTGGTAACAATGGAAGGAGTGGTAGTTCCATGTCTTTGTGATAACTTAAATTATTTCTTTTGCCTTCTAATTCTAATGCATCCAAGTGTAAAAATTAGCAGAGTTTTTAAAACAATGACTTCTATAGTATTTTCACAGTTTCACTTGACCTTCGCATCGCTAAAGTGATGCGGCCCATAGCAGTGTTAATTTTACACAACGCGGAAGATTACATAATGCGTATACAAGCAGTTCTTAAGCAGTGCTTTCCAAAGCGCTCAGTTTACCGTGAACAGCCTATATCGCATGTGTACCGGATTTTTCCGTTTTGGATGTGAGTAAATGGGATGGTTACTATTTTCACGAATTAAATAAAATTGTTTTAAATCCTCCTATATGTGTTGTATTAAGACCAACGTTAAGAATAAATTCTGTTCTTCGCACTAGAGTGGAAATATAACGAGAAGCTGTGGGCAGTTCAAAATTTAAAAAGCAGGGAAGCCGTAACAGTTGCTGCCTGTAAATCAGAGCACGTTGTTATCGCGACAAGAAGAAATTCTCGTAACGTTGAAAGTCAAGTCAAATATCGGAATTCACTCTCTAGAACGAAAACAAACGATATATTACATATTGAAATTTCTCTGCAACTTTCCACTGAAATAAATGCGCATATTGGATGGACTTCATCGACTTCAAAAGGAAGGAATAAATGTAACAAAAAGAAATCGAATTCCGTTAGAAAATTTTGAAACTGTCAAACAAATAGAGAAATAAAAAGGAAAGTCAACAAAAGTAAATGATTTGCAACTAAAAATTGGAGACGAATCGGAAAGGAAAGGCTATATTCCTAGCTCTACTATAAGAAATAAGAATATTTCACAGATATACAGCATTCCAAATTAATGGGTAGTAGGGGAGACAGCATTAAAAATACTGCATTGGAAACTTAAGTCCAAGACGTAGGTGTTTTCCATTAGTGTCTAGCATATGTCACTGCCCCTGCCTGTATGCAGCCAGGTCATTAGAGAGCCATTTCGGTTGCAGATATTGCAGGCAGTATATAAGAAATGCACAAGCTATGAATCGTTATGAGTGCGTTGTGTTAAGGGTCACACATGGGGTATTGTACAGTCCACGTTTCCAAAACCCAGATATGAACAACTTTTTTGACACACGTTTGTGGACGGTAGCAATGGAAGACTCCTTACGGGCGAAACAGTAAGTTATGCATTTAGTGTCCAGTGCAAACAACGGAAAAATGAGAGCTGCGCATCGTATGCATAGTAGTAATCGTATGCCTGAGCCACAGAGTAGACACGTTAACAGAGACGAAGTGGCGTGGGCGTACATGTTCGCTGATTGGTGGTGCAAGGCCCTGGGAACGGGCCTTGTGTCTCTGACTGGCTACTGACGGGGAGGGGACACGTTGGCTGAGCGGTTAGCCCACTCGCCTCCCACCACGGTGAATTGAGCTCGATACCCGGCCGGGTCATCGGACTTTCGTAAGTGGGAATGGCGCCAAACGATGCCGCTTGTCGGCTTTTTTTTTTTAGGGGCTCTCCCGTTTCGCCCACCCTTCCATTCCGGCGGAGCTCCATACCCACCTCAATCACCCTCGTCGGCTCTCAAGACCTTGCTGTAAGAACCGTCCAGATGTCTTCACTCACTCATTCCCGTGCGCGAGGAATAGATTACCAGGCGCTGATATGCGAACACGGTGTTACAACATGTTCTCGACAAGCGACGCCATTTTGCGGGCGTGTGCGGTTCGAGGTCGCAATAAAAGCGGCTGTTTCACATCTGTGTTACCATTACTGTGAATCTAAGTGTTACATACATTTGTTACTCGAACGACGTGTCTGGAAACAGGCACTCTGGTGCAATGTAGAGGCTGTTCACGGTAAAGTGAGCACTTTTGACGCCCTGGTCACTTTTCCCTTTCAGGCATTTTTAATCATTTGACCACCTTTCTAAATAAAAATGCCTTGTAATTAATAAACACAAGTGTGTATATTCCACCGCACTACACTCTAAATCTGAATTAGTGCGAATTTCACTGTTTCAATCAGTCATTATTACCTGACTGATTCAACAGTCACTTCAGGGAATTTAACTTATGAATCAGTGAAAAACACCAGATTTCCTTCACTTATTGATTCACTGGCATTTTCCAGTAAGTCATCACTAATTTTTTTCACTGTTTTTCAGTGGTTTGTTTTTTGACTGATGGATCAGTTAAACAGCTTTTAAAAATGGCCTTCAAACAACGTTTTAAATTGACCTTAAACAACGCGTATCGAGAGAAACAACAACGGATAAACTAATAAAACCAATACAAGATACTTTCTAATATTTATTTTGTCTTTCAAAATACCATTTTACGAGGTAATACGAACATTCAGCCTTTCATTCAGTTTTTACGTCTTTCATTTCGTTTTCATCACAGCGCTCTGTTTGAAGATTTGAACTGCATGTCATGTTATGAGGAGAGCGCACCCATATATATATTATTCGTTTTAACAGTCCTAACGGTACCAATTAAACTAAAAACAAATGTGTGGCCAAACAATTTAAATTTTCACGATCTTGTTAAGTACTTGACTTCGTAGCGTAGAAGGTAAGGTAACGGACTAATAACATAGAGGCAGGGATGTTCGAGTTGGATCCCGGCCTCCGCCATAAGTTTCTTTACTTTGTTCAATTACGGTCAATTGTGCCATATAAATAGTAAACTAGCACAAATGTGATTATTTCGCGTAACCATTTGGTAAAATGCAATAAGAACGATATTTAATTCGCCACTGCGTTTGGCCGTCACTAGTTCAATCAGTGAAATTTGTTCACTGAAAAAATCACTGGTTTTCCACTGATTTTAAGTGCAGCCATTTTCACTGATTAAAGTAGTTGAATTTCACTGCGAATCAGTGCTTTTTCCCCAAATTCGAATTTAGAGTGTATGAAGTTAATGTCTAAGGGTACAATAAAATATATTTATTGACTATTGTTCCAAATGAGAGGGATTTCAAAAGTGCTCACTTTACCGTGAATAGCCTATATGAATGAATATAGATATTTTCATCACTTACCTCCTGTATACCACCCCTATGAGCTTCGCCGACTGATACACACTCACACTGTGTTTTACACATGGAAGTATTTTATAAGCAATTTTGTTTCTTTCAAAATTTAAATATCAAGAATATTTTACAATAGAGTTATGGTGAAATACCGGACAGGACTAGAACTGTCTTGCAAGTACAACAATAGTTTTGCCTTCGAGATAGTTCCCCGAATGATATGAAGACCAAATTAGCAGATACCGCACCGGCCACTTGTGCTGTTGTGCAATAATATAACATATTCATGTGTAAATTCTTTCAGAATGTCTGTATTGCGGCTTTCCTATAGTGTGAGACAAACTTTTCCTTTCGCCATGGACGAAGATATCAGGCTTTTCTGTGTTGTAGGTTTTCTATGCCGCGTTTATATCTTTGTATTTATCTTGCTATTTTATCTTAGAATTTTGTTTTTTTTTTTTTTTTTTTTTTTTTTTTTTTTTTTTTTTTTTTTTTTTTTTTTTTTTTTTTTCCCCTAATGGTATATTCAACTGTATTTCGATATTGTTTTCCTGCAGTGAAGGAAATGAAAAAAAAAAAATAACTAACAGAATTGTTTATGTGGTACTCTCATTTCTGCATTTATTTGAGTACTCGTTTTTTGTGTTCTTCTCTGAGTTTCAGTGCTATTTATTTCGATATCTTTCAAGAAAGTTTATCTTTGCGTTTCTTAGAAAGCAAATTGGAATACTATTTTCGGCTGAAAAGGCTACAAAATCCTATGTGCACTGTGTTAAACTAAAAGATACTCCCTAAACTAAATATTTACCTTTTCTGTACTCATAACAATGTTTTGTTAATGTTGTTGAAATTTTTGATATGTCGTTTTATAATAAACATCATTTTATAATTCTCAGGCCTACTTCAATACATTTCATGATTATTTTTTTATGTTATTGGACGAATTCATATCTTCGCTTTTACGCGGAAGTGTATATGTGTGCGCCTTAAATTCAATAATGATTTAGTTTGCATTTGAAAACAGTACAGATATGAAAAGCTTACCCGGTATTCAATTACAGAACCTTTTTTTTTTTTTCGAAAGCACAATCTTAGGCTTCTAGAATACAGAAGTTACCTTCAAATAAATGTTTTATTTCTTGAGTCCAACCTCAAGATATTGTTTTCCTGATGGAGAATCAAACCCCAATTCGGAAGAGCAAACTAGAGTTATTTATTTTAAAAAATAACACTTTCTACGTAACTGCTTGTCCAAATGAAGTATAACACCCCCACCTTCATGCCAGGTGATGTCAGAGATATAGGATATATGCTGTATAATGTTTATGCGAAAAGTGATTCTCCTCTCGTCAAAGATTATAATAATAACGAATGTTTCTTCACGTGCAAGACCTGCAAGAAAAGCTTATCATTTAAGCCGGGGTTAATAATATACAAGTACGTAATCTAACCTGGAGCAAGTTTATCAGCAGCAGGTAAAATATGGCAAACAGCAAAAGTGAAAAGATAAAGGAGTAAAAAAGAAGGGAGACACTGGGTAGTTATGTAAAGTTTGCCAACCAATAGGAATAACTACACATTGTGTTCTCTGATGAGTCCCACTACAATCTTGCGCAGACGATGGTCGTAGCAGATTTGGCACCGCAGTGGGCAACGGAACAATGCTACACTGATTATTGAGCAATGCAACAATGCTGCACTGATTTGTGAGCAACACAACAATGCTACACTGATTAGTGAACAACGCAATAGTGCTGCACTGATTAGTGAGCAATGCAACAATGCTACATTGATTAGTGAGCAACACAACAATGTTGCACTGATTAATGAGTGACGTTACGATGCTGCACTGACTATTGAGCAACGCAGTAAAGCTGCACTGATTAATGAGAGACGCAACGATGCTGCACTGATTTGTGAGCAATGCAACAATGCCGCACTAGTTAGTGAACGACATACGTCCCGGACACCAGGTGTTATGTATGGGGGGAGATCATTTATGACTTCCGGTCACAAAATTTTGCTAAAAAAGAATGGGAAGATTACTTTTTCCGAATTTTTCGTAGGATACATAACACGAAGATATGAATCTTATCCCATGAGTTTTTTTTTTTAAATTCAACTTTCCACCACAGATTGAAACGATTGGAAAAAGTTGACGGTCATTTCAAACAGCAATAAAAATATAACTGAAAAATGCAAAGTGGCCAGAAGTAAATTAAACACAAGAAAAATTATTCGGGGGAAATTAGAGACCGCTTACGTATTATCATAGTGGCTGAGTTTCACTGGCGGTTTTCGCTGATGAATTACAGAGCATCTCATCACCTGGAGGGACAGGTTTGGAGTTCATAAGACCGGTTAGTCAGTCTGTAATCAATTACACTATCTACCAAAAAGTAATTGGGCACCCGTGAAGGTAAGTAATTCAGTACGTCAGCTGACTTGTATTTCACGGCCTTCAGAGTAGGACCGCTGGTGTTTGTCCGTGGTAGTATGAACACAGAGGCCTATTGTAACATTCTGGATAATGAAATGCTCCCAACACTGTGGCGTTTTTACGGAATGGACCCGTGTTACTTCCAAGATGACAATGCCAGGTGCCATGTTTCAAGGGCTACTATGCCGTGGTACGCCGACAACAATGTTCGCCGATTGGACTGGCCCGCCCAGAGCCCCGACCTCAACCCCATAGAACATCTTTCGGACGAATTGGATCGCCGGGTGAGGGATAGTCAGGCGCGGCCAAAATCCATTGCTCAACTCATGGAATGGTTGCAAGAGGAATGGCGACGAATCCCCGTGGATGTCCTGCAAACATTCGCAGAGAACATGCCGGACAGGGTGGCTGCTGTTATAGCCGCAAGAGGTGGCCCTACGATATTCTAACGGGGTGACAACCACCGAGCAAACATTGTGTACAGGTGCCCAATTACTTTTTGGTAGACAGTGTATTATCGGCTGTGCGCTATAACTAAGAACTTTTGAAAAAAAAAAAAAAAAAATCTTCGAAAAAAATCACTGTTCATAACTATAGTATATTATGTTAGTCATGAGGATTCTAGTTAAGTTGACATCGAGGGATATGCTGTTCACGGTAAAGTGAGCACTTTTGAGGCCCTAGCTACTTTTTCCTCTCAGCCATTTTGTATCCTTTAACCACCTTTTAAAATAAATATTGCCATGTAAGCAATAAGCGCAGTGTATATATTCCACGACACTGGGAAGTTTGCGTCTAAGGCTAAAATAAAATATATTTATTGACTATTATTATTCCAAAACGAGGGGCTTTCAAAAGTGATCACTTTATCGTGAATAGCCTTTAACAAAGGTAGTTCTTCACATTTCTGATTGTGCTGTGAGTGTAATAATGAAATTCTTGACCACCGAAACTTGCGTTTATTATTTTCTGTACATCGGGATGCGAATTTGCATATTTCAGAATTAACATTTTTTGGTATTTGTACAAGAAATATAATTGTAAACCCCATCGCTACGAAAATCCCTCGTGGAACTACAAACAGTTTTCTCGTAAATTCTGCAAAACGTATTTGTAATATAATAATAGGCTTGCATTAGAACTTATATTATTGAGCTTTTAGAAAGCTAATGTGGTGAAATGATAACAGAGAATAAGGGAAAAAATTTCAATATATAATTTCCGAAGAAAAAAAAAATGCACAAGCTCGGGGACTATAATACACGTCTCCTGCGTTATTGACCCACTCCATTAACCATAAGAACAGCTTGACTTAACCTACAAAACATTAATGAAGTTATTCGGTTAAGAACAATTCATTTATTTCATTTTAAGTCTTCCGTGTGGAAATAGAATATTAACTGTTAATGAGTAACAACGTCACGTGTTTTTTTTTAATTATAGTCGTTCTTATATGATACTTGACTCGTTTAAGTATTTCTCGTTATTTAATCTTGCAATATATTTCTTTTTACACGCAACTACACATTACATCACCCCTAGTTATTTCACAAACAGTTATAAAGGCTGTTCACGCTAAAGTGAGCACTTTTGAATTAAACCTTAGAAAAAGTCACTGCTCATACCTGAATATATTTTAACGGGCGCCCTGGGTGGCATGCGCTCAGTAAAGTTGGTAACGATGGATGGGAAGTAGTTCCGTACCTTAACGTCGAATAAAAAGTGTTAGGTAATCATTTCTCATAATTTAAATTATTTCTCTAGCTTTCAGTTTTTTTTAATACACCTGCGTGTAAAAATGAGCAGATTTGTAAAAGATTTAATTTTCTAATAATTTTACAGTTTCGCTTGACCGACGCATGAATAAAGTGTTGATACCTATGACAATGATAATCTATACTAAAGAGGTAGTGTTTGTAACTTTGTGTGTTTGTGTGTTTGGATGTAGGAGGTAATCTTCGAAACTAATCATCCGATTTTAAAAATTATTTCACCAGTAGAATGCTACGTTATCACTGAGTGTCATAGACTATATTTTATTTTAAAAATCAATAGAGATCCCTATTAAAACTCAAATAATGTAACCCAGAGTGTAAATAAATGACCTATAAAATTCCTTACATTGCGTGCGCTGCGAAAACTATTGATGATAGAACAAAATAATGTACACGGCTTTGCAGGACGGACAGATTCGGAAAATAAAACGTGCTGTGTGCTGCGTACGGCGCCAACCTTAGAAGCTCTACTGCCATTATGGGGGGAGTTACTTTTGTGTTTGCTGGGGATTTTCGGCACACTCCCTGTAGTTACAAAAGGGACGCGTGCAGATATCATCAAAGCATGTCTTAAATCATCTCCCTTATGGAGTTCTATTCAACACCTAAATTTGCGAACGAATATGAGAGCCTATCTTGGTGGAGACACGCATAAAGATTTCCCACAACAATTGCTCAGACTTGGAGAAGGAGTTTTTACTTCTCTAAATTTGGGCACTAATTCTACTGAAATCATTTTAAATGAGACATTAGGTCAGATAGTCCACAGTCTGCAGCATCTTATAGAAGCAGTATATCCGGGCCTCGAAAATTTACTAGAAAGAGACTTTCACTGGTTGTGTTCCAGGGCAATAGTATCGCCTAGGAACGACACTGTCAATGAAATCAACAATCTCATTATACAAAGAGTTCCCGGCCAAGTCAAAACCTATAAGTCGATTGACACAGTCACCAATGTTGACGATGTCGTCCACTTTCCTCAAGATTTTCTAAATTCACTTAATCCTTCTGGCTTGCCACCTCACGAACTATCATTAAAAGTCGGTACTCCTATCATGCTTTTAAGGAATATAAGCCCTCCTAACATGTGTAATGACACAAGATTGCTCATTAAAGACTTGAAAGAAAATTTGATTGTCGCGACCATCCTCACCGGTCCAGCAGCCGGCCAGCTGGCAAACGTCCCGAGGATTCCCATGATTCCCACGAATTTGCCAATATCTTTCAAACGGTTGCAATTTCCTGTAAAAACATCGTTCGCGATTACTATTAATAAGTCCCAGGGTCAAACTTTCTCTTTGGTTGGAATCGACCAACGAAAAGAGTGTTTTTCCCATGGCCAACTATATGTTGGTTTATCACGAGTTGGAAGTCCCGAGAAACAGTGCATTTTGCTACCAAACAATAACAGGACGTCAAGCATTGTCTACTGAGAATGTCTTAGCCAATAACATATTAAATATTTCTATCTCAGATAAATTGCATTGTAATATAATGTATATTAAAATGAACAACTATAAAAAAGTAAAAAAAATATCAAATAAAAATAGCAAAAAAACTTTAAATTAAAAATTATTTAGTTAATGATTAAATTATAATGTGCTTTTTTAAAATGCTTTAGGAGAGTTTACCCAACCTAATTAACGCCAGGTTAAGCAGTTTTTTTATCTTAATTGCACCCGTGCAAAGCCGGGGAGGGTCGCTAGTCTTACATAAAGCGGAAGAAAACACAACGTGCATACAAGTGCATCTTAAGCAGGGCTTTCCAAAATGCTCATTTTACCGTGAATAGCCTATACCCGGTTTTACGTTGTTGAACGTCCGCTATTTTGCTTGAGAACTTGGGTACGGGTCACTATAGTACAAACATTGATTGAGGTTACAAACACGGCTCTTGTAGTTTTTACAAACGTGTAATTTTACAAGATAAATTTTTAACTGTTACGAACATTATTAAAATTACAAACAATTTCTCAGTAAAAATTAAAAATTTTTACAGCTTAATAACACATTTACTCTCACAAAAATTGCACGGTTTTATTTGCATAGCGTATGAATTAAGTAAGATGATCCATACCAATGTATAACTGATATTCGCGGAAGGATACAAAATGAGGAGCAAGTAGATTCGAAGCAGGGCTTTCAAAAGTTCTCAATTAACCTATATGCTGTTCACGGTAAAGTAAGCACTTTTGAGGTCCTAGTTACTTTTTTTCCTTTAAGCCATGTTTTATCCTTTAACCACCTTTTTAGGTAAATATTGCGATGTAAGTAATAAACTCTGAGTGTATATTCCACCGCACTCGGTAGTTAACGTCTAAGGCTAAAGTAAAATATCTTTATTGAACATTATACCAAATGGGAGGGTTTTCAAAAGTGTTCACTTTACCGTGAATAGCCTATACCTATTTTTCCGCTGATAATTTTATGGCCCAGCGCATAGTTTTGGGCAATTAAGAAAAAATAATTTTAGATATACCTAAGGAAGTCAAATAATGTAAATAAAATGCTGCACTTAGTATGAATTTATGAATGACGTTAAAACGATTTTAGTTCTCGAACCATCTTCAGAGTTTTTTCGTTAATAAAGTAAAAGGTTTTATTTTCGCACGTGCAAACATTTTGAATATTCTCATCAGTCATATCCTTTAAAACACTATGTAAGGAGTGACCTGAATATTATTATTATATCTCTGTTCTTTAAGTACCTATGTCATTAAAGTTTAACGATTCTACTTCCTCAGCAAAATTTTGCTTGTTTTGAAACCATGGTGGAAAAACTGCAATAACTCGTTAGTAATTATTGCTTTGAAAGTGCGTGTCACACAAAATGTGGAATGTATACGTCACATATGAAAATTACTAAGTAAATGAGAAGTATTTTATTATTAGTCAAGCACCAGTGAAGGAAGGTTGATTTCCACCAATAGTTAAGGTATAATGTAAAGTTTAGAAGAAAATGTATACAACCAATTGAGCCCGTACTTTCTTGATGACTGACAAATTCAGTTACTTTGATTATTGCTTGGACAGAATTCTGAGTACATATAATATATTACTGCGAAGGTGGTATTCTCTAATTTTATTTTAACTGGCATGCTGTTTTTCACCTCGGCACATAGCATAGTTTACATCATTCTGCACCCTCTAACATCTTAAATTTTCTTGTTCGGCACTTTTTTTTTCACATTTTACTATGATTCGGAGTTAAAACTGGTTTCATGCACCGTGGTTCACGTGCACAAAGTGTTGCTAAACGATTTTGACGTGTTACGGGTGAGAATAGAACATGTGGAAGATGTTCCATTGCGATACCACAGTGACCTCCAAAATTGTAAGCTCTTTACTAATTACTTTGCTCGTAGGGAACACTGCCTACATCCGTCTATCTCTATGACACGCTGCTTTACGCACTGCCCCAACGATGGCGGAGGAAATTTTTAATACTTACACAACATATGCCTTACATTAACAAGCCAACATTATTGAAGCTCCCGTGTTTGTTTTTTTTTTAGTAAGAGCGAGTGTGTAATTCCCTGCAGGAATTGTTGATATTACCTACGCGCCTGGAACTGCGTCACTGCTACCGAAAGATTTGTGTGCTTTTTACACGAAAACTGCGTGCCCTACATAGTTGCAACAAGAGGACCATTTTTGCTACTTATGTCATACTAGTTAATAAACCAGCTCAGACGTTCATAATTCCCGACGGTAACAAGTAGTTGTCTGCGAAAGATAGAGGAGCCACGCCAGATATTTTCTATACGCTGGAAAGTATTAATGAGAGATCGCTGAAGATCTTCATACCATAAAACAATGCTCGTAAAATTCTAATTTAATATCACCTAGTTTCCGCTGTTTAAAAAAAAAACGTTTCAAATCTCAAGAGCTCGTGTCTTCCATACTATCCCATATGGGTAGAAAGTGTCCTACGTATTTCCCATTCGATTTTGCATAAGGAATGGCCTAAGGAAATTTGTCCGTCGAATTCCTCCCTATTCTCTCTCTCTCTCTCTCTCTCTCTCTCTCTCTCTCTCTCTCTCTCTCTCTCTCTCTCTCTCTCTCTCTCCTCCTATATAGATGCATATTATATATATATAATTAAAAGGTGTTTTTTTTACAAAGAAGTGGAAATTCAAACCACGGCATCTATGGGTTAACATAAACAATAAATCCTAGTAGCAAAATGTTAGTAAAATTTATATATTTTAAAATTGAAATTTGAAGTTAGCAAATAAGCAAACCCTAGGAGTCCGCAACTTTATGCACCTGTGTGAACAGCAAGTTGCCTATCACGAAGGTGACCGGAATTGACAGGAACGTCTACATGCGAGTGTGTTTCAGTGATTCCGTTCGCCTTCGTAATATGCAATCTGTTGTGCACGCAAGTACGAGTAGCTGCGGAATCCCTGCGCTGTTTTTGCTTACTTCGATATAATTTAAAAATACTAGAATAATTATCCAAACAATTTGCTACAAAATATTAATTGTTTATGTTAGCCGATAGATGTTGTGTTTTGAACTACGAGATGAAGTTTAATTCACCTTATACACGCACACATAGTAGATGCCTGAATTTGACCGACAGACTCCACCTGCATATTCGTTATGAATATATAATTTGAAAACAAAATACTGCCAATGGTCTATAATGCTCCTTAGGGGTGGTGCACGCCTTTGAAGTTGAAGCTAAAATACAAGTTTAATGTAAATATTAGAAAAAGTATTTTAGAATATCATTCTTTACGTTAACGTGTAGTTGAATGAATAACTACAACCACTGTAAATCCCATCGTTGCCATCCAATACTGGCAAGAAATACACAGGGTTTGAACAATTTTGTTGCATAAAATTTCATGATACCAAATCATCATTAGATTCACGATTACTGATTAATAATCAGTGGGTTGAAAGCAACGAAAAAAGCACCCTAAATCCCATAGTTTTCGAGGAATGCAAGCAAAAATTTTGAAATAGTTACGTGATTTCACCTAGCAGATAAGCTACGCTTGATGTGAGCTGATGTAGCTTGGCAGGTGTACGTTAACAGACGTTCCTAGAACACATGTTGGTCGTCTCCACGCGAAGTAGAGTGACGAGTTATGTGTGAAACAAAATTTACAACTCAGCAGAAAGATGCGAGAGTTTGTATCACTATAATCACCCTATTCCTCAGTGCATAAAGAATGTTGCCCCATACCTGGTGTGTTATAACATTTTGAAATGCACGTTGGGTCAAACGAAACCTGCAGTGACAATGTTAATGTGGCTGTTGCATTGTGCCCAGGGGTGCAATTTTCACTGACTCGTAGGCTGGCACATGTGAACTATCATTAACGCACAGGCATTACAATACATGTAATCACAAAACAAACCAGGACAAATATTTTATGACATGCGGACATACCTATACATGGAATTGCAAAACACGCCAGAACAAACCTGTAATAACATAAGATCATTACAGCGCATATAATTTCTAAAAACAGAAAAGAACAATAATTTTTGAAAGGAGATCCGCAAAGAGCCGACCGCCAACTGTACCATTTTTGTGGTACCGTAAGCGTTTTGCTTATGTGTTTCTTCTTTTGTATTTTTGTCTTTGCCTTTTTCGGCAAAAGTTTGTTTTGTTGGCAAAGTCTTGTCCTTGATTTTTTTTTTTTTTGCGGTCAATTATCTGCTAGCAACATAGTTCTTTTTTGTGCTCGAAACTTAATAAATTGTAGTAATGTTAGAGTAATGTTTGTTAATGTGGTTTACTGTTAATGTTTTGTTTGCTACTAATAGCTCTAGATGTATTTAAAACGTGTGTTTATTAATTTTGTGTTTTGGATTCAACTCAGCCGCTTAAGATAGAATCACCTGTTAGGTAATGTGTTATTTTCCTTGTTATTTGGGTTCTACAAAAGCACTTCAGATAGCAGCACTTATTGTAAATTATGCTTTCTTCATTATTACTATTTTAATTAGCTGCTGTTAGATTTGCAACCTAAAATGTTACGAACCCCAAAATTTCAAATGGTAATTATTTTTTATCGCTAGTCAATGTGATTGTAACTGTGATCACATACTCGATTATTCTGGCGAACCACTACTCTGTGGATCGATCTTTTGTTGTTGCTCAGTGGTGCTGAAGTGACCCCTTACCCTTTTCTCAAGACGATCAATATGTAGTGACTTTAAAATTTTTAATAGCTGCTATAAACATATATTTAATGTTGTGACAATGCATCCAATACCGCCATCGTGCGATCGGAGATTCTATGAACGAGCAAGTGCAGTTTCCAGCCATGTTGTATAGCTGAGCACGACTGTTGGCAAAGTATTCCAGCCACATGTAGCTGTGTGCCTCTTCTTTCTGATGTATGTAAAGGCTGGTTCACAGTGGCACCACATAACAGGAAGGCTTTCATCTCAAAATCTCTTTAAAAAAAATAAAATAACCCCTTTCTATATTCAATCGAAAAATCACACGAATGACCTAAGTCGTCATTGCAGCCATGCATAATAGAAAAAAGAAACACGTCTTGTAAGATGGAAGGACTTGTTAAATTTGGTTTATACTAAACATCTGTTTAGGTTATAAAAACGTCAGGTTTATGTAATGTATTTCTTTTAACCTAATAACGAGGTGCATCTCCTCATTTGCTTTAAAATAGAAAATCTTATGTAATATTGTGTACTTTCCTAGTAATGTTCAAACAAAAAAAATGACAAAAAGGATGCTAACATAAGGCTGAGATTGTGAATTGAATACTCATTATATAAACATCTATATATTCAGAAAATTACATTTTTGAAGTCACCTGAAAAGTCCTGACTCCTTATTTCATAGTTTAATTAAATAACAGTTTCCTATTTTAACCCTGTCATTGAGCATTAGTATGTATGCATATATATTTTTTTGTTATGTTAGCTGAATAATTAAGCATAACTAACTTAGGACTGGCTCGGACTATGTTCTTTCAACCTTGTCACAAAACACCAACAAGCACAACTAGATCCACTCCTTGGGTTTGTTATCTTCAGTCTGGCGAATTGTATGTTGTTGAGATCTTCGTGTGACCGGAGGTGGCGGAACACAACTTCAACGTACAGGTTAGAGAGTCACACTGCAGGGATTGTTGGACCCTTCCGAACAGTCCTGGCATGTGGCGTACGCTGACAAACACGTTAGCGAATCTCGCCAGCAGGTCCTCTTCGCGGTCAACGGGAGTTTTGCACACTAAGGTTTAAACACGTCGCTAGGTGGCAAAATCAAAAGGCACCATTTCAGGTGAACGTGCGAGTCAGGCTGTGAAGCCACGTCTACTAACCCAGCGCTCAGGATATGCTGTGTCCAGATACGTTCGCAGATTTCTGCTGAAACGTAACATGTAGCCATCATTTTGGAATTCAGAACTACACACGCACGTCGAGTTGAATATGCTCCAGCAGCTGTGTTGTTGAGTGCTCAACCACTCCCGACTGCAAACACCGCACTTTGTCATAGACGTAGTTGGATAGCCTAATATCTGCCCATAAGACGTGTGCTCTTCGAACTCATCATGTGAACCGTGACTCACGTAATTGCCACATTATGGAGATTTGTATACTTGGAAGTAAAACTGCATTCGTTTTACACATACCTCACCAGTTTACTTCATCTGGAAAGCACCAACATGTGTTAACGTACGCCTCCCAAAACTAGACCCACCTGCATCAAGTGTCTGGTGTGATTTTTACTATCCAGGTACATTATTTAAATTGAATTTCTGGAGAGAGAAGACTAAAAAAAAAATACAGTACTACATTTTGTCGGAATTCCCAACATGAAACTATATATGCACAAGTTGTAATTCAGAAGCAAAAACATATTGTATTAGAGACCGCAGCCAAAGGAATGAAACATGAAAGGAAAAACAAACACTTAGCAAAGGAAGAAATACAAAAATAATTAAATACAAAAATTTTGTATTGTGAGTTATCTATTAATCCTTACATTTCCTTCATCAGCGCCACACCACATGGGCTTTTGTTGGTGAAGGTACATTTGTTGCTATCAAATGCCCTTATTCTGCTTCAGGTAAGGTACCTTCAGATATAATTAAAAAAACAAGAAGTTAGCATCTATCTAATTAGCCTATGTTTTCCTACATATGGATGCGAGTAAATGTGATGAGGTATGGCATGCTCTAAGGCTGAAGTGAAAGGAAACAGCCTGTTGAAATTAAATATCTGTATTGCCATCGTTCTGGAAATATGTTTCTGGTTCACTTAAAACACATCAGTTCACATTGTCCACCATAGTAATATGTCCACTATAATAATACTTGTTTGGCACAATTTGCTACGAATCGGTTATTTGTTTCTCTAGGTACGAAACAGAAACTTCATTCTTCCATGTTTCACTACATTATAAAATGGAGGACAAAATAATATATGCGTTAGCATATTTAATGCTTATAAGTTCATACTTTCTGTATACGAAGTTAAGTCAAAATTGGTTAAACCATATGGTACTGTATGTATACACAATTTACTTAAAATATTTATATGACCACCCCATGTTGAAAAATGTTTCTTGTCCATTTAAATGTAATATGTTAACATGACATATCATAGTATTAGATACATGCCAACATACAAAGTTTGTATGAAATTGGTTATATCGTTTCATAGATATAGCATGATAATCGAAATGTTTATACGGCTGCCGTTTTAAAAATATATGTCTGGCCTACTTAAAACACATAAAATTAATTGATGTGCTGTAGTACTTCTTGTTTGCAATTTTTTTTCATGTAGTTACCTTACAAAATGGCGGATAAAATAAGCTACGTGGTTAGCATATTTGATGTTTGTAGTTGATACTTTAATCGAACGAAGTTTTGTCAAAAATGGCCATGGCATGGTATATAGAGCAAAATAATCTAAAATGTTTATATGGCTGCCATAATGAGTATATTATTCATTTAAATGACACATTTTGACATGGCTTACCCTACCATTAGACACCTGCCAGCATACTAAGTCTGTTTAAATTCGGATTCGCAGATAAGGCATAATAATTCAAATGTTTATATGGCCACAATTTTTAAAATAAGCGCCCGACCCCTTACAACATATTTTGCATGGCCTATTATAGTCAGTTTTGTTTGCCAAATTTCGTATAAATCTGCAAATTATTTTCTGAAATACGATACTAAAACTTTATTTGTTCATGTGGCATTATCTTACAAAGAGTTTGAAAAAACAGGATATGAATTATTATATTTACTGCGTGTAGTTGATAATTTCACTATACCAAGTTTAGTAAAAATTGGTTAAACGCTATGGCACAAATACTAAAATACCATAAATTATTTATATGGCCCCCATGTTAAAAATAAGTGTCTCGTCCATTTGAGTCATATAATAACGTGGCCTACCACAGAATTTGCTACCTGTGGAATTTGGTGCAAATATGTTGGTTAGTTGTCGAGATATAATCTAAAATCTGAATGTTTTATGTAGCGTTACTTAGTCCAGTTTAGTTAAATCAGATAAACAAAATTCTCGTTAATTAATTAATTAGTTAAAATTATACACATTTTTGTGTTGGAAAAATTTGATTACATAATAAAAACAATTTCTAACAAAATTGTAAGAGGATGTTACGATACCGGCTCCCATTTGGGCACAAAAAATTTATTCTCACAAAAGCTATAGAAATGAAGGATCGTGGCCTTAAAATGAATTTTAGGCAAACATAACTGCTATAATTTTTTTCCCCTTTCTATGCCCCTTCCAACGGTATATCTACTTTCTTTGTTTAACTGATGGTTCTGAAACTTTAGCCAAATTACGTGACGCATGCCTCACTTTTTACGATGTCCTGTTGTAGTTTCAGCCCAATCCGCAATGACCTTGTAAGTGCAAACGCTACCTGCAAAACCATGCTGGAAGGAACAGTAACGTCTTCTTACAGTTAAATTTGCCATTGGGTTTCATCTAGGTGGTAGAGTAGTAACAATTGTTTGATCACCTGTGGACGGGAGCTGATCGCAGCTTCCGAAACGTCGTGACATTTTACTGTTTTCGGCTTGGTACTGTATATGTGGCTGTCGGCATTTTTTAAATATTGTGCTGTCCTTACTAATTTGTGTTGTTGGTTGTCTGTGACTGGATAATTATACTTTTTGATCATTTTATCTAACCGTAGAATTTCTTCTTTTTTTTTGTTTTTGTATGTTAATTCTGTTGAAACTACCTAGTCACATTTATGCTGTCTTTGTTTTTCTTTCGTTCATTGTCATTATAATTATTTTATTATTTTATATGCCCAATTATTTTTACATACTGCGACGTGTGTTTCGCTCGTAGTTTTACTGTTTTCGTATTCTCGTAGTTTTGAAACCTTTTGATGTAATTTTATAGAAACTTTTATAATATTGACCTCTAACAATCAGCAACAATATACAATATACTATGCATATGCTGAACTACTAGCCTACCGGACGGCACCTTTACCTTAGCTAGTTTGTATTGTCATTAACCACGCCTAATCTTTCATAAATAACGGGACAATTTTAACCCTAGAACGGCCCTTCCCTACTCTTGTTATGTATGCCCTTTCATATGGGTGACATATTATACCTACTATTACGTATGGAATTGAATGGAAGATTTCCTAATAGTTTGTATTATTGGTTTATAAAATTACGAAACCACAAGTTGCGCCGATATCAAGGGCAACAAAAAATAAATATATTTCAATATCGATTTTTAAACTTAATTGTAGTTCTATTGTTTTTGTTACAGACTGCAGTTTTCAAGGCCAAACACCATTACAAAGGAACAGCATGAAAATGTCAACTCAGTTCCCACTAAGTTGTATTACCTGCACTGCGATCTTCTCTCGAGCCATTCAACATTAAGGCAGGCTGCCTCTTTATTGGCAAAGAGGCTTCAGCTCGAACGGAAAAAAAAACATATTAAGTTTAGACGCACAGTACAAGAAGTTACAACGCCTATGTTAACGAAGTATGTTTGGATCAGGCAAGAGTACAGAATGATGACTGGAGTGCAGTAGTCGCAGTTCCTGCGGAGGCTGCCCTGGACCTTGTTGCAGCAGAGTCAAAACACCACAAGGAGTGTCGCCTGAAATTATACTCGTGTATCAAGTTGTTCCCCAATAAGAACAGTCCCGCGGTAGCCCAGAGGATAGAAGCAAAACGACAACATTTCAAAAGTTGTGAATAATAATTAGAATCTGCTTGTAAGGAGCTTGGATGAGAATCCTATAGCCACAGTTGCCTGAAGACGAAACTTCTTTCACACTATGGAAATCCGATAATTTTCATAGATATCCCAGGGGAAACTACAGTTATCAATTTCAAGGGAAAAGCAGACAACATTTTGTATTAAACGGGACATAGGGAACTCAAGAGGGCCAATGTCGATGAGCGTCAATGCATCGCATCGCGGAGAAAGCAGCTAAAATCGCCAGAGAGGATATGCTCACAACAGTGTATGGCATTAATAAGTACCCCAGAGCAGAGGAGTTGTCGTTACGTATGGATAAGGTTCCAGGCACACTCAAGTGCTTCACGGAAAAAGTGGTCACATAAAAAGAAAAGGACGCACTAAATGTTACTTTCTCCACAGCCACCTCTCTTTTTTATGTATGAGGAAGATAGGCAAATCTGACTTTGCCACACTTTTCACACATGTTTCGCCAGAAGAAAACATGGCAGTTGTCCCACCTACTTTGTCATCAATGGAGGTTATATACTTCATGCTGCAACAACAACATGGCCATGGCTGGCTAATTACAGTCAGATCTGGGGCATGTATGTGAAACATATAACCAATAATTGTACGTCCGTAGCGGTGGTATCCGGTGGATATAGTGGGAAACCAGGAAGGAAAACGTATGAGCAGGCTTAGCGGGCAATGGGGAGGTCGTGTTCTGTATTTTCTTCGGTGAAAAAACTACGGTGACTACTTCACATGGAGATTTATTAAGTAATAAGAATAACAAAGCCCATCTTATAGCTATGCTAAAATTACAGTTAGTGGAGACTGGTGTTTGAGTTTTTCAAGCCAAAGGGCAGTTAACACTGCAATCGCTATCAGGGAATTCTGCCATACGTGTCGGTACCTATACGGATCTCCTAGTTATGCTAATTTATAAGAAGAGATCAAATGGAAGTTTGAAAATGTTGCATCCCGGTACAAGCAAAACATCTGCGAATCTGTATGACATTGCTGCAATCCAAAAAATATTGGCGACATGCAGAGTGCAGACATGATTTCGCCAGAGGTGATAAATCATCTGACATTTATAAAAAATAAAAAAAAGCAAAATAAAAGCAAATAAGTTGCTCCAGAAAAATGTAAGACTACGTTCAGAAGTAGTTAACATCTTCAACAGCCCTGCATCTCATCCTGAAGGGGTAGTCACCACTGTAGAGAGGTTTGTTCGAACTCTGTATCCAACTGGAGATAAATTTGATAGTATTGGTGTTCTGCGACTGCACTTCTACAATCGTACAGTTTCTAGTCAGGTTCTCTCAGCCTCCTTTAAGCTCGCGGTGCTTCCTCCAACTAAAGCAGCGCTCTACCGACACTGATTAAGGACATGTCTTCAGGTAGACCCTGCTGAATATGTGTGTTCATGAAAATAATTGTTTAAAGTATACATGCAGGTGTCTAACTTCTGTGTTTCCAGGCTCAGGAATGGCAGGGGAATTAATTGCCATCCACGGACTGGGGATGGCAATTTCCTAATCCAGAAGATGCTTCCATTCCAGTGCTAACTACATTGCCTCCAGCCCCGAGATTTTTTACGCGGATTGTTACTTTTACATACAAAATGCAAATGTGATTGCAATGCTCGGTGTGGTTGCAGAAAAGCAGGTAAAAACTTTTCTGGCATGTGAGGACATTGCTGAGGTACAAACTGCTTAAACGCAGCGAGTTACGAACTGGACACAGGCGAGCTGTAATTTGACGATGGTATTAGAATTTAGTATACAACAGAGGGTATTTGTATTTATAATAATCTGCTAAATATACGTAAATCTACAACAACCTAATAAATTAGTTTATATTTGTATGTTTAGAATAACATTTGAAATTTCTATACTGTGAATAAACATCACCAGAATGCCATCTGTATCGTAATACGCCTTGAAATGTGTACGAACTCTTCAATTTGAGACCAACTTAAACTAACTAATTCAATTTAATGCATCACGGAATGAGTACGTGTAGAATGCAGTATGGGCGTAAGGTGGCGCATGCGTCAGGCAATTTGGCTACAGTTTCAGAACCACCAGTTGCACAGAGCAAGTAGATATACCGTTACAAAGAGCATAAAATGTACAACAATTTTTATATGGAGTTATGTTTGCCTAATATTCATAAGTAGCTAGAACCAATAGTTTGGCATTATTTCGAAGAAATTATAATTTTGTGTAATTATTTGTTTTCTAGAGATATGTTGCAACATTACTTTCCATATAAACTCCACAGCAAAATGTTTTATAAGGTTTCCTATTTAATTTGAGACCAATCGCAGTATCGGTCGCGTAAAAATACGCGATAGAGTAAAAGAGTGCAAATCTTAGGCTCCAGAAACTTGAAGAGAACACGAGATAGTCCGAGTATTTTGATACGTTATTATCCAAGGCTAGTAGTATCACTGTGCCAAAATTCAGCTTTACGTAATTTTTATGGGTAAAAACTTAATTCGACTGGGCTATGTCTTCCAAAGTGGCGGACCAATGCTAATAGACCTCCCTAAATAAAATTCTTACATAATAATCTTTCAAAAGGGGGAATTCTATCTAAATTGGTTAAATGGTTCCAGAGATATAAAGTGGCATTGTAGATATTAATATGGCCCCCATTTTGAAAACAAGCATTCGACATGGTAGAAAAGTGCAAAATTCGGATGACTTTACTAAGTATATACTATGTGTGTACCGAGTTTCGTGAAATTCGGTTCATGGGTTTAGAGTTATCAAGAGCAACATACGTACATCCAATACAGACGTCCACCCTATCTTCCAAAATAAAGTTATGGAAACGAAAACGAATCATAATTTTTATTTGCCGGCGCAAAAAATTTACATGTCTCTCGACGTAATTATTGTTTATTGTGCCTATCGATACTATGTATCGTAATATGGCAATTTCCGTAACACATAAACCAAACCAAATCGGAACAGTTTATCTAGGCTGCTTTCAACCCGAATTAATTTGTTGCGAAAAGATTCTTTCCTGACAGCAGAAGTTTTTATTATCTTCCTTCTCTGAGTTTTTTTTAATGGAAAAAAGTGAAAATATAATTTTTTAAGGGGAAGGGGGGGAGGGGGGATGCCGAAGCTATAGATTTAAGTAGAAATTACTTTTAAGATATATTCTTACAGTTACTCACTATGTATTGTTTTGCAATAAAAAGTTATGTACAAAGAAAAAATAAATCATGCATTTTCCATACACCGTAAATAGCGGGCTAACCTCGTGAGCTGTTTTATTTCAAATTTAGAAAGATGCGTCTCTATGAATTACTCCTCCTTGTAAAACAACTAGGTAGTTTGATTTTTAACCATTGTACAGTATGTAGTTAACGTGCAACAGCGGGTCTAACCAGGTAAGTGAATAAGGGTATCGAAGCATGTCATCAATATCTGCTCAGAGGTAAATAATAAAATATGTTTAACCTATTGAACCTATTATTCAGATTTTTATCAAATTACTTAACGTTACTTATCTCATTTCCAAAAGAATTTATTTATAAATAAGGTAAGGTTGATTAATATTTTCCCTAATAAATATATTTTTAAAGAACATGTTACATTGCGAAGTAATTAGCTATCGTTTTAAATTTACATTTGTCAAAATAATTTTTGTGTGTATTCTAGCCCAGTGTATAAACAAACTATCACTTCTACGCTTCATGTGAAGAAATGTAAAACTACTGATGTAAAGTCTAATGTCTCAAGTAACTTCAAATACCCGGATGGGGTGATGCAAATCAATCCAGCATATGTATAGTCTATTCACCGTAAAGTGAGCACTTTTGAAATCCCTCTCATTTGGAATAATAGTTAATGAAAACAATTCATTTTAGCCTTATACGTTAACTTCCGAATGTGGCGGGATATACACACTGTGTTTATTAAGTACATGGGAATATTTATTTTGAAATGTGGTTAAAGGATAAAAAATAACTGAAAGGAAAATGTTACTAGAGCTTCAAAAGGGCTCACTTTGCCGTGAACAGACTATATAGTCTGTTCGCTGTTTATGTACACTTTTTTAATAAAACCAATTTAAAAATTTTACGATGTGCATTCATTTGGGGTAACGTTGTACCATTAAGGTGTAGCTCCCATGAAAATAGGGTTTTTATGCATACAATTAACTTATATTATTTTACTGTTCTTATTGCTACACATATTGTCATGCAAGAGTTAGTGTAATATTCTTTCACACATGTCACTTATATGATTTCAACTACCTATGAAAATTTTATTTATTTTTATTAATTTTATTTTTTCTTAACACGTAATTTTTTTAAACTTAGATGTGTGGTGGCAATAATATTTATGTGTAATTTTGATAGGCTAGTTATGTTTCATTATGTATTTATTTTTATATAATTAAAACTTATTTTTGGTGTGATCTCAATTTTGTAAGTGTTTCTACTTTTTATTGTATTATATATCAGTTCCGAGATCACACGTTCATTGGTTTTTCTTCATTTAAGTCGTTAGAAGTGGTTCATGTAGGTGGTTTGAATAGTTGTGATCCCCATTGGTCCGCAGGTTTAAATCCTGATTGTTGTTTGGTTGGCGCTATAGGCCACCTTAAGCTAATGTCAGCCTGCAGAGACTAACGCTCTCTTCGCTAGCAGCCTCCAACGACGTCAGACGAAGGACAGGACCTCCCGTCTGAAGTGGCCGGAAAGATGTAGGACTTTAAATTAGTTTTAGTGTGTGTAAACGTGTCCCTGAACCAGCTTTTAAGTAAATTTGTAACCGGAAATGGAGCTTGTGTCAATGGTCGCCCAATCGCGAGTTTAAGTGGTCA
Source organism: Dryococelus australis (assembly GCA_029891345.1). Taxonomy (NCBI): domain Eukaryota; kingdom Metazoa; phylum Arthropoda; class Insecta; order Phasmatodea; family Phasmatidae; genus Dryococelus; species Dryococelus australis. The sequence continues at coordinate 360,961,127 of CM056993.1, forward strand.
GGAGCTAGATAGTTTTAACACGCCGTCTACGTACGTGTAGAGAGGAGCTCCACGTATCTCCACCTTAATCCTGCTACCCCAAATCCTGCAAGAGCATCCTACCTTCAATCCGCTTAGTGATTAACAGATAAGTCCTACAAAAAGGTCTGACATTTTCATCTGGACTTAAATTTATTTTCAGTTTGATTCAGCTCGATGTCCGTTAGCATCAGTACACAAGCGATGCCATCTTGACTTTTATAAGTACGTAAATTTCCAGCACACGTACGCCGCTGCAAAACCTGTGATAAGAGTAGTTTCTACCAGTGCTAGACTGTCTAGTGAGAGCACAATTTGTTTTAACGTAATATTTACTACAGAGAACAGTTTAATTAAATTAATTTTGAGATCAGTATATTCAGATTCTGGCAAGCTATTTCACGTAACCGTAAAAGGGTTCAAGTAGGTTAGGCATGACCACTTTTAGCATTGTTAGGACAATGTGTTGTCTTTATAGCTTTTCTCATATTGCCATCAGGATTTTTAATTATTTCTGATCTAAACAATTACAATACAAAAGGAAATGAAAAGCAAAATAAATGAAATTTATTGAAAGGGCGCATCTGTTTTGTCGTTTTCTCTACTGTAGTGTCAAGTTTCTTACCCAGGGTCTTACATATGTGTTTACTAGAGTTTTCAATTGTCTGCCTTATTTTGACGTACGTACATAAATGATGTACGTGCCAAATGCTAGTTTCTAGAGGGAGATAATTGTAGTACATGTGTTCACCTACCAGCCCAAGACTGCACTGGGCAATTATACAGAGGCAGCCTAGGTAAGATCACATCCTTTCCCACTGATTTATTGCAAGTCAGCTGTGCAGCCTGGTCACTCAAGTGTTATACGTGTTGTCCCATTGTTGCGTATGATAATTCTACACCATACACAGCACATATCTATTTGAATATAATATGAGTATATCTCAATTTGGCTATCGCAACTAGGAGGCCTTGTGTGTGTTATTCACAGCTCCCTACACACTATATTACATATTTATATGAGATATAGGCTATATTTCATATTGGTGCCCTTACGCGGGGCTTTGTCGCAGTCTGTACACATTACACGTCCATTAACCCGCTATTACAGTATATTTCAAAGGGTAACTCTGTACCACATATTTTTGTTTATAACAGAGGATTTACAGCTTCCAACTTAATGTTAACTTCACTATTAACTATTTTATATGCAACGGATGTGATACAGTGAAATGATTATTCCAGTCTTTATTTAAAATTAACTAGGCAGGTGGTAGAAAGTTGCACTGATGGAAGAAGTTACCACAAATGACTATATGACATGTTTGGTTCGTTCCTAAATATTTCGTGTATCATAGCAGTTTATACTTCTGTTAACGCAAAAGTACCTCTTTTAATTGAACATATACTTACATTTTTATTATAAATTATATTATTTATTTTATATGAAACTAGCGACCCGCCCCGGCCTCGCTCGGGTACGATTTACAAATATAACGTTGTTTAGGTTTACAGCAAGTATATACACTAAATACTTAAGGTAACATACATAGGATTAATAAAGTGTTGTTCGAAAAGTCTTCGTAAGCGAACCCCAATTTTTAAAAGGACAAAAATGGTTACTGTGGGTCATCCTTAAGAGAGACAAACATGCTGTCGCGGACTTTTTTCTAGACTTTTTCAGATGTACAGCACTCTAGTACATTAATTTGGTGTATATTTAATGGTTTAGTCAACGTAAGCCATGTAAGAACCCGAAAAGCGGCTTTTTCCGAATTTATTAAAAAAGGTGGATATTTCTGTACTATCCTTATATTAAATATTGGTGTATTATATACCTAAACCTTCCCCTAGAAATTCTCTAAATGATGGCGAAAACCGCATCAAAATCCATCACGTGGTTTAGAAGTCTTAGCCGAATACACAGTCACACGCCGCCGGGCGCACTGAGTGACATGTGCCCAGTAAAGTTGGTAACGATGGAGATGCATGTAGTTCCGAATCTTAACGTCAAATATAAACTGTTAGGTAACAATTTAAAATATTTCTTTCACTTTTTATATGCATCGAAGTCTAAAAATGAGCAGATATGTAAAATATTCACTTTCCTAATAATTTAACCGTTTCACTTGACCGATGCATGAACGAAGTGATGAAGCCCATGACAATGTTAATCATACATAAGGCGGAAGAATACACAACGTGTATACAAGTAGATCTTAAGCAGGGATTTCAAAAGTGCTCATTCTACCGTGAATAGCCTATAGGTAATGGTGTGTTGGTAATGCCTAATGAGGAAAAGTTCTTATGTAAAATATTATTAAAGTAAATGCGCACGAATGTGGCGCGTTGTCCCTTCGGTGAAATTTTCTAGATTTAGTTAAGTTTTGTTTGCACGAGGCGGAGGAACAGCCAGCAAGTAGAACTTGAGCAGGAATTCAGAAAAGTTTCGCGTAGTCTTGAATAGACTATATTCTACTTGTAACAGGTGATAAAATAGCATAACGTACGCGAGTTTCATGTGGAGCTGTTACTGTTCCAATGGGACTCAAGATGAAGCCTGAGCGTCAACTCACTGAGAAATATATATATTTGGTGTCTGCTGACAAATGTTTCCTTACTGCTCGTGGATAATGATTATAGCAACGAGTGATCTCACTCAACGGCGACGAGAAGGTAAGGTCCCGCTAGATGTCAGTCAAGTCATTGAAAAGGAAGTCGCATACTGCTCGCCCTTCAAAAAGCTGATAAACACCCCATCCTGCACACAACCGAAATTTACTGCGATAAGGCGTTTATAGTCCGTTCGCGGTTACGTCAAACTTTTCTGAAGCCCAGTTAAGGATCTACATAAGAACTATTTATTACTAGGAATTACCAACTTACCTAGTGTTGGTTCTTAGCCAATTTTGATTAATCGGAATAACCCTTTAAAATCACAAGGGTTAATCCTTAATCCGATTTTAATCCGATCAAGAAATTGTTCATCCTTAATCATAATCCGATTAAATCTTGAGTGTTTGATCAAATAAATTTGATTAAATTTCTTTGGTGATTTTTTTTCTGGATTTTGTGTCTGGGTATACTTTATTTTCTTTCTTTTTGGGAGGGGGGAGTGGGCAGCAGGAGTTCTGACACGTCCTCACCCTTGAAGCTCTAGCAGTCGATGACCATAGTGGTGGGTTGCAATGTGTTATATATATATATGTTGTGTTGAGTGCAAGAGTGGACTAAGTGTAAATTTTCTTATTTTTTATAATTTTGATGTGTTTGTAGGGATATTGGTGGTAGATAGGTGATTTTTACGAATATACTTAACACACAAGAGAAATTCAGAGTCTTTAAACAAGTTCCATGTTTGAATAAATTACAGACATCCAATCGCAAATTCAAACGACTACATAAATAATAAGTGCAATTACTACAGTATGGAATTTAACGTAACATGAGTTATGCATATGCATATAAGTATATATGTGTGTGTATATATGATGCCTCTCGAATATACCTATGCATATATACATACACATATATGATGCCTCTCGCATATACCTTACATGTCTGTTTTCCTGTGAGACTTGCGAGGAGGAACATAATCCACATGTAAAAAGAAATTAATTGATTAACACACCTAATGAAATCGCACCTCTCGTAAAACACATCTATCCGGCTGCGAGCTAAGTGAATCACTGGTCGATCTTACGTCGAGAGTCTGGCAATATATACGTCGAGTGGATTCGGAGGCTGACAAAATACTAAGGTAATAGCTACTCAGAAAAAAACTCTGAATACGATTTAAACAATACACAATACCGTACATCGATTATAAGTAAAATATATAATGATCTACAAGAAAGAAATTAACGACAGAAAATCTTACCCCAAATGATTTGTTTCGAAATAACCAACTTGCGTAAAGCTTAATCCCACATCACATTATATATATAATGGAAAAAATGCACAAACATCCTCGAAGAGAAAATTATTTTTAAAATAATGGACGTACTACAAATTTTCGTAAATAGAGCACACTTGTTAACACAAACTGTATTTTTAAACTGATAGGAATCTTTGTAGACCGAGCTTAGAAATTAAAAATCTTATCGCAATATTGACTTAACACAGGAAAATGTATATATTCCCAATAAATTAAAAAAATGTTCCATACTATAGTTCACGAATACTGTAAACAAGGTGTGATACCTGGACCAAATAATATCGCTTAGTAAAAATCGCGCCTATCACTTAAGATGGTTGCTGGTCCGTAGTTGAGGTAATCACCAATTGTAGCCTCGCCGTCTGCCAAGATCTATAGGTGCGGTGAAGACGAGAGAGAGGGAGAGACAGAGAGAGAGAGAGAGCTGTACACGTCTGTCTTCTCCAAGTATTCATGAGCTACTGAAGATGGTGGCGATTGGGTAGCTGAGGTCATTTCGCTCCAGAGAAACCTACACCCCCTCCCGCCCTTCGCCAGGGTGTGGCCCTGGGCTGCTCGCGATTGTCAATTTTTTCGGCACTAAGGCAAGATGGCGACAACTGATTACTTATGTTCATATCGGGTGCTGCTTGTTTGTAGGCATCCTCTACCCTCCTACCCTACCCTACAACCCTTGTCCAGAGGGATGTGGCCCTGTCCATGCACCCCTCCCACCACTACTCCAGAATCTGTCTTTGTGCGAAGGGCGAGTTCTTCTCCAAGACCACAGTATGCACACATCACCCCACTACAGTATTCAAAAAGCATTTTTTCTAATGTTGGTTTCCCTGCTTTGGATCGCCAGCCCTTCAGCTCCAGAACACTGCCTCGGCTATGAACGAAGCTTGCTTCAAGGCCAAAGTGACGGTTTCCCTAGGGAGGCAGCAGCAGATTTTGAACTGACCTGAACTATTTCCCCTCTCCTCTATCAACTGTTATTTTCGCTCGGAAACTGAAGCTTCTTCCTATATTTCGGAATGCAAGAGCCTAGCGCATTCTCAGAGAATTAAAAAATTTCACATCTACTGCCGATAAAACGTTATTTTTCCTCATCACTAAGAAATACATTACAAATATTTTTTAACACACAAATTCAATTTAAAATATTAACCATTTTCCACCAAATTTTTTCCCCCATTTTTCAACAACTTTTAACTAATCAGTAATTAATTTTCATACAAACACAGCTATAAGATATAATTTTAACTCACTAAGATTTTAAACAATGAAAGAGCACCGTTTTTCAAACATGTATTTTTATTCAAGTTTTAACTATTACGATGTAAACAAATACTCAAGTTAAACTTTTTTGTCAACCTCTGAAAATGTGTGTTTAATAAACATGTTGGAAAGTGGTTTTAGTTTCAATTCAACGTATATTTATTCGTCTAGCAGAAACAATTCGTATTTCACTGTAGACCTCTCTGCGACACTAAAATTTTGACTATACGATCATATAGGAAATATAATCTTACTAAAGTTTATTATTCTATATTGAGCAACAATCACTTCCAAATTTATTTGGGAAAGGCAGTGGCCTAAAATTATGGGTACGAGTCATTCTAAAACCTTGTGTACAATACCACCTAACAGATAGTCGAGAATCGAGTGTATGTGGGAGCGGGTGAAATTTAGGTCTTGAGAGTCGATGAGAGAGGAACGAGGTGTGTATGGAGCAAAACCGGGCCGGACCGGGTCGCGGGCGGGTGGGAGCAATGCATAGCGTGAAGTGGTTGAGGGAAAGAGAGAATGCTTCACTAAACTGGCACTGTCCATGTCACACGCCATTATCGATACGCGCCCGCTTCCATCTGCTCGACTACCTTCCCTTAACGTCCCAGAGCCTGATGCTCGCCGCTGCTAACTATACAATAGGGCTATGATGGAGAACTTCCCCCATCCCTCCGCCCCCTGCTGCACCAACAAACGATTGGCATTGCCCTGTCTGCAGCTCATGTACACTTTACACAGCGATTTCCCTTGGCCTGTCTCGCCCTTGTCTACATTTCACAAGATTTACTTTTGCTCCAGGCGTGCTGACTGTGGCTAGCAAAAACGATTTGTTTACATAGACGATATTGCATTTAAATTTTAAGACTAATATTAAATATTTTATGTTATAAAATACACATATTAAGACATACTGTGAGTTACTCAACAGCATCAAAAACATCTTCAATGTTACACTGTAAAAAAAATTACGTCCTAAGGCACACCGTCAAAAAGTTTTTAGTGTGGGGAATAGTATTTTACTCTCTTAAAACTGTATCAATACAAGCAAAGAAATATAACCTACCACAAACAATTATGAAACCCAGAAAAGTATTCCAAAAAAACTAACAATGAATTACATCATATTTATATTTAAAAAAATATGAAGTATCATAGAAATCTAATTCGAGAAACGAATTCTGGTAAACATATCCAATTTCCAAGATATATATTATGTTACAAATACATTCTAAATAACATTAAAACCGAATCGCATACCAAATGCCTTTAAGTTGAAGAATTCCACAAAAAAATATTTCAATTCCAAGAAAATACAACAATGAATTAAACAAATCACATCTTAAATGTCTTTAATCTGTAATATTCCACGAAACTTTATCCCGATGCCAAGAAATGTAACAAAAAAAAACAATCAGACACGCTGCATTTAAATGGAATCTAATGCAATGAATAACAATACATGCCAAACACACTTAATTAACACCTAAACGCGAATTTCCAATCTATCATAGATATCAATAGAATTATATATCAAATGTAATGGATTTCAACCTAAATGTGAATGACATCAGAATTAAAAAGATTTAATCACACTGGATTATCGCTCCCACGTTAAACCAATGAAACGATAATAAAATCAAAAAGGAAAAGATAACAATAAATTATGCAGCCAATCTTCGTCCAGATGTTTATTAAATCAAATAACACATAAAATTTAATTAAAAATCTTTTCTTTAGTATTAGAAATTTCTACAAATATTGTATTACAATATTATAAGGTCTTGATTCTTAACCCAGGTGTTGTGTGCTTTAAAGAATCCTCTCCACCGAACAAATGGCATATCTTTCTTCCTTTTAATGATTTTATCAACCAAATATTCATTTGGAGAACTGACTTTTTGCAGTTCATGTTCGTAAAAACATCATTTTATTGGTTCTCTGTCATATATTTATGTGTAATACATTCTGAGATGTGTTGGTCTAATTTAATAAATTTTAAATATTTCGAAAGACTAATTCACTGTAAAATTTTTTTCAAAGACTCCTTTCTGCTTCGAGATACATATAAATTCCCCAACTTTGAACTTTGGTTTTCTTTCATCGATGACTTTAACATAAATATAAATAGTTTTCATTAAACTATTATCCATAGCTTCTTTAGGAGACATCTTGATAATTCTATGATATCTGGAATTATAGAATTTGACTATTTCAGGCAAAACGCCAACCCATTTGTAAGTCCTCCTCGATGTGAAATGTTTATATATTAACTGTTTAATAGATTTATTGTTACATTTCACAATACTGGCTGTAATGGCACAGAAAAAATTAGGTTCCTCTGTCAGTTTGGAGCAAATTAGGTTTTCTCTCTTTCAAAACTATCTTAATTGCATTGCTAACCTGTTTCCCAGTTTTGTTTTTCAAATGTATAACCCAACGATATTTCAAATAAATGTCCATTACGGTTAAAGTATACTTTTATCCCCTTTGTATATTGACAGCAATGTAATTTCACACAAATTGGCTTGAAAAAGTTCATTTAAACCATGAGTTATAATTCTTCGTCTAGGATATTGTATCTCTGCAGGAGCATAAAGCTCTTGGGCAATCGTACTAAACTTAATTTGTAATATAAACATCTTCTGTTAACTCTTCAATAATAGGAACAATTTCATTTGTATGTGAATTATTCCCAGACTCTCTCAAAGAGATGAGACATTTAATCTTTCGACCAATTCATTGTGATTGTTCCAAAATACAGGTGCAAAGGGGTTGTCAATTTCATATTTATATATTTCACTTCCTACTATATCTCCTATTAAATGTATTTTCGGGTGGTTTTCATCTGAACGAATATTAACATTCGTTCACCGAATAAGTTCTTTATATTTCTGCAAATCTGTGTCAGAACAGCCATTTGGATAATTTTTAAACTATAATTCAAATAATCCTTCACTAACATCAGTTACATAATCACCTATTTTTATTTTATTCTCAGGCAAAATTTTAATTAACGAATTTCCCAGTAATAAGTTGTTTTCATGTCGATAAACACCAAATATCGTATCTCGTGTAGACATATGTAGTTTTAAAGCTAAATAACATTATGTTAATTGAGAAAGGGATTGCTTTTTCTTTGTTAAAGCTTCATTGTACATTTTAATTTCCGAAGCTGCTTCTTTAGGTTTATTCAACACAGAATGCAATGTATCCATTCTACTCGTAACAGGTTTTAATAATTCTTCGTTTAGAACAACCTGTTCCATTCGGGCTCGTTTAGCTTGCAAATATTTCTGTTTCACAACATATATAATGTTATGTAAATCTGAAACAGAGGCAGACATGTTTGTCTAAGTTATATTAAATTCAAACTATTTATATATTAATTAAATTGTTGCTTTTCTAACTGATGTAGTAGATCGATTACTTTGCACTTTTTCAACCTTATCGACTTTACTTAAAACTGTATCTAATTTACTTATAGTTTTAGCTTTCAAATGATTGATAAAAAAATTTATTTGTGTTTCGAAATCATTATTTTGTTTTCTCAAATCTATTTGCATAACTAAACCAAAATTTTAATTAATTAATTCATCTCTTATATTGCATTACTTTTTCCAGTCGTGTTTCAAGTTGTTTTGTAATAATATCATTTACCACTTCATTAATTACCACACTTAAATTTTCTTGTATTTCTGCAAGTTGTGTTGTAAAAACTATGTTTCTCATATAGTTAATATCCTAACTAAATCTATTTAAACATTCTCTTATTCTAAATTTATTACTCTGCAAATCAGTGCTAATCTTGCTTAAAATGTTTGCAAATACACCCGCACTATTATAAATATTATCATTCAAATCAACTTATTTTATTAAGTTCTCTTGAACATCATTTGATCGCAATTTCAATATATTTAGCATAACAGTGATAAAGCCTTCCGCATAACATTTATTTACCGCATCGCTATCTTTCACAGCCATACCCATATTGCATAATATATGTCCATTCAAATCGCAATTCCCATCGCGATTTTTGGTTAAACAACTATTATAATGATTTCTTTTTATACAGCTGTGTACGAATTTTGAAATACTCATTGTTCTTCTCGTCAAAGTAAAAAGCTTTCTAAACCATACCTATGTCTGCCTTTATATAGGGGAAGTGTTTGTATAATCACCAAAAAACGTGTTTTTCTTTCCAACAATAAAAACACATATATGTAAACTTTGTAAGTGTCATATCGCCTAAAACATGACCATTGTAAATGTGTTGCAGGTTCATATGATCTTTTTTAAACCCAATTACCATATTTGCATTATCATGTAAATTTTGTTTTGGTATATGCGCATAACTTTGTGATAGATAAAAACAATCAACATTTGAATGTCGACCAAAACTAAAGTATTGCTGTATTTCACCCTGTGGTTCATGCCAAATATCGTCAAAAATAAAAATGGAATTGGGCAATGCTTCATTTGGAGGCACTATGTATTCTTTATTTGAAAAATGGTAATATCACATTCCTTCAATTAATGATAAAATGGTCGCTAATTGTTTAAATTTCTCTTGCTGCATTGTTTTAGAAAACACATATTAATTTTCAAATTTAAGTCCATTCGGATGCTCGAACAATGATATAATAACACAAGTTTTTCCACATGAAGAAGTACCGCTTATTATACTACGTGTATTCGATGGTAAAGGAATACCATGTTTCTGTTCAATTACGTTTTCTTTCATATTTCCAAGTACTAGCAGATGTAGATTTTGTTTTATAACCTTCATTTAGACACAATTACACAGTATTATGTAATGTACTATCAAAAAAATATAAATTTAGCTATATATATATACACCTGTGTACAGTTGAAAACAATGGCTTGAACTAAACATATAAAAAAGGCTGTGGTGTATTAAATACGTTGATAAATAAATTACCATTTTAATAACATTTACCAAAATACAATTATTGTGGACAAGGTACTAATCTTGCAAAACATTTAGCCCAGAATGATCAAGGAATAAACTCCTTGGATAACCAGTGTAAAGAACAAGATATAGTATATGATCGAACAAACAATTTGGAAAAAAGACATACGGCAGATACAATTCTAGCCAATAGAGCAGTAAATATAAGGAAGAATAGATGTGCATCTACAGGTGAAAATCTTGGAGCTTGGGTTGTTGATAAAGTTATGCGTGCGAAGGTGAAGAGAGGCATGGGCTTAAAACGTAAAACCAAAAGAAAAACAAAGAAAGGACGAATCATTCCATTCTTATTTCCAGCACTAACAGCTCTTGGATCAATTCTCGGAGGAGTTTCGGCATTTAGAAGAGAAGTTAAATCAAAAGCTAAAATAATGTATTTGAAACTCTATGAAGTTGGACAACAACGAAAATTCTTCAAACGTGGGAAAAGCAGAAATTCCTAAACAGTATTCCAAAATGTGCTTTGACAAACAACGAAATTAATTAATTTGTAAATAAACTGGATATTCCCTATTTCCAAGGTGTGTATATGAGAGATGATTCATCAAATAAACCAAATCTCCATGAATGTATGATAGTTAATTTAGATTCGAAACAAAATTAAGGAACGCATTTGGTTGCATTATTTAAAAGCGTAAATCAATCATTGCATTATGACAGTTTCGGCGATTTGCGTCCTCCAATTGAAATATGTAATTATTTTTTAAAAGTATGAAACTAAGGTACAATTACAAAATGGAGCAATTATCAAATACAATCAAATTATGGATATTTATGTTTACATTTTTGGCTATAAATAGGGCATATAAGTAATTGTAATAGTAAAACATACTAGTAATGTCAATTATGTTGATATTAAAGGTAATTCAATGCAATTGCGTGCTGTATAATTCCCTGCATTAGAGTTAGATGGAGAATGGCAAATAAGTCTAATAGAATTTGTCACTTACAACAATATACCAAACAATGATATGCATAACCAATCATTTACGGCTAATATTGGTGAAACAAATACAAGATTGTAACACAGGTAGGATCTTATGAGTTGGATGACCTTGAAACATTCATTAAAGCGGCATTACCTTAAGATGTACATTTCCGATTACGTGGAAATCCAAATTCATTAACTAGTGAATGTATAGTAACATCTATATCGATTTCTCAGAAGAAAATTCAATTGCAAATATGTTAGGATACGAACAGAGACTGTATCCTGCTAATGTATTTCACAAATGGTACAAAAAGGTTAATATATTGTCGGTAAATGTATTTCGTATAAATGTTAATATTGTAGGTGGTTCATATTTGAATAAAAACCGACAAATACACACATGAATTCACATGTACTGTGGCTCCAGGTTATAAAATAATTGAAAAACCTACTACATTGATATATTATCCAGTAATAGTTAATTGTGTTGATGAAATAGTTGTTACAATTGCCGATCAAGATGGTATTTATTAATTTTAGAAATAAAGAAATTACCATTAGTTTACATTTAAAAAAAAAGCTATATAAACAGTTTTATTTCGTTGTGCATTACAATCATAATGGGTATTGTGTATAATAGTAAATTCAGTGGTAAAGTAGGCAGTTCTTTTAAGAACTATATTAGTAAGGTACGTACCTCAAAGACAAGAAGTATAAAAAGATGTAAACATCAGCATAAAGCCCTCACTTCAAATATTTTACCTGCGAAGTTAACACAAGGCAATTATTTGTTTTTAAAAGAATTAGGATATACTGTTAATAGAAATGGAAGACATATTTAATGTTGAAGAACCTATCACTTATGAAAATGCAATCACCAATACGGAAATACATGTGCATGAACCTTTTCGACCAGGTCCGTATACATTTCCTTCGAAAATAAGGATTTCAATACAAAATCATAATCTTTTCACATTATCATCAAAATATAGTTTAAGGTTCAGAGGAACAATTAAAAAGACAGCTGATGCAAGTAATCCAGTAAGTACAATAATAATAAGAAATGGAATACTTCATTTAATTAACAGTATTGCATATCTGCTCAATGGTATGGAAATCGATCAAACATGAGATATTAGAATTACCTGAATGATAAAGAAGTATCTCTCGGAACTGTAAACAATCTTTATACAGGGATTATGGCTGGGTGGAACAATGCTAGTCCTTAATCAATACAAATAAATCCAGGTGCAAAATATAAAGTTGTTATACTTTTAAGTATGGTTTAGGGGTTTGCTGAAGATTACAAACATGTCATATTAAATGCTAGGCAAGATTTAGTTATTCTATTCGGCAATATGCATTTGAATGCTATATGCACTTAAGCTAATAACAAGGAAGGTGTAATATTTGAATTAAGCAGCGTGGAATGGTTAATGCAACATGTTAAAATTAACACTCGTGAAATTGTAAAGTTTATAAAATATATCGAAAAGGGTAGGATCTAGATATTGCCTTCATATTGAGGGCTTTAGAGGTTTTTTTCCAACACTGCCAAGATCACTGAAAGTAATTTGGAATGTAAAATCAAGTTTTTCATCAGGAAAACCAATACATGTTATTTGTTTTCAAACAAATCAACAAACCAATTTAAAAGCTGATAGATCATTATTCGATCATTGTTATATGAAATATATTAAACTATATCTAAACAGTCAAGATTACCCCTATATTAATTTAAATATGAACTTTGCCAATGGGGAATTCCTTATTTTGTAGGATATGTATACTAAGTTCCAGGAAAAATAGTATTAAAAAATCAGTTCGCTGAGCCTAGAACCCGAATCATTTAAAACCAGACGAATGTTATTTGTGTTTGGTTTAAGCAAACAGGACTACAGAATTAGCAATGGCATGATTGATTCACAAATTGAAATTATTACAAATAAACCAATTCCTGCAAAAGTGCAAGCTTATGCTCTGATAATTCACAATAGATTAGCAAGTTACAATTTACGACATACGTTGGTGAAAATAATGTATTGAGTCAGTAGGCAACAAACCACAGCTATGACGAAATGGTTTACAATGTGCAAGGATTTCAGTCTGCAGAAAAAAATTATCATTTAAGAATTAGATATTACTGATATGGCGGAACATACAGCTGTATTAAGCTTCAAATTACCCTTGGACTGGAAATATCTAGCTCCCAAATACAAGAAAACAAATAGATGGTTTACTAAGTATTACCATGGCTTAACCTGGGAAAGTGGATGTATAGAGTATGAGAATGTTAAAGATATTTGCAAACATTACCTAAATAATTGAGAAATCTATGTAGGTGCAGTTGACCAAAAACACATTTTCGAATGTGTGTATAGTGGGAGAGTAATATATATTCATAGAACTAATTCAAATGTTTTCTCTGCACAGGAAAACTCGAAATTTATGCTAACTTGGGCAATGATGACTGGGTGGTGTGAAACAAACTATGATGATTCACCTCCCAAATCACCTGTGGCTATTATTCATGTCATATGACATTAATTAGGATGGGTAAAATTTAATATAAAAAGTATTTGCTTATTTGATATCCACTGTTGTGTAGATGGATCAACAAAGTAATGAAATCACCTGTTCTTGCATACAGAAATCAAAATGTAAATTGAATGTTAGCAAGTTATGAGCACATTGGAACAACAATTTCGACTTTGTTTTGGAAAGAAATAATTATGGATCATCCTATACTTGATTGTGTTAAAATGGTTGAAACAAGTATGTAATTTGTATATGTTTTTGAACACAGCATGTTGCTGCAATGTTAAAATAGTTTTTTTTTGGATCTTCCTATATTTGTAAATATTTTGAAAATAAATTGTTATTTAGAAATGAATTACTTGTTAATAGTGATATTGTTTAGGTAGAATAATATTTTTTTCCCCAGAGACTTTTGAGAGAAAAGTTTTGGAAGTGTGTACTCTAACTGCTTTTCCATAACTTAGTTTATAAAATACCATCCCAGATAAAGTTTGGTTGATATTAACTGAGTTCGAGTCTGGGTTTGGTAATGTATGAATGTATTCTAGTTACCCTTCTAAGTGTTCAAACATAATAGATTATATGTAATAGACATTACTCTATGTTATGTTGATATGTTAAATTAGTACATTAAAATGTGTTGCATTACATTACACCATGGTTTACTATAACATTCTTTCATGGAATAATGAACATAAAACTGTTAATTAAATAAATATAAATTTGTTTGTCCATGTGAAAAAGGTATATTTGCTCAATTTTATAGATGATTAAACTTAATGAATCACATGGAATTTTTCCAATTAAATGGTATTAACTTAGTAAGTTATACTCGCTTCGAAATATTCTTATAGCATTTGTCAATATCTCAAAACTGTTAAATTTAGAGATCTGAGGTCTTAGCAGTGTGACCACTCCCAGTCCAGACTCATAAACCTTCAAACTAAAATTTCAATGTATTTTTCAATAGTACCAACTATAGAAGCCGAGATTTCAGAGTTGTCAGCCTGAGTCCAACAATCCCACAGGATGCTTTTTGGTTTCATTATACCCTACAGACCACCCAGGTGTCTGGCTTTCTATGATGGACCTAGGCAAGGACATCCCCATCCCAAGGTAGGGAGGACAGTTCAGGTCAATGATTTTTCAATCATCGAAACTATTAAGATCAAAATGTCTTCCTAGCTGTTTGAAATCTCTTGAGCAAAAAAATATTTTGTCTTCTACTTGACGAAAATTAATATTCACTTTGCAAGCTCTAATACATACAAAAATATAGAGAAATTAAAAAAATACACAAGACATATAAAAAAATTAACAAATATTTACCAAACCAGCTTTACTGCTCCATACACATACTAACATTTACCAAAAAAAAAATCAATGGAAATATCTTACAAAATATAATTTTAACCAAATTGGAAACATGTTTGGACACATTAAAAAATTTGTATATGCTTGGCATAAATATGAATAACAATGTACGGATTAAGAAAACTGGAGCATATTTACTAAAATTAGATCATATCACATCACTTGATTAAGATTATATATAAACTGTGAATAAGGAAAAAAAAAATGTTTCCCTTAAAAGATTAAAGTAATCATAGATAAACTTTAAAAGTGATTATACCAGGTTTTTATGAATGGTATTATTTTCTTTTTTCTATCAATTATATATTGTTTTATTAAATATGCTGATTTCTATTACATTGCTAATTGTTTTGAATGAATTATTAAAAAAACTTTATTTATTTATTATGGCTCTCACCCTTTTTTACTGATAAATTAATGTTATTCATTTCTTCGAGCTAGAAACTTAGCAGAGAGGTTTGTGTCAGACGTTGGGGTTGCTGGTTTGAAGATATTTGAAAGTCGTGGGTACCGGAAGAGAGGGGAATGGGTAATTGAACTTCTGACTTCTGGTTGGAGGCGAGAAATCAGGCTTCTCGAACATTTTACATGGAAATTTGAAATTTTTATAAATAGGCCTTCAGCCTCTAAGCCTCTTCCACTTTTACCAGTTGTTTGTCAGTTCGGTTCACTTTGCGATGTCGCCGTCATATGAAGACTACTTTCATTGCATATCTACGCAAGATTTTTTAACAAAGAGCTTGATGATTTCGATTGGGAGTATTTCAATAGACTAATCAACAGTTAGAAAGATTTAGTAAGTGGTTTCTTAACTTCTTTAGAGGATGAGAAGTTTACCTTCACATTGCATCCAGTGATGGCGTAATTATCCCCATCTAAGAGACTGTCCACAGTACCATCAGACACTGTGTACACATCTTCCAAGTTTGCAGCACCATCTGCCATGGTGCCCATGTCTAAGAGTGTGTCCACAGTGTCGTCAGCCTCTGCCTCCACATTTTTCAAGTTTGCAGCACCGTCCGCCACGGTGCTCCCATCTACAGAGTTTGGAGCTTTAGGCTTAAGAAGAAGAAAAACAGGCGAGCAATTACTGCCAACACACAAGATTTGTTCCTGTTGTAAACTATTGGATTTAACATCTCCCTCTCTAAACATTTCTCCGAAAGCTGTATTAACCAATGATAATTTGTTGCAGGAATTACACGAATTTTTAAATTTTAATTTTGTTGTATCACCTGCTCCAAGTCAGACATCAATTTAATTATTGTCATCTGAAACACCACAAGATAAATTATTTCTCGGCCTCTGCCTATATTCAATCTGTCGCCACAAGAAATAGTTTATAGCCCAATCTCATTACCTCCTTCACCTCTATCACCTCCTTCACCACGAATTCTTATTTCAGTTAAGAAAAGTAAATTAAGCATTGTATTGATATTGTAAATTGTATTGAAAATTCACATTTCCAGTCATGAATGATTCCTTCCGTGGTATAATTTCACAGATTTTTCAAATTGTAATGATTTTATACTTATAATAGGGTAAAAAGTTTTTACAGTTTAACGATTGAAAATATTAAGTTCTGACTATTTATAAAGAAAATTCATTCATTATAATGATATATAAAGAATATTCATCCAATTTGAATGATTTTAAAAGAAATTTCATTCAGGTGTAACGATTTATAAAGAAAAATAATTCAGTTGTAACAATTTTTAAAGAAAATTTCATTAAAGTTGGAAAGTTTACTAAGAAACTTTATTATTATTTCAACCATATGATGGAATTTTTTTTCACTCTCAACACATTTTGACATCATAATGGTAAACAGGGGATTTTTTTATGGTTAAGAAGCCTGTTTGGCTTGTACATGTAAATGATAGAGTATTTGGATATTTTTGAAGTTGTATCATTCCGTTTTAATGGCATAAGATGGAACTTTTGGTTTAAAATGTATGTTTGGCTTGTACGTGTAAATGTTAACATGATGAAAAAATGAAAATTGTTGTATTTATTTCATAATTTGTGATGTAATATAAGTTAACGATTTTTGTATGTAACATTTGTCGGAAGTCAGTGCTAAACAATGGTTGTATTTCATTTAATGTTGTGATGTAATATGAAGCATTGATTTTAAGTTGTGATGTTTTGCTGAAGGCAGCAGCAAAAAAAATTATTGTATTTCATTTAAAGTTTGTGATGTAATGTGTTTAATGCTATGATGTATCATTTATTCTGTCTTGAAAGTGATAATGAATTTGTTTTAGTAAACAGTTTATTTCAAGTTAAAAACAAATAGTATGACTTGTTATTTGTTTATTAATTCCACAGGTCACTAACTTTTTTCAATAATATCTTATGTATAATGAGTAAACTTATTAACTGTTTGCTTGCTTTCACAAAGAATATGCAATTTTCCTAACTTATAAAAAACTTACAATCATTTACATTAAAACTTGATTAGAAAACTAACTTACTTTGAAGGGATGAGGGGAAAATTACAAAAACCAATTATGAAGAAAATCAAACATAGCTGAATGAATGAAGTTTTGCAAAGAAACAAGGAGGCAGGTTAAAATTTTTTGTCCACTCTGACTATTCAAGTTGAAAGGTGCAGTAGGACACGATGCTCTGCTGACTAAAATTTGTGACATCCCAAGAGGACATATTGAAAGCTAGCCCCGAATACTTTTACAGAGGCAGGTAGTAAAAACCTCTGTCCCTCCTTGCCTACAAGAAAGTTTCTCCAGCTAAAACATTTATGTCTTCACCTAACACAGTCCAGCAAACATTTCAAATATTTTAATTTTTTACATACACGCACACAAATTACACCTCTTCAAGCTACAACACAAGGATGTCTGGAGAAGAAGACATACACAATATAATATATTTAAACTATTTTTAAATAAAATAAAATTCAACTCAAGTTATGAAAAATAGCAGCATAGTTCCCCGTGAATTTACAAGAATTTGGACCTCTTAGTAAAAAAAAGTAAGAATAATGTTGAAATCACTATTTTCCAATTCCAAAAAACATTATTTCTTCCTGTATTCTTACTATTACGTTAAACTTACATCGGTAACAGTTAAAATATTAAATAAATTCAAATATCCACAGTTTATGTTACATGGAATACATTTTGCTGTTGGAAAGTTTTTGGTTAGACATAACAAGACAGGGAACGTATTGGTTGAGAGATTAGCACTCTCACCTCCCCGGGCAGGTCACACCATATAACACATAATTTTTTGCAACGTGTGGAATGCGTGTTAGACGTTGCTGTTGATACGGGAGTTTTATCAGAGTTCTTTATTGTTTCCACTAGTGTCACGCACGCGACCTAGTGACGCTCCAACTCCAAATGTTTACCCCCTCATTGGCTGTCGAGACCTCGTTGTTAAAAGAGATGGGCAAATCTATCCTAATATTATTTTGTCTTCTAAATGTCGAATTGATAGTAAAAATATTTCTAAATGTGTGAAGTAAATATATCTTGTTTGAATAATTGTAAAAAAAAATAGTTATCTCTTAACAAGTTAGTAAAATAAGTCTTGTATTTCTATATATTTATTTTATTTTATAAGTTTCCTGGATTATAGTTAAATCTGGAGATTATCTCAGGGCTAATAGTGGGAACTTGATTTCAGGGACTTAGAAAATTCTTTTTCACTTCTTATATAGTCAACCTGTTCCGTAAGGTTGAAACGACAGTGAGTCAGCGAAAATCTCTTGGGGTACGCATTCAGAGGGCTACGGGTCGAAGCAGGGAAGGCAACATTAGAAAAAACGTGTTATGAAATTGTAGTTGTGGGGGGGGGGGCGCATTTTCGTAAAACAGATAATGCAGGAGTGCCTACTCACGAAAAAATACGAGAAAACATTCTCAGAGCTGGCACCAGGCTGGATCAATAACAAAGCCCTTCAGAAAAGTCCCATTTATGAATATGGGGGGGGGGTGCACTCGGGTCGGTTCTGAGGGCGTGGGATGCAGGGTAGGGTGGCTACGAGCAGGCAGCTCTCGATCTGTATGCAACTAGGCATTTGTCGCCATCTTCCCTTAGTGTCAATAATGATAATCACTGGCAGATGGGTGAATGACCCCCCGGACTCGTAGACATAGCTTGGAAGGAGGGGTTGTACGTGATGGCTGTCATCGTGGACTCGGGCAGGCTCTGAGGGCGAGGGGTGAAGGGTAGGGGTGGGAGGCTGGGGTGGGAGGGGCGGCTACAGCAGAGCTAGGTGATGTGAAGCTCTCTAGGCAGTTGTCGCCATCTTGCCTTATTTCCCAAAAAATTTACAATTGCGAGCAGCCCGGGGTAGCACTCCGGCGAGGAGAGGGAGGGGGCATAGGGAGCTCTGGAGCGAAGTGACCTCAACTACCCAGTCGCCGCCATCTTCAGTTGCTCATGAGTGCTTGGAGGAGACAGATGTATACAGCTCTCTCTCTCTCTCTCTCTCTCTCTCTCTCTCTTTCTCTCTCATCTTCACCGCACCTCTAGATCTTGGAGGACGATGAGGCTTCGATCGGGGGTTACCTCAACTCCAAGGGTGAGGACGTGTCAGAACTCCTGCTATCCCCTCCCCCAACCCAAAAAGAAAGAAAGAAAATAAAGTAAACCCATACACGAAATACAGGAGGAAAATTTTCATCAAATAAATTTGACAAACTTTTCCACCAAAGAAATTTGATCAAATTTCTTTGATAAAACAAGTCCGATTTAATCGGATTAGGATTAAGGATTAACATTATTTGATCGTATTAAAGTCGGATTAAACATTAACCCTTTTGATATCAATTTGATATCAAAGGGTTATTCCGATTAATCAGATGTGGCCTAGAACCATCACCCTCCTACTACTCTATTTCCTCTCGGTTTTTATTCATATTAGTTATAAATGAAATATAATTTTATACATCGAATATAAGTGAATGTTTAATTTTATTAAGCAGCGTGTGGTGAACTGTTGCAAGGTAAGCCAAGTTTTGCTCTGTGCTATACCTAATCGTTTGCTAGTTTACACATCGGCAACTTAAAAGTAGTAGGGCTTTTGAAGTCAAAGCACGTGTGTAATGGGTGCCTCGCCGCTCTCTCGTTAGTGGCCGCAGTACGTTCAGTTTCTCCGGGCTCCACTCTGGTTCCTGCTGCGTGCGCCAAGTATGTACAGAACCGATCAAGCACCACTTACCTTGCAACACGTCACCACACGCCACTTTTTTTACTAAAAATAAAGTACTTTTATATTAACAGATGCATAAAACGCTTGCTATACATACAAGGCATATTTAGGCAACGAGCAAAAAACACGTCATTCTTGGTGTAATTTACAAAGTATTGATAGGTTTGAAGAAACCGCGAGTAGACTTATTCAACTTGTAGACATTAAATACGATTGCATAAAAACTTTACACTGCATTTTTTTTGCATGATTGCATGTGAGAATCGCAGTTTTAGTGTTTTGGGGGTGTACGACTCAATTACCAAAATTAAATACTTAAAAATAATGTTTTTGCAATTTTTAAAAAATCACTTGCAATAAGGGTTTTTTTCTATGATTTTTTGTAAATAAATTTTGCTCTGAGCAAACCTTAAAATGAATAATTAAGACATGACCTTTTAGTAGCTCTTGTTAAATATTCTGTAATTATTTTCACATATTTAATTGGTGCGTACAGAAAACGCTAAAACTGTTATTTTGATATGTTCCATAGCTGAAGTCACAACAGCCCGACGAACACGACACGACAGACAGATATGACGTCAGAGCTCAACTGAATTACATATTAAATTTCATTCGGTTTTCACAATTACCCAAAGAACTCTGCCCGACAAATATATTAGTTGGCTGATATGGAAAATACTAAAACGGCAAGTTGTCCTTATAATAACCAATATTTACGTTTTTAAAACTCGCGATAAAGTGAATGGTTACTTTGCTTTTGACAATATTTGAATTTATATAAGAGATAAAAAGTATTTAGAAACAAGCCGAAACGTTATTTTGGCAGCAGAATAGATTATTATTGACTACTGTAGGGAAATACGCACGAAATTTTTGTTTTCTAATATTTTATGCATTTTTTTTTTCGTGCCCCGACGAGTCCGACACAATGGAAAAGAGAAATAGAATCTGCCTTTGTCGGCCTGTCGGGGATGCGATTTTGTCAGGCCGGAATCACACGGCCTCGACACGCACAGCACGGCACGACAAAAGCCGCAACCACGACCATTTTTTTATGTGACTACTTGCATTTACAGCACGACAGTTTACTGACGCGACACAATGAGTAGACTTTTTCGGATCCATTTAGAAGGCGCTGATTAACTACGCTAAATTCAAAGGCGGTGGGCCAACGGGGAATTTTGAATACATTATGGTGACAAAGTTTTGCAGCTGATGCGTCAAAAGGTAAAATGATTATTTTTAAGAGTTAATTACAATAATTTTCGTAATTTGTTTTCTTTTAAGCTACGTATTTCCCATTGTATGGAAAGCTTGTCATACAATTTCATTTTTCAAGGTTGTATATTGTGCGTCGTGCCGCACGAAACGACGAAGAATAGAAATAATTTCTAATCCATAAGTGCTAGTCGCGAGACAGAATTGTCGGGATTACGCAAGATCTACCTCGTATTTCATTGGCTGTTAGTCTAGGTGTCGTGCTGGGGCGATTGTGCCGCGCTTGTCGGGGTTATGTGATTCCGGTTTCAGACTGACGTCACAGGGATCTTGCTTTTCGTTGGCTGCTACTCATATTTTGTCGTGTCGGGTTCTTAGGGGTTGTGGTATTAAAAATATTTTATGCAAGGAAAGAGTACTCATAAGTAATGTTCACAAGTAGAAGGAAATTTTGCAGAAATGTAAAAAAAAATGAAATATTCGACGAGCAACGCCCTTAAGGGCGAATTATTTTTATGGATTTTCCTCCATAAATTCAATTTCAGGAGGTGCATCACAATTTTTGGCACTACAAAGCATTAACAATGCCTTCCTTAATCGTCTGGAAAGGCCAGGCTACAATCACGTTGACACAAAATGTTAAACGCTAAACGTTGCCATAAGAAAACTGACAAGGCTACAATATACGTTAACAGGAATAAAAAGAATGTAGGTGTATATATACAAATGTTTTTGTTTGTAGTTTAAATTTATAAAGAACCTTTTTAATAAAATATATCCCGCGGACTAAATTTTTACACTCAATTATTTTTTGATGCATTTTGCGTTATTTGTATATTGATTTCTAACAAATTAAATACGTACGGCGATAGTGGTGCTATCTGATTTAAATCTGCTGTAACATTTGTTTTCACTTGTTTGTGACGTCTTGAATTCTGACTGGCTGGCGTAAAACGCAAAGACTTGTTAGCTGGCCAACTTCTACCGCGTTGAGTTTTACGTTTAGCGCCATGGCAATGTTTTACGTCGGTTGTAGCGAGAGCATATACGATTTACGGATTCATGTCTTATTATAACGCGTTATTGTAACGTCAACGCGACTGTAGCGGGGCTTTTACAGCTTCTATGCATTTGATATTCTCTAGCTTGTAACAGCCGAGGCAAAAGAACTAATTATTTCGTGGGAGCGACTACATGGGTCATAATAGCTACGACAACCGAACAGAACAGATTTCAGAAATGTCATGTCGTCCGAAAAAAAAAAAAAAAAACATCCGAAATCCACGTTCGCGGGTAGTAGCCAAAAATTAAAAAAAAAAAAAAAAAAATCCAACATGGCGGGGCTTGATCCATCTTGACGTGACATCTTTGTGGTCTGCGAATGAAGCGTTCCGAGGCTCCAACTGTGTTAGTTGACTGACTCACCACGAGATGGCAGTTGGGGCTCCGCCAGTAGGCGCCAGCTGCGGTGAGAGGGTGATGTCAGAGCCTTCGTATACAGTCACGGCTTGCGCGCCCGAGTCGACGAAGCATGGCGCCTCCGCCGCGGGGGCGGGTTCTGTCGGCTTCATGTCTGCAACAAAACAACAAAGAATTTGTGAGCAACATTTTTCATTGCTAAATAAACATAGGCGCCTACTCTACGGAGCTAAAGCTGTGTTGCCTTAACCCCTCTCCCCCTTTCTAGCAAACACCAACCTCCGCAAACTTTTAAAAGACAGCTCGAGCCCACGGATATACCGACAGATAGTGATGGGATGATCGCTTAATATTGTAATTCGAATGAATCTATTACGATTATAATTTTTATCAAAAAAATACGTAAAATTAATCGATTGATTTGTTCTAATACATACAAAATTTTACTTTCTATAAATTTGTTTGTAACTATTATCACAAAAGAAATTCCGCCTATTTTTAATAATTTAAGCAATTTTGAAAATGTTCTTGTTTCAACATTATAGTTTATATTTTTAATAAATGTGAAACATGTAGGTATCTGTAATGTTTTGTTTTGGTTTAGTACAAACAGCTTAAAATCATGAATAATCGAATTGTTTTAATATAATCGAAGAATCGATTATAATTATATAATCGAATAATGTATTATTTTACAAGCGTTTATCCCATCACTACCGACAGACATCATTTAAAAAAAGCCACTAACTGACTACACCTTATTATGGAAATAATAAGTTGCTGTTTTAATTCAGAGTCAAAATGTTTCGCTGTGTGGAAATAGAGTAGCTCAGAATTGTAGTCCTTAACGAATTACAATTTTGAAGATATGCAGGCAATATTTCAGAGGGCTTTCATATCATATTATGGTCTCATTACATTCTAAGGCATTCTTATCGTTGAAAGATGAAATACTTAATCGTTTATGGTGCTAAATTCTTCCGGACTCTGTTAGGTCTTGATTACATAAGAAAATTCAAATTTGGTTACAGTAAAATTGTAGTTGACGGAATAAGATCTTAATTAATTTCGGGGCCATTCATAAAAACATACTAAAATAGCATAACATACCAGCAAAATCGGATGATTATTTTTTTAAGAAGCAAGACCGATCTCCCTGTAAGTTGTTGGTAAGAACACTATATTGTATAATGTACAGAATGTTACGGAACTTCAGATATAAACGTTGTGAGGTGATTCCCTATGCAAAATGGGATAGAGAACATTATACCACCCTTGAAAATTGATATTTCAAATGGTTCTACCGGAAAATAATCAAACCTACATAAGATGAGAGAGCCATTCCGTGAATAATGATTTCTTTAACCAGGATCTGAAAACTGCGAACAGTTGTGGCGTACCTCATCCCCTATGTTGAGCCAATAGGGGTGGCGGTTGGGGGGAGGGGTGGCATGTGATTATTCTACCATCGTGTGTGTAACACTCGGGTATTTTGTAAAGACGGCGTAATCATACGTTACTGAACGGAAATACGCTAAACACTGTTCACGATAAAGTGAGCACTTTTGAAATCAAATCTAGAGAAAACTCAATGCTCCAACCTGCGTATATATTTAACGAATGCACTGAGTGACTTGCGCCTAGTGAAGCTGGTGACGATGGATGGAAAGTAGTTCCATATCTTAATGTTGAATAAAAAGTGTTAGGTAACCGTTTGTGATGACTTAAATTATTTCTTTGGCTGTCTGGTTTTTTAATGCACCGAAGTGTAAAAATGACCAGATTTGTAAAACATTTACTTTTCTAATGAGTTTACAGTTTTTCTTGACCGACGCATGAAAGACGAGGTCCAAAGCAATGTTAATTTCACATAAGATGGAATAGTACACAACGTGCATACAATTATATCTTAAGCAGGGCTTTCAAAAGTGCTCATTTTAGGGTGAATAGCCTATACCTTTGATATAACACTCGCAGGCCAGGCGAAGTGTTTAAGACAATGGACAATTTCTTAAAGGTGCACTTGATTGCACGCCGGATGGATACGCAACCCACGTTGCAAGGCAGGTCGCACGAACACGGCTTGAATGCTGTGTGTGAATGCAAAAATGATGACAGGACAGTATGTCCGTACAATACAGGCTCCGCAGGTAGTTGTAATTCAAAGGGGAAGATCGCGGAAGGGAACTGCACGAGAACGAGCCTTGCAAATCATCCGTGTGTGTGTTTTACAGTAACTGTTCAAAGTGGCGACCACCAGCCTCGACACACAAACGACAGCGACGCACACTCGGCTCTCTGAAGCGGGCAAAGATGTGTGGGGGTGTTGCGAATGATAGTACAGGTATTGGTAATCCGGGTGCGAAGTTCAGCTGTTGTGTTGACCGGGTTCTCGTGCACCAATGTCTCGAGATGACCCCACGGAAGAAAAAAAAAATCAGGTGGCGTCAGGTCTGGGGAGCGTGGTGGCCACCTCGCTGGTCCGCCTCTGCCTATCCAACGTTCAACAAATGAAGTGGTGAGGTGGCGACGGGTTTACAAACTGAAGTGTGCAGGTACTTCGTCGCGCTGGTATAGGCCATTCTCGGTAAAGTGGGCACTTTTTAAGGCCCTCTCAATTGGAATAATGCTTTACTTTAGACTTAGACGTTAACTTCCGAGTGTGGTGGAATATACACGCTGTGCTTATCCCTTACATGGCAATATTTATCTAAAAAGATGTTTAAAGGATAAAAAATGGGCTGAAAGGAGAACGTAGCCAGGGGGTCAAAAGTGCTCATTTTACCGTGAACTGCCTATACCACATACTGCAGTGGACACAGCGGCCCCCCACTCTAAGACACTCCAGTAAACAGGCGGCGAGGTAGTTTACTAAACACCACGCATATATAAGAGGCGGGAAGCCTTTGTCACTCTCACCGGCGACGAGCTCCCGAGGCTGCTGTCGCCCGACGGAGGTGTCGTGGCGCAGAACAGCAGAGGACTGCGATCCAGGGGCGAGACCACTGAAGGTTGCACGACATCCGCCATCGAGAACCGGGACTAGAGGAGCCTCTGCCCGTTCGACATAATACACAGTGGTAAGACGACTCATACGCTACGGTGCAGGTCTAGGCCGAGAGAATACTTAAGACGGTACTTAAAGTCACTAGCGCGATCAGCTCACTTAAGGCTAGGGACTCCTTTGAGAGGAATCAGTAATCAAATTAATTATCAAATTAAAGTATTGTGTAGAATTTGCATGGCGTTAATCAAACGATAAATCAGTATCCAGATAGTGTATAATTGAGTGAATAGATCTGTAGTGTTTTATAAAAAATGTGTCGCCTACCTTAATTGTATAGGAGTAATTGCTACCCCCACGTTACCGTCCTGGAGTGAATTATTATGTTTTATTGAGAGTCCAAATATATGAGCAAATATAGAAGTACGTATAGCTCTCAAGAGGAAGTATTACATGGCGGAGTCGCCTATAAGCATTCTGTGGTAATATTAATTTATATTAGTCTGACTTCTAGAACAGAACAGTACGCTGGCGTGTGTGTAAATCCACGTTCTCCAACAGAACGTACTGTATGCCTTCTAAAAACTCACGGCCAGTCAAACGTGGCGGCAAAAAGTAAGGTCCAAAGACGTTGTCGCCGACAATGCCTGCCCAGACGATAACATCAGATGTCACTTGATGGCGGTGTTCAACCAATGCAGGTGTGCTCACGCTGTTCCAGGCGTGGCTGTTTCGATTGTCGAGAACACCATCACGCTCGAAAGCCGCCTCGTCTGTCCACAGAGCGTCGCGAGGAATTACAGGGTTCGTCTGCGCAGTGATGCAGAAACCAGCGAGCGAAATTAGACACGTGGCTCGGAAATCATCTATGTGTAAGGCGTGCGCCTTTTCTCACGACGATAAGGTTGCGGCTGTTGTTCGTGCAGAACCCTCAGCACACTTTGGTGGATCGCATGCATTGTGCGAGCGATCCCACGCGTGTGCTGCTTGATGGCGAATCGGCGATGCGTTCCAACACCTCCTCCTCCTCAAACCTGGCTGTCCGGACGTAGCGGATCACGACGGTGTCATGTCTGTTCGCTGTAATTGCTCCGGTCACGCCGAAACTTCTGCCCACAGAAGCGAACATCCAATTACCTGTGAGACGTTGTCTCAATAATTGCCCCCCCCCCTCTTCCAAGGTGTACCTGTCACGCTGGCGGCTTTTGACGCTGCCGCACACCTGACTTCGCCGCTACAAAACACGCACATGAAGCTGAACATTTTCGCACCTGTATGTGTTTGAAAATGTACTCCTACATGTTTATAATTATGGCTGGGTTTTCTCCAAGCTGGAAACTGAACTGAACTGAACTGAACATAACTAAAAACTTAACATTTGTAAGCAAAGTCTCACGTGACCATGAACGAATATATAATTACTTATGGCAGTGGTTTTCTCCAACTGAAAACCTAACTGAACTAGACTCAACAGAACGTAACTGAGAACCGAATTAATAAATTTTCAGTTTGTTACCAACATTTTAAGTTTTCCACTAGAATTCTCGTTGGGGAAAATATCGGTGTGAGTGGTTGTTTTGTTTTCAGTTGAGTTGAGTTCAGTTGTTTTCTCGTTGGAATTTGCAAATTAATTGGGTGTTGAGCTATTTAAGTACTTCTTTCTAGTGTATAAAATATAAGAAATGAGTGTTAAACGCAAGTTTAATGCAGCCGAAGAAGGAAAGGATAATTGATTTTGTTTAATGAATTTTTTTATGCAACGCACAGTATAAAAAATGCAGATGCACTGAAAAGGTACAGCTTGATTGGAAAGATCAGGTCAGAGAATATGAATTGTGTTGTATTAAAATCAAACTAAACACACTCGTTTGTTTCACGTGTCATTTTATCCTACTCTTTTCTACAGGACAACTTCGAGCACGCCTGCAGTGCAAGAAGAACCTGAGACAGAGATGGGCATTGATGACGAACATATAAGCGTTCTTGAAGAGCATACTTGTAGCTCTCCGCAGCCTGTCAAAGCGGGCGCTGTCCCTGAAACCTCAGTGTCTACACGGGAGAAGAGCAGGTGGCTCTCCAATCCATGCCCACGAGACAATAGCGAGCAACAAAAAGTGGAGCTTTTAAAAATATCTGCACTCGGTATGAACAGCCGGTGGAGAAACGAGACAATATCGAGTTATTTTTTAATTATATCTGTGATGCAGACCTGAAATTCCCGAAATCGGAAATTGCCAAAATTAAGCGAGCAGTTTCTCAGCTAGTGGGGATGTCGAGCTTCAGCTTGCAGGAAAGGAGGAAGCAAGTCAGGCAATGCAGTGTCAGAAATATATATATATATATATATATATATATAATATATATATATATATATATATAAAGACATTTACCCAATTTATATTGTGGTGATGTTACATATATTATTGTCCTATGGTGGCATTTTTGCGTATGACAATATGCGGGTAATAAGAAAGAAGCCAGTGTGTGTGTAACATTTTGGATACAAATAAATGTAGCCATTCGAACAGCAAATAAAGTATTACGAAATACCACTAC
Organism: Dryococelus australis; assembly: GCA_029891345.1. Taxonomy (NCBI): domain Eukaryota; kingdom Metazoa; phylum Arthropoda; class Insecta; order Phasmatodea; family Phasmatidae; genus Dryococelus; species Dryococelus australis. The sequence goes on from CM056993.1 coordinate 360,989,569, forward strand.
AATGAAAGCGATGTTTTATTTGACTCACCTTAGTGTTATAAACAGTGATTCTTCTGCTGTTATAGGATGTTTGTTCCTGTTGAAAGATAGGACATCGATATAGCTTATTCATGGTAAAGTGAACACTTTGAGGCCGTAGTTACTTTTTTTCTTTCAGCCATTTTTTTTTCCTTTAACCACATTTCTAAAATAAATATTGCCATATAAGTAATAAGTACAGTGTGTATATTCCACTGCTCTCGAAAATGAACGCCTGTGATTAAATAAGAAATATTTATTGACTAACATTCCAAGTTAGAGGGCTTTCTAAGTGCTCACTTTACCGTGAATAGCCTATATCTGGTTTTATCCGCTCTAGGGTGTAATGAAACATCAAAGGTGTTAACCTATAGTACTGTACAAATTTTATTTCGTTGTCTTTCAAGTGATTCTTTACTAACAAATCCAAACGACGATTGGCAAACAGTGCAAGTGTTTTATTTCCTTCTGCTGGTCTTCGGCCATGGTTTCGATAATTTGTAGGGGCGGGTGTTCTTCGCGAAAATATTTATGGCCATGCTAGACTTCAGTGTCCTACATCCACAAACAACAACTTACTTTGGTTATTGGCCGCGTGTATACGTGAGAAGACATATCTGGGTCAATCGCAATAAAGTATTCCGATACTGAACAACCCGTGATTCGCGGACAAACTCTCGAGGCACGTGACATTTAGTATCATCCAACCCCGAAAGTGCACATGAACAAAAGTGTATTGGAGTACAGCTGGTCTTGAAATCTTTTCGCGAAAAACACCTGTCCCTAATAATTCGTTACTTCACCCACAAAAATAACATCAGTATATCCTCTTCTAGCTCAATTTCTACACTACCCAACAACCTACTCAACATCTGTTCCGCCATTTTGACACATACACTCTTCATTTACATTCAGTTCTCAGTTTTGTAGGAAACCAGACTTAGCTGGACTGACAACTCAATGCAACTTAACAACTTAGAATGTGTACTCAGTTTCAAGTTCTCTTTCAGTTTTCAGATTGAAGGAAACCGAGCATATACAGTGAAAGTTTATATAGGTTGTTCACGATAAAGTGAGCACTTTTTAAGGCCCTCCCAACAGGCATTAACCACTAATAAATATGTTTTATTACAGTCTCAGACATTAACTTTTGAAAGTGGTGAAAGTATACACCGTATTTATTAGCTACATGACAATACTGATATTAAAAAGTCGCTTAAACATAAGAAATAACTTAAAAGAAATATTTGGAAGGGCCTTGAAGAGTGCTCACTTTACCGTGAACGACCTATACACATATATTTATAGTAGATAGGTATGAATGCTTTGCTCTCCTTTGAAGAAGTTTACTCTTTAGGGCTTTAGGTTTTTTCTGGTTGTATTTAGGGCATGTTCTTACGCCCCTTTGCCACGTCCTTGGGACAAGGGCGTCTGTTTGGAAAGTTGTGTCCCTACAGACATGCTACTGCTCTTGCGTTACCACCCGCGGCACCATACGCGAGACTCATATACGCCATTTCTGCTCACGTGGTACCGTCTGTCCGCGTTGCGAACCAACAATGCTTCCCCACCTTGTCGCGCACGCTAGCGGTGCTGACGCCCAGCTGCGCGCGCACCTGCCTCGTCTCGTAGTACGTCCCCCCTTATGACGGGTTGCGTACCTGGCAGGCGACCGAGTGCACCGTTACGAACAGGGCCAGTTTTCTCGCAAACTGTTCTCCTGAGACTGTTACATCAAGGTAACATTATTTGTGCATTAACGTGCTGTACGTACGATTACGACGTCTTAAATAAATACTCGAGGGTTACGCACACATTGGTCGGATATTAATAAACAGCCCCCTAGTGTGTCAATGCAGGGGATGAGAGTACGCCACAACTGTTCGCAGGTTTCAGGTCTTGGTTAAAGAAAACATATTCGCATGATGGCTCTTTCATCTCGTGTAGGTTTCATTATTTTCCGGTAGAGCCATTTTAAATATAGATTTTCAAGGTGGCTACCTCCCATACGTGTTACTGTACATTTTTTCGTATAATATTTTCGATCCTATTTTGCATAGGGAATTACCTCGCAGTGTGTACCTGTAGTTCAGGGCCACACATTTGAATTTAAATAATTAAAACCTCCCAAAAAGGTACTTGTGTTATCCGAATCATTAAAAATAATAACACACACTTATTTGCTTTTTTAGGTACAACGAATAAAATTTTTACAGATTTCATCTCTTTGTTCTTAAAATACCAATCTAAAATACATTCTTCTGAATAAAAATTTGTGTTTATTTTACGACTCGTGAATACCTACAAAAAATATTTTTTCCTTGTATTATTCGGTGTTGCTACTAAAGAAGTGTTTTTAAAAACATTCTCTCTCCGGCGGTAAAAATAAACGAATTAACTTTAGTCAAAATAAATTGCAATTCATTATTTCAACAGTTCTATTTGTAATAAAGTCCTTACCTATTTTGAATAACACAAAAATGTTTTGATCGAAATTATTAAATTATATGATATACAGTACAATGGACTAAAATAATTTAACCAGTGAAACTTAGCTGCTTGAAATAAAAAGCTTTTGTATTTTCCACATTTAGAATCGGATAACATCAGCATTACAATTTTGTTATATATAAGTAAAATTAAAAGATTATCATAATTTTAAGGAGCAGATATTGCAATACTTTCAATACACATTAGATGGCAACTTTTACTGACGCATAGTCTAGCCAAACGTCTATGGAATTCAAACCTATGATAATGAAGAAGAGCAAGAACCGACCTGGACATTAATTGTCTTTGATTTTCCTTTTCGCTTTGCAATATGTTGTCCATTTCCCAACCCTTCTTCTACCAAACAAGTGCCATCCATCCCCAACGTCTGCACCCGGATCTTACAATACTATGAGGCATCAGGCTGAACTTCACAGTACTAAGAACTATATGCACTAGAGCCAACGTCTTTTCTCCATTGGCTGCTACATGAACCTGAATTCGCTCCCGTTCTAACTGAACTGCGCATGATTGGGGAACGCAATTGGGAAGTGTTCATTTATTGGCCCACAGATACTCAAGGCGTGATACGTAAAGTATGGTCCAATGACAAACGTGTTTGTAATTTAACGTGTCCCCAAATAATAAACGCGAATTTTGCATGTCTCTAACTATGACTTTCCAACGCTCCCACTTGTTCTCACCTTATCGCAATCTAAATTCGAATCAGTTGAAAACCACTGATTCACAGCGAAATTCGACACTCGGATCAATGAAAATGGCTCCACTTAGAATCAGTGGAAAACCAGTAATTGTTTCAGTGAACAAAATTCACTGATTGAATTAGTGACGTGAAAAATTTCACTGATTGGATAAGTGACGTCCAACTGCAGCGGCGAATTAATTTTTTTTTCAATTAACCCAAATAATTACGAGAAATAAACATACTATTTACAATGCTCAATTTACCGTAATTTAAAAAAAACAAACAAAAATTTTTCAGGCGTCCGGGATTGAACCCACACAAACTCTCCAATTCGCTTTTTGACCGTTCCTTGCATCTTATATATAATACAATATCTAACTTTAGTAGCACGTTGGCCATTGTACGGAGCGTGTATGACGTTTAAGAGTATGTGAATTTTTGACGTGTAACAAGCTCAAGTTAGCCAACCTGTCCACGAATCTACGGTACAAATGTGCGCGACATGATAACTAAAAATACTCCGCGGAGGAACCTGGGAGTAAACTCCCGACCCCCCGACAAAAAGTCAACCACCCTGCCCCTGAGCTATGAGAGCAGAGCTTCCATCGACTACAAGTAACCACTCTGCCCCTGAGCTATGAGAGCAGAGCTTCCATAGACTACAAGTCAACCACCCTGCCCCTGAGCTATGAGAGCAGAGCTTCCATCGACTACAAGTCAACCACCCTGCCCCTGAGCTATGAGAGCAGAGCTTCCATCGACTACAAGTCAACCACCCTGCCCCTGAGCTATGAGAGCAGAGCTTCCATCGACTACAAGTGAACCACCCTGCCCCTGAGCTATGAGAGCAGAGCTTCCATCGACTACAAGTCAACCACTCTGCCCCTGAGCTATGAGAGCAGAGCTTCCATCGACTACAAGTCAACCACCCTGCCCCTGAGCTATGAGAGCAGAGCTTCCATCGACTACAAGTCAACCACCCTGCCCCTGAGCTAGAGAGCAGGCTTCCATCGACTACAAGTCAACCACCCTGCCCCTGAGCTAGAGAGCAGAGCTTCCATCGACTACAAGTCAACCACCCTGCCCCTGAGCTAGAGAGCAGAGCTTCCACGACTACAAGTCAACCACCCTGCCCCTGAGCTATGAGAGCAGTGCTTCCATCGACTACAAGTCAACCACCCTGCCCCTGAGCTATGAGAGCAGAGCTTCCATCGACTACAAGTCAACCACCCTGCCCCTGAGCTATGAGAGCAGAGCTTCCATCGACTACAAGTCAACCACCCTGCCCCTGAGCTGTGAGAGCAGGCTTCCATCGACTACAAGTCAACCACCCTGCCCCTGAGCTATGAGCAGCAGTGCTTCCATCGACTACAAGTCAACCACCCTGCCCCTGAGCTATGAGAGCAGAGCTTCCATCGACTACAAGTCAACCACCCTGCCCCTGAGCTATGAGAGCAGAGCTTCCATCGACTACAAGTCAACACCTGCCTGAGTAGAGAGCTGAGTTTCACCTCGATACACGTTGCATACGCTTTACACTTGTTAGCAATTTTACACGCTGTTAACTGACCATCAGTCAAAAACAACCTGGAAAACCCGAGTAAAATTACTGATTAATCAGTGGAAAATGTCACTGATTCAATAAGTGAAGGATAACTGCAATTTTTCACCGATTCATTAGTTAAATTCACTAAAGCGGCTTTTGAATCAGTAAAATCGTGTCAACTGATTGGAACAGTGAAAATCTCACTAAGTCAGATTTAGAGTGCAGTGACGAAAAAAAAATCAGGTAATTCGTATCCAGTAGTAAAATAAACAATTTAATTGGTAATATTTTGAGTCAGTAGTGAGGATATAAAAACGCATGTTTATACTATCTCGGTGTTAACGTCACGGATATGAATATCATATATTGTACTACGAATACATGTTCAGGGAAGACATAGGTTATAAAGAAGTGACAGAGGATGTGTTATTTGCATGAAATGAGTGAAAAGGTTGTTTTAGTACGATTTATATACCTCCAGATATGCCATGAATATGCACAGTGATTTGTCGAAAGCGTTCTCTTATTATTAATATTTAAATTACATTTTATTGTAATTTCCCTTGATTCGAGATAATCTGCCATTTAAACGTAATTTAAATGTATATTTTCAATAGAATACTATGCAAAACTTTCATTACTTAAGTTAGTCAATGACTTCCTTATACGTGGCTCGACATGAAAATCGCTATTTGCATACATGAAACGGTATCAAATGAACCCAGGATGATAGGTGATAGTACAAATCAGTGGTGATTAGTCTTCTACGCATATGCAGAGCACATATTCAATATGTGGCAGAGCGTCCTCTTGCAGCTATACAGGCAGTGGTGCTATAGGCTGTTCACGGTAAACTGAGCACTTTTTAAGGCCATGCTAAAAAATCTCTTTCGGCTTATTTGTATATTTTCGGCAATTGTTGATGTAAAAATTTTCATGAAACTAATGAACACAATGTAAACATTTTATTCACTTCAAAAGTTATTGGCTAAGGCTACAATAACATCTGATTCTTTGGTTACTATGCCTTGTGGAAGGGCCTTAGAAAGTACTCACTTTACCTTGAATAGCCTATACGAGGCATTCTATCAAACAGGTGCCGGATAGTGTCCCGAGACATGTACCACCAAGCTTCCTGCAACTATACGTGTTGCTCGAGGCTGTTCGCGGAAAAGTGAGCACTTTACCTTGAATAGCCTATACGAGGCATTCTATCAAACAGGTGGCGGATAGTGTCCCGAGACATGTACCACCAAGCTTCCTGCAACTATACGTGTTGCTTGAGGCTGTTCGCGGAAAAGTGAGCACTTTACCTTGAATAGCCTATACGAGGCATTCTATCAAACAGGTGGCGGATAGTGTCCCGAGACATGTACCACCAAGCTCCCTGCAACTATACGTGTTGCTCGAGGCTGTTCGTGGAAAAGTGAGCACTTTTAAGGCCCTACTCACTTTCCCTTTAAGCGGTTTTTTTTTATCGTTTAATTTTTTTTTTTTAAATTCATATTGCCATGTACGTTATAAACATGGCGTGTATATTCCACCGCTATCGGAAGTTAACGTCTAGGACCAGAGTAAAATATATTTATTTAATATTTTTTCCAAATGAGAGGGATTTCAAAAGTGCTAACTTTGCCGTCAACAGCCTATATGAGAGATGACTCTGGAGCAGGCTACGTAGGACTGCCATGTGAGAAGCAGTCCTCCCACAAATCTCCCCTGGCTCCTCTATATATAGAGACCTGAAGAATTCGCGGATTCATTTTGAGACAAGCTAGAATTCAAAACACGTGTGTTTATATAACTTTAGCCATTGGTCCACACGACGTTTGACATCTACTGGAGAACGCCTTCCACTGTGACAGCAGACAACCAATGTGCAGTTAATATCGGCATATGTGTACGTAAGACTGTAAAGTCTAACCTGCAGGTCATTGAACTCGCGAATTTTTCAGGTATCTTTCTGTATAGTCTACTCGCGGTTTCTTCACACTTTTTTTTAAATCAAATCTTAAAAAATAACCTCATGTATTACGCGTTTAGTTATTTCCTGAATTTGTGACGTATCACAAGCGTTTTATACTTTTTTTTTAAATAAATGTTTTCATTAAATTGAAGTTATAGTTATATTTTATTTATAATTTATTATATTTAATTTGTAATGAATGTGAACAAAAACAGTGAGAGAACATTTGTGTTGTTAACGCCTAGTAAGAAATAGTTCTCATGCAAAATATCTTTACAGCTGAGTGGGCGAATTCGGTGCGTTGTCTTTTGGTCTATTTTTTGTAGACTTAGATAAGCTTAGTTTGCATTATGCGGAGGAATATCTTGGAAGTAAGCCTTTAGCAGTGCTTCCAGAAAAGTGTTATATAACCATGAATGGACTATACCCACTGAGCCCTCTTAAGGGGGAAGTATTTTCTTTGTCATCTTGGATTTGCGTTTTTTTTTCTTTCCGTAACTTAGTTTTCGGAGTTATTATTTAAAAACCAAGCTAGTCAAGGTATGAGGACAATATTCTGAACAGTTATTTCTAAATCCAACTTATTTTTCTTGCATTATTAGCTTCCAGTCTGTAACCGTAATCAAATATTACCTCATTATTTAATAAGGTAAATTTCACATGGGAAAATACCGGTACAGTTAAAAACGTTTAAAATAGAAAAAAAATCGTTACGTAGACCTCAATTTTCATTACGAAGATTTGTAAGAAATATTGAAGGTGGAATAGTTACTATAGGCTGTTCACGGTAAAACGAGCACTTTTGAAAGCCCTACTTGAGATCTACTTGTATGCCCGTTGTCTACTCTTCCGCCTGATATAAATTTAACATTGCCTTGTACCACATCACTTTATTCATGCGTCGGTCAAGCGAAACTGTAAACTTGTTAGAAAAGGAGAATTACACAAATCTGCACATTTTTACAGTTAGGTGCATTAGAAAAAAAAACAGAAGGCGAAATAAATAATTTAAATCATTAAAAATAGTTACCTAACACTTGTTGTTAGCCGTTAAGACATGAAACTACTTTCCTTCCATCGTTACCAACTTTACTGGGCAAATGTCACACAGTGCGCCCGCAAAAATATATACAGGCAGGGGCAGTGACTTTTTCTAAGGTTAGTTTAAAAAATACGAATTTTATCACGAACAGCCTTTACCCCTTTAATCCTTTTATGAGTATGCACATATATACTCGGGCAACGTTTATTTGGAAATGTATTTGCTCTTGAGAACAAATCTTACACTTCCATGGTTTTGGTGTTTCGCTGGACCCTGTGGGAAACTAAGTGTAAAAGATTACAACTAGCTAGCATTAAGATTCATAAAAATAAAACTATTAGTTTTAGTAATTTCTCGAATGAACACGATGGACTGTGAAACATTTTACACCTGCCACGACAAATTGGTTGGCACGTAGTCAACAAGCGACTCCATTGGCCGATGAACATACAATAATGGGGGGGGGGGGGGTAGGAAAAATTCGCGAGTTCAATTTGTAGGTTACACTCCACAGCCATGTGTATACTCGAGACTCAGATGTTTGTTCATTGGCTGCTGCCCCATAGAGTAGCCAGTGTTACTTCACACCTGGCAGTACGGCACTCGCTACTTGTCGTCCAGGGCGTGTCTAATAAACTGCGATCCAATTGCAAAGTCAACTTCAGCGTACACTTGTTTAACATCTACCGTGACCTGAAATGAACTCGCGAAATGTTACCATCCCTAAGTCAATAATAAACATCGCGGAATATTGTAATCGTGTTCGACGTAGCCAGGGCCAACAGGAAGAGGGCAAGTATAAATACAGAGGCCAACACAACTCGTATTGGTGTAGTGGAGAATATAGGCACCTCATTTCAACCTTGTCTTCAGTGACAGTGGATCTGTGCCTTCCTAGAGGGTTAAGGGGGTAGTATCCACTCCATCTTAGAATTGTCTTACAAATCTTCGTATTGAAAATGTATGACCAGGAATAAAAAATTAAAGCTAGACATCACATAGACGACTAATTAAGGATTTTTTTTTTTTATTTCTGGGGTTTCAAATATGCCTGAATTTTCCCGCGTGGGACTGATATTATTAAATAATTAGCTAATGTTTGATTACGATTACAGATGTGAAACTAATCATGTAAGAAAATAAGCGGGATTCCGAAATAACTGTTTAAATGTTACCTGTGCCTTGACTAGCTTAGTTTTTAAATATTGACTCCGAAAATTAAGTTGAGGAGAATACGTAAATCCAAGATTGCAAGAATACTTCCTCCTTGATGTCTACCTCGGGTATCTCCGGAGAGGGTTCGTATTCCTCGTGGTGTGTTGGGTTGTCCGGGGAGGGGGGGGGGTGAGGGGGTGTTGAGGCAGGCATGCGGTTGGAGGTAGTGTAGAGAGAGAGAATGTTTCTCGGCGTGAGTCATCGGACGCCGGAGAGGTAGGTACCGCCAGCCATTCACGATGGCTCGCGCGCCGCAGAAAAGCGCCGTCCAGGAATAGCCTGGGGTGGCAGGCGCTGAGCGCCCATGGCGAAATGCTCAGTGTCGGCGGCCAAGCCAGCTCACGACAAATCTCGAATGCATAGGTCGGGTTTTCGAAATGTGGACCCTACATCATTTAAAATATTGTACTTTAATTGGGGGCTTCTTTTGAATGAACTGTGTTTGCGTGATAAGTTTTAGTTGCTGGTGGGAGACAAAGGGTCACAATGACAGCTCCCTGTGGCCCCGTGTTAACCGGGCTAGTGTCATCTCGTCCTTCTGCGGGTATTCCCAAGCATATTTAAACATATACGATAAATGCCTGTATTATTTTTATTGCTGTGTGGTTTTGATAGTAATGTTAAAAGAAAAATTAATATTGGAATTATAATAAGTTTTAATATAGCTTTTCCTTAGCAGTGAAATACAACTATTTTGGTAACTAGAATAATTTTATTGATTTTCTAATGTTTATTATCTATTAATTTTAGTATATTAATTACATTTTATGACCCGGAGGGCGATAGCTATGAAGTTCTTACTACTAATTACTATATAAGTGGACCCTGCATCACTCTACTGTATATCATCTTTATTCTCTGTCCAAAATTTGTCTACTAGCCTACTTCTTATGTTTCATCCACCATGATACTGAATTGATACAAGCTATTTTTATTAAAGAGTCGCTTAGGTGGTTCTTCCATGGAAAGCCAGCAGTGTGGCAATGGGTCTCCGAGAGTAAGGGCTGTGGCGCCGTGATGTCATAGGAGCGGCAGGGGCAAGGATAGTAAAGATGGCAGCCCCCAAAAACCAACACAAGACCCTACCCCCCCCCCCCCCACACCAAACACCGCGCCAACACATCATAAACCTCGCGGGCTATCCCGTGAGTGAGTGAATACATTTAGGCGGCTCTTAAGGATGTTTCATATAGGCTGTTCACGGTGAAATGAGCACTTTTGAAAGCCCTGCTTAAGATCTACTTGTATACACGTTGTGTGTTCTTCCACCTTATGTAAAATTAACATTGCGATGGGCCTCATCACTTTACTCATGCGTCGGTCAAGTGAAACTGTGAAATTATAACAAAAGTAAATATTGTACAAACGTACTCATTTCTACACTTCGGTGTATTAAAAAATACAGAATGTGAAACAAATAATTTAAGTTATCACAAAATGATTACCTAACACTTTTTGTTCGATGTTAGTATATGGAACTACTTCCCCCTCCATCGTTACCAACTTTACTGGACACATGTCACTCATTGCGCCCGTTAGAGTAAGCCCCCCTATATGCAGCTAGGGGCAGTGATTTTACCCTAAGGTTGATTTCAAAAGTGCTCACTATATCATGAACAACCTTTACCAAAAAATAATTATTGCATATTTGTATCAAATACTGTCCGACTTTTATGCATTGCACGGGATACCATTTTCCTGAAAAAAAATTTTTTACACTTTCATTTAATATTTTGCTGTAGCTGTAATAACAAATACTATAGACTGTTTACGGTAAAGTGAGCACTTTTGAAAGCCCTCTCATTTTGAATAAGAGTCAATAAATATATTTTATTTCATCCTTAGACGTTAAATTCCGAGATGTGGTGGAATACACACACTGTGTTTATTACTTACATGGCAATATTTTGTTTAAAAAGGCGGTTGAAAAATAAAAAAATGTCTGAAATAAAAAAGTAACTAGGACCTCAAAAGTGCTCAGTTTACCGTGAACAGCATATAACAAAGTTTTACAAATGAAAAAAAATTAAAATGTAAACTAATGCCGTAGGCTACCGTGCGACACATATGTAGTCACCAGATAAGAGGCGGCACGTAAGAAAAACATGTTCAATATAAAAAAGGTTTGCATATATTTAATATTTTTAATGCATTGCTTGTTATGTGGCGATTACATACCAAGTAGTAGCCTACCCCACTAGTTTACATTGTAATATTTTCATTTGCACAACTCACGTAGAATTTGGCTGCAGCAAAACAGAAAAAAAAACTGGATTTGACTTTTTTTTTTATATGTTCGGTACTACTATAAAATAATTAATTTTTGTTATCAAACACCCTTAACAACGGGGTCTCGAGAGCCGATGAGTATGGAGCAAAGCTGGGATGAAAGGGCGAGTGAAACGGAAGATCCCGGAGAAGGCCCGCGGACCAGCGGCATCGCCCGGCACGATTCCCAGATGCGAAAATCCGGACTGCGACCCCTCCGGGAATCGAACCCGGTTCGCCTTGATGGGAGGCGAGTAGTCTAGCCACCAAACCACCACGGCCCCGGGCTATCCCGACTCGCAGCCAACTACCCGGTAGCCACATAGCTCAGTGCCGCATTCCTTCGAATTTTTTTTTAATTCGACACATTTGATCGAATAGTGTTGAATGTGTTTAAAAATTTGCCACGCTGAGATATTTTTTGCCTAAGGAGATCTGGTCCGAATTTTAATTTCAAGAATTATTCTCAAAGTGAGTGACTGCTGTTGTGTTTCCACGCAGTTCACAATGTTGGGAATAATTTACAGTTTTTTTTAATACCAAATTTAAATTTTATTTATCAGATACATTTCTTGCACAATGAAGTTTAATGCCTTCGAGTTCTTAATACTATTGTGACAAAATCACTCAGAATAAAGCTTGGCCCACAACCATCCGTAGCTTCCGCCAAGCGCCCGTCTATCAGCCTGTCATCTGTCGATTTTTTTCGCCCGTCAATTGAAAGCGACTCACGACAATCCGTCGTGCCAGGAAATGTTCAGTGTTACCACCCAACAACACGAACTTTCTCGCGCAGAGACGAATGTTTTTAATGTACGTAACAAATATATTCTCTTTCCCTAACAAAATTTATCAGCATTTCCTCTGTAAATCCACAAGTATTCTTCAGTTCAATTCAAACGTGAAACGTAAAAAAGTAAACAACTTCACTGCCATGAGTATTTAAAAAGAAAAATGTCCAGACAAATACACAAGTGACTGTTTTTCCGACAGCCACGTTCAAGGGAAGATATTGCAAGGTGGTGGCCCATCCGTCGGTCAGTCGAAAGTTAAAGTCTGAGATATATCTGACGGATTGACGGATAGAAAAAAAGCTGCCTTGCGATTGGTTGAAGATCATGCGACCGCCGACGTATGAAATGAATGGTTGTGAGTCCAGCTTAACAGTCATAATCAGAGAGCTTCTATATACATTAATCATGTCAATAACCTCATTACATTTCCAGCAACTGTTCGCCATTTTAATGATTCTTGGCGTCAGAAACAACTTTTTTTTTTTTTTTTTTCCCCCCATACAATTCTGGCTAGCTGAACGCGTAAAACACGAAAAAAATTGTTTTAGAACTCGTCGAGTTTTCAAAATATTTCCTGGAAACTAGAGTCATCCATCTTTTTTCAGACATGCATGGCGGCGATAATGACGTTTCGGTGACGTCAGAACCATCAAATTGTATATGACAAACTTTATTTGAAACAGTTTCGGCGGAAACAAATTTGTTCGTATGGCATGGACTTTGGGGCTGGTTCACAATAAGGAAAGCATAGGCGCATACCATGCCGGTAGGACATAACAATAGAACATTCCCACGAACACAAACCTCGTGCGGAAATTGATTCGCAATCGAATACTATATTTTATATAGCCAGTGAAATTTCCCGACGATTCTGGCATCTGCTGGTAGTGTTTCGTAACGGACCCTGATATCATGGTTTAAAATATGCTGAGATTTTACTTCCCTTTAAAATGCTTACTTTTGCGACCGTAATTATGTGGGTAACATTTCTAAATTTCTGCTAGTAAACTGTGACCTGTTCTCTCCTATAATTTTATATCTTGCGGGATTTATTCATTTCCGCAGCACACGTTCCCTTCAAATTAAATAAATAACTTCGTAGGAAATGTTATAATAATCTTCTCTGATTGGCTGTTGCCCGATGTCCCTGCGTAAGAAATGAAATATAAGCATTTGCTTTGTGCGCTGCTGTGCGCGAGGAACTTCAATGCACACAGACCTTCATGCGGTTGAATGGGAAACAACGAGGTGGTTTCGTGGTCCTGCTCACCACTTTGTTATGAACACGCGGTGACCGGGTATCCAGCGTTCGCAATTGTTGACTCACGGAGTTGATGGTTGTCGCCCTTCGTTCTGAATTCAGCGTTTCTCTAGTTGCATTCGCAACTTGCATCGCCATATTCTTGCCTTTCAATGTTCAAAATGGATGGATATTCGATAGTTCAAAATGGAGGTTGCGCCTTATTTCGGGCGAAAGTTGGGAAGTTTTGGTGAAATGCGTCGGAGGTGAGTGTTGAAAACGGGGATTGCCTCAACCTGCACGCATGATATTTCGGGTGAAGTTTTAATACACGTTTTTCTTCGTCGTAACTCGAGAGCTGCATTTCTGCCGTGTAAATGGTTATTGTTTTCAGGGTGAGAAGTGCGTGTCATTCTCTGCATCTAAACACATTAACACGTCCGTACAGCCCATGTTTATTTCCGACACGATTACAGCGATTGCGCAGTTTTGAAATTCCATCCGGCCGAGGTTCGCCATCTGTGTTTGCAACAAGCATTTTCGCGATGTGAACATTTCGTTTATGGACGTTGGTGACCAGCCCTCTTAACATTTCGACCGCGAAAATACGCCTTATAGGTTCGAAAACATGACGGTTTTATTCTCGCGCCAACGTTCTAGGCGCTATCGTTGCTGCTGTACTTCCAATTGCGAACCGAGCTTAAAACGCTGGACTCGACGACAGTCAAATGGTTCGGGGCCCACCGCAGTTTAGCCCTTCGGCTTCGTACCTGGATTTGAATCGCAAGTAGTGAAGTTTAAAAGAGTTAAGAGAAACGTAGTGAGACACGCGAAAGAATTGAGTTAGAATTAAAGTGGCTTCCGATCGAGCTCTGCATCTGACCATGCAGTATACAGAACTCACATTGTTCACGATAAAATGAGCACTTTTGAAAGCCCTACTAAAGATCTACTTGTATGCACGTTTTGTATTCTTCCGCCTTATGTAAAATTAACATTGCCACGAGTCTCACCATTTTATTCATGCATCGGTCAAGTGAAACCATGAAATTTTTAGAAAAGTAAATATTTTACAAATCTGCTCATTTTTACACTTCGGTGTATAAAAAAACATAAAGCGAAAGAGATAATTATTTAAGTTATCACAAATTATTACCTAGAACTTTTTATTTCACGTTAAGATATTGAACTACTTTACATCCATGGTAACCAATTCTACTGGGCGCATGTCACTTGGCGAGCCCGTTAATTATATGCAGGCAGGGCAGTAACTTTTTCCTAAGGTTGATTTCAAAAGAGCTCACTTTATCATGAATAGCCTTTAAAAAGTAGCACACGTGCTAATAAAATTTTCAGAAAAGTACGATTTATGTTGCAAATGGAAACAGAAAGCATTTATTTTGCAGCACTGTGAGAAATGCTGCAATTTACTCACTGAAACGTTAAAATAAATAAATTGATAACAGTGTGTTTATAATAAAAATATAAGCCTGCTTCTATTTTGGATGCTTTATAAAACAGAGATTACAAGAAAACCTATGTCAAGTTGTATAGAGGCCACGGTGGCTGAGCGGTTAGACTGCTCGCCTCCTATCATGGCGAACAGGTTTCAATCCCCGGCCGAGTCACTCCGGATTTTCGCAAATGGGAATCGTGCCGGACGATGCTGCTGGTCGACGGGTTTTCTCGGGGATATCCCGTTCCCCCGCCCTTGCATTCCAGCATTGCTTCATTCTCACCTCATTTTACCCTCACCGGCTTTCAAGACTTCGTTGTTAAGAGCTGCCAAGATATCGTAATTCAACTGGGGTTTTTAAAAATATAATGCAGTTATGTTCATAAAATCCTTAATAACTAATTTTATGTATATGTAATTCAGTTATAAATATTAATACTTCCGGGATTGAAAAATATTTGTTAAAAATTTTTCTCCGTTTAAAATAATATGCATATTAATAATAAATCGTCTTTATTTGGCGCAGTTAAGGCTTAAGGCATATCTGCCTTCTCTTACACTGAAGCATTTTTATAATTTACACTTGCTTATTATGGCTTAGAATTTAAAAAAATGACAGTGCTTACAAATTAACAAACACTGCAGAAAATCAGTAATCGTTACTAGACATCGATGGAACAGGTAATTAAAATACTAAACGGTAAAATGCATATCAAAGAACTGAAAAATCTTAAAATTTAAGTAGTGATTATTAAGTTTAAACAAGTCCATAAAACACTGATAAACGGTCAGGTATTAGGCCATAATATTTACCACATACACGTAATAATAAAATTTGCACAAACGCATAAATGCACAACTGGCCCACATACATACACACTTAACTATAGGTCCCTGTAAATAAATTGATAAAATAGACCACTAGTTAGTTACAAAAACAAAATTGCAAGTACTGAGGCCCCGTATAATTAAATTGCCTATGACAGACACTGACAATTATAATAATCAGTAAACAGACACTTTAAGTACGAAAAGCGTCTAGAAATCTACGTACACAAGGGTACCGAACAAAATAATGATAAAAAAAAAAAAGTTAACAGTTAAAACTAGAATCAGTCACACAACCACTCATTCAACCATACATTCAAAATGTTCCCCTTTACGGGTCACGCTGGCGCATACGTACGTATGCTAAGTGTGAATATAAATGCGTGCATTTATGTATGCGGCATTCAACTTTTATTCGTACGTACGCTACTCGGAGATTGTGAATCCATCTTTAAAGAACACTCCCAAGTTATAATATCGACGAAATTACTTAATAGTTTTCTTACCAGTAAACATCATAGGCCTCGTGTATTTACTTTTTTTTTTTTTTTTTTTTTCTAATAGCCTCAGCCAAAAAAACACGAATGAAGTTTTCAAAGTGGCGCGACAGCTTGGCTACTTTCATTTTTTTCATGTTGGCAGCCTTAGAACGCAGTTGGCAACAATGCCGTCACCTGTTCAGTAGTTATATCAACAGTGCCAAGACGGACTCCGGGAGGCACCGACTTTTTTTCTCTTCCAAGAGGAAAGAGATCTTGGAATAATTACTAAAATATTCCTGCTCTGGAATTTCTGACCTCATTAATACGGTACATAATTTACTGGCACAGCCGCAGATTTATTGTGACGTTATATTCCCTTCAGTCTTTCGTTGTTTACTTATGAAATGTCTCGGCTTCTGTGCCATTGCCAAGTCGGATATGGTCGTTCTTGTTTCTTTACACTAAAATATATATATGAAGACAGCTTGGACGCTGTCTTAGTACCCAACCAACCTGGGTAACTAATCAGAGTGTTATAAAATAATTCTGAAATGCCACTAGAATGACGGACCTACAAACACTATAATGTATGAGTGCTCCAAGAATTCACAACTGAATGAAGATCTGCAACTACTGCGATTTCTGTAGCTATTACCAAATCGCAACGATTCGCATACAATGCACTTACTAACACAACGGTACACCCGTGTACAGGTTGCTCACAGTAAAGTGAGCACTTTTGAGGACCTAGTTATTTTTTCTTTCAGTAATTGTTTATCCATCAACTACCTTTTTAAATAAATATTGCCATGTAAGTAATAAACACCGTGAGCAGATTACACCGCACTCGGGAATTAACATCTAAGACTACAAAAAAAAATATATATATAGACTATTATTTCAAATGAGAGGACTTTCAAAAGTGCTCACTTTACCGCGAATAGCCTACAGAGTGTGAAGGGGACGTAGCGGCGGTGGGGTGGGAGAGTAGTGCATGTGCTTAATATAGAATATTCACGGTAAAATGAACACTTTTGAAAAACCCTTCTTAATATCTACTTGTATACAAGTCGTGTACTCTTCCGCATTATGTAAAGTTAACGTTACCATTGGCCTCATCACTTCATTCATCCGTCGGTCAGGCAAAACTGTGAAATCATTACATACGGAAAATTGCACAAATTTGCACATTTTTACACTTCGGCACACTAGAAACAAAACAGAAAGCGAAAGAAATAATTTAAGTCGTTATAAATGGTCGCCTAACACTTTTTATTTGACGTCAAGATATGGAACTACTTTCCCTCCATCGTTACCAACTTTACTGGGCGCATGCAACTCGGTGCGCCCGTTAAAATACAAGCAGGCAGGGGGCAGTGACTTTTTATAAGGTTGATTTCAAAAGTGCTCATTTTATCGTGAACAGCCTTTAGTAATAAAACTTGCCACATAGCTTTGCTTTACTCAAAACTGGAGAAATAATTAATCTGAAAATTGTACTCTACTAACATGCATAGGCAAGGAATTCAATATCAAGTTGTATGTGGTTAAAATATAGAGAAAAAAATTTTACTGAAATTCCAACATGGCGGAACGAAAACGTTCTAAAAATTTCTATTGACGCCTTTGCTTTGCAAATTAATTTTGTAGCATATTATTTGAAAGTGGGTTTAAAGCGATGAAAATCTCGAATTTCTAAGTTCTCGTCGATCCTGCATGACGACGCGTCACTCTAGATGCGTAGAGACCATTAGGTGAGCGGCTGCCCTATAGTAAGCGCTCGGGCTTATAGGCTGTTCACGGTAAAGTGAGCACTTTTGAAATCAAACCTTGAAAAACGTCACTGCCCTTACCGGCGTATATTTCAAACCGGCACACTGACAGTCATGGCGCCCAGTAAAGTTGTCTACGACGGAAGACAAAATAGTTCTATGGCTTGACGTCAAATTAAAACTATAAACATTCGTGAATATTAGAATATCTTATTTTTCTTTCTGATTTTTAATGCGTATAGGTGCAAGAATTATAACATTTTAAAAAATATTTACGATTCTAATAGTTTCACATTTCTCCCTGACCGATTCATGAGTAAAGTGATCAGGTCGATATGACAGAGATATTGTTACATTTGTTGGAAGAATACACAATGTGCATACAAGTAGATTTTAGCAGGGCTTCCTAAAGTGCTCATTTTACCGTGAATAACCTATATGTTGCTATACCACAGTTATTTGTATAATGTATTCGTGTTTTCTTCACACTTTTGGAATAAAACCTTTGAGAAATCACCCCATGTATGCCTTGTTTAGTTATTTCCTAAATATGCCATTATTCGCAAACGTTTTATGCATCTGTTAATATGAAAGTATCTTATTTTTCGTTAAATTGAAATTTTGTCTGTATTTTTATTTATAAATTATAATAATTCATGTTTAATTAATACGATGGGAAACAGTGAGAAAACATGTGTGTTGGTAGCGCCTAGTAAGAAATAGTTCTCATGCAAAATGTCATTACAACTGAGTGCGCACGAATTTTGTGCACTGTCCTTTGCAGTAATTTTCTAGACTTGGCTAAGCTTTGTTTATGTGAGGCGGAGGAATATCCTGGAAGTAGAACTTTAGCAGGGCTTCAGAAAAAGTGTGAAGTAACCGTAAATGGATTATAACTTAAACATAGCCGCGGGAGTTCTAGCCGTCCTCACTGAACTATTTCGCGGGCAACGTCCATACGGGCCTTCTTCTTCTACTTCAGCTTGCCACGTGTGTAGACGGCCTGTAATTTAGAGGGCGAACTCAAATGATTAATAAGAAACTATAATAATAAAATTAGTCACCCAAGGCTCAGCTCGCGCGAGCTGGCTGCCTAACGTCGGCAACAATATGGCTACTTCTTAAAACTATTTTCCAAAACTGACCAATCACGAGAGGGCTAGTTCAAGCTCATTCGTGATGTCTCTAAAAACTTTGGTAATTGCCTAAGCAGGTCAGAGTTATGATTGGCCATCTCTATAAAACACGCTTAATGCAAGACTGGAAGGCCATCTAAATATGTGGCCGAAACAAAATACAGTTGAAAAAATGAGTAAAATTTATCGGCTCGGACAAATAATGTCTTTAAGAAAATAAAAATTGTCATTAAAACAACTTAGGCTACATGAATAATATTATGACCGATAAACAAAAAAATTCACATATAAAATTTTCCGTTCAGGCTCAACATGTGACGTTACAAAATTTCATAGAAATAATCACAAACATGGGGTTTACTCTAATACAGTTTCAACAAACATGTCGTGGTAAATAACGAGCCTTTAGCTTATTCTGTAAAGCAGTTTTGCTAGTGGAATCTTACACTTGCATAATTGCAAAACGGGGCGCTTGTGTGTACACGTAAAATTGTAAACAGGTAGTCGCTATTATTCGATATAGCGACACAGTAAAGGAAAGAGTCAAAGGCACGGACAAAATCAATTCCACCAGAGGTCAGGTTCATTCGAAACTGATATGGCTGTCGTAGAACAGGAATCGTGGAACAATAACGGGCTGGTCCGGCGCAAAAGGAAATGCGAACAAAATCCGCTGAGCCCACAACGAACTTGATCTGCTGATAAAGGCTGATCACGATAAAGTGAGCACTTTTGAAATAAACCTCAGAAAAAAATCACTGCTTGTACCTGCGCAATTTTTTTAATTTTATTTTAAAGGGCGCACTGTGAGACAAGTGTCTAGTAAAGTTGGTAACGACGGAGAGAAAGTAGTTTCATACCTTGACGTCGATTAAAAGTGTTAGGACAACCCATTGTGATAAATTTAATTATTTCAATCTCCGCCAGTTCGTTTTTTTTTTTACTGCATCGAAGTGTAAAGACGAGAAGATTAGTAAAATATTAAGTTATCCAATAATTCCACAGTTTGACTTAACTGGCGCATGAATAAAGTGACGAGATCCACGTCAATGTCAATTTTACATAAGGCAGAAGAATTTACAAAGTGCATGCAAGTAGATCTTAAGCAGTGCTTCCAAAAGTGGTTAGTTTACCGTGAACAGCATATAACCATAAAATGGCTGTCTTATAAACGTCTTAATTAAGATGCAAGGAATATAATTTAGTAAATTGTGTTTGGAACACAATGTAATGACTGGATTTATGTTGCAAATATCTGACAATTCAATAGAGGTCAGAGCTCCCTACTTCAAAGACTGAGCTGATAAGTTTGTATATCCTTAAAAAATTTTCACGAATTTTTGGTGCTTGTGATTGTGGTTTTCCGCTTTTGTAATGTTCTAAATTTTAAATGCCCATTTTTTCTTGAACTATGTTAGTATTTTTGAAAAAATTTTTATGTCCTGTCTGATTTAGAAAACTTAGTCCATTTTGATGTGCATTTCCATGTGTGTGTGTGTGTGGTGTGTGTGTGTTATATATATATATATGTATATATATATTATAGTGTATATATATATATTTATATATATATATATATATATATAGCAAAAAATGTTGTCAAACTGAAATACAACACAGTACTAAGAAATATTGATCTAATTAAAAGTATATAAAATACCTTCTTTGTTTAATAAATGTTTATATAATATTTGAAAAGGAAATAAAATGCGAAAATATCAAGAAGTAAGTTCTCGTGGATGTTTTTCGTTTGAGTGGTAAATATGTTTTAGTTAATTTTTTTATTATAATATAAGAAACAAAATTCAGAAAGCATAGTTAACCAAATCGAGTAAATGAGTTGAGTTGAGAGATTTTGGCGCCTCTTAAAAACAAAGTGTTGAGATCCAATGAGGGTGAAATGAGGTGAAAATGGAACAGCGCCAGAATACAAGGGCGGGGAAACGGGAAATCCCCGAGAAAACCCACCGACCAGCGGCATCGTCCGGCACGATTCCCACTTGCGAAAATCCGGGAGTGGCCCAACCGGGGATCGAAAACGGTTCGCCATGGTGGGAGGCGAGCAGTCTAACCGCTCAGCCACCGCGGCCCCGAAAGCAAGTAAAACTTTTAAAGGAACTAGATATATTAACTTAGTTTCAGCACATAAATAACACAAAATAAGTATTTTCAGATGTGTAAGAAATGCTACTATTAAAATACGAACAATTGTACGAAAAAATTTGGAATTAAAACTTAAACCAGGAATATAAAGGAAGAAGAAGAAGAAGAAGAATAAGAAGAAGGAGAAGAGAGAAAATCAAATATTAAAACATTAATAGTTAAATTTCGGCTTTCATAATTGTTCATAAATCCCAAACCTTTAATTTGCTTTATAAATTGAAGCCAAAAATGTCGAAACGAAAGTCACGTGAATGAAACGATTAATATTAAAACATTAACATAATTAATGATGCAAAGATACGTGTTATATATTAAAAAGTAATGTCATTGTTATTAATAGCAAATAATGTTACATAGAACAAAAATGATAAAATAATTAGTAAAAATACCTTTATATATTTACGTTATCGTGGTATTAAAATATGCTGTAAAGTTGAACCATTTCTTCGAGCAAATATTTTTTTTTCTCTAGTTGCCATTTCAAAAACATGGGAGTAGGAACATTAACAAAGATAGTTCGTGGCTCAGCACTTTTAAGTAAACCTTTGAAAAAAAAAACCTCTATCACTAACTACATACATTTTAAAAGGCACGATAATTGACGTCCTTCCATTAAATTTGCCAACGCTAGAGTACTGGTAGTTCCTTGTCATAATTTTGTATGAAAGGGTAGTGTCGAGATTCGTCTCGCAGACACACTGAATTGTCTCAATTTGATTATTTCAGTTCCTGTAATTCAAACAGAAGTAAGAGTTGGCATATTTGTAACATGTTTACGAGCTTTTCAACTTCGCAATTTGCCCACATTCGTGTCATGAACAAACTCTTCAGGCCCGCGGCAATGTTAATTTTAATTTATGACGGAAGCATAAAAATCAGGAGGAAAATATATTTCACGTAGGAGTTAGAAATATGTGCTAGCAAAGTAATTAAAAGAGAAAGAAAAAAATAATGTTTTCACGTATATAAACATTAAACAAGAGAAAATGTTTAGTTTTTTGTAGTTATATATGCACTTTACCTACCAGAAGAAGATATTCAGAGATTATATCAATACACTTTACTGAAGCTCTGCCTACTAAAGTTCTACTTCAAGGATATCCCTTCGCCTCATGGAACCGAAGCTTAACAGAGTCTATAAAATTACATGAAAGGACAAAGCACAAAATTCGTACGCACTTAGTTGTAATAACATTTTGCATGAGAACTATTTCTTACTAGGTGATACCAACATCTACGTT
Source organism: Dryococelus australis (assembly GCA_029891345.1). Classification (NCBI taxonomy): domain Eukaryota; kingdom Metazoa; phylum Arthropoda; class Insecta; order Phasmatodea; family Phasmatidae; genus Dryococelus; species Dryococelus australis. Next base: position 361,011,932 of record CM056993.1, read on the forward strand.
TTCGTAATGTTTTTTATTAATATTTATAATAGATGAAGTATATTAATTTATAAATAAATATATCGTAAAACTTTAACTCAACGAAAATCGATGCACCTTTTAAAAGAGATACAAAACGCTTGTGACACATGGAATATTTAGGAAATAACTGAACACGTCATACATGGGATGATTTTTCAAAAGTTCGATTTTAAAAATGTGAAGAAGCCATGAACTGACTATAGTTATATATAACATAAAATATCAACAGAACAAATATTTGATATGAAGTTCTACATAGTAAAAACAAACATGGTTAATAAATTCCAGTATTGAGCAGAAAATTAAATAGGTACTGTTTACATAACAATTTGTAGAATATGTGAAATTTTACGCAAACAAAATAACTAATGAGCTTACCAAAATATGCATATTCTGAACATGAAAATTATAACAGACAGAAGTTTTGACGGCTGTTAATACCTATAGGCCGTTCACGGTAAAATGAGAACTTTCGAAAGACCTGCTTAAGATCTGAGTTGTATACACGTTGTGTATTCCTCCGCCTTATGTAAAACTAACAGTGCTATGGGCCTTATCACTTTATTCATCCGTCGGTCAAATGAAACGGTGAAATTATTAACAATGTAGACACTTTACTAATATGCTCATTTTACACTTCGATGCATTAAAAAAACAGAAAACGAAAGAAATAATTTTAAGGTATCGCAAATGGTTACCTAACACTATTTATTCGACGTTAAGATATGGAACTACTTTCCATTAATCTTTACTAACTTTACTTGGTGAATATCACTCAGTGCGCCCATTAAAATGTGTGCACGCAGGGGCAGTGACTTTTTTCTTAAGGTTGATTTCAAAAGTGATCACTTTATCGTGAACAGCTTTTAAAATATTCAGCGGTAAAGGGATGAAACGATGCGAGAAATGAGCAGCGAGGGAATGCAATTATGGGGGAAATAGGAGTACTGCGAGTAAACCCCCCGCTGGTGACAAAGTTCACCACGGTTATCAAAAGCAAAAATCTGGAGGCGGGTTGTCTGTCCTACGCAAATGCAGTAAAAAAAATTAACATAATCGGAATAGTCGATTATTGCAATAATTTGCCACAGCTTTTATAGTGTTGGACTGGCCGAGTGAAATAACTGGGTTTCAGAAGTTATATGATTTGACAGGCTGTTCACGGTAAAGTGAGCACTTTTTAAGGCCCCGCCCAACAGGCAGCAATAATTAATAAATATGTTTTATTGCAGATTCAGACGTTAATTTTTGAGTATGGTGGCTTGAATGACTGTGTACACTAGTCGCATGGTAATGTTTACATAGAAAAGTAGTAGAAAACTAGATATTGGCTGAAAGTAAAAATTTAACAGGGTTAAATAGTGCTCAGTTTACCGTAAATAGCCTATAGCCGCGTTACGATTATAACACAGGAAGCGAAGCCGGGTAAGACAGGAATGTGGCCGACTTCTCTCATTAAAACAATGTTCATAAACAACGGGGACTGTGGCGCAGTGAATGAAAACTCAGGAATCTGCAGAAGTACCTAGAATACTCGGGTCTGGCCGATACAGTGAGGTCGAGAAGAGTTTCATCAACATGAAACATCAGTAACTCCGCCCAGTCTACAAGGGAGAGCCAACGGGATTCGAGGATAACGAAGATGGGTGCGAACGAGTAGGGTGTTGGCACACGGCGGCTAAGGGCCGGACTGTCAGTCGGCGTCGACCCTCCCTGAACGGCGATCTCGGAGCGGCGATTGGGAGTAGGTGTCTTCACGCTAGTGCCAGAGAGCGCGCCCGGAGCGCCTTATCCCCTTGTTATCCCTTATTTGATCGACCTTGACCCTACCTCGATCCCAACCCCCTTCAGCCACATCACACTGTGTATATTGTAACTTAGTCTCAGGAAATATCCTCTAGACTTAATCAGTGAAGTTTATTCAATAGTCCCTTGGCTGTCATTCTTGATCTGCCCTACTTGTTCCTATTGAATTATACGCCGCTTAAGGGAGTGTAGAACAGCCGTGTCTCTCCTACCTTCCATTATATCACTTGTGGATAAAAACAATTTTTTTTGCCTATTTTTGCCCAGGTCACATTTCTACAAAAAGTTATTTTTGTCAAATTTCTAACACCCTGAAAACTGCGGGTGGAATAAGATTTATAGACTCCACAAAAACAGCAAAAACATACATTTACCCCTCTTTGCTCTCTTGTAGCATGGTTTTTCCTGTTGGTGCAAGGGATATTGTGAAAGACAGCTGATACTGGCCTTAAATTACAAGTTAACACTTTTCCCTTCGCACAATAAATATTATTGCAAGTTTTAAAATTGCCACACTTTTATCCAATGTATATAAATAATGGTTTATAAAATAATTTTCATTTACTAGTTGTCAAAAATGCTTTTAAATTGATATTCCTGCACTACCAGAATGGTTTGACAAATATTCTAGTTTTGACAAGGACACGTGTAATTTAAAACAGTATTTATAGTTGCATTTAAGTTTGTATATAGTAATTAAGCTAAGTCTTCATACCCTTTCAAAAAGTTTGGATAAATTATATTAAGAAAATTTTCAGAGCAGTTCGAAGACTTAACAATCGCTTTGAAAATGAGTTTAACCAGTGTGATTATATCGATAACTTGGAGAAAATCTGAGTATACAGTATAATCAAGGAAATACATTTCTTAGTAAACTAGATGAAAAAACAAAAAAACATATCAACTTAGAGAAAAATCAAGCATCCGAAATTTAGATCACCATTATCCATTTTTAAAGGCTGGTGTTTTATTATTAGTCGGTGAATTAAATATTTCAACGAAATTTCTATAAATGTGTAGTATGGATTAACTTCTGGGTTTTACAGCACTTGGATCGACTTGATATTCTAAGTTAAAAATACTTATCAACACTTATAAGCACTACATGGTTATGAAATGGTTTTAATACTTGAAAATATATTAAGCGTAGTATCACAGTGTTATTAGATTTGCCGTGTTATGCTAAGTGCTGTAGCTTAAACGGGTGCTCAAATGAAACTTACATCGTTAAATTGTACAATAATTCGTACTATTTTGAAGAGTCCTCTAGACGACTCAATAACCAATCCCAGATTTATACGTATAAGCTTAAGTCTCCCATTTTTTTTAATAAATCAGGATCTTGTTGTTCAGAACTATCTCAAACGAAGATGTGGTCCAAACGAATACAGATCGGTTAGGGCCTAAACTATAACGTTCCAGTATAAATATGCTAGTGTTTCTGTATTGTCCGTGCAGTGAGAAGGTTTGACATGATCGACCAGAGACATTGACGCCTCTACGTAAACGAGTGGCCATGTCTTACGAACTGCCACACTAAATCGTCGAAATGTTGCACTGTACCTGTCTACTGTGATTGTGTCTCTCCACAATGCAAAAACTTCAAGGCGAAGCAGACCTGGTGCATCCCAGAACATAGAAGCTACGATCTTTCCGCCTGAAAATGCTGCTTTGAATTTCTTTCGCTGTGGTAACATGACTTGCTTCCACTCCAACGAAGGTCATTTGTTTCCAGGCCTGCGTGGTTTAGCCATAGTTAGAGACGTGCATAATTCGCGTTATTATTTTGGGACATGCTAGGCGCGGTTGTCCTATAAGTTTCTGAGCACGACCCGTGATTTCGTTCGCCGATGGCTTCTGTACGAGGTCATGTGCCTGTGTAACTGTGTTACAGGCGATTGGTCACTCTGACGTTGAAGTGTTACTATTGGTTAAAAGAGTCTTTCACGTCATGCCACAAATACTCTCAGTCGTTGAAGGACTTCAGTAGCACTCATAATACCTTGCATTTTAGTCTGCCGCCAAAAAAAAATAACACGAATCTTGCACGTCTCTAGCCATAATTCATCACCAGTAACAATTGCATTGCAAAGTGCTTGAAATACAAGCACGTTTTTTTAAAAATGTAATTACGAAATGATTAAAAATGCTCCCAATATGCTGATTTACACAAAACATAAAAATAAGTTCGGAGAACTCCGACATATATACGTAAAAACGGCATTTCAAAGCGCGGTATCTCAAACTATTCGGATAAAATACATATATACAAAAATACTCAACCTACACTGAACCATCGTATAGACAACCCGTCAATGAAATGTTAGGGTCACCCCTTTATGTAGCATTGATACAAACAAGACGACAAGAATACTAGATTCTCTCGCCGTAGCTTTGCGCGTAGCGGCAATGGTACTTTGGGTGCTTGCAGACAGGTGACTTTTTGTAGCGCGACTACAATGTCGCTGGTCGCGACGTCAGACGTTATTGCTGGATCTTACACACGAGCGTTTGTTTGTCGCTCACGTGCGGTCAGTAGTACAATGTACGTCGTTGAAATAGCATGTGTGGTCGCTCTTGTGGTGCAGAGACGACGGCGTGATCGAAGGAGACAGTACTGAGTACACCCATTGATTACTCCAAAAATGGCATTAAGTGCCCCTGTCCGGGGAAAATGCATTGCCCTGGAATAGAACCCGGTAGTCCCATATCCATAAACTTCCAAAATATTCCACAAATCACTAATACCCAAAGTTACCCCTGTCCGAGGATCGAACCCGGTAAACCAAAATTTATAAGTCAGAATTCACTGATTACACTCGCCGAGCATCGAACCGGAAGTGCATGTGCCAAAAATAAATAACTGCGCTTGTGGGAGATTCAACCCAGTGCCGGAAATCGAACCCTCGTACCGGAAGAGCAGTGCATCAGAAGTGCATGTTCCAAAAACAGAAACTTCCCAAATTGCATTCATCAGGTATCGTGCCGGATATCGAACCCCGTACCAGAAGTGCATTGCACTGGAAGTGCAAAAAAGTGCAAGCGGAAGTGCGTCACGAAATCTAAGTCACCGGATTTGCAAAAATGGAATCTAGATAATGCTGTGCAAGAAATAAAAAAGTAGGAAAGCAGTGCATCCATAGGTAGGTCAGTAGGTCAAAATTGCATTCAGAAGTAGGTCAGTATGTCAAAGATCATGGTCAAAGTTCATTCAAATGTTAAGGTCATAAAGGCTCGGGGTCAAAGGTCAGTCCAGTATCATCCAGCTCCCACTTGAAAAAAAAAAATTAAAAAAATAACTTCAGTGCCTTGCCCGGGAATCGAACTCAAAATCTGCTTGTTTGCTACTGAGCGGCAGTTGTGTAGCCTGTCTGAACACTCGCGGTGCAACCCGCACGTTTTATACATCGCGTCTGTCGCCGGCGACTGTTCTGACGCTCAAGAAATGGAACATGCATCTAGTAGCGTCTACGAGGGGACTATTCAGGTGCCGCTATATAATTCTCGCTCGTGCGCACGGTGCCATTTGTTACATCGTGCCCCATTCTCCCACGTCTTTTTTTTGTAGCAGCGACTGACGACGAAAAATCGCCCGTGTGTAAGGGCCCCTTTTGATGCACGTGGAAGTGTCGCCCTTATGGCGCTCCCGCGCTCAACAGCCGCGAACGCGGACAACACGTCTAGGTGGGCGGACATATTAAAGTGCCGCAGATTTTGTTAACAAAGTTGATTTAAAAAAAAAAAAACGTATTTTTGGTGTCGTTTCAAACATTTTGACACTGAGCGTTAATACGCATTGCAATAGTTCAGCTCGGCATCAGTGACGTTGAGAGTGACGCCATATTAAAGACTTGCGTCGTTAGCGATATCCCGTATCGTACGCCATTCCTTCAAAACAGTTCGATGGCTGACTGATGCACATCACTTACATTCTTTCTCCTACGGCAAACTTGCTTGTCTTGCTTTCACACGTTGTACAATTATAATTGTTGATCGGTCACCATAAACTGCACCGCCTGCCTCTGGTTTATATATATATATATATATATATATATATATATATATATATATATATATATATATCTATAGGGGGCACACATTTAGCCCATCGGAAATCGAATCACAGTGTGAACTCCCGTGCAGGACTGAGTCGAAAGTTGTGTCGCCATTAAACAGTACACTTCTTCGAAGACCTAGGTCGTGCTGCCAGAACGCGTTGCACTATGGGAAATGTTAACTCTCTTAAAATGCAAGGAACCATTATCTGGAGAATCTTACTTATCGGCCGCCTTACTTATTGGTCTATCATAATAAAGTTTGACGATTTTTATGCAGATATGAGATAGTAATTGATACATATTTTACATGTGGTTAAGCTTAAGTTAGTACTTAGAAGATTCTTTCACACTAATAATAAAGTGGAAGGGAAAGGAAACACAAAAAAGAAACAATAGTCTAAAAATACTTCGTTGGTTTAAGATCAAACATATATACTTATTTATAAACTTAATAATTAACTTAAAAAATTTAAAGATTAATGAGGACCGTGGTTATAGTAAAATATTTCAACTAGGACATTATTAAAATAATGTATTAAAAATAAAATATTTATATGGGACAGCGAAGCTAATAAAAATTGTAGCAATTTTTTTTTTTTGTTATATCTTGCATTATAATCTCGAATACACAAGAGTGGATTCTTTATTTGATATTAGTCGGTCTGGCATTGTTTCCCTGAAGATCGCAAATGTAATGACTGCCGGACTGTTGGACAAGAAATACTGGACGAGCTCAAGCCCCAAAAGCCCAGTAGATTGTGACAACGGCGACGAAGTCAGCGATATATTGTAGATATCTTCGCTTTATGATCATAAAATCCTAGTGAATTGCTTATCTGAAAGGAGTCAAGCTACAATTCGTCCAGATTATCTACGGCCTACTATATTGATAATTACATTTATCTAATTTAAAAAAATAATTTACATTTATTACTTCAGTTAAAACATTAAAAAAAACCTCATGTAAAATATCTCAACTATAGTAATGATTTGAATACATTTATGCGATTGGGGTGGTTATAGCAGAGAAATTCATTACATGTCAATTAATTAGAAAAACCACTAGAATCAGCAAAACGATAAAACAGAGCAGTGTCCAAATTATGGTGGAATGTGTCTGAATGCGACAGTTTGCCTGTACCACGTCTCAAGACCCGGTTTCATTTTCCACTCGTTGCAAAATATATGGTAGCCTCTATTTTACAAATGCTTGAAGTTAGCCCCTCCTGATAATCAAGTCGTGTACGAAACTCCCCCCCCCCCCCATGAGATTAAACATTTGTTGTCCTTGTCTGTAATATTTTTAATACTTTTGATGAAATTACTGGCTCACACCACGGCGATTTGTTGACGACGACTGCTAGCGGGTTAAAAGGCTGTTCACGATAAACTGAGCATTTTTCAAAGCCCTGCTTAAGATCTAATTGTATGTACACTGCGTATTCTTCCACCATATGTAAAGTTAACATTGCCATGGGTCTCATCACTTTATTCATGCGTCGGTCAATTGAAACTGTGCAATTTTTTGAAATGTAAATATTTTACAAATTTCTTATTCTTACACTTAATGCGCATTAAAAAACAGAAAACAAAATATATAATTTCATGTTATACCTAACGAAGGTTTGCCTAACACTTTTTATTTAACGTTAATTAATGGAACTACTTTCTTTCTGTTGTTACCAACTTAACTGGGTGCACGCGAGTCAGCGTGCCCGTTAAAATATATACAGGTAGGGAGCAGTGACATTTTGGAATGGTTGATTTGAAAAGTGCTCACTTTACCATGAACAGCCTATACCAGAGAATGTTGTGTATAGCGCCAGTTCCAGCCTCACGCGCCAGCAAAATGGCGTCGCTGGCCATCGACTTGTCGGGGCGCCGTTCGTCGATCAACGGCTGGTTACCCACTTATCAGTCGGCTGCCCGGCCTACGGAGCACCTTTAGAAGCAAGCAGGTAGCCAATCAGACACACGTCCCGTTCCCAGAGCCTCGCGCAGCCAATCAGAGAGTGGCTACGCCCACATTTAAAGGAACTGCCACGCCGTTTCGTCCCTGATAAGGCCTGTCTACAACTGCGCTATCCCAACCTGTGTTTTAAGGACAAGGATGCGCTGATTGGTGCACGTGAGCCTCTGACGTCATGGCGCTGTCCCAAGCTGCCGTGTCCTATGTTAAAGTATTCAGAAAACTGAACTTTTGTCCCAAGATGTGTCCTAAGCTGACGCAAAAAGAAGAAGAGTTCAAATACTTTCGCAAGCATTCGTGAAATGTTCATATTATTAATGTAAACCATGGATGTGCAAGATGGACTTTCTTAAAACAAATGTGATGAAATGCTAATAAATAATTTGAGATTTCTTAGTTCGGTCTGAACTATTTAATAAGAAGGCTAAAATTTTTAAAATGTAAATTTTAAAAAAGAAAATTTGGATGTCAGTTGGCGAATTCATTAGAAATAAAACAGATAAGGTGTATATTATAAATAAATATTCAAATCGCCCATTTCGTGAACATTAAATACTAAAAACTTAAGAAAATTAAAAAATTTATACGCAACAACAAATAATGTACCGAATTTACTGCGGCCTAGTATCAGATTGTGAAAGCTCACTTCAGACAACGCATTTGTAGACCATATTCGGACTGCTTCAATGTGATTTCCCTTGATACGTCCACGTTCACAGGAATGGCCGATTGTAGACCATAGACTAAATATGAGGTAGACCGATTGTTCGTTGACCCAACACTGACCTACCTCAAAATAACACAACTGTCAAAGTCACATGGTCAACAGTGATAAAAGTGTTCGTTTATATCTTAATATTTAAATGACAAGAATTATTGTATGAATAAAATACTTATACAAATTTGAATTCAGTCAAATTGCATTGCAACTTGGTTAGAGGAAGTATAAATTCATCTCCAAGCACGTATTTACAAATCAGTTTTCCAACCTAAAATCCAAACCATGCCGTTTTCGCTAGACGTGTTGGCAGAAAAGCATTTCAATGCTGGGACACCGAGATTGGTTGTGCGCGACCAGCGAGATCGGTCTATCTCATAATATTTAGTCTATGCTGTAGACAGGCCTTGATGCTGTTGCAGGCCGGTGGTGTGTCCGCAATCCCTTTCTCCGACCGACCTCATCTCGTTGCCAACAGTTGACGTGACTCACACGACGAGGATGCGAGTTCAGCACTGGATGACGTGGTGCGGTATATATGCGCCTGTGATTGACAACTCGCACTTGGCTGTGAGCAGCGCCTGTCATAAGGAAGGGAGTTGCCCCCAGTCGAGAAACGCCAGGACGCCAGAACTGTATAATATGCGGACATCTCCAGAGAGGATTAAGAGCGCACGGGCCCTCGCGTACAAAGATCAGGAAGCGAAGGAGCGTTACGGGCGACAATAACACGCACGCCTAGTGCCTCGTCGCTCCTACGCGCAAGGCGTGCAGTGTTTCCTTTCGTAACGCTGCACTGTGCAAATTAGATCTGTAAAAGTGAGGTTTCATTACACGGGATGAAAGCCCACAGATCAAACTACGCCCGTATCTTTGTACTTTTCTCTCGCCGCTTAAGAAAACTGCACACGCAAGCTTTAAAAACGCGATATTCGACCATTTTCACGAATGATTTTCTCCAAGGATACACTTAATATGACAAAAGTAAAAGAATATGGGTATAGATAATTGTCTTTTTTTCTTTTCTGACAAGAATTCGTATTTGCAGAACATTTATTTACCGAGATACGCGTTTTCGCGCAAAGGTGGTTAAACAATAAAACATGACTGAAAGGAAGGCGTAACTAGGGCCTCAAAAGTGTCCACTCTACAGTTAACAGCCCATATAGCGTGATTCATCACTCCGTATCATGCGTCTCCAGTCGTCCACATTCCAGCGGCGCTCTTTACACCGCCAAACACGCTGCTTCGCGTTCACAGAAGAAATGTGCGGTTTAGAGGCTGGTGCCTGAGCTTTGGAATCCAGCCTTCGTAACTCCGGGCACACAGTCATGTTGTTATACTCCAATCACGGTTATTTCACACTTTTCTGAAGCCCTCGAAAAGTGCTACTTCCAGTGTGTTCCTCCGCCTCATAAACGAAACTTAGATAATTGCACAAGAAGGCCAACACACCGCATTCGTGCACCCCCACTTTAATTATAGTTTTGCATAAGGACTATTTCTTACTAGACATTACCAACACACCTATTTTGTCTAGTTCTTTATTTATATCATTTATAAATGAAAAAATATAATAAATAAAATGTAAGTTAAATTTAAATTTAACCAAAAATAAAGCACTTTAATGTAAACAGAAGTATAAAACGCATGTGATAGATGACATATTTAGGAAACAACCAAACACATTATACATGGTGTGTTTTCAGAAGATTGATTCAAAGAGTGCGAAGAAACCGCGAATAGACTATAGCTGCACGATTAGTCGCACTGCGGAATTAATGAGTGACCCTATCACACGGGGTGACATGCGATGTTCCAATATCACCTTCTTTAATGCTCGATGGTTCCTGTCGGTCAACGCACATGGCGTACCTGGTCGTATTTGTGTTGTGGTCGTGCCTTCCTATTTCCACTTCGCAATCACTTCCCGGACAGTTGAGTAGGGCAAATTGAGAAGTGCGGTAATGGCCCTGAAGGATTGCTTACTGATGTGGCGACCAATAGCTGCATCTCATTCGAAGTCACTGAGCTCCCTTGCTGCCAGTATCGCCCAGCACTGACCAACATTGAGCACTCTGTCTCCTTTTATAGGAGCATGCCGTTGTCGTGGTGACTTTTAGGCGTGAGTTCGCATTTTTACAAAGGAATATTTAAATACTTAAAACTTTAATCCTTATTCTAGTTCGTTATTACCCACCAGGATCACTAGTGACATGTTCAGCACGCCTTCGCTCTTCCCAATACCTCTTCATTCTTTCACTCCTCCTGTTTCTCTCTGCTTCTATGGGTTGTATATTTATCCTGGTGTCTGTCCATTTGTGACCCCATGTTATTGTACCTGACTCTATCTTGTTCTATTGTCTGGGGATTTTTATCTATAATGCCAATTGCCTTCCAGTCCTCCCTAACTTCCTTCACCCAGCTGTTTCCCGTTAAGCATGTCGCATTCCAGATCTTCTTGGTCAACCTGTTGTCGTTCATCCTCATAAGGTGCGCCCCCCCCCCCCCCCCGAATCACAACCTTCTCTTCTGTATCACACTCGAAATTGGTTCTACGCTCTAGTACAGCTCCTGCTGTAATTAATTCATTAATTAGTGTATGTTATAGAAAATAAAGATAAAATGCGTTTTAATGATTAAAGTAAGTAAAATACTGGTATAATCAGAGGTAGAATACACGACGGCATAGGTCTAAATTCGTGATATAAAATAATGACGTCAATTCAGAAGAAATAATAACATCTAAGTAGTATCAGTAACAGACTACACCAAGCCAAAACTCGTCATGGATAAAGGCTCCATCTACATATGTAAGTATACATTAAGGTAGCATGTAATACAGCCCGTTGTTAGCCAAAACGCAAACACGCAATTCTCAAAACAAACACTGTTCATCTGATTGTCTATCAAAATCCAGAGGGGAGCAGTAGTTGACCTAAAATCGTTTTTCTTGACATGCACATCTTATTACATTTGTTAGCCGGTAGTATATGTCTAATACGGTATCAGCCATCTGAAGACGAATCGCAGTTGTACCTACATTTATTAAATAACACAATTATCATTGGCCGTGAGGATAGTAGAACTATCATCATACAATTTCAACAGCCAATGCTCAAATAAACATTCAACATAAACAAGAAATGTTTGAATTCAACAAGTAGATAAAGTGGATACCCTTTCATAACTTTTCTCCACTTTTCTTGGTGCATTGTAGGATCCATAAGCCTCACAAGAGGGACCATATAATATCAAATTACACAGGATACAAACAAATTACACAGAGTCCAAAATTACACAGGATACAAACAACTTACGCAGAATGCTAACAAATTACGCAGGGTGAAAACAAATTAGGCAGGATAAAAACAAATTACACAGGATACAAAAAATTACACAAATACAAACAATTTACACAGGATATAAACAACTTACACAGGATACAAACAAAATTACGCAAAATACAAACAAATCGCCGGTAACAAACTCCAATCGCACTGACGAGGAAAAATACCCCACTTGTTAACGACATGGGAAGGCTGACAATCTCCAATCAGTGCTCAGAGATAAACAAGCAAAACGAGGGCAGGAACCAGTACGGAACCTACTTCAGCTACGATTTCGACAACCGGACTCGCAGCTCACTTCCGGAAGAACGCCCAGCCAAACACGGAACGAACTTGCCTACATGAAAAGGGTTGACTCCGTTATTTCATATCCACGTAATATCGCGTGGTTCTAAATAAGCAAATTTTAAACACGTGCGTCATCTCTGCATACTGTGTATGGTTCCTTCGATTATAATGGTTAACTCTTTTAAAGACCTATATCGTCGGATTCCAATAGTTGAACAAACGACAATACGAAATCATGAAGGCACATACATTTGCGATTAGCATAGTTATTACCTGTCAGGCAGCAGCCTACCTGGCAATTTAACTGCATCATTTCAGAATGCTTGAATTTTTTTTTTTTTTTTTTTCGAAACCAGTACATGTGTTCCCACTCTATCCGTATATCAAAAGAAAATTCACTTCATATAAAGGACGAAACATATTCTTCGTTCATCGTGTGCATTAGAAATGCCATTTCTGAGCACTCCAGAATAGCTAAAAACGGTTTTTTTTTTTCACACTACTGTAGCTCATAATATACCATAGGCTGTTCTCGGTAATATGAGCACTTTTGAAAGCCCTGCATAAAATCTACTTGTATACACATTGTATATTCCTCCGCCATACGTAAAACTAACATTGTCATTAGCCTCATCAATTTATTGATGCGCCGGTCAAATGAAACTGAAATTATTAAGAAAGTAAATACTTTACAAACCTGCTCATATGTACACTTCGATTCATTAAATACACAGGAAGAGAAAGGAATAATTTTAAGTTATCATAAATGGTTACCTATCCCTTTTTATTCGACGTTAAGGTATGGAATTACTTTCCATCCATTGTGACCTACTTTACTGGGCTCACGTCACTCAGTGCGCCCATTAAAATATATGCATGCAGGGGCAGTGCCTTTTTTCTAAGGTTCATTTCTAAAATGCTCACTATATCGTGAACAGCCTATAGTCGGAAACATGAGAAACTATTGTAGGGGCCTGCGCTGTACGAACTACGAAAAACGCTGCGCGCCAGACGGAAACACTGCGTGCCAATTCAGCGCCTTGCGCCTAGAGGTGATAGGTACATAGGCTGTTCACGGTAAAGTGAGCACTTTTTAAGACCCTCCCAGCAGCCATTAACCACTAATAGATATTTTTTATTGCAGCCTCACACATTATCTTTTGAGTGTGATTAAATGTACACACTGTGTTTATTAGTCACATAGTAATGATTATATTAAAAAGTGGCGGAAAGATAGAAATCGCCTGAAAGGAAAATTTTAGCAGGGCCTTAAAAAGTGCTCACTTTAGCGTGAACAGCCTATAGGTGCGCATGTCAATGCCGCCCTTTCCGCTCGCTTGCTCCAGTCCCTCTAACGCGCTAGACAACTCCAAGCAGGCGACGTCCTAAAGCTGCATTCACAATAACCCGACAAACACGATACGACACGATGTCAGAGCGCGACGGAATTTCACATAATATTTTATCCAGTGTTCACAATACCACGACGAAATCTGCCCCACAAGTGTGTTAGTTGGTTGTTGGAGAATTCTAAAACGGCATGTTGTCTTATTAATATCCAATATATATTTCTTAAAACTCACGATAAACCGAATAATGATTTTGCTTTTGACAATATTTGAATTTATACAAGAGAAAAATGTATTTAAAAACAAACCAGAGGGTTATTTTGGCGGCAAGTTAAGTTATTATTTACTACAGTAGGGAAATAGGCACGACATTTTCTTATAATGTTGTATTTACCTTTTTTTTGCGCGCTTCGATGAGCCCGACACGACGGAAAATATAAATAGAAACCACTATTTACGGGATGTCGAGGCCACAGTTTTGTCGGGCTGACGTCACACGGATCTTGCTTTTTATTAGCTGCTACTCAAATTTCGTCGCGTCGGAAATGTCGTGTCGGGTTCGTCGGGGCATTGCGACTCCAGCTTAAGGCCCCGGCTGCGTAGCGCTTGAAATGCGCTGCGAGTGTTTGAAATACACGTTCATTCACGGATCTATTAAGCTTGCGTCCGATGTAGTGATCTACAAGAAGATGCACTACAGACGAGGGCTGTCGAGTGCTTTCAAGAGGTCACGCACATTAGAAACACCAGAGTACTCCAAAATTGCTCAAAACAGCTTTTTCAAAGCACCCTTGTCTCAAAATATAGGTGTCCGACATATACAGAACTACTCAAGGACCCTGCATAGAACCTTACTTCATAACTTCCCACAGCAAAATAAAGTACCGCGTACACACGCATCACGACGAACCTGCGCGCAAGTAGATAGCCTTGCGAATAGCGGCGACGTCGCACTTGATGCGAGTGGCATTGTCACCCTTACCACTCCCGCCGCTACTCGGCCACAAACGCGGTAAAAGTTACACTAATAAGTAGAGACCTGCATAATTCGCGTTATTATTTTGGGACTAGCTAGACGTCATTGCCCTATAAGTTTCTGAACACGACCCGTGATTTCGTTGGCTGGCGGCTTCTACACGAGGTCATGTGCCTGTGTAACTGTGTTACAGGCGATTGGTCATTCTGACGTTGAACTGTTACTATTGGTTAGAACTGCATTTCACGTCGTGCCATAAATACTCTCAGCCATTGAGGGACGTCAGTAGCATTCATAGCACCTTGGAGTTTAGTCTGCTGCAGAAAAATAACGCGAATTTTGCAGGTCTATACTGATAAGTCGTAGAACTTCTTTCAGTGGCTTGCATCCGGTCGGAGATTGCGTTATCCCGAGCTACGGGAAGAGATTTCTCTTGAGAAGCGGGGGTGTGCTCGACACGGTCAGCTGTGTGTCGAGGGGGGTGGGGGACAGACGACGACCGGCCAGGAGCCAGGACTATAAGTGGCCCCTGCAGCTTGGACTGCAGTCTTCGCGTGCCGAAATAATAATATTGCAGAGTGAACATCTTCCCCCCTCCACCCCCTTTACGCGCTCCAACCTGCTGCCACTCCATCAGTTGGGACACCCCCTTCCCTCCTTCCACCCCCCTCCCCCTCCAGGGAGAGGTATTCCGCCCGTTTCTCGAAATAGCTCCCACGTCACCTGGCGCGCATTTATTTGCCAGCCGTGCGGCGAGGCGGCCCTACACGCTTTCCCGCCTTCGTGTGCTCTTGGCGCGTCGTGGGTCAGCCCCGCGTGCAGACGGGGAGTCGCTGCTATTTTGTTTTTTCCCCAAGTCCTCCGCACGACTCGAAATTGCTGGTATAGTCCATTCACGGTTTCTTCGCCCTTTTTAAATCAAACCTTTGAAAAATCTCCCATGTACGACGTGTTTAGTTATTTCCTAAATACGCCTTTTATCACAAGCGTTTCATACTTGTCTTCATAAAAGTTTTTTTTTTTTCCTGTTAAGTTGAAACATTATTAATATTTTATCTATAAATTATATCGCTTCATTTATAAATAATTTGAATAAAAACAGTGAGTGAGGAACCCTGTGTGTTGGTAGCACCTAGTGAGAACTAGATCTTATGCAAAATACTGTTACACTGAGCGCGCACGAATGTGTTGCGTTGTCCCTCTGGTGTAATTCTCCAGGCTTAGTTAAGCTTAGTTTGCACGAGGCGTAGGAATACACTGGAAGTAGAACTTTAGCAGGGCTTCAGAAAAGACTGAAGTAACCGTGAATGGCCTATAGTACTTTGAGTGCGGTACAGATTTACTAACAATTAACACTTTGTAGACGATGCTCGAGCGTAGCTCGAGCAAAGCTAATTTGAAAATTTCTTTGTTGTTCAGAACAAAACTCGTATGGAGGCGCAGTCTTTGTTCGGCTAGTGTTTAACATGACCTCACAACAACACGACAGCGCAGTAACAATATTACTAACTATAGAACTTCCTTTGTTCTTTAGCCACTCAAAGGGGAATGATTGATTGGAAATCCTTCTACACGATAAAGGACATTTTACACTGTAAACAATAATGGGAAAATTATGTGACAAGTGTAAGGTAATATTCGCAAAATTGTGTGGGGAAACACAGTTTTCCTTAAAGGTAAGATCAAATTACCGCACTCAGGAGTAAATGTCTCGTACATGGATGGGAAAATTACCTTACTACCCATGCATCTCCTCAGCATTGTCTCAACAGCTAAATGGGACGACGGGCGGAAGAAACAATCATGTAACACGCTAATATTCACTGATGCTGTCATGGTGCAATGGATAGCGCGCATCAGACTATCGTGATAGAGGA
Source organism: Dryococelus australis (assembly GCA_029891345.1). Classification (NCBI taxonomy): domain Eukaryota; kingdom Metazoa; phylum Arthropoda; class Insecta; order Phasmatodea; family Phasmatidae; genus Dryococelus; species Dryococelus australis. The sequence continues at coordinate 361,028,344 of CM056993.1, forward strand.
CCATGGTTCGAGCAAGTGTCGAGGATTGCAGTGTTGAGGTTTCGGTTACTATTCGTGAGAGGATGTAGGCAATAAAAAATTACCAGTACTAGTACTCCGGGGTATTTTTAAAAGTGATTTTATCAAGGTAATTAGCTTCCCTTACATGTCAGGAATTTACACCTATAATTTTTTTTTACGGGTATTAAGTCATTATCAGCTCGGCTCTCCACTGGATGATGACCGACAAATAATGGACGCTGTAAAGTACAAGGTAGTGGCCGGTGAGGTACGGACCAATAGGGCGATGGTTAGTTCTATTGAAGTAGTGGGTACAAGTGACTCATTTCTAATTTGTCTCAAGTGCCAGTAAATGTGTGCAGACCTCGATGTGTCAAGACAGCCTAGAAGTGAGCCGTCTATATTCACAAATGCATGAACATCACTTCTTGGTATCACTGTATTCCCTTTTTAAACGCTCCCACTGCGGTCGCATAAAAGTAGATACGCCTACTATAGGCTGTTCACAGTAAACTGAGCCCCTTTAGAAAGTCCTACATAAGATCTACTTACATGTCCATTGTGTGCTCCTCCTTCATACGTAAAATTAACGTTGCCATTGGCCTGATCACTTTATTCGTGCGTCAGTCAAGTGAGATGGTGGAATTGTTATCAAAGTAAAATGCTTTACGAATTAGATAATTTTTATATTCATGTGCATTAAAAAACTGAAAGCAAAATAAAACATTTTACTATTCACAACCGATTGCCAAATACATGTAATTCGACGTCAAGACGTAGAACTATTTTCTCTTCGTCTTCATCGTCTTTGCTGGGCGTAGGCCACTGTGCACATTAAAATACACGATGACTCACGAAGAGTTACCGCCACTCACGTGTGGAAGGGGGGGGGGGGCCTTATTCCTTACATCATTTCGAGCAAAATATGTCATATAAATGCGAGTCCTGTTCCTAACATTTGCAGAGTAATTCCCCAATCAGCATGCCCACCCTACAGAGGAAAGGAGTTTTCAAGACCGTTTCAGCATTAATGTGTGGTTTCCCACACGATCAGCTGATCGGAACACTCATTTTCCCGAGACGCTTGACTGGTGTGGCGTATCTGCAAGTTTTGCCATAAGAACCGCCGCTGATATAGGCTGCCCACGGTAAAATGAGCACTTTTGAAAGCCCTGCTTAAGACCTATTTGTATGCACGTTGTATGTTCTTCCGCCTTATGTAAAATTATCGTTGACATGGGCCTCATCGCTTTCTTCATGCGTCGGTCAATTGAAATTGTAAAATTACTAGAAAAGTAAGTATTTTAAAAATCTACTAATTTTTACACTTCAACGCATTGAAAAAAAAAAAAAAAAACAGAAAGCGATAGAAATAATTTAAGTTATCCCAATTTGTTACCTAATACTTTTTATTCGATGTTAATATATGGAACTACTTTGCCCTTTATCGTTACAAACTTTACAGAGCGCATGTCACTCAGTGTGCCCGTTATAATACATGCACGTAGGAGCAGTGATTTTTTTCGAAGGTTGATTTCAAAAGTGCTCACTTTATCGTGAACAGCCTTTATTTAAGGATATTCTGTTCGCAGTGTGAGGACGTATGATCTCCTAACAAGGTGGTGCGCCTCCTCACTTCCACCATGCTGTGGTTGAACACTTAAATATGCATTTCCCCGAGAGGTGGATAGGACGAGGCGGTTTCCACCCCCTAGCCTCCTCGATCGCCAGATCTATCGCCACTAGATTATTGCGTACGGGGGTGGACGAAAGATATTGTTTACCAAAGGACTGCACAAATACGCGGGGAACTACTTGCACGTATCATCGGAAACATTTGTGGGCATCTGTTGTAAGATTGTCAGAAGTAATTGAGATGTTCAACCATAAACAATACGGTCTGATAATACATCGCTGTATTTACTTTGGCTAGGGTTATTATTTTGTTCGTAATTTTTCAAATGCTTCGAATTACTCTGTAAATATTGGATATGAAACCCACATGTATTTGGCATATTTCGCTCCAAGTTATGTAAAGAATAAGCCAAGTGAGTGGCAGTAACATTTCGTGAAACATCTTGTATATGCAGCAGGTAGGGGCAACGATATTTTACAGAGGGTGGTTTCAAAAGTGCTCAGTTAAACAGCGAACAGTCTTCGAAAAACAAATCCCTGCCTTTAACTATTTCAAATTAGATACCTGAAAAAAAAAATTCGCGGATTCATTAGCCCTTTCACGCTCATTGGAAAGAATTGTCTACATGTTGCACAGGAAGGTGATGTTTAACCGGCACCGTACACGGGGATGTTAAGTGCATATAGGCTGTTCACGGTAAAATGAGCACTTTTAGGGCCCTAGTTACTTTTTCCTTTCAGCAATATTTAATACTTTAACCATCTTTTTATATAAATATTTCCACTTAAGTAATAAACATAGTCCGTATATTCTACCGCACTCGGAATTTAACATCTAAGCTAAAATAAAAAAATATTTATTGACTATTATTCCAAAGGAGAGGGCTTTAAAAAGTGCTCACTTTACCGTGAACGACCTATAATGATCTTCACGGGGGGGGGGGGGGGTAGGTGATTCGTAAGCCATGTTACTAATCCACGTTGTGACTGATTCATACAGGTGGTGATAAGGAAACAAGGTCTTTTTTTGCCGGCTTAAGAACAGCACGCCTCAAGAATTGTCTTGTTTGCGACATCCGAAAGCATAAATTAACGTGGTCAAAAAATGTATTCAGTTACGAACGAGATTTAAAACACCTGTAAGCTTGCGTTATGTTTACTAATGTTCTACAGCTTATATGGCATTTCATGAAGTACGCGGATACAATATTAAATACGGGCCAAAATCCAGGACCGATCACGGCCTTCCAACTATGGCAGAAAACAACTTTATGAGCGATTAGTATCTACTTGGGTAAATAAAACGTTAATGAACTCTTGCCTACAGATCAAATAACACGTCAATTGTTCAGGTGTCTACAAACTCTCTAACTGGAACGACTGGTTTGCATCCAGGAAATCGGGCACGGCAGCTAATCGCAAAATGTGAAACGTTTCTGCTGACTGCATTTCAAAACAAGTAACGTTTGTTTCGAAAAACATTAAAATATTGATGTAATGCGAGATAAGGCTCCCACAGACTCGTTTACATTTCTTTATTTGGATTCTAAAATTATAAATATCAATATTGATTGTAGTTTGTTTACAATCAGAAGAGTTCTAGTTTGGTAAGTAAACATATTGCTTGCTTGGAAGCATATTTTAAATTATTTTCGGTTTGTACACAAACACACATGTTAGCTGTTAGCTATTCGTTTGAGCTGAAAGATACTAGTTAATTCTGTGCAAAAGAAACGTTTATGAACACTGTATGTTAATATTCAATTTCTAGATTACTGATTATCAGTTATGTAATCTTCAGTTTGTTTACGAAAACTTAAATAATCCAAGTTTAAAATCTGTTTTGAAGGGCGAAAGGAAAGTGAGGTTTGATTATAGTATGTTCTCCTTGTGGATAATGAAATGTACAGTAGGCCTAGGAGATTCGCCTGTAGATTAGGCTTATCTACGGACGGACGTAAGTCGCAATGTAATTTTAATTGAATTGTCCTATCAGGAACTTCTTGTTCGTTACCTGATACGACGCTCTCTCTCTCTCTCTCTCTCTCTCTCTCTCTCGTCATGGCGAAGCACGAACCTTTTGCTTTAATAAGGTCCCGAGTTCTTGTCAATTTTTGCAGGCCCACCATCGTAAAGTCAGGCTAGATTAGCACAGAGAGCGAACAGTTGTCTAGGATGACGAGGGAATTGTTTGTGAAGTAATCCCTCTTTAAGATGTAGCCAGATCTGGAGTGCTACGAGAGACCTTTTGTCCAGCCTGCAGATTGATGAGGCCGACGCCATGTAATGATACGTACCTTTATCCTCTGTCTAATTAAGAAATAACGATGTTAAAGTTACCTGAGAACTCTCTACCATTGATCTAAATTGTTTATTAAAACTTTGTGAGAAGCATTTTAAAGAGATTGCGAAATAATGAACGCCATGAGAGTTTCTATTTTCCCGCGTAGGGAAACATCTTCACTGATGTCTGAGATTTGGAAGTAATCCCAGAGGCCGCTCGACTTGCCATACACAGAGTTTGTCACACTGAACTGCTAATTGGACATTAATTTTAAGAAACCAAGTGTTCAACATGTGCTTGGCCACGGACTTACAACGAGTCAGTTTAGTTTTGCATGTTGAATGCGGCGATGCCAGAGTTGATTAAATCCCCTTAATTATTTGCAACTGAATTAGTACAACTTGAATTTATTGATTTATTGTAACAGTGTTTTGAATTTTTCAAAGTTAATTTTATTGGCAACATTCGATCGTAATTTTAAGAGAGATTTTATTTTATTGGAAAATAACTGAATTTCGTGCTTGTTAATTATGAACTGTTTTGTTTGCTCTTGTTACCAGTCAATTAATTGCAGTGTTTCTTATTTATCATGGGGCTTTGTCTTGTCAATTATATTGAAGAGTGTCTATGTTTTCCTCAACCTTAATAGAAAGAATAATTTTAATAAAGAAGGATGAACCAACTTTTCTCGTATGTGAACTATTTATCTTTAAGAGTAATGACTAGCTCTGAGATCAATGACATCATTAAGTACCTGAAACACATATTGCCTCTAGTAAACTGGGAAAACGCACACAAATACACTTATACCTCTGAAACAAGTTCAGTAAATGGCTCAGATGGGTCCTTTTATTTTTAATTTTAATGTTGACTTTTCTATGCCAGCCCTGGGGCAGAAGGTCTGGCGCCCAACTATTCGTCCTAACAAATAGGTTTGCATGTATAAAAAGGCTGAACTACTACAGTTTTTGATACTTATACAGGTTGTATTTACACTGTTTTTAGTAAGCCTTGTCTTTTTTTCCTGCTTTATGCATATGTGAGTAGTGGTATAGCCCGTGCCGCTACAGTAGTACGCAAACCATTAAATTTTCATAACAATTCTTTGGTATCATTTTAGGAGAGCATGCATAATGGTAACAGGTGCTAATAATGTTGAGTGGTGTTGATGTGGCGAAAAATAAGAGCTGAACAGAAATAATTCAACAGGCCTGCCAGTGTGGGAATTATAGCGCATTCTCTGATTAGCTATTAACAGAATTTTTATTACGTTTCGAAATAAAAAAACAAAACGAGCCGCAGTCTTGTTTACGTTGCAAAAATAAAAGAGTGGATTTAATTTAAGATCAACTATTATGATGCTATTATAAGTTAAGAAGCAAATTACTGCCTGAGTAAGATTTTTAATAATAGCTTAGTTCGTGTATGTGTTTTTGGAGTATATAGCTGTTTGGAAAGACATCACCTACCCTTAAAAAAATGCCTGAGTAGTGTCAATAGGTAAGCAAAAATCTGTAAATGTATATATATTTTTGAAAATTAATATCATTCACTTTATATTACATCTTTACATCTCCCACATCACAGTAATGTATGTTTTCTTTTACTAAAGTTTAGCGGTGTCATTTTGTAAATATGTGTGAAGTTGTGCATTGCACACTCTCAGAAATAAACGCCAAATTTGATTTCATATCAAAAAGAAACAGGCCAATAATAATTTACATTTCCTATATTCTATGAAAACTCCCAATGTTCTTATTAGATATAAACGTATAGAGTTATAAAATACACCGTAAAAATTATAAAAAATTAACAACTAAGGAATAAACTCAACAACTGAAACCGAATTTTCACCTGGCATCTTTATGTAGGCACAGTTTACCCGACACTGAATGTGATAATAACCTAGCGCTTTCAATTAAAATGGCATGCATTATGCTACCCAAAATATTATCACAGAGCTCGTATTATCGGGAGCGAACCATTGGCGTCAAACAAATCACTTTGGTGAAACTGGGATATGTCATTACAGGGAATTATCATCGACTACCTATTATTTGGGAGATAACTGCCAGGCCACTAGATGTATACAATTATTAATTTTTAACAATAATTTAAAGACGCATTCGCAATTTGCTGCTTGAATTGTAATCCTGTACCTTGCTTATTTGAAACAAAACCCACGCTTAAATTTTGGTATGGAACTAGTGCAGTGTTTAAACGTCATCTAGAAATGGTCAGTATTTCTAAAAGCCAAGCGAATAAGTTCCCAGATTAAGTCACTTGATTAAATTTGCTGTGTTCTTAATTCTTCCCCAAGAAGTTCACCGGTAAACTAAATTCCACAAATTCTAGTACAAAACCACATGATAAAACGTGATAGACCAAAAAGTGTTTTTGTTCATAAACTAGTATATTTCGTTTGAGTTTTCGTTGGCCACACACGTAGCAGCGCCAATCAAAAAGCAGGGCTATCAAAAGTGCTCATTTTACCGTGAACAGTCTATAATGTAATGTGCCCAGACTCGGGAATTGATAAGTTTCCGTGCGTTGGAACGACATACACAACTGTTTATGTTAACGTATTACTTACACATTACAATCCACTTCAACTTTTGCAAGTTAAGGAATATTTTTTCTGTGGAAAGTGACTTTCACTATGCTACCTAAGAATAGAGTTTTCTATTGCTATAGGCGATTGTGAATGTAGCAGCCAGTTAAAAAGCTGCATGTCAATAGCGGCCGAGAGAATTATTGGTAGTTTCTGAACGCGCTCCGGTCTTTTAGTGATTCTATGTACTATGCATAGAGATGGTGGAAAATCGCGAACGTTTTTTGAGCCAACATATCTTCTACGACACTCTCAATTAGTTTATCCTTTCATGGTTGGATGTTATAAGATTTTGACTCAGCTAGGTTGTTTGCAGACCAATGACGAACGTTCTACCTTGTAGTATCGGAATCCTCACTGGTCCAGTTAAATGGGGCGGTATCTTGATACATGCATGACAGCCAACAACGAAAGAAAACAGTCGGGCATGTGTTCAGTATGTTGAATACTAGCAAACAGTCAACTTTTCTTGCGATAAACGACCATCTCTAATTACCCAGCATTATGTAAACGAACACATATATAGTCCATTCACAGTTTATTCGGATGTTTTGAATTAAACCTTCGAAAAATCGCCCTAGGAGTCATTCGTAAAACTTTTTATGTAAATTCTGTACCGCAAGTACATAACACATTAACTTTAAAAATATTATATTTTTGAATAAATTAAACTTTAACTTAGTATCTTCTATAACTTGTAATATTTATTTCGTACTCAATACGAATTATAAACAGTTAGAGCAGCGATTTTTTGGCAACGGCTACTAAGAAATATTTAACAATTAAAATATTATTTTAACCATTTTTGTATGCTATTTGTAAATTAAATGTTGCCCATAGAAATATCTAAATATTTCGGTAGCCCTAATGGAAACATATTTCATTATTACAGTAAAAATATCAGCGCAAAATACTCTGCGTAAGCCCATGTGACATAGTGGTTTTTTTCGACCGAGGGAGAAACTTCAATTGGCTGTCGGTGGAGCGGAGCTGTCTGTTTGCCGTTATCTGCGAACGGGTGAAAGGACCTAAGGTGTTGCCGATGACCCACGCCAATTCACAATCGGTCCACTTCACTGTCTATTCCCCCGTTCAGTCTCTGTGTCCACGATCGTACACACGTAGCACATGCACGGTATTTATGACCGGAACTGTACAGAGCAAGCCATCAGCGCGCAGTCTTCCTTACGAATAACCTGATTTTTGGATGTATCTACGCCTCCTACGACGTGAATGGTTAATGCCAGTATCATCGAGTCCGCGGAACGTTGTTCACTGATCACAAAACATGTGTTGAACCCATACATACAGCATCTGGCATACAGCGTATGCCAGAAAAGTCCGTGATTGCGACATTATTAACTCAGAAATTAACGTGTCGAACGTACGGGTTAAGCACCTTGGAAAGTTCTGTTTCGTTTCTTCCCTGCATCCACTGTGGACTGCTCTAGTCGGTTCACTGTTTAACTGGAGTCACAATAGCCCGACGATCACGACACGACAGACAGACACGACGTCAGAGCTCGACGGAATTTCACATTATATTTTGTTCTGTGTTCATAATACCACGACGAAATCTGCCCGAACAGTGTGTTAGTTAGCTGTTGGGAAATTCTAAAACGGCAAGTTATCCTTATAATACCCATTATTTACTTTTTACAACTCACCTTAAAGCGAATGATGATTTTACTTTTGATAATATTTGAATTTATACAAGAGAAAAAAGGTATTTAAAAACAAACCGGAGCGTTGTTTTGCCGGCAAGTTAGTATATTATTTAATTCAGTAGGGAAATACGCACGAAATTTTGTTTTATAATGTTGTATTTGCATTATTTGTGCGCTTCGACGAGCCTGACACGACGGAAAGTAGAAATAGAACTGTATTTGTCGGGGTGTCGGAGATGTAATTTTGTGGGGCTGTCGGCGCTGGAAATTTGTCGAACTGGTGTCACAGTGGCCTTAAATTTCCTTGGCTGCTACTCATATTTCGTCGTGTTGGTGTTATCGTGTCGGGTTCGTAGAGGAATTGTGACTCCAGCATTAGCAGACCTATGTTGGCGTACATTTGTTGACGCCCGCGACAGACTAGAAGGAAGTAGCCCGCATCAACTACAGTTAACGCTAGTTCTGTTGGTCTCTATGTTCCTCGTCTCTGACAAAGGCAAACCGGGTTCGATTACCGGAGGGATCACTCTCCCGTGGGAATCGCGCCGGGCAAGCCGCTGGTGTGAGGGTTTTCTCGCGGATCTCCCGGTCCCCCCCCGTTCTTACATTCCGGCGCTGCTTTAATTCCTCTTCGCTTCGCCCTCGCCGGCTCTCAGGGCCTCTTTGTTAAGAGAATGTCAAATCTCTCCACTCTTCATTCTGTATTCCCATTTGCCAGCGTCTTATTCTTCCACATTACACTCCAAACCAGAACCAATGAAAAACCAGGGATTCACAGTCGATTCCAACAACGAAAATCGGTGAAAACGACTCCCCTGAGAATAAGTAGAAAATCATTTATTATTTCGGGGGCCACGGTGGCAGAGGTGTTAGCCTGCTCGCCTCCCACCAAGGCGATCCGGGCTCAATCCCCGGCCGGGTCACTCTGGATATTCGGATATGGGAATCGTGCCGGACAATGTCGTTGGTCGGGTGGGTTTTCTCGGGGATCTCCCTTTCCCCCTCCCCCTCATTCCGGCGCTGCTCCATACTCACCCAAATCATCCTCATCGGCTCTCAAAACCTCGATGTTAAGAGCCGTCCAAAATCTCTTCATTGAGAGTTATTATCTCAAAGCTAATTGAATAGGAGCGTTCAAAAACGATTCAGGTGTTGGAGCACTAACAAAGGTGACGCAGAAAACAGTGTAAAATAACCGACACAGTTAGTTTGTAATCATCTGATATCATCGTAACTAAAATGTAACTAATTGAATTAGTAAAATACACTCATGTTCACTTGAAACAAAAAAGAGTGAAACATTTTTGAACCACAACATTAACAGTTATTTGTGTCACAATTTCACTGTTTGAGTGCATTATGGCAGCAGTATAGAGCCTTTCCTTTAAGTATCGGAAAATTTAGACAAATGTCTCTATTTTGTAACACTTTTAACTATTTCGCACAAATGTAATTTTTAAATGTTGACTCGGTTACAAACCTTCTATTTAATCTCGCCAAGATTTTAGCGTATTGACATTCTGGATTTTCAGAGAATATATTTTGCAAGAAAAAGTTACGTCGTGTTAGACAATCATACTGAAATGTATGGCTATATTAAGGAAAATGTTGGTATTAATATTTATACATATTTGAAGTTATTAACGTTTATGTATCACAGATCCATTTAAAACAATAGCTCGTGTCTGAAATGCCTGTACAAAAAATCAATTAACAACAGTGTTTTTTAACATCAGAACGAATATTTCCTTACATACAACAATATATTTCATTGCGATTACCATACTTGATGTAAGGCCCTAGTTAATCTTTTCCTACCAGCCGTTTTTTATCCTTCCGCCACTTTTTGAAAACAAATATTGCCATGTAAGTAAGTAATAAACACAGTGCATATATTTCACCGGACTCGAAAGTCAACATCTAAGGCTACAGCAAAATATATTTATTGACTTATCCCAAATGAGAGGGGATTGAAAAAGTGCTCCCTTTACCGTGAATTGCTTATAGATGGGGAACTGCGAAATCCGCGTTATTTTGGAGGTGAAGACTAAACTTCGAGATGCCGCAGGTTCGTGTGAATTCTCCTATTGGCAAACGACTCGTGTGTGGCATGCCCAAAGGACGCTCTTAGTTTATAGTAAAGCTTCGATAGTTGAGTGACCAATCTCCAGTGAAGTGGTCACACAGCTAAACGACGTCATATAGTTGTTAGTAACCAATGAAATCACGAACTGGGTTCAAGCAGGGTATAGAAGGGTGAAGTCTAGCATGTTACAAAAGAATAACGCGAATTTTGCTGGTCCCTACTTATAGAAAAAAATTATACTGTGAACTATCGCATTGACTCGGTATTTAAAGAAGTGCATAATATATTTCAGAGCGGTTTTTTTACAGTGTTAAAAAACAAAGCGTGCCTCTTGCTCGCCACTATAATTCCACTCTTGTCGACGCCAGCCAGCGGACAATTTTTACTCACTTCTGGTCTCTGCGCAGTCTCTTCGACCTGTCAAGGCGTGAACAGTCGGGGATGTCAAAGCCTAGGTATATCCGGTCTGCCGCACACTATCCCCTACCTCAAGCTCACTCCCTATCGGCGCGTTAATACACCGTCACCCGAAACTCGAGTTTCGGAAACCTAATTTTACAAACTAAGATTTAAGGGGAATGGTGTATGAAAGCAGTATATTTACCTGATTTTTCAATATAAGTCGTTTTCCAAAGAATTTATCGAAATTTTTGGCTAGACAAGACGTAAGTTACAATTTTCAACACCTGTTTACGTCGTTCGATAGTCAGTGCCTTCATTATTCTCGGAGAACTGATGGAAGAAAATAAATAAATAAATATTTTTTTACCTTGTCTTCAATCAGCGCTCCGAGAATATCGAACGCAGTGAATTTGTAACAATGTAAGAAGATGTTCGAAATTGTTATTTATGTCTTGTCGAGCCAAAAATTTCGAAAAATTCTCTGTAAAAACCAGCCATGACAAAAATTATATAAATATGCGGTTTTCATGCTCCATTCTCCTTGAGTGAAGTGTTTATGCCGTAACACGAAACTCAGGCCGGGTCTCAATTTAAAGAGCACCCTTTCGCACAGCCTGGTGAGAGCACTACTTTGCGCTCTCTCACCCTCTCGCTCTGCGAAATTGAACCAAAGATAAAATCACGGTCGTATCTACTGGTAAAGACGGTTCACGGTAAAGTGAGCACTTCTGAAATCGACCTTAGAAAAATGCCACTGGCCTTGCCTGCGTACAGCTTAACGAGTACACTGATTGGTCTGCGCCCAGTTAAGTTTGTAACAACGGACGGGAATTAGTTTGTTCCATGTCTAAAAGTTGAATTTAAACTGATGTAAACACCGAAATTATTTATTTTTCCTTATAATCTTTTAGTGCATTTAGACGTATAAATCAACAGCTCTGTAGAAAATCTTTTAATTTTATAATAATGTCGAAGTTTTACTTGACCGACGCATGAATGAAGTGATCAGTACAGACAGGTATTATTCGCGAAAAGATTTCAAGACTAGCTGCACTAGGAGATACTTTTGTTCATTTGCACTTTCGTGGTTGGATGATTTTAAATGTCACGCGCCTCGAGTGTCCGTTGTCCGCGAATCACAGACGTTCAGTATCCCCGTACTTTATTACGATTGGCCCAGTCAAATAAGAACACGTCTTCTCGCGTAGCCACGCGGCCAATAACCAAAGGCAGATGTGGTTGCGGACATAGGATACCGTAAGTCTAGCATGGCTATAAACATTTAAACGAAATACACCTGCCTCTAGTAATCAGGTACATGTCAATGTTAAATATACACATGGCGGAAGAATACACAACGTGCAAACAAGTAGGTCTTTCGCAGGACTTTGAAAAGTGCTCATTTTATCGTGAACAGTCGATAGTAATTTATATAATGTTCAACAAAATCCACACATAATTATATCACAACCAGAATAATTCTTAGGGCATAAAATACTACTATTATTGTTTTATAAATTCCCGTCCCATTACAGCAAAATGACACATGAAAACGAGCCTTTGTCAGAAGTCCTTATCTATGTATTTATAAATACGTGTTACGTAAGCTTTTTCATTGACTAAAACATAACATATTGTTAACTTTAAAATGCGGTGTGGTTTTGGCTCAGAAAGCTATTATAACCTCATTTAAGCATTGAAACAACGTAAACAAATATGGCGCGTGGTCAGAGTGTGCGACAGAGCGCCAGTGAGTACACAAATTTTAGCTCTCTCCGTGCTTTCGCTCTTTCGCGCACTCTCCGACGAACTGAGACGAGCTGAGGGCGTTCTCTCTGATGTTATAATACCTTAGTCGCGAGAGCGAGAGCACGAGAGAGCGCTCTGTCGCACTCTCTGATCACACGCCATATTTGTTTACATTGTTTCAGCATATGATTTAGGTTACTATACAAAGACTGAAAAAAAATATTGCATAGATATATGTAGGTAATAATGAGATGATGTGAAACTAAATCAACATTGAAGCGACTGCGGTCCCATTTAATATTTATCTATCCACTTAGCCACTGCGGCCCCACTTAACATAGTTCTATCCATTGAGTCACTAAGGCGCCACTTAGAATCGCTCTATCCACTGAGCCACTGCGGCCCCACTTGGAATCTCTCTATCAACTGAGCTACTAAGGCCCTATTTGATATATATCTATCCACATGGCCACTGCGGCCCCTCTTAATTAACTCACCATTGAAGCGAGACATTTCAGGTAAACAAATATTTCATTTCATTAGCTTCATATCTCTATACAATATTCTCTATGCATTAATACATAACTTTTCATAGGGAAAAAGTAATTTAAAAATTAACTTTTAGGGTAAAAGGTGTTGAATGCGTAATCTGATCTTACTGAAATTCGAACTTGACCTGTATATTACCCTGAGGATTCGCTCTGCAAAATTTGTAGAACTTGTTGAGTTTCAAGGGACAGTAAACATTTTACAAATCTGCTAATTTTTACACTTCGGTGCATTAAAAAAGAGAAAGAGATTGAAATAATTTAAACTATCACAAATTGTTACCCAACACTTTTAATTCAGCTTAATATATGGAGATACTTTCAATCCTTGGTTACCAACTTTTCTGGGCGCATATCACTCAGTGATCCCGTTAAAATACATGCAGGTAGGAGCAGAGACTTTTTTCTATGGTTGATTTCAAAAATGCTCACGTTATCGTCAACAGCCTTTAATTTGCATTATTTTTATTTATTATTTTTTTTGTGATGGTAGGATTATAAATCTTAAATGTGCGGATGGTAATAATTAATGTTTAAATATGTTAATTAGATAACTTCTATATTTGTATTTATACTAATCAATATTAAATTTATTTTATTTTTGGTCTCACACTATTGGTAACGCTTCAGGGTATTTTATGTATTTATTTCCTTCTCGTGCCTTGTACTCCCCGGTATTTTTAAGTTAGGCCTTTTGTGTGAGTCTTTTTCAGGTAGTTTAAATAGTAAGCCTTCCGGTTGGCTGGCAGGTTGAAACCCTGCGCTCCTATTGGCCGGAGAGACTAGTTACGGGTAGCTTGGTCCAGTCAGTTAGGAAGATCGCTCTCTCCGCCATCATCTTTCAGAGCGAGTAGAAGTAGATTAGGACGCTCGTCCAGAGTGGACGAAGCGCAGGTATTTTCATATATAAAGTGGTTCCCAATTAGACCGACAAACTTCGGGAGGTGATTCGTCATGAAAAAGTAAAAGGAAAACATATGTGACAATTTATACCTAAACCGAATATTGAGCCCTTAAAGGTATGAGCCCTTAAAAAACGAGGTAGTAAACCTTATTTGTGCAAAATATCGGTAAGGAAGTAAAATAAAATGACAACTCTCGGAACATTATAGTATGCTATCGGGACCTTCAACGTAAGAGCCGATATTTTGCACAAACACGGCTTAAAATCTCGTTTTTTTAACGGCTCATACCTCCCTTAATATTCGGTTTAGGTATAAAGTGGGGCATATGTTTTCCTTTTACTTTTTCATGGTGAATCTCCTCCCGAAGTTTGTCGCTCTAATTGAGAATTATCCTGTAGATTGTTAGGATATCCGCTATTCTCCAGATAGCACAAGAAACTTTAATATATTTCCGCGCAGAAGAGGGTACTACTTCGAAGGTATTGGTACACCTGAAGGTATTGATATTCTACATTTTCATTATTATTGTGCAGCCCGTAATGAAATGTCTTCTAGGACTTTTCAACCGACGCCATAATGGAAACGCATCTTAAACACAGACTCCTGCAATTTATAGGCGATTTACGGCAAAATGAGCACTTTTGAAAGCCCTGCTTATGATCTACTTGTATGCACGTTGTATGTTGTTCCGCCTTATGCAAAATTTACATTGCCATAGGCCTCATCACTTTATTCATGCGTCAGTCAAGTGAAAGTGTGAAATTATTAGAAAAGCAAATATTGTGCAAATCTGCCCATTTTCACACTTCGATGCATTAAAAAAAAAAAAAAAAAAAACATAAAGCGTGATAAATAATATAAGTAATCACAAATGGTTACCTAACACTTTTTCTTCGACGTTAATATATGGAACTACTGTCCCCTCCATCGTTACCAACTTTACTGGGCGCATGTCACTCGGTGCACACGTTAAAATATACGCAGGCAGGGTAGTGAGATTTTTCTAAGGTTAGTTTCAAGTGTGCTCACTTTATCTTGAACCGTCTTTAACGAAACGTCACTGTCACCGTCAGAAAACACATTTAAATACTTTCAGCAAGAATAATACTGCCGTTGGAAATGAAGTGCTGTTTATCTTACCTCGTTGATGAGCTGTACTCTGTGCTCGAACTTTACACGTGCGACGCGGCAAGTTGACATTCTGCAAGGTTACCGGCGCGGGAGCCGTGGCGCGTCCGCCAAGCAAACTATCGACCCGAGAACTGACAATGCCTACGGTGTTTCCGCAAGGCACCACTTGAGAGCAGCGCCGTCTCTTGGAGCGCTACGCTCAGCGGCAAATATAAAATAGGCGGCGCCACTTACACACGTTTTTCCTGGGATGTTTCAATATTTAGAATGTTCTATACGTGTTGATTGGTGTTCTCGCTATTGGACAGAACCACTTTTTTTTTTAATGTTTTGTACAAATATGTAACGACCCCCGGAATCTGCCTCAGGGCAAGTCGACTGCTGGGATCGTGACAGTCATAGACTGTTCACGGTTCAATGAGCGCTTTTGAAAGCTCTGGTTAAGAGCTACTTGTATGCACCCTGTGTATTCTTCCGCCGTATGTACGATTAACATTGTCATGGGTCTCATAATTCTATTCATGCGTCGGCCAAGTGAAACTGTGAAATTATTAGAAAAGTAAGTATTTAACAAATCTGCTCATTTTTAAGCTTCGGCGCATTAAAAAAATAGAAAGCCAAATAAGTAATTTTTAAGTTATCAGAAATGGTTACCTAACAATTTTTATTCGACTTAATGATATGGAACTATTTTCTATCCATCGTTACCAACTTTACTGAGCGAATGTCTCTCAGTACGTCCATTTAAATATATGCATGGCGGGGCAGTGACGTTTTTCTAAAGTTCATTTTAAAGTGCTCACTTTATCGTGAACAGCCTTTAAGTAATTATACTTGTATTATGTAGTTATGTAAATTAAAGCCCATCAGGCGGGTCGCAATGAACGATGAATCCCGAGTGGTTCTTAACATGAAATTGAACTTAGAAATTTTGTGTAGAGTGGCCATTATTTTTAAAACATAAGATTTTTAGAATTTGTGAAGTTCTAGAAAAAATTGCCCCCAAATGGTGAACTATTTTTATTGAAATTAAATTATGGTCAGTAATGTTACGTGTGTACATTTTAAGGTAACGTATTTGAAATCACAAATTGTTGAGGAATGACAGATCTTTTTAAGAAAGCTGTTGTAAGATCAGATTTACTCTTATTTAGTCAGCCTCATATGGAAAGTACAAAACTCGAGGAAAAATGAGAACATTTCAGGAAACAGCGCAATTTTTTCAATACCTTGTAAAAATAATCAAATCATTGCTATAATCACTTGTAAAAGCAATCACGAATAGCATTTTTTGGAAAATATCACACCGTTGTATGGCCTTTGTATTCTTATAAATGTGGAATCAGTATTAACCTAAAATTTTGTAGTATAGATTTTGTATGGTTTTTCTATATATATTTTTGATGGTAGCCTTATTTTTTGGGGCGTTTTTAAAATTTTGGGCTAAAGAAAGGTATGAGAAAATGATATTGAACAATATGTTATACTCAGTGAAACTCATGATGTGTTGTAAAATGGAAATAATGCATGTATTTGAATTAAAAATTAAAAATAAGGTGCGATTAAACTCTGTCTTATGATATATTTTTGTTTTTTGTCTGCTGTTGCGATTTTTTCACGGTTTTGGATTTTTTGAACTTTTCACATTTGTTATGTCGCCTTGTGTGAGCAGCAAAGCGTAGCAAGAAACCCGTTACGGATATACGTGCCAAAAAATATTTATATAATAAAAATCCCATTTCCCATTTTTTTTAGATAGAATTCTCATATTTCAATAAATTAATTAATTGGGCACGTCAAAGGTATGCTAAATCCAGTTTACAACAGAATATTAAAAACCACATGAGGATATATTTCGTTATATTCTCGCCTAGTTCTAAGAGCAAGGTTTATTCTTCTTTATGTAGGTTTTAACAATAAAATTAGGATGATTTTAAGGGTTTGATTATTCCATTTGCTTACATACAAAATGGAAAAATTCGGTACACATGCGACACTAGTGCATCCTAGCGGTGAAAATTTTTAGTTGCTAAAACTAAAAGCATTGTGCTTCCAAACCTGAATAGAATAAGCCTTAAAAAGAGTTTAGAATACTATACCTAAGGGATAATGCACTTCAACTGTGCACTCTTAGTTTAATAGTATTTTGTATGTTAGCTGTTAATTAATAGGCATTACAAACGCACTTATTTTCTCTGTTTGTTATTTACACTCATTGCAAATAAAATGTTATATGTTATAGATAAAATGTTGTTAAATTTAAATTTAACCAAAGATAAGATACTTCTATGGTAACACAATTAACAATTATAAAACGCATGTACTACATGACGCGTTTAGGAACTAACCAAACACGTCATGCATGGGGTGATATTTCAGAGGTTTTCGTTCGAAAAGAGCGAAGATGCAGGCATCAACAAACACACAGAATGCAAATATGTAATCAACAATCGAAGAGACATGGTTAAATACGACCGTTATCATCTTGTTGGCCAACGGAAGTTAATTACTTTTCGCTCGAAATTGTGTCATGAGTGGTGTTCGTAATCAACACCCAGGCAACTTACCTTAACCCTGTCAGAACTACTTTAATTTGAGTTCTCAGGTTTTGCAAACAACAAAATGTATGATGCGTGCTGTACTTAATTCGACACACCACCTGTTTCGTTGCCCCAGCCAATGAGCTGTAGGCTATATGTTTGTCTACAAGAATATGAACCGATTATGACCTAGATCAATAAGACGGTTTGCGAATCATTTACCTACAGGCAAGACCATTGGTCATTGAGCTTCGCAGTGTGCAACACAGACATAAAATTACCTTCACGTGTGTGATGTACACAAATGTGTGCACTGGGTCTGAATGGGTTAAATATCGAATTTTGCCGACACGAAACACGAATAAACCCACTTACCACGTTATCATAGACACTAGACTACCGTCACTATTTGAAAAGTAGTATTGGAACATGTATACCGCCGTGCTACATTCATGCAATCACCAACCACCATGATGGTTACGTTGCCACTCAAATTAAGGACTTAAAATACCAATAACACATGTAAAAACATTGCAACTATCATAACCAGAAATAAGGCAGGTAGGTAAAGGCTGTTCACGATAAAGTTGCACTTTAGAAATGAACCATAGAAAAGTCACTGCCCCTGCATGCATATATTTTAATGGGGCACCGAGTGATATTCACCCAGTAATGTTAGTAACGATGGATGGAAAGTAGTTCCATATCTTAACGTCAAATAAAAAGGGCTAGGCAACCATTTGCGATAACTTAAAATTACTTCTTTAGATTTCTGTATTTGTTTAATGCATCGAAGAGTAAAAATGAGCAGATTTGTAATATATTTACTTTGTTAACAATTTCACAGTTTCATTTGACCGATGGATGAATAGAGTGATGAGGCCATAGCAATGTTAATTTTACATAAAGCGGAGGCATATACAACGGGTAAACAAGTAGATCTTAAGCAGGGCGTTGAAATTGTTCATTTTACCGTGAACAGACTGTAGGTAGTTTAGCTTAACGTCTCGTGGACAGCGAGGTCATTAGAGACAGAGCAATTTGTTCAGATAATAAGGATTGGGGATGGGATGGGAAGGAATCGGCCATGGCCTTGTTTATGGATCCATTCCAGCGTTCGTCTGGAGTGGTTTCGGGAAACAATGAAAAACCAAAATCAGGATGGCCGGACCGGCAATCGAACCCGGGTCCTCCTCCCGAATGTGAGTCCAGTGAATTCCACTGGTGCCACCCTGCGCGGTTAAACGCAAATAAAATGTGTAAACCAATGTTGTGATGTTTCCAGTCATACGTTCGTTATTTTGTTTATTTTTATTTCTGAATACAAGCATTTACATTATACAACTCAGTGAAACTGGCGCATCACTCAAGAAATCACAGTGCCTGAAGTGTGAAGTGGATAACAGATAAGTGAATTTTCTAAATGAAGTAATTACGCGGAGGAATGCGGCGCGTTTTCACTGACTCACCACTGGAAATACAGTATTTCACAACCGGTGTTCTGAACGTAGACTAAATATGAGGTAGACCAGACCTACTCTACGTCTTTTGCGCACGTAGCCAACATCGACTTCCTCCAATCAACACAACTTTCAAATTTGTGCTCAGTCTGGTTGATGCGAAATAAATGGTGTTATTAAAATTGCTTATATTACAGGTATTTCCTGCATTCATTGGAATTAATACAAAAGCCAGTACAAATTGCAGTATAGTTTGTACCATGGCAGTCAAAGTAAGGTTGGTTGTGGGTACAATAAAGGAAAAAAAATATTTGCGATTAAATAGTGCTGGAACAGAATATAAATAATCATGGTAGCATCTTTTCCCTGTTATTTCTATTTGTTTGCAATCAGTTATAGGGGTGTAGACATTCGAACATGTTCACTTTACTAATTATTAACTGAATATGTTTTAACGTATTTTAATATATCTGTCCTAACACATTCACAGTTCGTTCAGTTTTTAGTATAACTGCTGACATATTCACTTAAAGTATTAGTAACGTGATGTAGTGTTATTGTAAGAACTTGATAAAAAATAGTAAGAGTAGTTATAAATAGTATGTCCCACCGCACCTGGACGATGGATACGGTGCTGCGGCGCCACGGCGGCCGTCTTGGGTGACGTCATGCCACAATTTTTCCCCTCAAAATTTTCCTTTTTTTCCCCCTTAACAACTGCTAAAATCGCCAGAATTTCCCTCAAAACCAGCAAAATTCTCGCAAAAAAATGTGTTTCGCACAATACGGCTGGCACTTGCACAATTTCCGTAGATGACTCAACAATGTGGCTAGATGATTCCAAGAGGGGTTGACGGGTCACCCTGACATTCATGCTCTGACATTCTATGCCAGCGCCATCCATATTGTCTGAAGAATGTTCGAGTTCGTTGCCCCATCATGCAACCTCATGCACTAACTTGTTACAAGCATATATTCTACGACCTATGTCAAGTGCATAAGATAAATACACCTATACAAATCACACACATATATGCGAATTGTACACATACCAATCGCACTTATGATAATCGCGCACATTTTAATCACACCGCCATCTTGAATTCGTCCCCGCCATCTTGGATTCCTGCCATCAAACTAAAATCCGTGATAACTAGAGTGATAACTAAGCATCGTTGGTCGCCATTTCCAGCAACCAGGTCCACGGCAATGTTAGTTTGTACATTTGGTGAGATCGTGCATGGTGTAATTTAAGGCCAGATAATGGTAGACTATAAAAAAATGCTCCGTAAATAGTCGACAAACTGTATTACCTTTATGAAATGTATCCATGCCGTCACCCAAGTGAAAAGGCGAAATTTTTTTAACACACAGGGTCTATATGCGTTAGTATCACACCAGTTATTAGTACATCATTTTTAAAAAGAATAAAACCATTTCAGACATTACACTTTCAATGTGATATTAAAGAAGTTAGGTCATTTTCTTCCAATTCCCTACAAGCATTACATTGTCAACAGGCTAAGTACTTTTCGCATATGACTAAAAAAAAACTAATGCGCTGAATAGACTACTTTGTTTTTTTTTTTTTTTTCGCGCAAATTTCTTGACCCAAAGAAATAGTTCCTTAAACTCAGAAGTTTATTTCGTCAGCCAGAAAAGAATTAGTTTTGTTTCAGAAAAATTAGTAAAGGCAACTTTCTTGGCACAAAAAAAAAAAAAAACAAGAATAGTATTATGTCAAACAAACAGAAATCTTTATCTTCGTGTCCTTTAGACACCACACTCAGTTTTTATTATGAAATGCATGCAGCAACAGGCCAAGATTTGGCTTCCCAAGTGTTGCCTCAGAGCCCCCCCCCCCTCTCTCTTTCTCTCTCTCTCTCTCTCTCTCTCCTCTCTCTCTCTGCATGCCTGGCGCGCGAGCTGCGTCGCACAATGTCTGAGAAGCACGATATTTTTTTAAAACAAACAACTCTACGTCTTCGCAGTTCGTCGCCGTACTTTTAAGAGACCACGTGTAAAGACATTCGACACTCCTACACTGTAAAAATTGTCCTAATAAACTTCGTAAACTGTAATGGAAGTTTTTAACCTATACAATGTATGGCAACGCTACCATATATCATACTGCAAATATACGAATGTTTATAGGCTTTTCACGATCAACTGAGCACTTCCGCCTTATGTAAAATTAATACTGTCACGGGACGCATCACTTTATTCATGCGTCTTTCAAGTGAAACTCTAAAATTATTATAAAATTAAATATTTTACAAATTTACTCATTTTTACATTTTGATGCAATAAAAAAATCATAAAGTGAAAGAAATAATTTAAGTTATCGCAAATTGTTACCTAAGACTTTTTATTCGACGTTAATATATGACACTACTTTTTCTCCATCGTTACCAACTTTACTGGGCGCATGTCACTCAATGCGCCCGTTAAAATGTATGCAGGCAGGAGCAGTGACTTTTTTCTAAGGTTGATTTAAAAAGTGCTCAATTTATCGTGAACAGCATTTATCACAGCTACAGTAAATTATTGATAATTCTCTATTCATTTTACTGTTTCCTGAGCTAATATTGAAGCACTACCATGGGTGTATGGAAAAAAAGTTTAACATCCGCTCTTTATCACCATACGTATACACTGGTGCGGTATATTTGCGAACAATTTCTTAGAGAGTATGAATGCATTTTCAGACTGATGTGCCTGTTAGTATTGTACGTAAATATCTGCGAAACGTGAATAGGTACGTGAATTTGGCAAATCCTTTTTTTCAGCAGCCTCAGTTATACAGTCTAGATTCGAATCAGTGATAAACCACTGATTCGCAGTGGAATTCAACTACTCGAATCAGTGAAGACGGCTCCATTTAGAATCACTGGACAACCACTGATTGTTTCAATCAACAAATTTCACTGATCGAATTAGTGACGCGAAACAATTTCACTGATTGAAAAAGTGACGCCTAACTGCGGCAGCGAACTAAATATTTAGTTTTTATTGAATACATTACGAGAAATAAACATATTTACGATAGTTTACTATTTATATTGCGCAACATACCGTAATTTTAAAAAAGTCAAAGATTTCCCGGAGGTGGCCAGGTTTGAACTCATGTACTCTTTCCAATTCACTAAAAAAAAAATTAGGTCAAATATAACAAATTTGTCAATATGGCATGACAATATTATGTTAGATAAACAATACAAGTTTCCCTTATTTGACAGGCAAAGAAGTGTAAATTGTCAGCCTTAAATTAACAGTTTCATAAACGTGACAATTATATGTCAAACCGAAATTTTCGTTTATTACACGCTAGATAGCTCTCAAATGCGCTTACGATAATCGATCGCAGCCTTATATACAATTCTTGAACAGTCGATTCCTACCACAAATAACTAAGCTGTAAATAATAATTCCACCTACATAACTTTGTTCACTCTAGCAGCAGAATGTCAAGTAATTTGGATAAGATTACTATATTAAACTTGATCCGAGAGGAAAAGGATGTGCTATTTGGCAAGCGATGTTAATTCACACATTATTGAAACACAATTGCACTGTCATGTTATATAAACATTACAAATCACTGGTTACATAGGAAAGCTTGCCTGTCACTTCTGCAGTGACAATTCTACAAATTTTTAGATATGTCACCGAGTGATTATACTTATCTGTTTCATAAAACAGCCTGTAGTGTAATATTTGACAAATTTGTTGGATTTTCACCTGTCAACTCAAAACCTTTGTGAAACAACTATTTGTCAAATTGTCATACAATTCTACAAATTTGTCATGACAAATTTGTAAACTTGTCAACTTTTATGAAACGCACATTTGTCGGATTGTAAACCTGTCTGACGATTCCCTGTCACCTGTCGAATTGTAACTTTCATTAAATAGGCTCCAGCTTGTAGGGGACAAGATGCAGCACACGGTAGCCAATCAGATACTAGGCTCATTTCATAATCTCGCGCAGCGAATCACAGAGAATGTGTAAGCCGGCATCAAAGCATCGCCACGCCATATCGCCGCTATGTCCTTATCCAATCTGTGGTTACATCATTTCTTCCTACTGGCTGAAGAATTGAACAGCCCATGTCGAAAACATTATCGTCCAATCATGAAAGGGAAACTAGAGTATATATGCTTGAAATCTACCCTGACATTGAAAGAATTCGCGAAGTCCGCGTAAATGCTGTTCCCGGATAATCGAGCAATTTCGAAAGGAAACTTATAAAGATGTCACCTCTCCTATAGTAAGATTTCAAAAACAGTTGTACTCCAGAACCACTTTCGTTTACATTCACTTTTGTGGTTGGATGATTTTAAATATCACGTGCCTCAACCGCGAATCATGGATGTTCGGTATCGGAATACTTTATTACGATTGGTCCAGCAAAATAGGAACACGTATTCTCACGTAGAAATGTG
The DNA here is from genome assembly GCA_029891345.1 of Dryococelus australis. Taxonomy (NCBI): domain Eukaryota; kingdom Metazoa; phylum Arthropoda; class Insecta; order Phasmatodea; family Phasmatidae; genus Dryococelus; species Dryococelus australis. Next base: position 361,051,808 of record CM056993.1, read on the forward strand.
GCCAATAACCAAAGGAAGTTGTGGTTGTGGACGTAGGATATTGCAGTCTTAGCTTCGCCATAAATATTTTCGCAATATACGTTATTCACGGTAAAGAGAGCATTTTTTGAAAGCCCTCTCATTTGGAATAATAGTCAAGAAATATATTTCGTCGTAGCGTTAAGTAGACGTTAAACTTATATACACCGTGTTTATTACTAACATGTAAATATTTATGTAAACAGGTGGTGGGAGGATAAAAAAATGTTTGATAGGAAAAAGGCTATTAGGGGCTTAAAAGTGCTCACATTACCATGAACAGCCTATACCTGTATATATTTTAACCCTGACACGAATATACGTGGGACGGTGAAGGCAATCGTGCAGGTAGAAAATAACGCGGATTTTGCAGCTCTCTACAAATTATATTTCAAAACACTGTTGGATCGTTTACCTATCTTCATTGGTTGAATGAACGCATCAAACTTGGGTGCCCCAATCACGTGCAATTCAGTCAGAAAGGGAGTGAATTCAGCAGCCGATGGAGAAAAGACGTCGGCTTTAGTGCATACAGTACTGTGAAGTTCAGCCTGGAGCCAAATAATACTGCGAATTTTGCGTGTCACTACCCATAGGTAGAGATAGTGACTTTTCGCGAAAAAAAATATGAGTACACGGTAGACTTCAATACTATAAACATCCAACAGCAATTAGTCTACTGCCATTGGCTGCTGTATGTTTGAGACGGTGTTTTCATATTTGACCGGGCCGCTCAGAATTCGGCAACGTCGGCACGGTTCCTACGCTATTCGGGTGCAGACATTTAACGAGTGTCAAAAAAGTTATTCAGCCAATCAAGATAGGTAAACGACCTTACAGTGTTTTGAAAAATAGCTTGTCTTGAAATTTTTCCCCAAATTTCACTACCTCTTCCCATAGGTAGAGTCCCGAGTATTTCGCGTATTGAGTTGGCAGCAAGCTAGGTTGGGCAGTTCTATATACGCTCGAGACATTATCGTTCGCTTATTGGTTGCTGTGACCAAGTGAGGCCTCTGTACAGGACTGTTAAACACTCTCTCACACTACTGATTCCTGCTTATCACTGGCTCACAGTTAAACGGGGCGTGTCTAAGTAACTGCCGTCCAATCACAACAGTAGGAGAAAAGAACAAGTGTTTGGAGTCTACCTGCCTCCGAATGAATTCGCGAAATACTGGTGGCTCTACCCATAGGTACACACAACACAACACAGCACGCCAGTTCAGAGCTTTGCGCTTAGCGGCGACGGCACCGCTTGACGCGCGTGGCAGTCTCGCCCTTATCGCACCCGCTCTTCTCGGCCTCAAACACAGTCGAGATCTCCAGGTAGGGCTTTCATAATCGGCTCAGTTCACCACGGATAGACTTGACCTGTGGTGACGTGGGTTGGCTGTATAGACGCGGGGGAGTCGGCGTCGTCTCGCGGGGCTTACCTGGAGGTCAGGGCGTCCGCAGGGTCATCCTCTCGAGGCACGCCAGGTGCGGGGTCGCCGATGTCGCGGTACACGCCTCTCGGCGCTTCTGGGGACCGCGGGCCCGCGCACAGCTCGCGGCTAAAAGCGTCCCCCGCGGGCGCATGCGTGCAGACGTCGCCCTCTCCCTCCCCCCCTTATTCTCACCCCTCCCCCGCGCTTTAGCGGGCCACGTGCTCGCGACACGTGGCTCCGCTGCGGCGAACTGCCACCCTCGAATAAACACGGGTCCTTATAGTCTGTCTGCTGTTTCTTCACACTTTGTGAATCAAACCTTCCAGAAACCGCCCCACGTATGACTAGAGACCTGAAAAATTCGCAAGTTCAATGACCTGCAGGTTAGACTATACAGTCTTCTGCACAAATGTGCCGATGTGAACTCTGCATTGGTTGTCTGCTGTCACAGGGGAAGGCGACGATAGGGCCACCGTTCTCCCAGGAGGTGTCAAACACAGTGTGGACCAATGACTTGAGTTACATAAGCACACGGGTTTTGAAATCAAGCTTGTATCAAAATGAATCTGCGAATTCTTCAGCTCTCTACGTATGACGTGTTTAGTTATTACCTAAATATGAATCTTGTTACGTGCAGCAACAGGCAAGCTACCCCGATTGCGGTAGCAAAAACATTATTGCGAAGAAGTGGAGCGAATCCTTGAGCGCTTCTAAACAATCCCCGCCAGGCATGCCCCGAGTGCGCAGATGATATTACAGCTGGAAACGCGGCGAACGAAGCTTTTGTCGTTGTGACACTGCGCCAGCAAGACGTCCAGAGATGGGGGCGTGCTGTCCGCCGACATGAGTCTAGTAATCAGCCTACGGCATCATGGACAAGGTGAAGTCGGTCCATAGTACACTAGTCAGAGTGGCCTTTCATATAAACAAGTAATTTAATAACGAATCCCGTTAATTCCTAACACAATGTAACCAAGTAAGCGTAACGAGAGCTCCTCCGATTTAACGAGTAACTCACATATTGTAACGAGTTGTAAAACCTATTGTAACGAGACGAAATTTGATAGTGATTTAAATACACAGACGATATTTAATATATTGATTTCAACATAAATCACGACCTACCCCAACATGTACATTTAATATATAAAATATAATTATTCACATTTAAAGCCAGAGGCTTTTAAAAACGTAACATTCTGTTAACTTAGAAGTATTTCATTTTTAGTTAAATTAAAGGTTCGCCTATACTTTATTTACACATAATATAATTCATATATAATAAACACGAATAACAACAGTGAGAAAAAATCTGTGTTGGTAGCGCCTAGTAAGAAATAGTTCTCAATCAAAATATTATTGATACAACTGAGTGCTCACGAATTCCGTGCGTTGTCTTTTGGTGTAATTTTCTAGGCATAGTGAAGCTTAATTTGCCCGAGGCGGAGGAATATTTCTGGAAGTAGAACTTTGGCAGGGTTTCAGAGAAGTGCGAAGTAACCACGAATGGACTATATAGCAATTTTCTGTACCTGTTCCAAACTGATAATGAATTCTGTCTGATGCCAGGTATCTGATACTTGCTATATCAGCTACAGAGAATCCCGACTGCGGCGCTTATCCACCAGTCTAGTGTGGACTAGTCCGCGCGTGTTGACAAGCACGCATTATCAGTTAAAAGCTGTTCACGATAAAGTGAGCACTTTTGAAACTAACCCTAGGAAAAATTCACCTCTCCTAGCTTCATATATTTCAACGGGCGCACTGAGTGATATGTGCCCAGTAAAGTTGGTAACGATGGGTGGAAAGTAGTTCCATTTCTTAACGGCGAATAAAAAATGTTAGGTACCCACCATGTGTGATAACTTAAACTATTCCTTTCGCTTTCTGTTTTTTTATACATCGAAGTATTAAAATGAGCAGATTCGTGGAATATTTTCTTTTTCAATAAATTCACGGTTTCACTTGACCGACGCATGAATAAAGTGTTGAGGCCCATGGCAATGCTAATTTTACATAAAGCACACAATGTGCACACAAGTAGATCTTACTCGGGTATTTAAAAAATGCTCATTTTACCGTGAACAGCCTATATACGTACTATCAACTACGGGTGTTATCACGTACGTGTTTTGGGTTGGTGTACTGTTTGGTATCCAATACAGTGAAATTAAGGGATGATTAAAACCTAAGCAAAGCAAAAAGACTTCATTTGCGCGAAAATTTTTCAGACTATAATTAATTAACTTGCTATGTTTAAATTATGTAAATGTGCAAATTATGCTTTTCGCATATGTATATAGGTGTGTCTATGTGTGTATGTATATATATGTATATATATGTATGTATATAAACCAAAACATTTAATTATGAGTAATATGTCATAGTTCCCTCATTCGAAAGAGTCCAGGGTCCAGATCCGGAGCCGTCCATTTTTAATTCAAAATCGCTTTTTTCCCCCCAAAAATCACCACTTGGTTGTTACATGAAGATAACTAGTTTTTCCAAAAGATCACTTCATAAATCGATTATTTTACCCAAAAATCGGTCTTTCTCCCTAAAAATTTTTCCCGTTTTGCCCAGCTGCAAAAATCATGCCTCCCTCCCCCCGGAAATGTTCAATGTTTCCCTCAAACATTTAACCTTTTTTTTTTTTTCTCGAAACCAGCCTTTTTCCTTAAAAATTTATTTAAAAATTTCTGAAAAATGAAAAATGCATTATTATAAATTGTTAAGTGTAATTTGTAAATACTAAAATTAACGCGTCTCAATGCCTGGGATTTTTATTAATTTTCCTAGAAAAAAACCTACACCAGTCAAAGTTTAAAAAAAGTATCTGTGGTTGCATGGGAATAGCTGTGTTAGCAGGTATCGGCTGTTCACGGTAAAATGAGCACTTTTGAAAGCTCTGATTAAGATCTACTTTTATGCACGTTGTGTATTTCCGCCGTATGTAAAATTAACACTGGCAATGACCTCATAATTTTATCTATGCGTCGGTCCAGTTAAACTGCAAAATCATAAGAAAATTAAACATTTTAAAAATCTGGTAATTTTTACACTTCGGCGTATTAAAAAAAACAGAAAGCGATGGAAATAATTTAAGTTAGCACAAATGGTTACCCAAAAATTTTTATTTCACGGTAAGATATGGAACTACTTTCCCGTCCATCGTTACCAATGTTTGTTTACAAACGTCTTTACGTTTAGTTACAAAACAGCTACGGTGGAAGGATACATTGTGGCTGTGCTACTTTTCTAGAACCGTCAAAATTTACCCCACTTACGTGAAATGGACAATAGCATAAGTCAGCACATAGCAATGTTAGCAGGTTTGCACCAGCATGGTGTAAGGTAACTGGATTCAGCGGGCGTGTGGGAAGCGATGTATTAGCATCTTCACAAGCCTGCACCTGGGCATTGTCGGATATCCGAAGTCGGGGAAGTCTCCCATGGTGGGCTCTACACTGTAGGTACTATTTCCCGTGTATCACTCCGCGCCTCCCCACCAGTCGGCTAGGATATATAAGGTGTGGATCATTACCAAATCTCTCATTCTGATATCAGCATGTGTCGTCTGTGTATCCGAGTATGCTTATGCTTCATTGTTGCCATTTTGTGCTTGAAGTGATATAGTTGGAGCGAGTGGAATATTTAGATCATCAAGATATTAGGCTCGTTAGTACATCAAGATTTTAAGGTTAGGTTTTTTAGAACATCAAATGTTTAGGCTTTGTTTAGCATCACAAGAGTTAGTTAGGTTTTTGTCAGCGATGGAAGCAAGCCAGTGCAAGTTTTTCCGTAAGTTTTCGGAATAACATGCAAAGGTATGAGAGGAGCTGCAGCCTCAACCCATGTCAGAAAGAGCAGCTGATGTGTGGAAAATGCGGCAATACTATTGTTTGCAGATATGAACTGCAAAAGCATCTTTGTAGCTGCGATGTTATCATCAGGAAAGCGGCGGCCAACACCAGCTGCAAGTTTTGAACAGGCAATTTTCTGAACTGTGCAATGCGAGGTGTCATGAAGCAGGATGTGAGTTCAATACTGAACACGGCCTATTGAAGTGAAACAACTGCAAAGCCCAGTTTACCCGTCGTGACAACCTGGCCATGCACCCGAAGGTCTGCAAGGGGAAATGAACACATCCAGCCCAGAAGAAGAGATGTGTGCGGCTAATAGATAGTGCTCAACCATCCTGCTTGAGAACATCAGTCCGGCCGAAAATCGTCGCTGGAGCAGGCGCAGTAAGTAGCCATGGTTTCGTCGAGGCAGAGACTGCATTCTGTGGAAATTTAAAAAACTTATGTAGCAGAGAATGATGGTGATGCCAGAGATATATGTGACTACTTGGTAGGCATTTACGAGAACATTGTTGGCCAGTTAACATAAGAAGTAGAGAATCATAGTACAGTTAGATTTAACATCGTGCTGGAGTGTACTTATTGAAAACCAGAGCTGCATGGAGACCAGACACATGCAAAAACCTTTCAGACGAAAAATATGCCAGTCTACAATACTGATTATACTGAACATACCCGTGTCATAAAGTATTGTGAAGCTCTGTACTGAAGAAAGAGAGTATGTCGAGAAAGGATCTGGATGGATGCTCATCTCTGTTAACCGGCCCCAACTACTGATCAAAAAACTAGATCCTCTAAGACCCTCATCATGGATAGATTGACCAACTTCCATCAAAGCTAAGAAAGCGGTAATCAATGCAAAAAAATGAAAACCGCGTGTGTTTTAAATGGGCAGTACTGGCCAAGTTCGTGGAAGGTACTAATTTGCGACATGTAGATAAGAGATACAGCGATGTTGAAGACAGCTACGTCTTTGCAGACATCACTTGTCCAATACCAGTAATTCAGATCAAATCGTCCGAGAAGAAGAACCCAGGAACATCAGTCAATATTTACTCCATTGATTAAAATGATAAGATTTTCCTCTCCGAGTAACCAGTGAAGAAAAGAGCGATCATATAGACTTGCTGCTTTTGTCATATGAAGAGACATCCCACTACTGCCACATTTCAAATTTATCCAGACTCGTAAGATCCTAGAAGACGGCTAATCATGACACAGTGCATATAAGCAAGATATGCCTGATGCATTTTGACGATCGGCCACGAGTGTCTGGTCTAAAAGTTGAACAGCGTCTGGCTGACCACAAAAAATTTTGCTCTGGATAGGCACCACTTCGAGCTGACATGCCACAGCCTCTGGAAAGGATGGGAGGACCCCAATGCTCTGCTTCAGAAATATTCAGTACCAGTATAAAGTACCTACTATTAATTACTCAGATTTCGAAGCCATTTTGGTACCGATTCAGACCTGCCATCGTGATCCTGAGCAGGTTTTCAAGATGACATACCAGAAGCATGAAACTTACAGATTCTGTATTTTCGTATATGGAGACAATAACGTTATTCCTGCCACACTGACGTCGGAACTGCCACAAGAACCTATACTCTACACAGGGATGGATGCACCGAAGATTTATATTGAAAAATAATTTTGAGACCTGGGAGAAAGTGAAGAAGATGTACGAGACTTCGTTGAAGATGCTACCACTATCTCAAGCACAATATTTCATAATATTTCCAGGCATCAAGTTGCTGTCACTGCAGAGGAAGCTTCGGCAAAGATAATGTGAAGGTACGGGACCTCTGCCACTTTAGCGGCAAGTATATTGGAGCAGCCTGTAACAACTGCAATTTGCTCAGAAGACGACCGAAGAGGCTTCTGGTATTTTTTCATAACCTGGCATACGATGAAAATTTCATCTTCAGAGAACTTGCATATGACAAGGACATCGCCACATACCACATAATGAAGAAAATTTTATTGCCATTGGATAATCCCCACTGACCCCAGACAGACTTTTCTGTTCTACCCTGTCTCTTGCCCCAAAACTTACAACTAAAAACGCATAAATGTATCTGTGAAATCTAAAAGTCTATTAGATACGGTACTTTTTTCATGCATTCATTTTCGTTTAGAATTTTAGGTATCAAATTTATATAGACTTCAAGAAAATTTAATATTTTTGTAATTATTCTGACAATAGCTCAGGAAACTCAGGAGACTTCTAGTTAAAGAAGTTAAAAAGCTAAACGGAGATTCTCTATTATCACATGTTAAGCTGTGTATTTATTGTTATGTATAGCAGTGTGAAATTTATACAGGTAAACACATAAGCTTCTCTTGCCAACTCCGCCTCTGTTCATGCACCATCTCGAAAAGACAAGTTATTATTTACTCAGGCAGATTTGAGAGTGCTTACGCACGTAACTGCTAGGGGAAAATCGCCTCGTTGTTGCTTGTGAACCACCTGCTAGTTTCAAAACGTAATATCCCGAAATCTGCCCAGCTCTCTCTTACCTCTTCCTACCCCCCCCCCCCCCCCCCCAAGGCACTGGCGCAACTGTAAAAACGTCCTTCATTAGACTAATAATAACGCCTCGAAAGTGTAAGGGTTAGCGTTACCAGAATTATTTCAAAATTTTATCGTTTAGTTTTATACCAGATTATCTTTGGAAATTTGTCAATGCTGTTGTTTTATGTCTTATAAGCTTAATAACTTCAGAATGTGTCAAGTATAAAATTTGTATTTATTTTATTATTTATATAGGTCGAAGTAAGACAAAAAATTGCCTGAAAAATTCTGCATGATTAATTTATGAATGTTGATCAAAGTATAATTTTATTCAGCTCACTCTAGGACAGTCATGAACTTACATATATAAATTTTTCTTCGTAGTAAATATCTATGTGAGGTTTTGCAGTAACACTATGTAATATTTTGACATACAGACATGGAAGATTATTATTTTGCCCTAGTGAAATCGTTCGTTGGGAACACATGAACAATGTGCTAGAAACAAGTTGTTAAGATATAATTTTCAGCAAGAAAGCTTGCGAGGAGAGTGGCAAGAAAGTCATGGAACGAGAGAGTTGGGCGAAGTAGCTCCGACAGGACAGCCTGCAATCGCCAAGGATCGTGACGAGACGCCAGCCCGGTGTTGCAGAGGCGCTGTACCAGCATCCTCCACGTTTGTATGCCGAGTTTGGAGAGTACTACTACATAAACGAGGACTTCTCGTCTCCGATGTCTTCAGGGTGCCGGTAGCCATCTACACTGTTGTAACGTTTCAAGTAAGATCAGCTGTTTCCAGTCTAGTCCTGCTGTCAAATTAACTCGTCGAGGCCTACTCGTCAGGAGCTAATAAAAAGTAAAATCATATGCTGGAATATTTTTAACTGAGCATTCTCAGAGAAATGCAGTAAAATTAAAATTCTCGTAATTCTTACATAACTTGAAAACATTTGAGATAATTTTCAAGATTTTTTCCTTGATAGTCAGCCACGAGATCAGAGGCCTAAGTGTAGTAATCTTAAAATGCTCCCGACTGAAAGTTATCTGAGGTTTTCAAAATTTGAACATTTTAATTACAAGGATTATCCTGGATTATAATGCTAAATCACATTATGATGTCTCCACTGCTGTGTCAGTCATGCAAAATTTGTGAACGAATTTAATAATTTCATTAGTAAATTCAAATTCAGTCTTACTACATTTCTGACAGCAGGGATTTGTAAATAGTTTAGTTATAAGACTTGATTTGAATTGTTTTGTAAAGTTTAGTATTATTCTATGTTGCAATTTGCTTCCATGTTAAGCTTATCTTAATGAATTACTATTTCCTCTTTACCATGATTTTTTAATGTGTCTGATATTTATGAGTACACTTATATCGATATTTGAGTGTGTCATATCAGTGATATAATAAGTCGTTTCAATTTTAAGAATTGAATAATTATTTTCAGGACGTTCAATTAACACAGATATTGATTACGATTGTCTTATACTATGATTATATGTGTGGTTTAGTGGCCAGAACATTCGCCCAACCATTTTTCAAAGGCGCCCAATTAATAACATTATTTTAGTATATTTTTTACTTTCAAAGAATAAAAATCTAAAACACCACTTCTTTACAGATGTCACAATAACGTAGGACAAAAGAGAGAACTACTGTTACTTCGTTGTTTCAGACAAAAATATAGAGTTGCTTTACTACAGATAACGCTGTAACGTGGGGCCATTATCACGTTGCTACAATTTGAAATTAGTATATTTCACGATTATTACAGAGGTTTATTTCAATTTACTAATTTATTTACAAAAAAGGCTATTAAAATTACTTGGATGAGTGTCTGCGCGAGAATCCTATAAATGTGTTTTTCAAAAGCTGAAATATTATGACAACACCATGTACATTATGGTAGTCATAGTAAAAACCATGACCATAACACAAGATGTAAGTGTTATTGTGTAACACCTCATGTTATATTGTAAAAACCTGTTAAAATGGCACTACCAGCAAGTCAAGATGTGAACAAAATTCCATTGTTAAAAGGCTATTACCAAATAACAGATTTAACTTAATTATTTCTAAGTGGATGAAGGAAAAAGCTCTTTACACTCTAAAAGTTACGATGATGTAGAAAATTGTGTTGTAGTGTATATGCTACAGTAGTGATTGAATAAATGCGGCTGTCAACACCTTCGCATTTGAAACATCTCGATGATTATTTACGCGTTCACAATGAGTTACAGGCTTGCTCAGTTTCGTTATTTCCCAGCTCGTAAATGTTTGATAGCAGGGAACAAGCACAATTTAAACACACTTTATTACCCGTTTTACCCGTGACTGAAAACTCTCGGAGACTGTCTGGACAATATAGTTACGTAACAAAACCAAATGTGAGGAATAAATGGAAAATAATATCGACGATCCAAATTTTCCACAGAAAATACTACACAGCAAAATCGTTACAAAAACCACTTAGTCAATAAAACTATTAGCAATTTACCTGCAACAAAAAATTGTGTACTTAAACCTAATCGCTTTTATTAGTCTGGTCATAATTAGTAAGATAATAAAAATTAATTGGTCATTATGATAGGCGGTCTTGGCAACACTACCTACCTCACGTGATTTGCACTTTGACTTTCAGCTTTTCCACTAACAATAAAAGTTTGGGAATTTTTTTTATGCTGAATTATTACTGTCTTTTAATTAGTGCTTTAGCTTGGCTCCGAGAAACCTGCCAGGGTATTATGAATAGAATTGTGGAAATCAGTTAGGATTTTACATTTTTAGATGGCACCCTTAAGTTCACAATTAATAATATCAAGCTGAGTCTCTGATTTGAAAAAAATCTATACACTAGAACATATTTGGCTATTACCTTAGAGATGTATACCTAATTCTGAAAGTTCTCGACGATTTTGATCTTAATGTTGGGTTCTCGTGCCTATTGTGCAATGTTAATGTCCATTCTGCACTTTTTTTGTAGGGTTAAGTCGTCGGAGCTATTTAAACTCGGAAAACCGTGCGGGATGGCGACCGCACAGGCCTTCTTACATAGCTGCACTCACACATCTTCGTCCCATCGGTACGGCCGATTCCAGACTCATGACTCGACCATTTTACTTTTAAATTCAATAAAAATCCTAACAGTCTTACCTCACTTGGGCTAGCTGTCCTGCTTAATGGGTACAAGATAACCTACCTCTAAGAAAATATCCTTTAAAACAAAATGAAGGCGTACTTGAGTAAGACGCCAATCACGGGAGCGCTAGGGCATTTCAATATCTGGCCCCACTTGGCTGCCATAGTAACATTAAACAACATTCTCCTTTGGCTCAGGCCTATGTAAACATAACAAATTTAATAAACTAAAAATACGTACAAAATGCCTTGCGTTCATAAATTCTGTAAATAAAATTATCAGGTGAAATAACTATTGCAATAAAAAATAATTACTCCTGCGAAAATTCATCCTTGAGAAATAATATTACGTTTTTAAGCAAACAAATAATTATAAAATTTTCAGCAGCACTGAAAGCCAATCCTATGACGTTACAAAGTTTTTCTACGTATCAAGGTTTATCAGACTTACATAATCCGAAACAAGTAAATTTTTTAGCTACTTTTTGTCACTAATGATATAATTTATTGTAATTCCGTGTTTTAAAGATGTTTGTGTCGGCCAGTCGCAGCATATATAAGGTCACTGGGGCCTGAGAGTGGGTCCAAGAGTGGGGACACTCTTGGACTCACTCTGCTGGTACCACTACTCGAGGGCACATCGACGCCTGAGTTCGGCGCGAGCTACTCGAGGGCAACACTGCAGGGCGAGCCGAGATACTGACGTCTTGGAGAGACGTGACCGATCGGCCAATCACACTACGACAACACGACATCACGAGGCGGAGGAGCTCCGGCCCGGTGTTGTTAATTACCAGTGGTAAGGAGATATTCAGTTCTGGGTGCAGGGTAGATCCGGAATCGATATTATGCGCAGCAATCCCCTGTTAAGAGCCTTAATGTTTGTTAAAGTAATTGTGGATTTAAAGAGTCGAGTTTTATTCGCTATTATTGTTGAGATATTTCAATCTAGCATTCATCCAGTATTTGTTGTTAATTTATTTTACATAATTTATTGTATGAGAAGGAGAAATAAAATAATTACTAGTTCTTGTCTTGTGTCATTGAGCCATCTACAGTTATTCCCTCAGAGTACAGTAACGTTAAGAGGATTAGCCTCAGAGAGTTGCCTAGAGTGTAAATTGTGTTTTGCAGTAATAACGTTACAGTAGGCATCCCAAGTAAGAACGTTACAGTACGCTACACTAAGGGTGGGTTTACGACTGACTTAACAGTATAAGTGTGCCGTGTGCTTAGGATATGAATCAATGTGTTCAAGGGTTCTAGTTTATGCGAGTCGTGACGGGTCGTGTGCGTTCTTGGCTTGGCCTAAGATATCGTTATATTTTAAAAATTTAAGTACAAGTCAAAACGAAGTAGCCAATCAGAGCCCAGTGACATTTGTTGTTGACAGGAAACTGTATTTACATCTTGGATTAAGGTTATATCGTATAGTGAAATCGTATGCAATTAATTACATACCCATTTATTTAAATAAGCGTTCGAGGTCATGTTTTATTTCTTGCAAGAGGTTACTGAACTCGCTTTATTTAACCTTCTGCAAGTTTATTGACGCAATGCCCAATGTTGGCATCTGCATTTCACAAAAAGTTTTTTTTTAAGTGATTACACAAGCAGCAACCACAAATAATTAAATATATGTAAATAATCTTCCTTCTTGCCCATTTCTCCAGGTTACGTCAGCTGCTTTGGTATCCGGCAATTCTGATTGGCTAGACTTGTTGTTAGATCAATCATAAATTGCAAAATTTATTTTCCGTGTACTTAACGAGTCATATAAGTACAATTCTTAATTCTTCAGTAATTAATCGTAAACCCACCCTAAGACCCTATGAGCTCGTACTTGCCCGAGATAACCAGTAAGTTGACCCCCAAGCGCGTCTTCGAAACTCCATTAATCCCTCTCCCAATTTGCGTTCTGCCATTCTCGCCAAAATTCTCTATCATACTGCCAACATCCAATGCCTCACTGATCCCTACCAGGTGATAATCCCACAGTTCCTGGAACACGATCAACGTCAACTGATAATAAGGGCTTGGACTTTTTATCACAAGTAATGTTTCTCTCCTACTCGGTTTCCCCTTCAAAAATTAACTTTAAACTCGTTAATAGTCTGAATGAATGCAATGTTGATCAAATAGAATGTAGGTATACCTACATACCGAAAAATACGAGTCCCTGTATAAGAGTATGATTGGAAATTGAAAATAAACCTTGTTTTAGTTTCTTAATAACTTTTACTTCCGAAAATAAAACAAATAGAAGGAGTCCCACTTTATGCACATAAATGAATGCATTATAACATATGCAAATGTGAGCACAAGAATATCCCCTCGATTTTTTGGTAAAACAGTTGAATTCACAGAAATAATCCGTATGCATGCCGTCGAATAAGTAAAAGTTTAACACAAGATGTTCTTCAGTATCATTTAAAATGCAACGGATTAAATAATTCCACAGTTTGACGCCTGCGGCGAATGCTTGAAAGATAAACCTTAGAAATTTCACGCCCTAGTTCGTCCCGTAAGAAGCTACCTGGGAATTGATCATCCAACTTGGACGTCCACAGGACATCCTAGGGATGTTACAAAACTACGACATCCTTACGACTGTGTAGGTTTGTGTGGTAGGTTTCGACATGACTAGCACAAGCGGTCGAGGTGAACATGCAATTAGCGACCCCCACTAGACGTACGTTACAATGCCAGGTTAAGGGAATAGCGTACAGAGAGTGCCACAGGCGACTATTCCGGAGCTAAGTTTTGATTGTAGCTCGTAAGTCAATTTAGTAGGTGGCGTTGTGCCAGAAGCAATAGATGCTTACGGAAATAGACTGTAGGTAGTAGTCTCAGCTACCCAGACGATGTTTGTTCTTGTCTACCCCGAATTCCGTTACATCTACACACAATGCGCAATCTGCACAAAGAAGCTGTTCCGATCCCTCGCTGCTGGCGCATCAGTGTATATCTTACGTCATCCTACTCCAAGCAAATCTCGCGCACCAATTGCATGAGGCCTGGAATATAGACGCATTGTGCGCTGACGTCAAGTTGGCGTGAATCGTTGATGGGAACGTGTTCCACAAGTAATGTCAGACTGCTAAAACAACTTCAATGGTGTCCGTAGTTAGTGTAGGCGTAAAGTGTTTACGTATTTGAGTAGTTTTCAGTATGGTTAAGCTAATAACGTATACAAAGTACATTAATATTGAAGTACGCGAAGTAAGGCTAAGGTGCGAGAAGCTTCTTTGCATAATGTGCATTGTCTATCATTATTTACAACCAACATAGTAGTGCCGCGGTGGCTGAGAGGTTAGCCTGCCCGCCTCCCCTCCCACGAATGCGAACCGGGTTCAATCCCCGGCTGGGTCTTTCCCAGATTTTCGCATGTGGGAATCGTGACGGACGATGCCACTGGTCGGGAGGGGTTTTCTCGGGGATCTCCAGTTTCCCCGCCATTTCATTTTGGTACTGCTCCGTACTCGCCTGAGGCGGGTACGAAAACTTGCCGGGGTTAACGCGATCGAGCTAAAAGTTTAACTCTACCCGTTCGGAAACCTAATCGAGTAACGTTAACGCGCGTTCTAAAACACTCTTTAGTTCACTCGAGTTTCTACTCGCTCAACACTGAGCTAACCCTTCTCGACTCCGGGGTGAACTGCCACCAGCAGACGACCCACGCAAAATAGCGCGAGAAGATGTAAATAAACAAAAACTTTCTGTGTTGTGACCAGATACAGCTCATGCTTAATCGAAAATAAGCGTCACACAAGTTCAATACAAGCAAGAGTAATGTAAAAAGTAAATGAAAATAATCTCCTCCTCAAATCCCAATTGTGTAAACTAATAAGAAAATCATTCGAGGCCTGAACTAATGTGACAATAGCTTCGGCCACAATTTATTCTGCTGTGTACTTTGTCTTTAAGTGTGCGGTTTGTAATGATTCATTTCACTAGTTACTGTTATGATGAATATTAGTCATTTGAGGCAACTTTGTTGTTCTACTGCCTAATTTACTTTTGAATGAAGGTTCAAATAATATGTGCACATTAGCATATTTCTTTCTAATGAACATTATTAACCATTAATTGTACATCAAGTAAGTACTATAAAGTCTGAGTTTAAAAATAAAATTTGTTGAACAATGTTACCCTTAACTGTTACAAAGTTACTCCCTGTTTTGATTTTATTCTAAGTCATCATATATGCAAATATATTGGGCCTTGGCCAAAGTTAAATTAAGGGGTTATGCATCATCGCACAAGATGTGTCCTGGAAATGGGAACATTCATAACTTCGACTCTGGTTTCGTCTATGACTCCGATCATTTGTAGAAATGATCCAACGCAAACTGACAGCAAATATATGGAATGTAGAAATAAATACTGTAGTGATTCCTGGCTTGCTAGCATCCAAAGACAAATCAACAGATGTTTCTCTGGGTCTGCTCTCCAGAATTATCATTGGTCAGAGCAGGTCCAATGCTCTGCAACATTTCTGCAAATGTGGTCTTCTCAGCGCGGAAATTATTATTGAAGTCTGGAAATATGATGTTCTTGTATTACACTTACCATTTTACAAACTAATTTCATCATATAACGAATACATTTTTTGGTAGATACCTGACAACGAATACAAAAGCACTGCATTCTCTGTGTAATGGTTGATACTATGTTGTTTTTCATTATTCGCTATCTGCATGTGTGCAAATTAATTAATTAAATATTTTGATCATCATCATCATCATCTCCATCATCATCCAGCATGAAGTTCAACAAATGAAAAATATATCCCTGCTTTTCCATTTCAAAGTCCACCATCGCCGCGTTCGTAGCAGAATAAAGTGTTGCCAAATACAGCAGTAGGATATTATAGAAATTATTCCGACAAAGTGGCAGTCACTGCCCTGCCGTTATTCGAATTACTTCATAAAGATGGAAAATGGGAATGGACTATTGAAAAACAAGAAGCTTTCTACGATGTCAAGAAATTATTCTTAGAAGAATAGGTAATAGGCCTACGCCATCCCAGGCAAAGTGTTGAATATTATTTGTACACCGATGCAACTGCCTGTGCACTAGGTGTACAGGTTGCACAATTTGACGGCAGTGGAGTAGAGGAAAAGGTTGCTATGGCTAGCCGGACCTTGAATAAAGCGGAAAAGAACTACACCGTGTCTGAAAAGGAAATGCTAGGTATTGAGAGGAGTTTGCATAAGCACAGTGATCTTCAGTTGTGGGAGAAAATACTTTTATATACTGACCATCAAGCACTCCTGAATTTGAAAACGGGAAGAATATTTAGTAGTAGATTGACACGCTGGGCCTTACTCATACAAGAATATTATTATGATAATGAGTGTCGTCACATAAAAGGTACCCATAACGTGGTGGCGGATATTTTGACTCGGATTAGCGACGACGATGCCGCACGAAATGAATGTAAAAAAAAAAAATGAACATCTAGTTGCACCTGTATGTAAATTACCTACTGACAGGGTACCTTGACATGAGAATTTTAAACAGCTCCAGCAGGAACAACATACAGATATGTTCTGCAAAACTGTGATGTCAAAATTAGCACAGCTACCACCAGCCGAACACAGGTTGCATTCAATATACTGCTTGACAGAAGCAGGTATACTATTTTACTACAGCGGAAATAGAAGGTATTTTGAAGTCAAATGGAAACCGATAATCCCTGCCAGATTACAACTTAGCCTAATTCTGGACGCCCGTGAAATGTTAGGCCACGTAGGTATAAGCAAAACATGTGAGGCTCTACGACGGCAATTTTATTTCAGAGGCATACAACAGCTGACAACCACGACCGTACGCACTTGCGATCTTTGTCAGCATTGTTAAACACGCAAGCGAAAATTTAATAGGAGAAATCCAACCTTTATTGACTGAGAAACCGTTCGATCTATTATCTGTCGACCTGTTTGGTGCACTGCCATCTTCTAAAGTCACAGTCGTATATAATAGTATATATATATATATATGTGTGTGTGTGTGTGTGTGTGTGTGTGTGTGTTATTATGGACATATTTTCAAAATATACTAAACTTTATGCAATTGTTCAAGCGAACGCACATACAATACTAGCTAAATTATAATTGTTCGTTGAAGAGTTGGGCCGACTGATGTGCATACTCCCGGATAAGGGTACACAATTTACTGGCAAAATTTGGGCAAGAGAGCACACGTACATTGAATGTACTACTTGCTACGGAATCTGTGAGACACACACAGAGTAATCCTGTGGAGAGACGGATGAAGACACTAGGCAACATGCTGAGGACCATTTGCCATGATGCCCATCAGAACTGGAGAGATAAGTTACCACTCATCGAATTTTTAATGAACAAAAGGGTATATGAGGCAACTACCCTAACCCCTCTGGAAGTTATGACCGGCCAGCTATTAAACGTATTTGATCGAAATAAATTACCTCTACCTTCTAATCTGGTGGAAGACAAGCCTGTAACCAGCAAAGAATTGAAGAAGGAGTTGGAAGATTTCTTCAGGAAGAGGTTGATATTAGGTGCTGAACACTGTGGCAAGTATGTAAAGAAATCACAGAAAAATAGATTTGATGTTGGTACATCGGTTCTTGTAGGGGCACGTTCTGTGAGTAAATCCTAGGATTTTTCTAACCCGAAATGTATGCTATTGTATGTAGTGCCATACCGAATAGTACGAGCTTCGAACGTCAAGTGTTATGGATTAGTTTCGTTGGACAAAGGTGAGACAATAGGAACATACAACATAAGTGCTCTAAAAGAGTACCTACCACCCCCTATGTCTGTATAATGTTGTGGAGAACAAAACACGCCACGACTGATCAAAATGTGTGATAATTAATTTTATTACGATCGAAGAGCGGTGAAGAGACATCTACATCACAATTATTATTGTTGCTAATGGATTTTAATTAGGGTGAAATGTCTTTGTTTTTGTGTCGAAATATGTATTGGGCGTAGCTAAGAGCTGCCATCTTATGATAATGAATGATTCTACGTATTATGTTAATTTTTGTTTTGCCCTACCAAGAATGTGATCGATGTTGCTTATTAATTTTTCAAGCGTGCTTCGTGAGTATACATTTATAATTCTGGCATATTTGGATATGGCGTGAGTATGGTTTCCATTATGTTGTCACAGTAAAGAAGAGGCGATGTAAAAATATTTTTAAAAAATATTTTCAACTCCTACTTGTATGTCTACCGAGAAGTGAAGATGAGCTAATTACTGTTTATATCGTAAACAGCTCGGCTTCCCTACCTACATAATAAAAAAAAAACAGGAGTTTCAAAAGAAAATCTTGTCCATAGCTTCCAATAGTATACTAACCGTGGTATGTGTTGATAATTCAAGTGGCTAATATCTTCCAGACATATCCTGGTAGGGCTGTTCTTCACTTTGATTGTATGTAAATATTGATTTTGTGTGCCTGTTGTAGAGATTTGTAATCTTTGTTGTTTACCGTAGTATATCGTTTTCCTGGAGTTTTTCTTTCATAAAAATGTAGGGGTTCCTCATCCCAAATAAAAACTAGATATAAAGGAACGACACTAGTACATGTTAGTGTTAGGGGTCACTGAAGAGTACTACTTCTGTAATTGACCATCGAATGGCGTAGGACGAAGTGTTAAGGAAAAATAAATAATATAAGTACATCCCAGTCAGTCAAGTGGGCTAGGACACTACTGCTCAATAGTGACGAAGAGCTCCCATGAAATAAAGCACACCTATAAACATTTTTTTCAAATCGTGTAATTAACGTTACCTAAAATGCACGAGAACCCATGCTTGACCATAAAGAGTGTATGCCAAGTGCGTAAGTTATCGTTTTGTCGCAGTAAAGAGACTGTCAGCAAAGGGGAGTACCAGTGTCCGGAGAGCGGCGCAACGCGGCAGCAATCCCAAAGAAGCCAGCGGCACAATGGACGAGCAGCCAAGCAGTCCAGCTCAGCTCCTATCCAGGGTGTTCGGGAGCCGAGCACAGCCACAAAAAGTACCGTATCTTCACAACGAGGAGTCAGCTGATGGACGGCCGAGATTACCTCTCTCCTCCCTTACAAGTTGGATATCCTAATAATGATTTCAAACGATAGATGTCTTAAAGGTTCAATTTAAACAAACAATCACTATTTCTTTTAATCGTACACTATCATAGTTGGATTATAACAAAATGTGTGAGACACAAAAGAGTGCATCGAGTTGTGATTTTTGAAATGTTACAAATGTCGCTATTAGAACTTGTAATAATCTGAGACATAGAGGGTGAACTACAAAATTTCATTATTAGGTTAAGGCTAGTGTTGCAGTAGTGATTGTCAGATTTCACGACCGCCTCACGTTATAAACGGTCGTCAAATATAGTGGCGCTATCTGTAACATCTGGGAGTTTGTTTATGGTTTGTTTCTTGTACCTGTAATTTAATTTATGTTAATATTTTTTTATTATCTTGCTGGCCAACAAGTTTATTGAATTTAATATTGCAGCACACGTGTTATAAGCGAAAATTGCATTTCCGAAAAATGTTTTGTTTATGTGAAAGTTTTAATTCGGTTAACTTTTTCTTTGCCAGTGAAAATTTCTTTTAATTTATTGCATGTTGCAATTATTAGAGGTATTTTATGCTGAGTATTGATATTTTAAGAGATGTGTCATACCTTGGTTTATGTTGTTTTTCAAACTTCTTGTTTACTTGTGTATGGGACGACATTACTCGTATCAATCGTAACTGAGTATGTTTAAACCTGTTTTATGTTGTACATAATATTTCGCTGTTAAGCATGTTTGGAAAGTAATAAGGATTCTTCTTTAATACAACGCTTGAGGGCTATGCTTGTAGTCAGTCGTAAGTGGGTCTGATCCACTAGGCTTTTAATAATTTAACATGCCAACGAGTCCGAAAAGCAAATTACAGGCTAAATAATGAAGCAACAAGACGTGCGCGATTTATACAAGAGGAGAAGAGGCCTGGACGCACGACTCCGTGGTTAAATTAATTTAAACAGTCTTCCGCGAACTGATCGTACTTTCGAGTGTTATGAACTGCAGTCAGTACGTGAATAAGCTCGTATGCTTATGTGTAGGGAAGATTCCATAACGGAGGATGTGGAGCCAGCTAGTTTCCCAGTTCAACGAGAGGAACCTCGTCTTCGCCCGGCTATTGGTTTCTTCATATGCCGAATGGAAAGTTTACTGAATCCAGTCTGCGCTTTTGAGACGACGACTTTAGTAGATTACAGCTAAGTCCTACTAAATTATTTATAATACAAAGTAGTAATAGAATATATA
Source organism: Dryococelus australis (assembly GCA_029891345.1). Taxonomy (NCBI): domain Eukaryota; kingdom Metazoa; phylum Arthropoda; class Insecta; order Phasmatodea; family Phasmatidae; genus Dryococelus; species Dryococelus australis. Next base: position 361,072,086 of record CM056993.1, read on the forward strand.
TAGTAATTTTCATTGAACAGAAATTATTTTAAAAGGTTTTGACATGAATCATAATCACCCCGAGATGAGTTTCAACATTAATATTTTCATCAAAACAAAGAAAATTAATGGACGGTGTTATTGTTCGACTAGTGTCATTCTTTGCAGCAGATTGGTATAACTTTAAAGCAATTATTCTGTTGTTTATAATCTCTTGTTAGAATAAGTTAGAGCAATCTTTGGTAATAATAATAACAGGAAAAATATTACATGGTGGATAGTTTTTTTTTCCTTATTTTCCACTATATTATGACCATTGCTAGTAATTACAAAGTTGATCAGAATTGCGTTTTCTGATAATAGCTTCAAATAATTAGAAATATGATATGATTTGTGATTCTTAGTAATATTTATTTGGTGAGATACACATCTTAATGTCATTGTCGAGCTCCTAGGAGAGAAATGAAGTCCTTTCATTAAAATATCTAATTATCAACTGCATATGTTTTTTTATTGATGACGTTGTGGTAGTTCTAAGAAAGTTGCATTTGTTGTATGTGTGTATAATGTTTACGTTCAGCTGCCATTCAAAGATCGACAGATTCCATGATATTGAATTAATCTACCTTGTGGTGTTAAAGATATTCTCCTGTTCATATTTTAGTTAGGCGTTAGCCGAGGTAAACGTCAAGCATAATCTATAAGTAGTGAAATTTTTTAATAGAGTCACACACATTACACGAAGGGTAAAATTGGCGCTCTAACGTGTAAATATGTCTATGGTATAAAATACTGTGGCGCTACACGATAAAAAATTGTAGTCGTTACATAAAAAAAATATTTATTCTGTCCAAGAAACGGCACTATCCGGCCAATTAAAGATTATGATTTGAATGTATTGTATTGTATAAAATGCAATTAGTTCTGGAACGTAAGGAGAATAATGGACGACGTTATGACTAATGGAGTCATAAGTTACAGTCCAGTTAGCAAGTTTTATTGGTGTATCAAATTAGCGAGTACGTGGCAAAACACCAGGCAGTATTTAAAGAAACAAGATATATTGTGCTAAATTAGTCTTCCCGGACTGAAGTATGAAGTACTATGAACTTCAATTAGCACTATTAAGCCTGAGAACTGGATGTCAGAAAAGACGCGAAGAAAATATGTCTTTACTGCAGAGATACGATGAGACCGAGCAACACTTGGCTATGAGGAAGTAGAAAAATTACTATTTAGTCGAGCCACCAACATCACATCTACAACAACTTTGACTTGCGGCTCAGGCCATTTTTGATTATATTTAAAAAAGCGTGCAGCTTTAGTTAAACTTTCAATTTTCCAGAAGAAACGTATAATTTTTCTCTGTTTGAATTGATTTTTTACACAAACAAGGTCTGAGACAATCAATCGAAAAGAGACTTTATTATTTTTAAAGAGCCAGTTAATTCAGTAAGGAATGGCTATTGTCTTTCCATAAATAATTAGTTGTGTTATAAGTAAAGATATTTCTTTTCTGAAATTTAAAATAGTGCAATGATAATTTTGACGTTCTCACTTGAGACAAGTTTTCAGTATAAATTTTGCATACGAGAATGTGGTTTGAAATGTTAAATGAATACTAATATATTGCTTTCAAGAAACACTAACGTTGGACTAGATCTAATAATTTATTGTTGCTGGTCAAATTTATTTATTTTTTAAATCAAACATCTTATTAAGAGCTACCCTTGTTTCTACTCTCAGTTAGAGTTGTTGAATTAGTTTGAAGATTATTTTGGTTCTTCAGTGTCACACCATGTTATTTTTCAGCAGTCTAATAATGTTTACAGAGTTTCCTGACAGGGTGTCTTAGTGGGAATGAGTATGGTAAGTGTAAAAAGGTCTAATAGTAACTCATAACATAATAGGTACTAGTAGCTAGCCAAGGCAAGAGTAAAAAATGATGCACAAAAATAAATATTTGTGCCATCGAATTGTGACTATTTCAGTAGTTACATTTCTGCAGATTATGTTTTATTACAAAGGGGAAAACTCATCGGCTCCTTCTCTCCCCCTTCCTTAAAATTCGAACACATTGCGCATGAGGGCAAACAAACAAATCACTGTCAAAAAATCATCATTCTCAACAACTGCGGAAAAATTAAGTAAATAAAATGAAAAATTAAATGCTCCTGGCGATAAAGTACGGCTACATATGAAAAACTATTATATAATAGGGCTGACAATGCCGGATCAGACCCTAAGCTTTATAGATAAGGACGTATTCAATTAAAATTGAGGCACGCGCCTCATAAAACTACATTTCTCCACTCCCGTAATGCCTGCCCGCTTCGACACCGGAGCGACGAAGAAGACAATATGTGCAGTGGATGACTTATAGCCAGCATAAAACGAACTTCTAAATGAAAAACACATGTGTTGCTACCTAAAATTATTAGAATAACATACTTGGTGACTTTGCATACCCAAAACTGTACACACGCGCGATGGTCTGCGACGAAAAGCCTGCCCTGGCAGGCCTATATACGTGCGGCAGCGATGTGTCTCTCCTAGCAATCGGACAAGGCTTCCAGCTGCTGCGCGAACCCGAGGTAGACGGGCAGCCGAGTGTAGGGGATAGTTTGATCCGCCCGCGCCAGACCGTGCTGCATTCGCAACGGTTCCGTGGCCGGATGTTTAAACATGTGGTATGGAACTGTGGCGCCGGAAGTGGCTGTTCACCAATATGTTTGAATTGTATAGACGCTTACCGAGTGTTCATTGGGCTCTGATTGGCCGGACTCTTTCTTTGCTCCCTCTTTGGGAGGGGTAAAATTTTTTGTATATAACACCAGGAGTTTGGTCGGGTTGGCAGAGAACAGCACTCCTGGACGTTCAGATCACAGTTAAGTAAAAAACAAAAATAATAGATATGTCGTAACAGAAATAATATTTCTGGCCCGTCTGGCCATTGTCAGGATGACGTCTTTTGCATCATGGCAGGTAGCAAAGAACTAGGAATTCCCAGATCCCAAGACAGACAATTTCTTCAATAACTATCGGCTGCTTAAATTTATCATCCATGTTTTTACGACAGCCGAAAATTCTTAAAGTATAAAGAAATGGGAAAATTAGAGTAATTTGTGTCTTTGTTGGAATTTACTAAAAATAGTGACTCTATCATCGATGTTAGTATTGCGAGACAGTACTAAAGAGCACGCTTACGTTAGGAGTCGAGAAATACTCCACTTTTAGACTTTGTAGTTTGCCAGTATTAAGGAAAATGTTTAGTATTCAGAAAATCGTCAAGAAAATGCTAAACATGAAAATATAGCAGTGTAGGCTTTTTAAAAGAGTAATGAATTGTATGAGAACATTTATTAATACTTGTTCTGAAAGCGAGAGCACCCAGGCATCTTTATCTTTAATATTTTATTATGACACATGTAACCTTTGAGTGGGAGTACAACAGTCACGTGGATTTGTGTTAAGTGACACAAGAGAGACATAAGATTTAAATTGTAATTGTTTTCAAGTACCACTTGTATGTGGAATTCTAGTAGTTTTAAAGTACCACTTGTATGTGGAATTCTAGTAGTTTTAAAGTACCACTTGTATGTGGAATTCTAGTAGTTTTAAAGTACCACTTGTATGTGGAATTCTAGTAGTTTTAAAGTACCACTTGTATGTGGAACTCTAGTAGTTTTAAAGGGCATTTGTATTTCACATTTTAAAATGTCACCATTGTATAAATATTCTGAGCCCATCTGATATTTAATCAGTGTCCACTTTTTCTGGGAGACTGGAATATGAATAATAAATAATTATTATTTTTCCACAATCCTGTGTAAAGCTTGAAACGTTTATACAAATAAATCATACGTGTTATGCCACAGAAGTTATGTGTTTGTCTTTCTAACCAGAAATCTTTAAATAGATTTGATCTTGTTCTTGTTCTCTCGTGGATTGGTTCATTAGGGGCTGTGTTTAAAGCCCTGCTTCCACGCCCTTTAGAGAAGGGCGTCGCAAAATGTGAAAATAATGAATGAACTTGAGTTTTCTGCACCCATATTTTTCCATGCCATATAAAGTACTCAATAAGTAAAGTTCTCCATCGCTTACTGAGTTTTTACACTTTTGGTCAAAGTTTGGGTGTTGATATATATATATATACACACACACATACATGGCTGCTGTTTTGTAAACAAGTTTTCATCTGCTAAATCATCTTATTTTATGTACTACTGTTGTAGTACTACATGTATGAAATAATTTGCAGTAACCGGATGCATGTTTCCAAAGATACGATGTAATACCCGGAATATTTAAAAAGTTGTCATAAAAATCCAGTGTGATCGGAAACTATACACATCTGGTATCCTTACTAGATGCTTCTTGTTTATCAAGTTTGGTCAAATTCGGGTATAAGGGTCAAAGGCTTTTAAGAGCATGTATGTACACAAATGCACAGATAAGCTGATATAAGCCTATCATTCAAACCACAGGAAAAAAAAACAGATTTAATATATTTCACATTTTCCCAACAGACGTGATAATTACATATTTTTGTTGTTTTAACAAAATAATCCAATTCCTTTTGTTGGATGGGCAGGAATAAATTTGTACTAACTGTATTAACACTGCATATTTTCTTTGTGGCACTGGGTGTTCTTTGGGATTTCATTACAGTATATTTCCTCAGCCAAATTGTATACTACAATATTTGTTTATTATCTATTCGTGGTAAAGTGAGCACTTTTTAAAGCCCTCTCTATTGAAATGATATAGAAGTTAATTACCGAGTCCGGTGGAATCTACACACTGTGTTTATTACTTATATGAAAATATTTATGCCAAAAGTTGATTAAAGAATAAAAAATGGTTGAAAGAAAAAAGTAACTAGGGCCTCAAAAGTGCTCACTTTACCGTGAACAGCGTATTATCAATATTAGTGTTACTTTAAAGCGGAGGTGTGTCACATAAATTATATAAATAATTTTGTTGTTTCATGCCAGATTTTATGCATTAGAGGTAATCACTGTGAAATGGTTAAGGCATATGTTGGATTTAACTGAAATTAAACAGTTTGGGTCTCAACTAATAGAGAGTTATATTTTCTTTCCTACATTGTGTTGTAAAAACAAACATGTATGTAGTACATAGTAGATCTGATTTTTTTTTGTATTTTATACTTTATAAACGATCAAATTAATATTATGTTAGATGCGTTATAAATAAGGTATTTGATGCCTTGGTTCTACAGTAGGTTCAGTATATAACTATTCACGCCAGTGGCTAAATTCAGAATCAAATATGATACAGTTAATGTACGGCTTTGAAATAAGAAACCACAACCATGTTGATGTTGTTCTTTCGAAATGGTTTTATTAATTGTACGTTTAGGCTTGGTCACGTGTAGTTAAATTTTACAATATAAATACATAATAAATGTGTAACAATTGAAATTATAAATATTTCTTTACATCTTCAGGCATTTTACAGTAATAAATAACATTATCATTCGAATTTGTCGTCTTTAACTGCTATATACATATAAACACCAACAGAGAAACGGGTAAAAAAATATCACAAGCAGGAAATGTTTGAAACATGTATATTTTATGATAATCACTCTCGCACGGCTTTTTCGAATGTGAGGATGACATAACTGAAAGCTCCTGCATCCGAAGATGAGATCACCTGTCAGTCCATCTCTTGGGAAGACGTTTCTTAATCGCGTCCATGGCTTGCCTGTACACCATAAAAACGAGCACGGGGATCGCAAGCCTTTCGTCCTTGAAAAAATACAACCAGCACGCCACTGCAAACAACGCAAGGTCCGTCATGAATGTCACGAAGAACTTGACGTTCTTCCCGGCAGTTTCCATTTTCCTCTGTTCTTCGGAGAGGAGAGCGTTCTTGGCCGCCTCGGGCGCCGGAGACGTGGGATAGGCCGCATCGAGTTTGACAGGCGGCGTATCACGTTGCTGTGGTTCCGGCAGTCGGATTTCTTTGGTTTTCACTTCCGGAGGTGGGAAGACTGCAGGTGGAGATAACGGCCTCGGCTTCTTACGTTTCGGCTGCGGACCGAACTTCTTCTTCGGCTCGGCATGCCGGTGGTTCAACTCTTCGTTGCTCGGTTTCTTAATCACCTGGCTACTGATTTCAACTTCTTTCGGAGGAGAGTCTTCCTTCGGCTGCTGGACCTCGTTCAACTCCTGGGAACTGTACGCCGCGTTCTTCATGTCTTCGGTGTTGAGATACATGACGGTGCGAGTCTTCCTCATGCTGCCGTACTCTCGGATGATGTCGCCGTACAGGCTCACTATGGCCTGGTTCGCCTCGACGTCTTCCTCCACGGACTTCTGCCGCACCTTGAGCCGCCTCTGACGGGCGATCTCGGCCGCCGACAGCGCCACGTCGGCGTCGATGTTCTCCGCCTGCTGGCCGGGGGTTTCCGGCGCCTCCGCCCTCTTCGGGCGCATCACGACCAGGCCGGACTGCTCCGAGCTCTCCCCTGCTGATGCGTCGACCTCAGAGACTTCATTACGCCTCCCGAGATATTCGTCCCGGCGCCACGCCTCGCGCTCCGCTTCTACTGGCGAAGCTCTGTGCTGTACATAATTCGCGAACGGGGTGTCGCGAGGGAGCTCCTCATCTAGATCATCTGCCCTGTAGTCTGTGATTTCGGAGCGCGCAAATTTAAACTCCTGCTCAGGACTCTCCGAAAGACGAGACCCGTGTGCCGTAACTGGGACCATACTCCTGGGGTGGTAAGTCCTTTCTTCTGCGTCCTCGTAGTCTTCGTCATCTTGCGAAAGCGAGCTCAGTTTCTGTTGGAGAGTTTTCCGCGAATCGTACGACGAACTTTTGTATTGCGGTTTCGGCGCCTCTTCGATATCCTCTACTTCATCTTCTTCCTCGCTGACTTCCTCATCTTCTGACTCCAGTTCTTCTTCCTCCAGCTCTTCTTCCTCTTCAGCCTCTTCTTCTGCCTCGTCTTCCACCTCGTCTCCCGCGTCTTCTTCCGCTTCTGCGTCCTCTTCGTCGTCGTACACCTCATCCTCCAGCTCGGCGTCGCCCAGGTCGGACTCCTCCTGCGACAGCGACTGCCTGAAGGCCATCTGGCGCTTGAGCTCGCCGACGGCGGCGAGCTTGCTGCGCACGCGGTCGATGTCTGCCTCGTACTCCTGGTAGGTCCTCCTGAGGGGCGGAGCGTTGTCCTGCTCGGAGAGCCTACGGGCCGCCGACATGTCCTCGCGGCTGTCCACGTCCACGGAGTTGACGCGGATGGTGACGGGCGACCGTGGCAGTTGTCGCTGTTCAGCGGCCACCGCCTCGTAGAAGCGCGCCATCGCCTTCTCGTGCAGCAGCTGCGACGAGCTGACCGAGTTACGCAGCGGCGGCAGCACGTAGGAGCCCCTCAGGTCGAGCGCCGGCGCCGACAGTGACAGCCGCGGTGGTGAGGCGTCCTTCGGCACGGTCTTGCCCGTCTCCTCCAGTATCTCTGCACCTGAGCACATGAGAACCTAGCTCACCACCACACCGCGACTAGCATCAACAACTTTGCATAGTCTACCTGCACAGAATTATGCATTTTACAATAACAGTAATCTACATAAAAATTGTCTGTGTGTGCGTATCTTTAAATACATGAATCTATGTATCCGTGAATACAAGTATAAATTCATGCTTGTATGTGTTTAAGCTTACATGGTGCATGCATTCATAAATGTGTCAATGCATGCATGTGGGGTAATTAAGAAATATGCTATATTATCTCCAGTATTCAGGAAGACAATTATTCTAAAGAAAAAAGTTCAATTAAACTCTTAGTCTATTTCTGACCGCTGTCAAGATATATTTAATTGAATATACAAAGAGCATCATGCAGAAGGAAGAATTTCAGTGAAAGGAAATGAAGACGGAACTAAATATTTCCCCAAAGTTTTGTATTGGGGTTGATGAGAGGAAACAGTGAAACATCTCAATACTAGTTTTCATAAATAACCCATTAAGATTAACAAATTGTAACATTTATCACAAAAGAAGACATGTTGCTCTGCTCATGTCATCGTGTCATTCCTTGGTTTGAAAGATATCAATTTTGCAAGTGTTAGGTTCGCCATTTTTAGGCATTAGTATGGTTCGTGACGCATTACTATCAACAGTGACACAAATGCAACTCCTATGATGGCCGCATGTTTACACCATCTTCCTCTCGTACCGCTTGTCTTAACTAGACGACTCATCCAGTGCTACAGCTGTAAGAAAATTCTAACAACCCTCTGCTATATTGACATGAAATACCTATATATCGACCAAAGCTGTATTTTTGTAACAGTTAGAATACTACCCAAGGTCATTTAACCCCTTTTTGCTTAGAATTTTCAACAACGTATCTCACAGAATATTGTAGAGTACATTTGTATTATCCTTCATCCGTACATATGTATTGTACTATCTTAATCCTAATACTAATAAATAAATACGAAAGTGTGCATGTTTGTTTGTTATTCAATCACGTCACAACGGTTACACGGATTTGGATGAAATTTGGTACAGGGGTAGATTACATTCTGGATTAGCACATACAGTAATTTTTATCCCAGAAAAATGAACAGTTTCTTAGAGAATATACAGAATATGCCACCAACCATTAACATAGAGCACTTGGTTATTATAATTAAGGTTTGAATTTTGCACGCTGGTGAAGCCACGGGTAACAGCTAGAACAGAATATCCCGTCACGAATCCGAGACGATTTGCCAGTGTTTTCTGATGGTGATTCTAAGTAAACAAATTATTTTACACCATTTGACCCAAACTCTCCTGATTTCTATCTAATAATAATTCGAAGTATTGAATCACATACTCTTACAATCATTACGTAGACACTCATTGCAATCATCCCGTCCAAAGGTATTGTTCAAATAGTTCATCATGGTGGTGTAAACATGCCGTGACGCAGTGTAGATATGGCTTGGGGCCAGTTGTACCATAAGGGGTTAGCGCTCTGGATATAACTTACTCTCGTACCAGGCTTAAAATGCATTGTACGAACTCGTGTTACTGTTATCCAGAAAATTTTTCCCTTCTTGACTATTCGGCCGTGGGATGATCGGTTGATTTCAAAGGCAAAATGGACGACTCTGCAACTCGTAAAAGCTAATTGCAACTATGAAACGTTATTTTTAAAGTAATATTTTGAGCTAGTAGGATGTGAATCGATGTATTGGTTTAAATATTGGAGATTTGTGTATGATGAAAGAAAGCAGATTGTGCAAAAGTGTACTGTATTTTGAAAAATGTGTGCTCCTCACAAAACAAATTCACATTTCACATATGTAGTGTCTAACGTGATTATTAAAAAGCTGTACGAATTTTTGCACTGTGTACCACAAAATTTGTTCGTCCTATACGATAGAAATTCAGTTTAATTCCATCGAGGCACGTTTATAGCAAAAAAAAAAACAAAATGTCTCGAAAATTAGGCCAAATGTCCATATGGGAGAAAGGCCAATAACTTAATGTAAATTTTCGTGTGATTTCACACCGCCGTGGCTTCGTACAGCGTATTTGCAAAACACGAAGGACATTATCGTGTATTTTTCACCTGAATTCTAATTCATTTTCAACTTTCCAGTGTCTAATCTTTCTAGACCAGTACTACTTTAGTAAACGTTTGAATACAGTGGCTTTTTATGTTTGAAGCCCTACAGCCCACTAAAGAGCTGTAAAGTGCATCATAATGTGGCTACTGCTATTTAAAACAATATATTCCACTATTAGTGAAGTCTATTTAAGCCTACTAAAAAAACGTGAGAATATTTAGATGTCATAGGCGAGCGAATAAACTGTATTCATAGCAGCTGCAAATTTCACCTGATTCAACGATTCTTAACACATCTCGTCTTAAACACATTAAAATAAAATGTCTAACTAATAATAGTGTCAATTTTTGTTGTGTAAAATACGAAAATTTTAACAAGTGGCGAGGAGCTACATAGAAAACGATTAATTTTATGTAACCGAACTTTACGGTTATTATAAGTTCGTAGGCCTACGAATTATATTGTTTTTGATTAGTTAACATTCGCGAACTTGTGCTCTATATTAATTGTCTCCATATGGCAAATATGAAGAAAAACGCAGAAATTGCTAATTGAGTTTTAACTACTGCTTAGTTTCAAACCAATTAGAGAAATGTCCACCTCGTGAAAATACCGTTCGAATCAGTGGTACAAACTGTAAAAGCTATAACGATGCAGCTAATATCGGCACATATTCAGTTCAAATGCTATTGTCTTGACTTTCGTCACATTTTTAGATTTTAGGCTTGTAATTTAGGGAACATCGTGAACAATAGTCAAGTCGCAATAGAACGATATCATTAGGGACCTGTAAAATTCGCGTTATAATTTGACGTCAGGCTAAATTTCACAGTAATGTATATGCTCGAGCCGGCGTCGTTTCTCCATTGGCTGCTGCACAGATGTGAGGGTCACTCCTTTTCTGAGTGAACTACGCGTGACTGAAATACACAATTGAGAAACGTTCATTTATTGGCGCAGAGATACCCAGGCAGTGTCAAATAACGTATGGTTCAATGACAAACGTAATTCAGAGATATATGTGTTTAAAATTCAACCTGCTCTTAAAAAACAACGCGAATTTTGCAGATCCCTAAATATCATTCATTCATGAAATTTCGAAACATGGTTAATACAAAGATATATTATTTTTAAAAAAAACAACAAATAATACTAATCTAAAATGATATTTTGCCGTTTCCAGGTATTTACTTGTTTACTTGTTAATATTTGATATCTTACAAGCCAAAATGTTCCTTTGCATATGACATTTGTGAATATCACGAATATAAATAAGTAAATAAATAAACTCTATTGCCAACATCAACCATGTTTCCAGGACGAAATACTGCAAGTTCACGCATTGCCAACATACCGAACCTCTTACACTCTGGTGTCTAACCAAAGAGATGACATTTAATGTGGTGATACAGCACAGTTCAGATTTTAGCAAGGGGTTAAACTGACAGGGCGATAGAAAACACTTAAATAGACACCATGTTGATACAATTGACTGTTGGACAAATCTATAAGGGATCGTGTTGCCATTGGGGAAACACCTAACATCACATCACATCATATCACTTATACCAAGCTACATAATTCTAGTTAAAATCTTCATGAACAAAAACTACAGACTAAAGAAGAGGCATACTGATACTCGTCTTATACCTATTTTTGCCTAATTATTTTACGAATTTAAACTGAAATATTTAATCGCAAAATAGAATAATGCTTTGGGTTTTTGTTTTTCTTTGTTTTTCAGACAAAACAATAGGTATAAAATTATTCTTTACATAAATTCAAAATATGCTGGCTTTAATAAACTGCTAAGAAGTGTACTATGATTTCAAAAGACGTATTATGTAAACAGTAAAACAAACATGAGTCCAAATTTTGACAGTAATACTAGCAAAATATGTAATATTGTTTGGACTTTTACGAACTAGTTACTATGTAGTTTGCATAAACTCTTTACACTCTTTTTCCGTTTTAGTTAGATCGCGTGTGTAGTTTTTCCTGTGGTAGTATTTAGGGCTCTGTGACCATTTAAGTGTTTCTAAGGCGCAGTTTATTTTTAAATCGGGACGAAAAGAAATATTTTGTGTATATGTATTACATGACAATTTAAATAATTCTTTGTCACTAAAATGTTCTTCAGTTTCGTTTTTATTTCATACGCGTGGCTCTAGAAGCGTTCGTGTTAAAAAAAAACATATAGTAAATTTTTTCTTTAAGTAAGCTAACAAGATATTCTGAACGAACTCAAAACTTACTGTATTTCATAATATATGTAGGTATGTTTTCTACAATCTATATAAACCGGAATGATCTACTACTCCCGATAAAGTTTTACTCAACCACAGCTACACGAAGAACTTTCGCGTCAACGATAACTGAAACGATGGAACACATTTAATAATTAATAATTGTTAAGTCGTGTGCTAGATTGTATGCCACATTTGTATTAAGCTTTTTCTCTCTTGGGACTGCCTTTAATTTTGACCACCGTAAACAGCAGTAAATCTGACATGAGATCACATACAAGAATGGGCTGTGAATTTACTAGAATTTTATTTAATAATGTTATGAATAATATAAAATACTTCCTAAAAATAAATACCGCAGATTTGTTATTACTGATTAAACAGTGATTTATACTGATTACTATAGCCTGTTTACGAAAAAGAGAGCATTTTTGAAATACCTACTTAAAATCTACTTACATGCATGTTGAGTATTCTTACGCCTTATGTAAAATTAACATTGACATGGGCCTCATCACTTTAGTCATGTGTCGCTCAAGTGAAACTGCGAAGTTATTAGATAAGTAAACATTTTATAAATATGTTAATTTTTACACACTGAGACGTTAAAAAAAAACATAACTAGTAAGAAATAATTTAAATTATCACAAATGGTTACCTAACCCTTTTTATTAGACGTTAAGATATGGAACTATTTTCCCTCCACCGTTACCAGCTCAGGACGCCCGTTAAAATATATGCAGGTAGGAGCAATTACTTTTTCCTAAGGTTGATTTCAAAAGTACTCATTGATCGTGAACAGCCTTTATAGGCTATTCGCGGTAAAGTGAGCATTTTTAAAATCCCTCTCATTTGGAATAATAGTCAATAAAAAATTATATTTTAGCCTTAGATGCTAACTTCAGAGAGCGGTGAAATATACGAACTGTGTTTATTACTTAAATGGCAATATTCATTAACAAAAAAGACGGTTAAAGGATAAAATATGGCTAAAAGAAAAAAGTTACTAGGGTCTCAAAAGTGCTCACTTTACCATGAACGGCCTTTAGGGAACTGCATTGGCTTGACAGTAAAACGTCAGTGAATCCAACTGATTTGCCATTAGATAACAGCTCTTTAACTAAAAACGTACTAAAGTTATTATTTTGATTAAAATTACTAACTCAGATTTTTAATCACTATTCAGTATACTATATAGACTGTTCTACATTATCAAAATTCGCTCCTGAAAGTACATAACCAAAATAATCTGAGATATCAACTCATCCCATAAATAAACACTAAGGCTGCTACAGAGCAGTCTGTAGACATTTTCCTTGCGAGATTATTTTTTGTGTCGTACCCAAAATAAATTTGTGGTGACAACGTAAAATTTTACATATGAGAAAAAAAAAAATCCGGACATATTCTGTAACTTCTAACAGTTTCGTGGTCAATACTAGAAGATTCTCATATCTGAATGAATAGTGCAATTGGGGTGAATGACTAGATGGAGATGTTTCTACATTCGCCATTGCGATGCAGATATCTGTCATGGAAAAAGCAGGGCAGTTTCTACTTATATTGTCAGTGTTGTCTTAATTTTTTCAAGCGAGTTTCTAGCCCGTGTAGTTTTCTAAGTGTTGTCTGTTGGTTTTGTTTATATACATATATTTTTCGATATTAGTTGCTGTTCTAATTTTTGACTCTACGCCCTCTTGGAATTTTCCAGTGTTCTATGCATTTATTTTCCCATCCATGGGTTACTTGTAATATTTAAGTATTTTTTTTCGTCTGTCAGTAATGTTTTTCCATGACAGAGATTTGCATCGCAATGGCGAATGTCCAAATATCTCCATTTAGATGATTTTTTTTTTTAAATCACAAAGATTGTACAGGATAAATTATCAGCACACCACCATACCTTTCGTTCGTTTGGTTTTCCTCACTTCGGGCAGCAGGACAAGCATCAGCTCCGAGCTCCCGTGTATGATGGAGTCGTCCTCTTCCCGAGGCGTTAAGGGCGACGTGAAGTGCTTCTCCGCAGTTTCCTCCCGCCCGTATTGTTCCGACTTTCTGTTCGGCGGCAGCAGGTCGTACGATGAGTTATCCGGCTCCCTATTGACACCCACCGCTTCTTTCTCTTTCGTCTCTGGGATTACAGGCGGCGCGCGGCGATGCGTCGTGTGGTTCAGTTCTTTGTCGTCGTGCGACTTCCTAACTTCAGCATCGCTTTTACTTTCAGGCTTGATTTCCGTGGCATGTGGCGATAGCGTTTTCCCTTTGGCGTCTCTCACTATGTTTGTCTTGGAGACAGGTTTATTTCCTTCGGTTGCCACCTTCGGAACTTCTCTCAACACCGGAGGTATGTTGGTAGATCTTTTCTCATCGCTCGTCTTCTTGTTTGAATTATCACTCTTCAATGCACTACTAGGCTCAGGTTTGCTATCAGCCACCCTCTTCTGCGGAATCTCTTTCCCTACGAAACTGTTGTGTTCCAACCTCTCTTTCTTGTGGGCAGCTGTGTTCGGCAATGTGTCAACTTTCCTCATCTGGCCGCCAGGAATTTCTTCACTAGATGAAACCTTCTTTGATGTGACCTTCGGAATAACGGAGCTCCTGTCAGTCTGCAACGCACCAGCAGAAGTTGTTCTCATATTTATTTCTTTGGACATTCTGTTCGGTTCATTCCGCTTCACCTTGTCGTCCCTCAGGCGATTTTCGACGTCCCCCATAGTGATGCTCCTGCTGCGAGTTGGCGCTTGCAGCAACCTGGAAAATGATAAAAAAAAATCCTCACATGTATTATTAAACATACACTTCGTTAACATACACGTTTACCGACATAGGGGCATGCGATATTAACGAAGATATTTACGCGCAAGCTGTACATCAGTATACAATCCATCCATAGAGACATGCGAAATTCACGTTATTATTTGGCATCAGGCTGTACATCACAGTACTGTATGCACTAGAGCCGACGTCTATTCCCCATTAGCTGCTGCATAAGCGTGAATTCACTTCCTTTCTGATTGAACTGCACGTGATTGGGGCACACAATTTTGATGCGTTCATTTATTGGCGAAGAGTTACCAAAGGCGGGTTACATTAATTATAGTCCAATGACGAATGTGTAAAAAATGTACACGTGTTTAAAGTTAATCGTGTTCCCAAATAATAACGCGAATTTAGCAGGTGTCTATTCACACATGGTTACTTCAAACTTCCCTGAATCTCTGTTAAAGTTATACTTTCAGGATATTCCTCCGCCTCGTGCAAACAAAGCTTAACTAAGTCTCCAAAATTATACTAAATTATCCGCATTCAATTCAATAATATTCTGCACGACAACTATTTCTCACTGAGCATTAACAACACACCTATTCTCCCTCCCTAAGAGATATATATGTTAACAGAAGCATAAAACACTTGTGATGCATTACAATTTTTAATGAAACAACCAAACACGACATAAAAGGGCGATTTTTCAAATGTTTGAATCAAAACGTTTGACGGTATTGCGAATAGACTATACGTATCTTATAAAGAACACAATTTTCCTACCTGACTCATCTAATCAGTATTAGGTTACTCTTATATTGAAAGTCACCGATACGCGTGACGATTAAAACCATCCTATTATTACCTTTACATAATCTAAAATGTTTTGAAATACAAATACTCGTATAATCTGCTCACTAAATTAATATGTCACTACTAATGTTATAAATATCCTATTTATAGCGAAACTTATTTGCTGAAAGAATTCATAGCAGACGTACATATGTGATCATTGCCCAGCCTTAACATGTGCGTGAGTGACTGGGAAGTAAAATAAATAAAATAATTAACTGACCACTTAATATTAAATTAATAATAATAATTTTTGTTATATGAAAATTTCGTTTCAAAAATTTGTGCCATTAAAAACCTTCTGAAATGTACTGTAGACATTAATATGTTCTTAAGGAATTTTCACAAATGCCAAATACACAACTGTAGACAAATTTACATCATTGTATACGCGTGTAGTGGGCGTAATAATGGTACAGTTTATTCCCATGCATCCATGGAGATTTCCTATATTTGTTGAGGAACGAGTCAAATGCCTAGTAACATTGTATTACATAATTTCAATATTTTCAGCCTCACATGCGGTAAATTTTTCCATATTGTGTATAGCTTTCAAACTTTCATTGCAGTTTAAAAAATCTACTGAAAATAATTACAGCGTAATCTACGCTTGTTAACCCGAAGATGCATAATGTGTAGTGTTGGCAGTGTAAGAGAAAAACATTCGAGTTATTATGATGGTATGATTGGACTGTGTATATTGCCAACTATGAGACTAAATAAAAATAACAGAGCTCAGCAAGACAAAAAAAAAAAACGAAAATATCTTTTAGAACACCACAGGCAAATAATTAAGAAAAGCTATTTTCTTGTCAATATAAAATAAATATGTATGTATTTAAAACGTCAAAAAGACGGACGGATAACTTATTATTACAAAACAGGACAGATAACAAAAGAAAACCAAAAGACAAGACAACACGATGAGGAAAACTAAAACACCACACAAGTAAACGAACGAAATAGTGAAAAAACAATATCAGTAGACACAGCTGAACAATAAAAACTCAAAACATACATAAACAAATAGAACGAAAATTATAATGAAACGCAAGTCAGTGAAAGTATTACTATTCAGATTATAAAACCAAATAATTCAACGTCAATAACAACACGGGAACCGCAAAAATAACCAGAGAAAATAATAGATAAACCAACAGAGAGAGGACACAGAACGGCGAAAAAATGATAACACAAAAACAATTACAAGTCTTCACGACGTTTCGGTGCCTGGAATCTGCCCCCTTTTTTTCAGGCGAGACTCGGGAAGAATAATCGCAGTTCTGTAAGTGTACGGTTTATATCTAGTCTCACGGTCGGCAATGGACACGATCCAATCATACCATTATAATTACATGAACTCACCGTTGCCATTGAACTTCAAAGATGAAAACAATCAATTTCCGATCAAATCAAATAACTAGATTAATTTTATTTCCCTATTATGGAACGTTCCATATATGCAATAACATGATTTTCCTCTAACGCTAACACGAGTCTTCTTGAAAATCGAGCAAGCACATCAATACTGGTACTGATAATGAACAGCACTTATTTTCATTACATTATCCAACCATAGACTACAGTGTTGCGCCAAGATCAAAATGTACTGATCCGGAGAGAAGACATTAAATAGAGGCGAGGACTCTGCGGGTATAAGGAACATTGTTTCTTGTATACAGACAGAAAGCTATTGTGTATAATTGAAACTGGCCGCTCTATACGAAATAAAGCTTTATTAAAGCACTACATCTAAAATTAAAATTGTTAGATACATACAAAAATACACGAGGGCCCCACGTTTAACCTTGTCACAGACCCTCCACCAATAAAATAACATGGCAGCCGATTTAGAGTTGGATGGACATTCGTGTTTTTTGTGAAATAGTTGTTTGCGCGAATACGCGTATCTCGTTAAATAAATATTCTGCAAATACGACTTTTTGTCAGAAAATATATGCTCATATTTTTCTTCACTTTTGTCATATTAAGTGAATTATTGGAGAACAACATTATTGCATTTTTTAAGCTTGCATATGCAGTTTCCTTAAGCGGCAAGAGAAAAGTACAAAGATACGAGCGTAGTTTAATCTGTGGTCTTTCATCGCGTGTAATAAAACCCCACTGTTACAGGTCTGATTTGGACAGTACAGCGTCACGACGGAAACACTGCACGCCTTGCGCGTAGGAGCGATGAGGCACTAGGCGTGCGTGTTAGTGTCGCCCGTATCGCTCCCTCGCTTCTTGAATTTGGACGCGGAAAATAGCTCCAGGTAGGTAGGTGGGTCACTTACGGGCCTGTATTACGACCTCTAGTAAGGTTTAGTTTACTCAGGTTGCTAAGCTCAATGCTTTTAGTTCGGCAACTAAACTTTTTCGCCACTAAGTAAGCGCCAGTTTCGCATGTGTACAGGATGTTCTCTATTTTCTACGTAAAAAAAAAAGTAAACAAATAATTACAATAATCATAAATCAAATATAAAATAACTACGTAACCAAGTAAAATCATTCTCTTAAATTATTCACGTACCCTAAAATCCTAATTTAAATTGACCTTTTTGGAACCCTGCGCACCTAGCGATGAAAATTTTTCCCTATGCCAAACTCTTCCATGAGAGATCTCGTTTTGTTCCTAACCTGAATAGAATAAACCTTACCTCTAGCTACACATCAGGTTAAAAATGATCTGCCAGATGGAACAAAAGAGTGTATTACGACCTACAGTTATTACAAACAAGAACTTTTATCAAAGGTTTAAACTATCTACAAATTCAAGTAGTAGACAAACATTTACTCCTTTCGATAAGCTTCAAAAATGTCGTCTCAGACATGAGATGGTGGTGGTGTTTTGGTTATATGCATGTTTGTTTTGGAGGTTGTGTGAAAACATGAATTGGTGTATTTTACAATTTTTGAGTGTTATGTCCTATAATCCTGCAAAGTGAAAGTAAACCCGGCAAATGCCGATAATTATGCAAAACATAAGTATTGTAAATTATAATTTATTTGGAAAATTTGGAAAAAATATTAGGCCTGGGCATAATCATTTAGAGAAATCGGATGCCACGAAACAGAAAAAATTTATTTTCCCCTACTTGCTTGCAAATATTTTTTTATATAATAAGAAATTCTAACAATGACCTTAATGTTTGATTGCAAGAAAGGAATCACATACCGTGTGATAAAATGTCATTGATGTGAGCAAGCTGTGCGAGGGTTGATATCACCAGTGACTGTAATAATTATGAAGAAATATGGTGTGTGTCTGGGTTATATAGCCCAGCATTTCGTAGGTGGACATTTGACGACTCCTAACTAGACGAAAATACATTGTTCTCTGAATTGATTTGAAGATTTTTCAAGTTGGGCAGCTGCATACTACCAGAGAATAAAATACGATAAATATTGCAGTAAAATGGGAAGATTAATTTTAAATAGATAAATAAATATATATATATATATATGGTAATTGAATGTAATACGTTTCTAAGGGATTTATTGGAATTGATAAAACATTGTATATATATAAATATATAAATTTATAATTCTAATTCGCTCCCCGCATTGTAATTCATTCTGAATTTGCCAAAACAATGTTTTATCAATTCCAATAAATCCCTTAGAAACGTATTACATTCAATGACAATTATTTCGGGGCACAACACTGTGAACACGGAAATGTAATACCACTGGAAGCGTCAGTTTTCCAAACAATGCACTCGTTCAGATAACCAACAGCACACAGGAATCACTTGATACTAACTCAACATTTAAACGAATTCGTTAAAATTTCTTTATAGCATAGTTCATTATCGTGAGCGTATTGTGATATGATTTACATACTTTTGTGCAAACTTCTATTTGTTGTTTGTGCAAACACAACATTCGCCTGGTGTTTTAAAGAATAAGTATAGGCTATGTTTTGCATATTTTGGGTATACACATAATTTATTTTAAGCTAGAGATTCCGAAATTGCATAGTTATGTATATTTTCGTTGCATTCATAAAAATATATTCGTGCAAAAAATCCGAGCATAATTAACTTACTTTTATTTCAAAAGCATTATGATGATAAACAAATGTGCAGATTAAAAAATATGCACCTGGTATATTTACTTTCTTTTACAACTTACTAGATACACCCGTTACAATTACGTCAGAACAATCAATGTTCTCGTAAGAATAAATTTTTTAAATTTTTATTTAGTTCACTTTCTTAAAGAACCATTAACCTACATATTATATTCAAAACACATCTCGCGCTCATTCTTGACAACTTAACATAAGCCACAGCACGAAATAGTGAATTTTATTGCCAAGGTACGCAGTAACGAACCAGAACCTTGGAATACTTATCTAAATGATAACTTGACTAAAGGAATGTTCACGACACAGGTTATTATCAGATAAGGAAGCTGGGCAAGAAGGGCGTGGTCGTTCATCGCCGGGCGACCGAGGGAGGACTTCGACGCTTTAAGGCGACACGTGAGGGGGAGCCATCGTCGTATTAGGAACTGATGGTGTGGCGTGACAAACAGTGCCGAGTGTCCGCCGAAGGGCCCGCGGCTTTAACTCTGGCTGAGCATACTATAGAGTTAAAACTATCATAACTTGTGTGAGCATTTAAAGTAATCAGTATAATGTGTGCTTAATAATAAATCACATAAATTGTGTACGACCTTGGAGCCTAGTCAAACGCATAGTTGATCATAGTTCTGCTTGATCATTTCAACCATCTCGCCCTTGGAAATAGAGGCACACTAACTAGACATCCAACATTAAGGCTATATTACGCGATACCAGATTCCGTAAAAGCGTGTGCAAGGTCCCCCATAGCAGCCGTTACACGAGCTAGCATGGCACACGTCATGGTATTTCCCGCCTTGTACGGCCAGATTTCGTACCAGGTTTGGTAATAGGGCACGTCGTATTTTTCGTGGCAGCTTCCATACCAGGTTTCGTACCTGGCCAATTACAACGCAGCTTCAGAGCGTAGGGCGCTCCTGGTGGCTACTGCTTGAAACGAGTTCCTGAAGAAACCGAAAAGAATGCCTTCATCTTGACTGTGTATCAGCGAGGTCGAAACTCTTTCAAATAGATTAAAAATACGACAACGACGAAAGATATTGGCGATAACAATATCTAATTACTGTTTAAAACCGTTCTAAATATTTAAATATTTCTTTAAACAATAATATAACAGTATTAAGATGTGCTAGCTAGTTTTCATAGGCCTACGCAAGTTACTGGCTGGTAGCAGTTCTACGACTGGGGTACATATTAGTACAAACCACTCGATGTGGACCCAACAAGATTGTCAAAATGCTAGACGCAAACTGCTGTCGTGTGATTGAACCTTCCGTGGCGGCTCATACAGCGGCTGGTTTACCGGCCCGTGCCCCAGTCCAGTCCTTGTAGAAGCTTGTACATGAGCATGTACGGCAGAAGGAATAGTCCATTCGCGGTTATTTCAGCCTTTTCTGAAGTCCTGCTAAAGTTCTACTTGCAGGGTATTCCTCCGCCTCGTGCAAACTAAACTTAACTAAGCCTGGAGAATTACACCAGAGGACAACGCACCGCTTTCGTGCGCACTCAAGGTAGCAGTATTTTGTATAAGGGCTATTTCTCACTATACACTGCCATCGTACCTATTTTCTCCGTGGTTTTTATTTAAATTATTTATAAATGAAGCATTATAATTCATTGATGAAATATGAATAACATTTCAATTTAAACAGAGAAAAATTAACTTTTATGAACACAAGTATAAAACCCTTGTGATGCATGGCATATTTATAAAATAACTAAACACGTCATATATGGCGAGATTTTTCAAAGGTTTGATACATAATGGCTGGAAAAAACCGTGAATGGACTATATCGTGCGATATCGGCTTTGCGACAGTGAGCGGCTTACCCTCGCCTGGGGTCGGGAATGAAGATGACGTCGGACTCTGGGCTGGGGTCGCTGACACCATTAGGGTTCTCCGCCTTCACCCTGAAGCGGTACTCGGATCCCTCGATGAGGTCGCTGAGGGTGGTGGTGAGCTGCCTGCAGGTGGCCGCCTTCAGCCACACGTTCCACCCCAACTGCGCAACAACACACGATCATAGGCGTACAGTCTGTTCACGGTAGACTGAGCACTTTTTGAAAGCCCTGCTTTAGATCTGCTTGTATGCACGTTTTATGTATTCTTCCGCCTTATGCAAAATTAACATTGTCATGGGCCTCATCACTTTATTCATGCGTCAGTCAAGTAAAACTGTGAAGTTTTTATAAAAACGTAAGTATTTTACAAATCTGCTCAATTGAAATTTCGATGGATTAAAAAAAACCAGAAAGGTAATGTAATAATTTAAGTTATCACAGATGGTTACCTAAAAATTTTTAATTCAACGTTAAGATATGGAACTACTTTCTACCCATCGTTACTAACTTTACTGGGCGCATTTCATTCAGTGCGCCCGTTGAAATATATGCAGGCAGGGGCAGTGACTTTTTTCTAAGGTTCATTTCAAAAGTGCTCACTTTATCGAGAACAGCCTATATCAGGGAGAGTGTTACAGGCGTCATGACCAAGCAATCTCCCTCCGACATCACGTGCATTCAAGAATATTTCTTTTGTACTTTTACAATAAAAAAAACCCTTGGAAACCCAGTTCTCCAGAATATCCTTTGTAAAACTGCAAACAGTTTTATTGTAAAATCTGCAAAACTTGTAATTTGTAATATTCCAAATTACAGCCTTATATTACAACTTACATCATTGAGAAGTGTATATAAAATTATGTTTTCCTCTTATAGAAAACAAATGTGATAAATTAATAATAACAGATAATAACTAAAGAAAATATTTCAAAATATAAGTTCCGAAAAAAAAAAATACATTTGCCGAGCGGGGAAAATAACCCACGCCCCATGTATTATCAACCAGCACCCTTAACCATAAAACCAACTTGACTTACGAGCTGAATTTTTTTTTACAGTAAATATAGCTTGAAGTGCCTATAAAATATTAATGAAGTTAAATGATTTAGAAGAATAGGTACATTTATTTCATTTTAAGAGTTATGTTGTTGAGTTACGAGATTTGGACGACTCTTAGTAACGAGATATTGAGAGCCGATTTAATAGTTCTGTGTAACTAAGCAACGTTAACAATTAATGCATAATACTGTCCCTTTTTATTGAAATTGTCGTTATATTAAGATTATTTGAGATGTTTTAAGTGTTTTACGTTATACAAACTTGCAATACATTTCTTTTTGCACGCAGCTACACCTTACATCGCCTATAGTTTTTACACAAGCCGCTATATACGGTTTGACGTTGTTGAGTGTCCACCATTTTGCTGAAGCTCGTGTAAATGGGTTAGCATAGTACAAACAGGCTTCACACGATGTAAAATGATTCAAACTCGCGCGAGATGCCAACCTTGCACGATAATTTCTTGCACAATTTTGTGTGCAAGGCACATCTTGCACGAAATGAGGGAATAGAGCAGGTTCTATTTTTTTTTCGTGCAAGGCGATGAAAGTTGTGATCATATCGGTCCTTGTATGCTGGTCATGTGACATGCTGTAACATCGCATACTCTTAACTCCATGGTAACATCAACCATAGAGTAAAAGAAAATCGTAATCTGAGGTGTGCGAAGAGGCATACAGGATAATAAAACACTGCTAGAAAATAACTTTAAAACGTGTACTGGAGTTCAGACAGTTTTATGAGAATAAAATGAAAACAATAATGTTAGGGAGGGATAGCATTGAAACAAATACCTTGTTAAAGTAAGCAACTTCGTATTTTTAATTATAATATCATGACTGTTTGGTATCCATTTGGTATTCTCGTACGAAACGTTCCATATGAAATCTTGCGCGAAATACATCTTGCATCGTAAGACGCCTGCTTTGTTATGGTATATTACAAACACGGCACTTGTGGTTTTACAAGAGAAATCTTTGTACTGTTACAAGCATTTGTAAAATTTGCGTTTCCGATTAACATGGTTGAGTACACGTTTGCGGAATACACAGACATGATCCTTGTGAATGGCGCAGCTGGAGGTAATGGAAGAGCAGCTCGTTGACTGTATCAAAAGCGTTATCCATAGCGTGGGACACCATCGCATACCCTTTTCAACACAATTATGCAACGGCTCCGAGAACAAAGGTACCTTCACCGCCTACAGGAACTACTGTGGTGCTCCAAAGAGACGCCGCACTCCCGAATTGGAAGAGGCTGTACTGCATCACGTTGAACAGAGTCCGTCAGCGAGTACGCGAACTATTGCGCGTGCAATGGGGCTCGAGGCAGGGTAGACGTCGCGTGCCGTCAGGTGATTGAAGTAACGTGCTGTCTACCCGGTTGCATACCAACACAGGCACATCTTAGATATTGCTCTTTCTCTCAGCGAAAGTGGACGAGTGATACACCCGATTTGAAATGGTTGTAGCACGGAAACGGTATGTTTCCGAACATGGGTTCCTATTCAAAAGATAGCCTACTCAGTCCCCTCTAGAAGTCCTAGGAGTTCGAAAGGGGAATTTCCGAGCCTAAAGTGTCAATGTTCCAATGTTTGTGGATTTCAGGCTGTGATTTGCCACATGTATTGCGTTCATATTTACAACAAAAAAAAACCTAAACAAATTTTAGTATTTTGCGATTAAAAAGAGCAGTTAAATAAAACTTTAAGTTAGCAGTTAAATAGAATTTACAGAAACGAATTTGTACCTCGTCTGTATCGATTTCATCAATGAGCTATTTCTGCCCACTTGTTGCATAGGCTCTTCACTTTCGTAGCTCAAAGTACAGTGAGTTATAGAACAGAAATTTCTGAACTGGGAGTGAATTTTTGTCTTATTTCGCGGTCGTGTATTGTTGTCATGTTTTAGTTTAATGGCAGGGTGAACGTGCATTGAAATATTTTGCGACTGCAGATTTTTTTTTATACGCGGCTTGGGACTTCTCACCCTGTAATACTCCACGATGTAGGTCTCGATCCTGCAGCCACCATCGTCTTTAGGCTCGGTCCAGGAGAGCGTGAGAGACCGGCCCAAGATCATGGCTATCTGTGGCTTCCCAGGCGGCATGGCGCGGTCTGAAACACAGGCCAAAACATAGAACAAGTCAACATAAAGAGGCGAGTGAGTGAAGAGACTTAAGCGGCGCTTAAAGTCGAGGTCTTGAGAGCTGATGGGGGTGAAGTGAGGTGAGAACGGTGTAGCGCCGGAATGAATGTGCGGGGGGGGGAGGGGGAACGGGAGGTCTCCGAGGGAACACGCCGACCAGCGGCATCGTCCGGCACGATTCCCACCTGCGAAAATCCGGAGTTAACCAACCGGGGATTGAACCCGGTTCGCCTTGGTGGGAGGCGAGCAATCTGATCGCCTGAAACTTACTCCACAGCGGGCAACCCAGCCAATGGGGAACCTTTAGCAGCATGCCGTAGCCAATCAGGCATTATGCCAGTTCCCAGATCCTCGCGCAGCCAATCATGAATCAACTTTAAACGTTTGTTTGGCCACTCATTTGATTACCTTCGTTCGAAAATGCAGCTCGGGAGTTTGTTTTGCATTTTTTGTGACAATTAGGATATTAACAGTGTTAGTGCATTTATTGGTGTTTACAAATTGTATAATTATTCTATTAAAAAACTGTTTCAACGGGGAACTGAAAAGTAAAGCTGCAAAACGTGAGTATTTTAGTGCGCACTTGTTAGGAATTTGAAATGTGTGCACTATTTGAAAACATTCAGATTTCATTTGTATTTACTTTGGCTCAGTTTGCTGTGCAGGCTTCCCTTTTTTTTTTTAAATTGAAAAATGTATACAGTATGTATATTAAAGTATGTTAAAAACTTCGTGAGGTGATTCCTTGTCGAAAATGAGGTACAGTTGTATAATGTGACTTACAGCTTGGCGCAATTCCTAAGGGAGAAATTCGCCCTTGAAAATAGAAAATAAGTATCGTATTTTGGCAAAATATGGTAAACTACTTAGACATAAAGTAGAATTCTTTGCATTCTGTTTTATGCTAACAAGATCTGCAGTCTGTGAAGAAATATTTTCAAATGCCTACCGCCTTCATTAAAATAATTCTTTAGATGTTTTATGCCATAATTTGTATCAAGAGAGCCCAATGAACAAAAAAGGTCATCTTGTCGGAACCAACCTCAGGCGAACCGTTTTCGAGTAAAATTGAATATAAACTGTGTTGCCTGGGGGATAGGCAGCCAGACTACACTGGAAGAGTGACTGAACGATACGCTAGTTAGCAACAAACGAATAGTGCACACTGTAATGTAAACGTACAAAGCGTCATGTGCTACATGTGAGTCTGTGTGAGTTATGAACAGGTAACGAGCGCTGCATGGTGTATTCGAAATAATGTGACGGTAAATGTCGTGGCAATGCTCAAAGGTTATACCATTAGGTCGCACTTTACTTTCTGTCTAGTAAATGCACCACACCAAACAATGTAAAAAATACCATGCCTTTATAAAAAGAGTGTGCATAATGTTACAGTCTCTGAATCAAGCATTCCACTCTGCTCTCGAAATAAAAAGTAACTTGTCTGAGCTGATACTCATTCACTGACATGGGACCAACCAGCACCCAGATACATTGTGTTTGGTCATGAAGAATACTGGACCATTTCAGCTCATAGTCTAAATAGCGCAATCATCGCAGATGTGCTGAAGATTAAAAAGTGAGTGCAACTTCGTCAGCACCAAAAGCAGGCACATTACATACTTCGCTGTTTGCCCAGGGTAAAGTGTTTAGTTGAGTTGGAATAATTTTGTTTTCTCTTTCAAACTTCTTCAATAAGAACATGAGGTAAAGAACCTTCGTCTCATCTCGAATTAACAATGCCTTGGGACTCATTGCTTTATTCATGCGTCGGCCAAGTAAATATGTGAATTTATTAGAAAAGTAAATACTGTACAGATCTGCTCAGTGTTACACTTCTACGCATTAAAAAAAAAACAAGAAGCGAAGTAAATCATTCAATTTATCACATATGCTTACCTAACACTTTTTATTCGACGTTAAGGTGTGGAAATACTTTCCATCCATCGTCACCAACTTTAGTAGGCTCATGTCACTCAGTGTGCCTGTTCAAATATATGCAATTAGTAGCAGTAACTTTTGTCTAAAGCGAGTAACAAACATGTCTTGGAGTTACACCTGACTCAATCGGGGGGAAGGAGGAACGATTGTTTAGTTACTCGCGAGTCCACACATTAGTGCCATTAAAGGGGCCTCAACTACAAAAGGCCAAACAGCACTTCAAGTGTGTAGTATGCGTGCTGTAGATATGAAATAGATTTTTCGTCTTGGTGCATATTTCCAATTTTTCTCCTCGTGGTCGCAAGTTTTCTGTAAAAGTGTCAAAATAATGTGTTCAGTAACATGAACGATTTATACAATTGGGTTTTATACATGCTCGCACTTTTATAACGCTAACTTATTTAATGTAGATTTAGTACAGCCCATTCACACGTAAACTTGGGCAGGAGTAGTGTATCATAATTTCGAAACACTTTTGTTTATATAAGAGACCTTAATTTGTACCATGTGGTTTGACAGTTCTATAATCTATTCACGATTACTTCACACTCTTCTGAAGCCCTGCTGAAGTTCTACTTTCAGATTATTCCTACACCTCGTACAAACTAAGCTTAAATATAACCTAATATTGAAACCGTACAGATTTTAAAAAAACTCGTGAAGTAGTCGTCTACGTCATGTCTAGCTTTGATTTTCTATGTGAAGTGATACATTTTCATTACAAAGATTCGTAAGAAAAATCGAATATGGAATGGATACTACCCCCTGAGGTGTTTCCCAGCTAAACACGGACGACAAGTGTCGGGGCAACTTTATTATGATTGGCCCATCCAAGTAGAAAATGTCTCCATACGCAGACAGGCAGTCAAAGGCAAAAGGTAAATTTACAAACATTCGCGTAAGAAGTTTAAATCAGCCTGTGTTTTCGCGAAAAAAAGAGGTGGCCCTATGTATGGTTGTGCCCACCTGTGACTAGAGACAGCCGATAAATCACCGCCTGCAACTTTGTGGCAAGTCACAGCGTAACAGCAAACTATTACATTTGTATCTTTCTTTTTTCATAGAATAAAGATGAGGTAGACCGCTTATTCGTCTTCTGCGCATGTACCCAACATTAACCTACTCCAACCATACACAGCTGTCAAAGTCACATGGTTAACAGTGATGAAAGCGTTTGTTTATATCTGCATTACAAATCGTTTAGAGTAAGTATACATACATCTCAAAAGCATTTGTTTACAAAAATCAGTTTTCTAACCTAAAATTCAAACCATGTCGTTTTCGCTAGACGTGTTGGTATAAAACAGCTCAATTTTGGAACAAGGAGATTGGTTGTGCGCAGCCAGCGAGAACGGTCTGCCACATCTTGAGTCTATGTGTGTGTGTGTGTGTGTGTGTGTGTGTATATATATATATGCATACATACACACGCACGAACACATACACACACGCACACATACACACACACACACACACACACACACACACACACACACACACATATATATATATTATATATATATATATATATATATATATATATATATATATATATATATATATATATATATATATATATATGTCACTTTGTGACAAGCTGGGGTGACTTCGTAACACAAAAATTCACATGCAGATGTGCACTGTTTCAGATATTCAGTGGTGGCAATTGAACCACTAAATGATACAAATAGCCTGTTTTAAACTTAAGGAAATGTAAATAACAGTGAAAACTCCTGTGTTACAAAGTCACCCTCCATGTCCAAAGTCACCCCCGCTAACGGTGTGTATATATATGTGCGTGTGTGTGACAAAATCACATATGTCACAGATATGTTTATGTCACAGTAACAGTTACTTGCAAATAACGGTTAATCTGATGTGTACCTGTGACGGTGACGGTGAATGTGGCCATGTCCTCGCCGAGGCGGTTGGTGGCGCGCACCTGGTACTCGCCGCTGTCGGCGCGTCGAGCGTCGCTCACCCTTAGCGACGAGGACTTGTCCGTGTTGCGTACCTCGTGACGGCCGCCGAACACTATGGGATGCCCCCCGCGCAGCCAGGCGACCCGCGGCAGCGGCCGCCCAGCCACACCGACCTTCAGCCGCAGCACCTCGTCCTTCTCGAACACCAGGCCTACCTCGTACTGCCGCGGGAGTCTGATGCTGGGCGCCGCTTCGACAAACACACACCCACCACCGCACTTCATTACAGTTGAGTTCACTGTTAACCCTTTCAGGAATATGCACTTGTATACCCGGGAAACGTTCATTTGGAAATGTCTTTACTCTTGAAGACACATCACACACTTCTATAGCTTTGTTGTTCCGCTGGCCTCTATCGGAAACCAAGTACAAAATTACAACTGTAGGCTGTTCACGGTAAAGTGAGCAATTCTGAAAGCCCTGCTTAAGATCTACTTTTATGCACGTTGTGTATTCCTCCGTCTTGTGTAAAATAAACATTGCCACGGGCCTCATCAATTGCTTGCATAGAAGAAAATCATACATAAGTGCTAAAGGTGTTAAGGTGAAAGCAGGGGAATTACAGACATTAAAGAGTTGCAGGGCGAACTGTCAATCATTGCTTTCAGAAGATACTAGAAATAATATATTTGCTGAATAGTGGGCACTTGGAAGTCTTGATAAAAGGGCGAATTTCATAGCTGGTTTGATAATCAGCGAAGAGAAAAAAAAATGTTGTCCTGGAAATAGAGATATTTCAAATAATAGAACTATCACTCACAAATATTTTTTTTAACATTGATGTGGTTAGAACATGTGTTTGTAAAGATTGCTTCTGTAAAACATTACATGAGAAGCAGAACTTTGTGTGAACAGTAATTTCCAATAAAAGGAATAGTACCTCTGGTGTGATACCCGAGGACAAGCGTGGGCGAATTCCTCCTCCAAACAAAAAAACTGATGCCGAGATATCGGAGGTAATAGGTCACATTGAATCATTTCCCACTTATGAGCGCCACTACACTCGAAGACAAAATGACAAGAAATACCTTCCTTCGCATTTGAACTTGCAAACTGTGTACAATCTATACTGTGAAGGCAGAGAGCAACCAGTTTCTAGAAAATTGTATGACCGGGAGAGCCGTAAATTAAATGTAACATTCAAGAAGCCAAAGCAAGATGCAAGTCATATGTGTGATTTGCTTCATATGAAACTTCAGGTTGCAAGTGACATGGGCAATCAAAATTGACAGAAAGAAGTACAAGATGAAACTGATTGTCACGACATGGCTGCTGATGCGGCATATAAAATTAAAAAAGAAGATAAAGAAAAACCAAAAGAAGATCATTCGAAACTATTACTCGTTTGATCTACAGGAGTGTCTCCCTACACCTTATGTTGGATCATCAGTGGCATTTTACAAATGGAAGTTGTGGACACAGAAACTGACTGTGCACAACAGAGCAAATGGCAAATAAAAAATTGCATGCGGCATGAGACAATGACAGGTAAAGGAGCTAATGAAATTGCATCCTGTTTATACCAAGAATTCAGCAGTCTACCTCCTGAGGTGACAGAAGTTACTTTCTTCTCAGGCACATGTGGTGGTCAAAATAAAAATTCCCATGTGTTAGCTATGTTCCTGAAAGC
Source organism: Dryococelus australis (assembly GCA_029891345.1). Taxonomy (NCBI): domain Eukaryota; kingdom Metazoa; phylum Arthropoda; class Insecta; order Phasmatodea; family Phasmatidae; genus Dryococelus; species Dryococelus australis. The sequence continues at coordinate 361,102,211 of CM056993.1, forward strand.
TATGACTAATTTTCTTAACATCAAAATAATCAACCACAATGTGGAATGTGATGTTAAATATTCAATGATAGAAAAATGAAGAAAAATGCATGTGATAAGATTTTCCATCATCATGATTGACCCCAGTTTGTTTGCTCTACAGGAAAAAAAGAAGTTTCAAGTACACGATATGAAACAGGAAGAATTTTTTGATGTTGCTGCACACCTCAGAAGCCCATCTGTAACTAGGAAAAGGACATCATATGGATTCAGTACATGAACGAAAACAAAGGATTTATGTATTACAAGGAGAACCTTCTCTGCAAATCGTTTAAGTATGTCAGCTTTAATCGACGAGGTCGTAATTCATCTTCGTCACTTCCTGTAAAACAAAGATACAATGGACCAGTTCCTATAACTAACGAAAAGAAGAATGATCCTCTAGATCTTCTCCCATTGATTCCACCGCTATTCCACAATTTATATAAGTATCTCACATCACCTAATATGCATGATATAGACCTTGATCTGGAAGAGGTTGTGGTAGACTAGTGTTATGAGGACTGACTACCAGACTTTGTGCTATGCTTTGGATTGCTTATTGTTTACTTACGTGTTTTATACACAGTTGTTTGTGTTATTGATACAGTTCCATCTTAAAGAGATTTAAAGTAATTGTAGTTATTTTAATTTAGAAATATCATAGAGTTTTAAACTACATATTTTCATTTAGTAGAGGTAGCAAAAATGTTATTTTTATGTTATTTAAAAGTTTTTCATATTTTTATTCGGATATTATTTTGCAACTCCAGTACTCTGGTACAGCATTCTGTTTTGTCTCTAGTTCCTATTTTAGTAACAAAATATTAATTTTATGTAATGTAGTATTTTTTATATTTCTGTTAACAGCAAAATGTGTTACAGAATTGTACAGACTATTAGTATTTTAAGTGGTGTCTAATAACAATTGCTTGACATACAATGGCAAGTTATTGTGCAGCAGTTTCCTTGTGTATTCATTTTGTTACCAGTTATACAACACAGTTTTACATACTGTTTTATTCATTTAATTTTTGGAAGTGACTTTAGTGAATATGTTTATTCATGATATAAAAATAAATTGTTTAAAACTATTTTACACACAACTCTATTTTATTGAACATGCGATTATTGTTTTAAGTACATGGACTGGAATATGTTATAAAATGGTGTGTGTAACAAAGGCACAAGTCATTTAAACAGGATTTTTAATGGATTTTAAGGGCATATATCACTAATTTATTACTAATAATAATCACAGTTTTAACGAACTATTTGACATGTGAAACAATTTGAAGAATTTTAAAGTTGGTAACACAGATAATTTAATCACTAGACATTCAAATTTCAATTCTTCTCATAATGAACAATATAAATTTAACATTTGTTTTTAAAAGAAAGTTTATGATGTAAACAAAACACAGAAGTCAATCATGAGTTATTGGGCGATATTCGTGATAAAGATAATAAAGATATATTTGTTTTACAGTATACTTATTTACTCGAAATTATAGAATTAGCAGTTAAAAACATAAATGAGCCATTTGATTACATCAATAATTAAATTCAAAATCATTTAGCAGAAATGTATTCTTTGAAACCAGTTATTCCAGAACCAGTGTCTTTAAGTAATGATGATGAATTTTCATCTAATCTACAAACCAAACTATTTAAAGTATTAAATGACTTCATTGCTGAAAATAATTTAGAAATATCGCATAAAGAATTATTAGGAAGATTGGAAATTGTCAACACAAGTAATGCAAAATCTTGGCATGAAAAAAAAAACAAAAATTAAATTGAAAAGACTGTAAAAATAACAGTTACTCATAACAATACAAAAATTATAATTACACGTAATTAATTTTAATCTTAATCCATTATGGAAAGTCAGCTCCTGACCAGTAAGGAGCTGAAAATTTTGCTGAAATAAAATGAAATTTACTAGATTCAATTTTAAAAATATGAAGATTTGGGTAGACCAAAAATTATCATTTTAAACCCGGTAAATTGCCGGGGTAAAATTTTTATGGACTATATCTTCATTTTTTTGTGAGTTAATTAAAGAAAAATATATAAATTTACAGACATTGGTATGGGAGGGGGAGGGGCCCATACTTTCAATGAAGAAAATACTATTCAAATTCACAAAACAATTGTTTTATTAATCCAAGAGTTGTGTGAATTATCAAGTCCTAACCATTTTACATAAATTTTATCACCTTTAGTTTTTTAAACTTTTTCGACCAAATATTCATCGGAATAGTTAGTTATTCATAAAAACTACCTTTTATTTCTTCTCCATTTTATCTTTTTTTTTATATTGGTTTCATCATAATTTAAAACTTCAAAAATGGTAAAACAAAATTATGTTGTCAAAATTGGGAGTACAGCCCTTTTCAAAAAAATCATTAATTTTTGCTCACACTGACAATATCGCCAATTTTATATTTCGGTTCAGTAAAATATTCGTAAAATCTTGTTGTCTTAATTTTTTTTAAATTAACTTTAGTTGGTTTCATATCAATAGTTATATGTTTTGTATTGTATTCTTTTACTGAATCATCTAATATATTTATCCATTTATAGTTGCAATTAAATTTTTTTCCTTACATTTTATTCTTTATTGTACGATTATATCTTTCTACAAACACTGGATTTAAGTTCACTGAATGTAGAATAGATATTGATGTTATATTTTTGCATAAGTTCATTAAATATGTTATTATAAATTCGGATAAATTATCACTTTGAATATTACATGGTTTTCTTTTCATCAATATACATTCTAGAGCATTTGCTACATTTTTAGCTGTTTTATCTTTAATTGGTATAGCAACTGCTTATTTTGAAAAAACATCAATAGTTGTCATAATATACTTATATCCATTATTTATATGTGATACTTCTTTTAAATTGCCAGTATCCATCTCAACAAGATCAATTTGCCATAAATCATCAATTCCTTACAAAATTAATTTTCTTCTTGTTGGTTTATATAATTCATTGATTATTCCTTCTCTTACATTCGACCTTTTTTTTAATATTCATTTATTATAATTACATATAGAACATTTACTTTTCTGAACTAATCGTACATTTTTTGTATTTTCATTTTTTATAACATTATTTTTGGTGACTCTCTTACACTTCAAAGACCAAGTGTTCTCCATTTAATAGTAAAACAATACATTTATTTATTCTTTATATTTTACGAATATCCCTATTGTAGTCACCATGCCATCGCCATTATAGGATATTTTATTATTTGTTATTTTAAAAAGTTAATAATAGCAACTCTTTTGACATCAAAAGGGTTACTGTAATCTATTTTTTTTAGATAGTATAGTAAATATCGGATGTATCATTAGTTAAATTGGGATTAACATTAATTATTTTATAAACAGTACAATCCATCACAAAAGTAAAGTAGATTACATTATTATCCAAGACAAAAGCATTATTGGTTTTATTCCATTTTGCATGTAAATAAAATACACATGATTTTCGTTCCTTACATTTTTCAACTTTCGCATTTAAATTTTGCAATTCAACATCTAATTATTTGTCAGAATTTTCTTTGCTTTTTTCAACTTTTGTGTTAACAAGTGTATCGCAATAGTTTAAAACTGATTGGTTTAAATTTGGCAATTTATCAGCTATTTCCTTATCGAAATATTGACTGCATCTTTTCCATTCATAGGATCGGCCATGTTATTAATTCTACGATTTTGAAGAGGAACATAATCTGTTGTATAAACAAAAACTTTACTAAGTTCATCTTGTAAAGCGGTAATAATAATGTTGTATTTTGAATCTACACATGTTTGTAATGCATAGTCAGAAGCAATAGTATTGTATTTTGAATCTACATATTTTTTTAATGTATAGTCAGAAGCAATAGTTTATATTTTGAATCTAAGTATGTTTTTAATGTATAATCAGAAACAATAGTTTTATATTTCGAAAGTACATTTTTTTTATGTGTAAGAATAAACAATATTACTGTATTTCTAATCTACATCTGTTTTTAATGCATAATTTGCTATTTGTATATCAATAAATCTTTTATTGACTTCATCTTTTTCATCTCTAGGATAATCTAAATTAACAATTCTATGCCCTAAAAAAGAAACATACGATTTTGTGTAATCAAAACAAGTGCTTAATTTACTTTGTAAAGTAGAAAAACTGGAATTGCATTGTGAATCTACGTTTTTAAATCAGAAACAATATTAATGTATTTCGAATCTATATCTTTTTTATGCATAATCTTCTATATGTAAATCAAAAAATCTTTTATTGACCACATCTTTATTATTTATAGGAGCACCTATACTAACAATTCTATGACCTAGAAAAGAAACACAAGATTTTGTACAATTAAGACAAGTGCATAGTTTACTTTGTAAGGAAGAAACACCCGAATTGCAATGTGAATCTACATATGTTTAAAAACATATATAGTGTGTCAGAAATTTTATTTAAAGATTTGATTAATGGTTTTCCAAATATGTCTGTCATTTAAAAACAAAGAAATTATATCGTTAAACTTAAAATCTTTCGAAAAAAAGATGTAACACAATTAAACATAGATGTTCACATATAACTGAATTAAAATTCTGAATTCTATCGTCATTGTAATAAAAATTTCTCTATTTGAAGTAATTAGTTAAATTAGTTGGAATATTACCTCCAAATTAATAAAAATAGTAAACATAATTATTTTCTTTAAAATACAAACCCAATGAGTATCAGGATTTGTTGAAATGTCAAAATTAACCATATCACATTCATTTTTGAGCATAATCATTGGTAATTCATCAATCATATAAACATTTCTGAAATTTTTAATATTTAGTATTTTTACATATTTTTCAATATCGAGATTAGATAATGGGGATATATTCAATGTTTCTTTGGCCATCCTCTTTTTTTTAGCAACTAAACCACTTCTTGAATTATTTTCCATTGCTAAATGATGTCTCTGTTGTTCTTCTAATTCTTTTTTATTTTATTTTTCTAGTTTGTTAAACAGAATTATAAATTGCAGTTGCTTCACCAGCTAAAGCACCAAGTGCACCTAAAATAGGTAAAAAGTCAACATGATGTAAACAATTACAGAGTTTTCTTTGGCTGTCTTTTTGATTGTTGATTGTGGCAAAGTTAATTTGAGACATTTTCCTTCTTTGAATTATTTATTTATTCTCTCGAGTTGATATTTTGTTGAAAATTGATCTATAACCAAATCCCTTAATTAAGCAATCGGTATATCGAAAGTTATATTCGTTATCTTAATTTATAACTGAAAAAAATGCATATAATTATTGAATTTTAATATCTCAACATAATTTTGTTTTTGTAAAGATAGTTGAAGCAACAGCGGAAGCAATTTTTTCTCCAATTGGTTTATTTTTATCTAACATAATTTCTTTTGCTTCTTTTTGTAAAATTTTATCAGCTTCATGTCTAGATTCTAAATCTGTGTGATCTCTATAAGTCATATTGTTATATTTTCATGCTTCATCTAATTTATTTATTCTCTTTCTAATCTTTCATTAAATTTTGTAAATGAACCACAACAATTATAACCAGGCAAATGCATTTTGGGTAAATTTAAATTGATTAATGTCAAATTTATAATACAGTTACCATGATGTTCAGAATTCCAAAATGAGTGTGGATAAGGAATTCCTTTCGGATTATTAACAACAAAATCAGAAAATGTATTGTTCAACAATTCATTATACTTACTTTTTCATTGTAACTATTGTTATTTCAAGCATTTTCTTCACCATGTATAACTAACAATATGTCAATTAAATTTATAACATCATTCATCCAAATATGTTCCTTTTGCAAATTGTTATATTTTTTATACCTTCTCCAGATCTAGGAGTTCTTGGAGAAACCATTCTTTTGGGTTTGTTTGGTACTGATTTCGATTGTTTTTATGTGCTTTTCATAAATTGAATCATAAAAAGGTGTAATTATATCATCGTACTTCCAACTTTGATTCATATTTATTTGGTAATGAGGACCGTATCCTCGGAATGCAACATTTGTGTATATAACAATATCTTTGTAATTTTTATAGTCATCAACAGTGTACTTATATTCAAGATTTGCTTGTTTAGTTTTGTTAACAAATTAAAAACACCTTCTGTTAATATATATTCTTTATCATTAAAAAATAGGTTATCAATATTTATTTTTACTTCTGTATCACCAATGTATAAATTACAATTTTCTACTCGAAATCCATATAGTGTTTTAAAAGCAATTTTTTTCAGAAATTTATTTTCCGAGGTTTATAGTAGAAACAGATGCGCGCTGCTTCAAATTTTTTCAATAGTACAATTTCCATTTGCTCTTCTACATTTGGGGATTTTGAGATTAATTCTCTTTCAAGTGATGTTTCTTGTGGGGTTGGTGGATAATCTAAAAATTTCACTCCTACGGGAACTAGTGTGTTACAAAATTATTTAGAATCACCTTGTGATGATGATTATTATCAAGTATATGGACCTAACACAGCCATTGCAATTAGAGAAAAAATATACAAAAACCCTAAAATACCTATTTGTTTTGATTATTGGCAATTTTTAGAAAAAAGAAGTTCCTGTTGGAACAACTGTTATTAACTTTGACATAAAAGATCAGTTTAATAATTTACAATTTGACATGCCCGATTTTGTAATTGTAGGATTTCAAACTAATAGAAAAAATTGTGCTGATCAGTATGTACACGCTTCTATGTTTGATCACATTGTAATGTAAGAAATATTTAATTTAAAAATGGAAGACATGAAATTTTTCCAAAAGAAAATTGGAATCTAGAGATTGGCAATAATTTTTGTGATAAAGCATTTCTTGCTTATAACGAATTTAGTAATTCTAAAACAAAACTAGATACTGTGTGTAGAAATAATGAACTTTATTATAAGTTTTCTCTAAACTTTGATGGTAATACGAATTATTATTCATTTTGGGGCAAAGACCATTGTATATTTTTGATTATTTATATAGAAAAACAACTGTAGTTAAACAAAAACAAATATAAGAATTAGTGTTGCTTTGATAAAACTGTTGGAGCGGGAACAATTTGCAATGTTGTTCTAATTATCCAAAGAAATTCAACTTATGATTATTTGAAAGAGAGAATAAGTGAAGATATGTAAATAATATATCTCCTCCGATGTCACATCTTCCATCACAATTCCTTGACAAACAATTTGAATATTACAAACGTTTGTAGCCTGCTGTGCCCAAACTTGAAAATAATCATTATTCTGCATCAGGTATAATAAAACTGCCTGACAGCGATATTTTCATTTATATACCGGAATTTTCGGCATAACACTAGAAAACCAAACTTTACTTTCCAACAGTAAAAATACATTTCTTTAAACAATGTAAACATCATGTCGCCCAAAACATGATCATTGTAATTGTTTTGTAGATTCAAATTATCCATTTTAAACACAACAATCATGTTTGTGTTATTATGTAAATTATGTTTCGGAATTCTAGTGTAACTATGCGAAAGGTAAATACAAGAAACATTAGAATATCTTCCAAAACTGAAATAGTTTTGTATTGCGCCTTGTGGTTCACTCCAAACGTCATCAAATATAAAAAACAGAATTAGGAATTGCTTTCTTTTGATTTATAAAGTCATCTTTATTGCTGAATGGGAAAAATTTCATTCTATCAACTGCCAATAAAATACTTGCTCACCTTTTATATTTTTTCTTGACGAACATTTTCGAAAACATAAACATTTCCAAACTTCGATCCATTTCGATGTTCCAAAAGTGACATTAATACACATGTCTTCCAACAATTAGATGGACCAGTGATAATACGCAGTGTATTTGAAGGAAAAGTATTTAATGTTTCTGGTCGATCATTGTTTCATACTTTGGTGCATTAATGGGAAGTTCAATGTTTTGCTTTATTACTTTCATTGTACACAACTTGCAACATAACTACACCAAAAAATATATTAACATATCTATATATAGCTTTACATTTGGTAGTTATTGATGAAGCATACGAAACACATCAAAAAATGTAGTGGAGTTCTGAACACTTTGATAAATAAACTACCATTTCAGCTGCACTTGCCTAACTATAATTATTGTGGACTGGGAACTAAACATGCAAAAAGATTAGCACGAAACAATCCAGGAATTAATGCATTGGATGAGGCTTGCAAACGTCACGACATAGCTTATGCTCAAACTATTGACTTAGAAAAAAGACATATTGCGGACACTATTTTGGCTGGTGCAGCAAGAAATATAAGTAATAATACTTCCACATCTACAGGTGAAAAACTTGGTGCTTGGGTTGTGGATAAAATGATGCGAGCAAAAGTGAAAAAATGCAAGACAAAAGAAGAAACCAAGAAAGGAAGAATAATTCCTTTCCTTCCCAGCATTAGCAGCTTTAGGGTTGCTCATTGAAGGCATTTCAACATTAAGTAATGTACTTAAAAAACCAAAGGTAAAAGGAATGTATCTCAAACCATTCAAAATCGGCACAGGTAACAAAAAAAAAACTCCAAACATGGAAAGAAGACATGCAACAAGTATGTCTACCTAAGTGTGCACTTACCAATAAAGGTATAATTGCATTTAGCAGGAAGATCATGATACCGTATTTCGAAAGTGTTTTCATGAGAGATAATTCATCCCTGAAAACAAACCTACGTGAATGTATGATTGTTAATTTAGATTCTAAAAGAAACGAAGTAATGCATTGGGATGCAATAATTAAAAATGAAAATCAAGCTTTGTACTATACAAGTTTCGGTGATTTAAGACCTACAATTGAAATACGAAACTATTTCAGAAACAGAAACCAAACACATATAATTGTGGACATTTATATTTAATGATTTTGAGTATAAATAGGATACACAAACTTTAATATGTGTTAGTCAAGAAAATGTATGTCATGCTGATTATAAGTGGTAATTCATCTGAATTGCGTTCCATATATTTCCCAGCTTTTGAATTAGAGGGCCAATGGCAAGTTAGTTTAATCGAATTTGTAACATATAACATTGTCCCAAATGTAGACACAAATAATCAGTTGTTCATGTTTTGAATAGACAGTAAGAAACGTACAATTACTATACATATTGGTACATACAAGCTTTAAGATCTGGAAACATTTATAAAGTTTCGTCTCCCTGAAAATGTTAGTTTCCTGTTACAAGGTAAACCAAATATGCTAACATATTTAATGCATAGCAATGCAGATATTGATTTCATGCAGATTGATTCAGTTGTTAGAATGTTAGGTTATGAAAACAAAATTTATCCTGCAAATCAATTACACAAATCGTCAAAACAAGTTAATATCCTATCTGTCAATGTCTGTCGTGTAAATGTATATATCATCGGAGGATCATATTTGAACGGAAAACCAGCAAATACATTACGTGAATTCACTTGTGCTGCTGTGCCTGGGTACAGGGTTATAGAAAAACCGAATATGTTAAATTATCTTCCAGTAATAGTAAACAACATAGACGAATTAGTATTTATGGTTGTCGATCAAGATGGAAAGTTAATAAACTTTAGGAATGAAGAAATTACCATTCGTTTACATTTAAGAAAAAAATATATAAATAGTTGCATTCCGTGACATAAATCAAACATGGGAATTGTATACTATAGTCAATATGGATACAAAGTTGGCTGTTCTTTTAATACCAACAGACTAATCAAGGAAAAACTTATAAAAATGTAAATTATGACAATTGAGCTGTACAGTTAAGAACCCCATCCAACTAACAAGAGGTGACTATAATTATTTGTTAAAGAATTGGGGTATAAGGTTAATCATTATGGAAAGCATACTTAATGTTGAAGTACCTGTAAGTTATGCAGATGCCATCACCAAGATGGAGATACATGTTTACGAACCATTCAGAGCAGGGCCATATACTTTCTCATCAGAAGTACGCATAGAATTGCAAAATCACGATATCTATACTTTACTGTAGAATTCTGCTCTAGGCTTAAGAGGAACAATTAAAAATACAGCCAATGGAGTCATTCTAACAACTACAGGATTTGCTCTACGCTTAAGAGGAGCAATTAAAAAGACAGCCGAAGGAGGTATTCCAAGAACTACAGAAATTGTTAGAAACTGTTTACTTCATCTAATAGACAGGATTTCATATCAACTTAATAGAGTTGAAATCGATCAAACATGAGATATTGGAATAACTTCCATGATAAAAGCATATCTCTTGCAAAGCGTTAATGATCTTTATATATGACTTATGGCTGGATGGAACCAAGCCGATAACTATAAGCTACAAATCCACCCTGGTAGTAAATATCAAGTTGTTATTCCATTCCTTGGTTATGCTGAAGATTACAGACATATTGTAGTAAATGCTAAACAGGAATTAGTTATTCTGTGAATGCAATTTACAATACAGTAGATGACGAAAAGGGTGTTAGTGTTGCACTAAGTAGTATAGAGTGGCTCCTGCCTCACATAGAAATTAACACTTGTGAATGTGCAAAGTTCCTCAAATATATTAGAAAAGGTAAAAAATATATAGACATAGCATATATAAGTTGGAGTCTGGAGGCATTTCCTTTGCTACCAGCAAGCGATAAAATTGTGTGGAATGTAAAATCCAGTTTTTGCGATAGAAAAACTGTGTTTTTTAATAATCTGCTTCCAATAAACCAACAAAATAATATTATGGCAGACAGATCATTGTTCGATCATTGCAATATGAAAAATATTTAACTATTTTTAAATAGTCAAGCCTATCTGTATTCAGATTTTAATACAAATTTTGAAAATGGTGAGTTTCTAATTTGTTGCAATATTTACAGACAATTTCAGGATTCATATAATGGAAAAAACAGCTCAGCTATTCTAGAGCATGAAGCATTTAAGAAAAGAGGGCCTCTGTTCATTTGTTCTGTCAGTAAACAAAATGATACAATTAACAATAATGTTACTGATTCTCACATCGAAATAACTGCGAACATGCTATTTCCCACAAACACTCAAGGCTATGCATAGGTTATTCACAATAGATTAGCTTCCTATAACCTGCATGATAAGCTAATTAAGGCATTAACATGAATCAGTAGATACCAAACCACGATCGATTCAAGATGTTTTGTAACCTGCAAGGATTCCATGCTCCACATAGATTCATACTTAAAGAATTAGCTTTTAGAGACTTTGTTAAGAATACGACAGTCTTTACCTTCAAGCCTCCCTTCCATTGGAAGTGTTTAAATACTAAATATACACGCACAAACACTTGGATCACGAAAAATTATCATGGTTTAGTATGACAGAGTGGTAGTGTTGGTTATGAAGATTTGCCGAATATTTGCTTTCAGTATTTTAAAGATGAAATAGTATATGTATGTGGATATGAGCAGAAATGGATATTAGCTGATTTGTGGAATGGAAGAATTATTGATATGCAGGAAGAATATAGTTGTGATCATTTAAAAAATCGTGTGCAAAGTTTGGATACAAAACTCCCTTCATCTCAGCAGCCAAAAATTCTAAATTATTGTTTAAATGGATGGCAATAATGTATTGGAAAGAGAGTGATGATGAAATATCTACGGATGTAGTAGGGTAATGTGGAGGGGGTAAATACAGCTGGCATCCTTAAGTGTTATTCAGTTGTGATTGAGAAGTTCAATCCAGAGGTTCATTACAATACCGTCAGTCCTGGTTATAGGAAAGTATGGTTCAGGGAAGATGAGAATTCACCTATGCAGATTCAAATGTGCAATGGGGAAGAGCATTGGTATTTCTCAAATATCACTCCTACGTACACCTATGAAGAACAGGATGAGTTTAGAGATGTCAACTGTGCTATATATAACACCCCACCAGACAGCGAATTCCCCTGTAGTGCTAAGGACTTGGTATGGTCAGCACATGGCAAAGGCATAACCGAAAATCCGGTCTATGTTCAAATTAAATACAAGTTGGGTCGAGAGTGTTATGCTTAACCATTTTCGTAGACTGAAAAATGTAATAATGTCAGTCATGTGACAGAAATACTAAGTGGGAATCGACAGCTCGTCTATCAATATAGTATGCGGGACTGCAAGGTGTTCCTGAGCAAGCCTTGTGTATGCTGTTACAACTAATCCAAGATGTAAGCCATCCAAGATGTCAGCCATCCTATGTATATATAAAGGTGAGGGATCGACAGAGCTTCAGTAATGCCTTGTTGTTTTCATCCTGAACTCGACTACGAGAGTGTATACGTAGCATACAGTCAAGTGTTCTTCATACACTTTGGTGGTGATTCGCAGGCCCAGGTATGTGATGATACAGAACATTGGTGTTTTAACTACAACTCATTTCTGGGTGTGAGATTCGGAGAAGGAATAAAGTGTGTTCCCAAATACTCTCCAGTGAGATATCTTCGTCCGGACACCTCTTTACCATGTACTGTAGAAGGCAATAGCAGCAAGCGTGGGTGAAGTAATTTACAAAGAACCTGGGTAAGGAGTAATAAACTATCATCTTGATCGTCCAGCCCACGGGTAGAGCATCAAGTGGACTGAATTATGTGATGGTGATGTCCATACATTCAAGTTTCAACAGGCTGGTGTGTGCTTCCCTGCTATTTGTAATGTGTATTCATATACTGTAGCACAGGCAAACGCATTTCATTCCTAAATTTAACCTTATTTAATATGTTAGCTGATAATGTTTCATGTAGTATAAAATGTAAATGTAGAAATAATAGGATGTTTAGATGGTTTTTCAATCGATGTAGTAGAATATGTAAATGTTGTTCCTTACGAAAGTAGTATCAGTTGTTTGTTGCCTGTGAGACAGAAAAATGTCGAATTTTCACCCGTTAAATCATTATGTATCAGTAACAGCCAAAAAGTCTTCTGTTGATTATTCTTACTGGTGCAGTGGTATTCTCAAAGAATGTAGTGAATCACATGATAGTTTATTTCATTTTAAAATTGTACGTTTCCCGATAGGGAATGAAAGAACACATGAGTTAATACATAGTCCATATGTGGAGAAATGTCCAGTGTATTTGATGACACCAACAACAGTGTTACCAGCTAGTGTTGAAGCTGTTTATCAGCATTTTCAAGAGAAGTTTCTAGAAAATGTTGAATCAGTTATACTTCACACCCCTGAATGTTCAAAAGACATAAGTATTCAGACAAATGATAAGGCTAAACCTGGTAGGAAAAAGGGGGTTACAACTAGCACTCCAGATGATGAAATTGTAAGAAAATGTCATTTAAAAATACTAACAGAATTTGCCAACTGTCTGTAATCAATTTGTAAAAGTTCATTTGTTGTGTATTACAAAACTGTTATGTGTAAAATTGAATACAAAGAGTGCACTGTAAAAAGTGTAAACATTATGTATATGTAGACTTACTAATGTGTATGCTGATTGAAAGTGATTCTTGTGTTTCATTTTCAAAAACAACTTTTTCAAGAACTGAGTTATAACAGTGTTGTTTCATAAGAAAACTGTGTGGAGAGAAGTATTATAATTTTAATGATTGCACTTCTTAAGAACAAAAAATTTGTAACCAAATGTGCAATGAAATACTTTGTATGTAGTATACATTTCATTAAAAAGATCTGTTTAACATTTAAAGAACAACAATTATTAGAGTCGAAGATTTTATAGCACAAGTGTATACCCATTTAAATATAGTGATTTAATTATTATTAAAAACAAGTGTGTGTTGCTTCCAACATAACATCTGGCTTGTGAAGCTACGTTTCACCATAAGAGAAAAAAGTGGTCTGCACCCTCCATAATTTATTACTTTCCACACATCTAAGTTTTCCTTATTCCAAATAGGTTGGCCTAGCTTGCAGCTAATTCGTGTGGGAACAACTCATGCACAAGAAGTATAAAAGAGCTGCCGCTGTCCCATGCTGATATCATTCACCTCACCTAGCTCTGAGTAGTAAGGTTGAGGTTGAGTCTGAGACAATGTTGCACTAAGCTTCGAGAGGTAATGTGAGTATCCGATTTATATATACTTTATTTTTCTAAACAGTCTACTGGACTTGTAAATATTATCCCCTCCTGTGGACTTGTCGTGTTTTCAATATCTCATTAAATGGGACTTGCAATTTTATCCACACTGATGTGATGATTTTATAGACACACAGTGTAGGACTTTTTCATTTGATACTTCAATTTTCTTAACAATCCTGTGGACTTGTAGATATTATCCACTCCTGTAGACTTGTGATTTTTTCAAGATCTCATTACATGAGTCTTGAGATATTTATCCACACTGCTGTGATAATTTTTATTAGACACACAGTGTAGAATTTTTTTCATTTTATACTTTAGCCGTTAATGTATTATTTAACCTTCTTTTCAATGCTCTCAGAGTTAATATTTTTTTAGAATTATTCAGTTCTTATTCATTTTATTTCAAAAATCAAATTCTTTAAGTTGGTTTTCATTTTTTCTCTGTTGCACTATTGTGAAGTTGAGTTAACCATACTTTATTTTTACAAATTCACAATACAGCTTTTTTTATAATCTCAAGAACATTTATTTCTCTAAAAATATATTTGTCAATACTTGCTGTCCTACATACCTACATATTTTATTTCAAATAAATGTAATGTACCTTAATGTACAGTATCTATAACTTTTGTTTCAAATTCGGGTGTTGGTTAGGTTTTATTTTGCGAATAGAGATAAAATATGGAAGGTCCCTCAAGCAATAAGCATCGTTGCATTGATTTGGGGTAGGAAATTTATTCCAGTTCATCGGCCAGATTGGAAACATAGCTAAGTTCTGATTCATCGGCTATAGGCATATCTTTGCCGACAAATTTGCCATATATCCTTTTGGATACAGCGTTTGGGCGAAAACTCCTTGACACATGGATTAGTAACAACATACCTCACACAGACACAGACTTTGTTAACTTTTTCTAGAATACAGCACTTCAGTCTTGGCTTTTAGCAGAGAGGCTCTCCGCCCTTTTAAAATGTACACCTCTGTAGTGGTACAGTTCTTGAAAAACACAGTTGCCGAGGATAACGTTATGGGGATGTTTCACTTTGACAGTAAAGCTATCCGAGTCCTACACTCATCCAATGTTGGTAATAGTTATGAATAAAACACAGTTCCTCAACTAACTGCAAAACTTACCAAGTTTTCTGTGAGAGGCAGCGGCTGAGGGATGAAACTGATATTGAAAATGGAAATACACATTTTACAATACAGACCATTCACTGTAGGTGCCCTCACACAAACCTGCCGAAGTTTGTTGTGAATCGGAAGGCTTGCATTAAAGTGCAGTGCCAGGAAGATGAGTGCTTCCTATACGCCATTGTAGCATCTATATTTCCTGCCATATAACATCTCAATAATCCATATTCGTATCCAGTATCCAAAGCCTCACCGTGTTCTGAATACACAGAGATTATCGACTCCTGTAGTGTTAAGTGAAATAACACAATTCGAGAAGCTCAATAAGATTTTTATTAATGTTTACACTGTGGTAGACAAAGATAGTAATATTGTTGACGAATTATATATTAATAACGCTTAGGAAGGGTTAATTGTACCTACTCGCATATCTCCTTTGTGACATAATCGACATGTGAACATGTTGGCTATTCGTGCTCACTTTCATTTCGTAATGATTACAAATTTGTCACAATTGCTTGGTACTCAGCTGAGTAAGAGAACCAACAAGAAATTTGTTTGCAACCGTTGTCGCCAGTATTTCTACAATGAAGAGAAACTCGCAAATCATAATGAATTGTGCCAACAACACGATGTGGTGAGGTGTACTTTCGCGAATGAAGAAAATAAGTACCTTAAATTTAGAAATACCGCCAATCAGCAGAGAAAGGGTTTTTATTGCATTTTGTGATACTGAATGTTACTTGTCACCCATGTCCACTTGCATACCTAATATTGACACAAGAAGTACAATGATCAATAAACATGTTCCATATGCTTGTAACAGTATGCTTATGTGTTCATAGGATCAAAATTTATCTAGTTATTTTGAATTTATGGGTGAGGATTGTACGTACAAGATGGTTGACATATAAGTTGAGTTGTCATGGTGGGTTGCAGACATATACAGCATAAATGTTGCAATGAAGACATTGAGTCCGGCAGGGAAAGCTAAGTTGGATGCTCAAGAAATATGTCACATTTTTAATAAGCCATTCAGTTTGAATTCTGTCGTCAGTCATGGCCATTCGATGGGCGGAGGGTGAGGCCTCACATATAATCAATGTGATTTAGCGTACAGGCTTAAGAAAAACCAGCTTGTTGCTGTATTCCATAATCTGCAGAATTACGATGCTTACTTTCTTATAAAGCCATTGGTTGAGAGACACATCACCCAATCCGATGGAAGCATTGTAATCGAAAATCTGGGTTCTATAAAGGTGATTGGAACAACTCTAGAAAATTACAAGAGTATCACCAAATTCATTCCCTGTACAGGACATTTGAAATATTTCCAATTGCGCTTTAGTGATTATTTTAATTTCATGAGAGCATCTCTGGAGACATTGGCAGGTAATTTGAAACCTGATCAATTGAGTATTACCCACTCAAGGTTTCCAGATGAGGCACAATTTGCTTTGGCACAAAGAAAAGGAGTTTTTTCTTATGACTTTGTTAAGTCGATGAAGAGTCTGAACTGCACATCACTCCCGCCCAACGACGAATTTCAAAATATAATGAAAGGAAAAGGCATCAGCGATTCAGGCTATGCTCATGCTCAATCCATCTTGAATGCATTCAATTGTCAAAGTTTGCTGGAGTACACAATGCATTATTTATGTGTGGACACGTGTTTGTTGGCTGATGTTTTTGAAAACTTCAGAACCTTATGTTTGAATTGTTACAAATTGGACCCTGCCGTGTACATACATCACGTCACCATCCCTCTCTTGAGATGCTTTATTATTTTAAACAGATGTTCAGCTGGAGTTGTTGACGGACGTAAATATGTATCTTTTCATTGAACGTGGGGTCCGAGGTGGTATTACCTAGGTTTCAAAAAGGCATGCAAAAGCAAACAATATTTACATGGGCACAAAGTACAACCCCGATAAGACAGAGAAGTATATTAGTTATTTCGATGTAAATGGCCTGTACAGCAATACGATGGAATGCAAGCTACTGATTGGGAATTTCAAGTGGGTTGCATCAGATGCATTTTCGTCATGGGATTTTGCCAACACTCAGAATGGTGAGGATACTTGTTTTTTTTCGCGAAAGTGGATTTGTCTTTTCCAGACGAATGTCACGATGCATTATTTGATCTACCTCTTGCTCCAGTAAGTGCCCTACCTCCAAACGGTACAACTGAGATATTAATGTTAACTCTCGCGTCGCAGAAAAATTATGTTATACAGAAGGAAATACTGAGGCAGTATTTCATGTATGGAGTCAAACCGATGCTGCTCATCGCATTCTATGCTTTACGCATGCGGTGTGAATGGCTCCCTGCATCTAATATAACATTGACAAACGTGCTGAGGCTTCAAACACATTTGAAAAATTGTTTTATAAATTTATGATTAATTCCATAACTTATATGGAAAAACTTTGCAGAATGCCTGTAAAGAAAGAGAATCGGCGAATACTCGATGAGAATTTAGTCCTTATCGAAATAGAAAAGGTTAATGTTACTTCTAACAATCCTTTATACACTGGAGTTGCCATTCTCGATCTTTCAAAATTATACCTCTATGAATTCCACTACAATTACATGTCACACAAATATCCTCGATCGGCTTTGCACCTCCTATGTTGTGATGCCGATAGTTTAATATATGAGGTACACTGTCGTGATATTTATGAAGATATTAAACCTGATTTAAGAGCAACATTTGATACTTCCAACTATGCGCCAAATAATCCGCAAAAGTTCACAACAGTGAACCAAGGTGTTACCGGAGTTATGAAGGATGAATGTGGTGGTCGCATCATCATCCACTTTATAGACCTAAGCCCTAAAATTTATTCATACATTGTTTTGGATGAACAGTGTGAGAAGAAAGCAGAGGGGTAAAATCTGATGTGCTTTAGACAAAATAAATTACAGGTTATAGGGATCCAATTCCACTTCCGTTTGCGTGGTCATGACTTCTTCACTGAACATGTAACTAAAGTGGCCTTGTCGAGTCATTACGACAAACGGTATGTTGTGCCAGGTACCATGGTGACATTACCTCGGGGGCATTTTAAGATTCCAAAATAGTTTATCTCTATTCACATTCGAACGACAACCGAGACGACCACCTCACTCGACCGGTCGCCATCAGCCACAACGATGGAGGGTCATCACCACCTTCACAACCATCGAGCAGTAGTTCCAGCAGCATGCAGTAAACCGAGAACAACAGCAGAGTGGGTCTGTCCATCGCCAACTCCACGGACACTAGCACTCACCTAGTAATCTGCAGAGTGGGTCTAACCAACATCTGCTGTGTGAGTTCAGCATCACCTGCCCTGGGTGTTTCCAACACTGACTTATACTGTGTGTGTCTACATGCTACTGTTACATCGAAGAACTGAGATGATGATTCTACATCGATTGTTTCAATATTACTTATGTATATATGTTATTGGTGAAGGATTAAATAAATAGTATTTAAAACTTATTGTCTGTTTCTTTCCTTATTTTACCTTTCAATCAACTTAGCAAACAAAACCATTAACTTCCTCACAGAGTTTTTTTTTCAGGTATACATAGATACAGTGAATAATAATAATACCTAATTATTAATTACGAATAAATGAGTATTACCCTTCTACATGTTGGGAAACAGTTTTGACAACGGTGGATAGGGGTTTATCGTCCAACCCTATCCCATCATACTCGTAAAACCGGTTCTGCCAACCAAATTCTGTACTACCCCCTCCATGCTATCCCATCATACCTTTAAACCAGTTCTGCCAACCGGTTTTGGCACAACTCCCTCCATACTATCCCATCATACCTTAAAACCAGTTCCCATAGGTGCAAAACCTCAGTCTACCTCCTGCTGTCAGCTAGTCAAGATGTTCTGTACCTCTAGTAAACTGGTTATTGATAAACCTGTTATTGATAAACTGGATATCAAAACTGATTACTGATAAAATAAACCATTCTCGAGGTCAACCACAGCATACCATTCTCACAACATCGCAGGAAATGACCTCGGGTCAATGACATGAGCTCGGGCCATTGACCTCAGGTCAATGACCTTGATTACACTTCTGGGAATGCACTTCCGGTTTTCCAAAACCGGAAATGCTCTTCCGGTTTACACTTCCGGGATGCAGATGCACTTCTGGTTTGCTGATGCATTTCCATATGCACTTCAGGATGCACATGCACCGCCGCCATTTTGAATAAATTATGTCGCAAAACAATCTTGATCATTCTACTTATTTACTCTTGGAAAACTAATAGAGTTACCAAAACTAGAATTCAGCGTTACCTAATGAATGGAACAACACCATCTAGCGGCCATTGTCTGTATGGAAAGTTACGTCACAAGCGTTGAATCCAGAGTCTTGCTGTAGGTTAGATAAAGCCCCTTTCACACTATCAATTTTTTTGCCTTCAACTATATTTGATAATAAAATTTTAGGACAAAATACGGCCATCAAATTTTTCGTTCCAACATATTTGATCAAACAATATTGGATGTGTTTGAAAATGTGTCACACTGTCAAATTTTTTTATTGGGTGAATGTAATTTGAAATATTATTTAAATATTATTTTCATAGTAAGCTTTTGCTTTTGTTTTCCATGCGGTCCATTACAGGAAGAAATGTAAGTAATATTGTAATTTATTTTCATTTCTTCACTAAATTAAAATTTAATTATAAGATAGGTTTTTGAAAAAATTTAACTTAATGACTCTGGGACCATTATATTATGTACAATATTAATTTAAAACAGCATTCACGCCTAGATAGCATCTACATAAATTAATTTAATTCATAGTTTACTTCGTTTCCAGCAATTGTTCGTTATTTTAAGTTTCTTGATGTCCATTTTTGTCATGCAGGATTCTGATTGGTCGAGACCGTCAAACATCAAACAAATTTTAGAAGTGATCCGATTTTATAGTGTTTTATGGAAACTGAAGCCATCGAACTTTTTCATACAAAAATGGCGGCATTTATGACGTTTCGATGACATCATAACTGTCCAACTTTATTTGACCAAACTTATTGAAAGCAAATTGACGGAAAAATTTGACAAGGGCTTAATGCTCGGGTACCTTCGATCTTGAGCATCGCCCTGGACACGGAGTGGCCCAGCCTGTTGGTCGCCGAGCACTTGATCTCGCCCTCGTCGCTGAAGGACGACTGGAATATGACGAGCATGCTCTGGTCCTTCTCCGTCACTACCCTCATCCTGCGATCACTGAACACCTCACTGCCATCCTTGTACCACGAGATTGTCGGTGTTGGATGTCCCCGCACCACCGCCACGAACTCCACCTGCGACACCATCAGCCAGTGCAGTCGGGCAACAGTACCTGTTCATGACTAAGTGAACACTTTCGAAATCAACCATGGAAAAAAAGTCACTACCTATGCCTGCATATATTTTAACGGGCACACTGAGTGGCATGCGTCCAGTAAATTTGGTAACGATGGAAGGAAAAGTAGTTCCACATCTTAACGTCTAATAAAAAGCGTCAGGTAACCATTGAGGCTACACTAACTTAACCGATTCCTTTCGCTTTCTGTATTTTTTTTTATGCAGCGAAGTGAAGAAATTGTCCTTATTTGTAACATATTTACTTCTGTAGTGATCTCGCCGCTTTACCTGAACGACGTACGAATAAAATGATGAGGCGCATGGCAATGTGTATTTTACATAAGGCGGAAGAATACACAAAGTACATACAAGGATATCCTTAGCACGGCATCCAAAAGTGTTCATTTTACCGTGAGCAGCCTATACCACTATGCACAGTAACGCAAGAGCACTAACACCGCCTCTAATCACAATAGGCAAAAGTACTTTTTTATTCCAAAATAGTCATGGTAGGTAACAACACCGATATCGCTAAAATACACACGGCGAAGCAACAGCACTGATACTTACTGCATCTGAATACATAGTAGGCAAAAGTACCGTTATAACCCAGATAGGAGTGGTAGGTAGTTAACAAGGCAACAGCACGGATACTATTTCTGTAGTGAAAGCCGGCAACATTTAAGACTCGATAAACATTGAGCCAACAGCGCCGATACTACCCCTAAGATGAAATAGGCAATATAAATGATATCATTATGTATAGGGTACGCAACAGCAGCGATACCACCCCTGTGCACATGAGAGGAAACAGCACTGAAATATACATAAGCAAAAGCACTGTTAATGCAGTCCCTAAACGCTTGATAGTAAGGCATATGCCAGCACTGATATTGTAGCAGGCCATTTAAAGGAATGAAAAGAAAACATGAACTTCGTTGAGAATGTTTCAACAGAATAGGTGTGTAGAGAGTATCAAAAAATTAGCACCCGTATTCTACACCATGTGACTTCGGGGGAAAAAAAACGAAGATCAAAACATTAATGACAAAAATGCCTCGTAAGAGATGTTACTTTCTTTGTACAAGCTGTCGTCATTATAGGCTGAGATAAACAAATAAGTGGAAAGAAAAATAAATAAACTTACAAGTAACGCCATAATAAAAGTGAATAGGAAACTCGGATGATAAACAAACTGTGAATCTCTGAGTTGCCACCCAGAGGTGGATATGATACTGTATATACAAAGAATGTTCACGCTTATTTAAGCACTTGTTATACCACCCTATGAGGAAAATGTCACTGCCCATAGATATGTATATATTTAAACTGGTGTACTGGTTCGCAAGCATCCAGTAAAATTGGCAACGATAGAGAAAAAACAATTCATGACTTAATGTTGAATTAAAAGTTTTATGCAAACATTTTTAAATACTGAAATTATTTATTTCGCTTTATGCTTTTTCATGCTAATAGGTGCAAGAATTAGCACATTTGTTAAATAGATATTTACTTGTATAATAATTTTACAGTCTGGCTTAACCGACGCAATAAATAAAATGATGAGGCACATGGCAATGTTAAATTCACACATGGCGGAAGAATACACAATGTGCATACAAATAAACCTTAAGCATCTCTTTATAAAGTGCTCAGTTTACAGCGAACAGTATAACAGATGTTTAACAAGTATTCTATTCAAAACGTACAGTTCCGAACTGTACAAATTAAAGTTACGAGGGTGGCATTATTTTACTGAAGTTTTAACTGGTAATGAGTGAAACGACAAAAACTTTCGATGTTTGACTAACAGAATTATTTTATTTTGTGGAATTACAGAGCATATGTTTAGGTTACAACCATTGCATTTTCGATATTCATAAAATACATCATAAGTACTTCCATGTTATGAATAATACACCATTGTGAGAGCACACTTATCTAATGAAAAGTAGGCAAGGAAGCGAGTGTAGAAAGAACGCAGCACCTTCGCCCACCTACATTTCTAGAAATGGCTGAAGCTAATGCGACCTGACCTAACTTAACCTAATATAATGTGACCTATTCTAACCTAACCTAACCTAACCTTGTCGTTCTCCAGGGCCACGGTGTCCTTGAGCTCGAGCACAAAGTGAGGGGCCAGCGCGCCCTTCCTAGAAAGGGTGACAGTCAGTGGCTCCGACACCTCGCTGGGCTCGGACAACCCCGCGCAGTTCTTGGCGCTCACCCGGAACTGGTACCTCCATCCTGGCTCCAGACCGCTCAACGTCACCTCCAAGCCGGTGACGAGGTCTGGAGTGGCGCGCACCCAGTGCGGGGAGCCTGTCCGCCGGTGCTCCACCAAGTAGCCTGCAACAAGCAGTACCTAGCTGTCTTCCGATGCTGCTGTGGTTTTCTCGGGGTACTTCTATGATACAGCACCACGCCTCGAGTAACCTACACAAAACCTACACAAAACCAAAGGACTGAACAGCCAAATATAATCCAGAAGAAGTGGCGAAAAGACAAACAAGCAATATAAACAAACAATCACTGATGCTGGGTGGTCACACATGTCACAAAATAGTATAGTAATGACAATACGTTACAAACCCTATTATACTCTTCAAAAATAAACATAATATAGATATGTAGTAATTGAAGACCATGTGAAAAAAAAGAGATAAGCCTATTAAATAATGTCTCGTTTTGTGGTTGGGCATTATTAATTCAATTTTTTTTTGTTTACTTTTATTCATTCTTTTATTTTTATTAAAATATATATCATGGAATCAAATATCATTGAATTAAAAAAAGTTCAAACAAAACAGGCAATTGAAATGTATCACCGCGATATTTTTTTTTAGAGTGTTTCACTTAACAACAAAACATTAACTTCTGGGAAACATAGGGTAGTTAACTGCTCATCACACGTAAAGCATGTTGCGTTTTGTACAAACATAATTAAATATTCAGCTAATAAAAGTGCAGCAAATCTTTATGTTGACTCTAGATAATAATAATTCTGCTATAACATTAGTGACCCTAGGGTGCACCCGATACAAAGTAACTGAATAATTGACTAAAGTATTAATTGTTTTAAAATGGCATACTTAGCCACAACACAATAATATGTAAGAAATTTCAAAAATGTAATCACATGTGCGTTAGGGTTATTATTATTATTAACAAAATTAATACAGTCATTTAGCACTTATCTAGTTCGGCGAAAACCCAGACGAAACAAAACTGCCTTCAAGGGTAGTTTTAGCTGTGGGAGCAGACGAAAGAAAGGCCCAGCAGCACCGGAGAGGCTAGAAGTTGCATTTACAGCAGTGCTTCGCCGCAACACGAGGAGAGAAAATTCCGCAGCTTGTAGGATATAAGTTATGCAATATCAACAATGCATGGAACACGCGGAAGTGGAACACGCAGGAAGCGTGGAATGCGTGGACCCTCTCTACAACAGAGAGTCCGAGCAAAAAAAAAATATATATTAACACAAGCGATTAAGCAAGATATGAACAGGAGGGGAAATTTCACTGAAAACTTACTCGCCAGTGAGGGAACATGAAGAATACCGAAAGCCAGAACATCGGGATCAGCCAAAATTCCCAACGCAACTCGCACAAATAAATAAATAATGCACAACTAAATGTTGGTGTTACTCTAAGTGATGACTGGTGAAGTTAACCACAGAAGTGGCACTTTAGGTGCCAAGGAAAAAAAAATCATCCCGGTTACCTCACAGTGTAAACACGCCATGTCGGTAGCGCACCAAAAGAAGAAGAGTGGCAAGAAGGCGGGGAGAAATTTTCGTCGTGGTGAGAAACAAAGACGCAACGAAAAGGAAATTAGCCAAACAGGTAGTTCCACGGTCGTCGCTAGATGTCACAGACGATCCACAAGAGCGAAAAGGAAAACACGCATTAGCGAAACTGGTTAACTTGCACGTGATAAAAACGTGTTTTTTTTTTTTTTATGTGAAGTCATGCAGCAAGTGCGTGTCTTTGCGGGAACTTGCGAAGACAGTTGCGCCAGAAAAGAAGTGTTAAAGGGGGTAGCGACGAACTTGAAATACAACATACTGCCAACGCTGCAGCGTGCATCCTGTCAGCAAGGGCAACGAGCGGACGAAACAGCCACCTGGATGGCTTTAGCGAGCTTCAAGAAGACTCTTTAAGAGTACCAATTCTGAGTAAAATTGAAGTCAGAGGGGAAATACAACTGAGGGGAAATTTGCAATCAATACATAATTAACACAAAATGTTTCAATAAAAATTTAGTTACACTACCAAATATAACAAATGCCGATATATACATATATACCGTGTGTGTGTGTGTGTGTGTGTGTGTGAACATGAAAACAGAAAAAAACTGTCTGATCACTAGACCTCAATTAAAATTAAATAAATCTCAAATACTTCCAAATGAAAGTAAAGTTATTATTTACCGGACAAATTGACTTCACATATAAATTACATGACTCAGATCATTCCAAAATAAGCATAAAGCAAATTATTATTTATAAAAAATGATTTATTAATATATAAAACTCTTGCATTCTAGCTAAAGAGTGGAACAGAGATCATATACACGAAGCCGATAAAAGTGAATTTAATTATCAAGGACCAAAGTAATTATAAAATTCACCAGCTTAATAACTGATCAGAATATTAAAATTTTCAATATCTGAAAATTGGTTAAAAATAGCTCATCTAAGTGACAACCTGTAAAATTTAATCTTAGCTTATATCAAACTCACTAGGACGTACTATAAAATACTCGGTGGCGTATAAAGAAAACTATAGTGACACATTTAAAAATAGAAGTGTCGCATAGAAAATTAAGGAGTCGTGCCTAGAACGGCACAATTGTTAACTGTGAATCTAATAAGGCAGTGGTACTGTTTGTGCTCCTCCTCAATGTGGGCTAAGAAGTGTAACAAACCACAGATTATAAGCCTACCGGGTCAATGCATTTTTGAGTAACCGTAATCTGCACTGTGCAATTCCCTGTGGACAGCTATGAGAGCGAAAGTGTAGAAGACCAGTGTCGGTCGAGAGCTTCGGCCCTGGTCAGTGAGGCGGAAAACCTCACAAATGCTTTCTTATATGAGAAGTCAGAAAACAGTGTTGTGACTTTACTAGAGCAGTGACATTTGTGTGTTACAGAAGCCTGTAAAATGCCAATGTGGTGGGATTTGATCCTTGTTCACCCCAGAGCAGGAGGTCTCTGGTGTGAATGTAAGGAGAAAATCAGAGAGCTGGTGACACCGGTTTACCCAACGGATTTATCCTTTGGGCAGTGACTAAGCTACTTGACTCAGAAACACAC
Source organism: Dryococelus australis (assembly GCA_029891345.1). Lineage (NCBI taxonomy): Eukaryota > Metazoa > Arthropoda > Insecta > Phasmatodea > Phasmatidae > Dryococelus > Dryococelus australis. The sequence goes on from CM056993.1 coordinate 361,128,108, forward strand.
TAGGAAGAACTTGAAGAGCCCAATGAACAAAGAAATAAATGGATGTCAGAGGTCTACCTATTCACAACTGGAGTAAACCAAGAAACAGTAATCCAGTTCTTCAAGGAGTCCACAAACAAGGACTTTAAGAAAAGGGCAGAAGAATTACAAACAGGGATTGACGATAGAAGCAGTTGAGGAATCCTACCAGCAAATGGTAGAATACTCAACTGAAAGTAACAAAAAGATGAACAGGGATAACTATCATTTCATCCAGCCGAGGTTGGAAAAATGAAGGGTTTCATGAATAAGATCATGCAGGCATATATCACACTAAAAGGTAAATGGGAAAAGATAAAAATAATTGCAGAAAACCCCGAAATAAAGTCTTATGCAAAAGCAGCGACAATAACTCCTGCTGATATGACAAAAATGGTGGAGGCGCAGCCCCAAAGAAACTCAGTATTGTTATGCCTAAGAGCCTGGATCAGACTAGAAAAGAAACCAAATAATCCAGAACAGCATAAACCCAGTCAAAGATGGCCTTAAAATAAAGAATATGCATGGCCTCAGGAATAGCAGAATGATGGTTGGGGCAGCCGACGACCTCACTCAACAGAAAATAAAAACAGCTGAAAAAATAAAAGATTTGACTCTGAAATTGGAACAGTGTATAAGAAGGGGCCTAAAATAATGCATTAGACAGTGAAAATTAATTGTTAGAAACAATTTATTCACAAAACATTTAGTCTTCAGATATTAGCTTGGACAGTATGAGGAGACAAATGGCTCCACGAATTTGCAAAGAGGATCGTAAGGCAAGCATGAAGCACATTGTATCTGAGTGCTCCGCCCGAATACGGAAGAAAATGATAGAGAATGGTAAACTCTACACCGGCATTACCTGCTGTAGAGCCAAAGACTTCATAGAACTATGAATATGTTGTAAGTGCCAGAAGTATGAAAACTTGACTACAAAACTCAAAGGGCAAGATCTACTATAGTTCTGCAGAGAAAGGTAACTCGTACAAGAATTGCACAAAAAAGGAGCATGAGAAAAAAATGTGCTAACTGCAGAGGTGATAAAAGAGCACATCCACAGGGTGGACTCCAAGGACTGTACAGCATATCTGTAGGCAAACGAAATGTAAATAGCACGAACCGACTATGGTTGTTGATCTGCTGAAAAATGGACAGATTAACCTCCAGAGTTTTAGCGTGGTCACAAATTAAATAGTCAAAGTGGCTGAAATCTGGACCTGGACATTTTAATGTTTCAGGCTCCTTATATGCTACATGTAAAAGTAATGAGTTTCCCTGGAATAGCGCTAAAATCAGACATACATCGCAAGTCTCGGATTTGGGTATGGAAACCAAGTACTTCTTGGCACTATATATCTGGCAAGTGAACGCCATTAGGTAATGGCATTAATGAAGGGAGAAATACAGCTGTTTCCTTCCATTTCTAATTCTAGGAGAGTACTAAATGTCATCTCGATTAGTAGGGCGTGATTATGAAATTTAATAGCAAAGAGCTCATTATATGCACACATGTTAATGTTAAATCAGAAATGTGGAACTCACCCATTACAGACGAAAAGGTAGCACATTTTAGCTTAGCAAGAGATCTATGCCTATGCAAGACTCACAGACATATGCCAACATGTGTCTCCAACACATTTCTTCGAAACTTCTATTTACATGACTTTAGCAAATGTAAAAATTCAGCCCATAGTTACGTCATGGGAAGTTGTGGAAGAAAGCTTCAGAGACCACAGACTGATCCTGTTAAAGATTAGTCTAATGCAAGGCCACGAAGCAGAGGGGGTCTGTCCACGACCGGGATACATGCACAGAGCTGGAAACTGAAAAAGTTTGATGAAGTTCTTCTCACAGAACTTGAAGTGCTGAACAGAATGGTAGATTCTGTAAGAGAGGCTGAAGAACTAACAGTAGTTTTTCAAACAACTTGTGACCAGACATTGAAAAAGATAGAATTCCACTCTCCTAGCAATAGGTGGTAGAATGAAGAACTTGAAGGTGATATAAACACCCACTTTTTAGGAAACTAGAAAAGCTGGTTCCCCTTACTAAGTACTATAAGCGCATTGAATTTGGTGAATTTCGATGGATGGGTTCGTACACACGCACACATGCCTACGTACGCAGGCACACATGAAGGTGATCTCACAAGCCTGTATTCCTTTGCAAAGTGAGCGAATGATTTATTACATGCCATTATTCTGTCAGTGTCTTATGTTGTGTGTTTTATCAAATGTGAAAGGCCTGCGGCCTCTTTGGACTGGTTCCAGACCGCCACTCACTAAATGGTGCAAATATAGCTTTTGGAGAGACCTTTGTGTAGTAAACTCGTGGGCGCCTGCATGCGGCGCCGAGAATTTTAGAATGATACAGATAATAGCCACACTTCGTGGAGCATACATAATTCTTTTAAGAGTTCATGCAAGAAGGCTTCTGATGTTTCAAGTCGGTACGGAAGTAAGGACCTCGTGAAGAATCACACCAGTGATAATCGTTTCAACATTCATAAATGCTTAATAAATGTTTTCTGTATATTTAGATCTTATTTGGTTAGTTGTTTGCAAGTTCGTCAGATGTAGCCAGCTGTGAAACACGCGGTACAATATTGCGCAGGACTTCAACATTGCCAGATCCAGTAGTAGCGTAATGTATGCACTCAAGCAATTTTTCTTCTTCCTCTAATGACAGGGAACAGTACAGGAAATCCTATTACAATATTGTTAACTGTTTTCTTAATTGTTCACTAACAGTACCAGAAGAAAATTGTTTATAGACACATGGTTCGATAACCATGTGTCCATATTATTTCCAGTTTTCTGTTGTGAAACCAAAACGCTCTAGACTCATTCATCGCTCTTTTGTATCGAAAGCCTATAGTGTTGTAATAATGTTGAGAAAATTGATGTGGGATATAACCTTAACAGGACTATTGAGATATTGTCGCGTTGGAGGAATTTGACGTTTACATGATTCATCTTTCTTCTGGTTCTGCCTGTACTTATCTCGTGCCAAAGAAACTAGTATGTTGCAACAAAATCTAAACCATTGTGTGTTATTCACTGTTGTGTAACTCAATGCCGCGGCACAAAACGAGTTTTTGGCAAATTTAATTTTTAGACGAAGCCATGAGATCAATTTCAAGTTAGTTTTATGAGCAACAATATGAATCACGAACTTTAAAGGATCCTCTGACGTCCATGGCCGAAGTCATAAACTCTTCCATTAACAGTGTCCTATATCTTGGACATTCTACATTAAAAAAATATATATATATATATGATTTACACAGCAAGAAACATAGTCCAATAGAGCAGTCTGCTGCTACTGTTACTATCGCTGCGGCTGCTTAGTTTATAATGCGTGAAGTAATAAACCTCATTCCTCCTTAATGTAATGAGGGAAGGTGTAAGTGAAAAAAAAACATATAATGATAAGGGCAGGTGTGTAATAATATACTCCACTTCCTTTTTGAGTATACAGGGAAGGGAGGCCGATTATAAGGTAAAGCCCGTGCTTTCTGAATTACGTATTTCTTGGAAGTCAGACAAATGTTATGAAAATACCTAATGTGCAGAAGCTTAGAAGAATGGGAGAAAGACCGCGTAGTGGAAAATAGGGTGACTTTTGTAAGGAAAGAGGTATAATGATTGGTGCATATAGATTTAGGTGTCACTATAGGAAATTATTAGTTATGTGTAACTAAAATAAATATTTTTAAAATGTATCTTTAGTAACATTATTTTATTTTATTCCATAATTTCTTGCATATTAAAAGATGGCCCACTAAATTTAATTTTAAAATTACGCACTGCATATGTTATCCGAATTTCTAATATTTAAGATTTGTCCTCTTATTGAAGGGGGTGAAGTTTGGTGGATTCTACGGTCCACATTTTAACTAAGCATTTCTTGGACATCGTCATCATCATCAGCCAGTTCAATCATGAAATGATGTGGTCTCTTAGAGTTAGGAATTCATGTAGAATTTCAATAATCTTCTCTCCAGGTAAAGCGGTCTTAGGTGAATCTCTGCAAGTTAACTCCAGCAACCCTGCTTATGTCTTTGTCCCTATATATATATATATATATATATATATAAAGTAAGGGAAAACAATGTGAGTTTCAAGGTAACGACCTTGATAGAGAAAGTCTCTCTGAAATTATTATCAAGTCACACTGTTTCTTTAAAAAAATAAACGGAAGAAATTTGTTTCGTGGATTACACATGTTTAGGTTTTCATCATGAATATGAAGAACGCCTTCGAATCAAGCCAGAAACTTTGGTCTTTTTTAGTATATTTATTGCGGTACACAGTAACTTAGAAGTGTTTTGTTATATACTAACTGCAAATAAAATAACACTAGGCAGGCATTATCAGAAGTAACATCGGCAACTCAATGTCCAGCAAAAATATGTATTTTTGGATCAAATTAATATCACAGAATAACGCCAATAACGAACTTCAATAAAATAATTTTGTTACTCAATGATCAATAATAACCAGGTGGCCATGTCAAATATGTTTCATGAGCATAGCGAGTACGCATACAAATTGTGTAGGAGTTATGTATCTCTGCAAACTTGTCGAATTAGAATATATTATTTAATACAAGCGACACGCCTTGATCTCGCCCGGGTGCGATTTACAAATATGGCGTAATTTAGGTTCACAGCAAGTGTACACACTAAATGGTTAAGGTAACTAACATAGGGTTATTATTGTATTGTTCACAAAGTCTTCGTAAGTGAAAATTTATTTTCAATCAACTTTTAAATGACAACAATGGTTACTGTGAGTCATCCTTAAAAGATAAAACATATGCTGTCGCGGTCTTTTTTGTAGACCTTATAGAGATCTACAATTCTGTAGTACATTTATTTGGTGTATCTCTTATGGTTTAGTCAGCGTAAGCCATGTAAGCGCCCGAAAAACGGCTTTTTCCAACTTTATTAAAAACCGTAGACATTTCTCTACTATCCTTATATTAAATATCAATGTAGTATATACCGAAACCTTCCTCAATAAGTTCTTTAAATGATGGTGGAAACCACATCAAAAACCTATCAAGTAGTTCAGAAGCTATAGCCGGATACACAGACGCACGCAGCCGGGCGACTTTGTTATATGCTTTGTGTAGAAGAGGGCTATCGTTGTATTTCAAGGGAAAACATAATTGCGGTATACAGTGTGGGGGTGCAGTGACGTGTAGGTTAAAAATTCATATTCGTTTGCTTATTCAAGAAGATATCACCTGTTGATTGGCTGCTAGCTGCCGCAGTGGGAGACCGTGATTGGGCCGGCATTTTGTTCCGTGTTAATTATTGGCTCACAGCCCTTGGTGGTGTTAAATAAGCTGCAAGCCAATATTGCCAACGTTACACAGACGTGCATGTGTTTAAAGTCTCCCCCTTATAGACGAACGGTATATTAAATTCCAGGTCAAGCTCTACTGTCTAACTAACCTGTGACAGGAGCTCCGCCATCGTTGATTGGTGGTTCCCAGCGCAGAGTCACCAAATCTGGTTGGTTCTTCGGGCTTCCGGGGGCGATCGTTGGCTTACTGGGTGGAGCAGGCGGCACTGAAAATAATTAGAAGTTTCACACATTTTGTTGCTGTAGTATATACATCCCAGTTAAATTATTCATCTGACAACATACACGACAGCGAGGGTCAATTGATAACAATGTATTCAAGCAATAATTCCATGCATATTGTGCAGATATCTGTACGCACTTACATAGATGTAATTCTTCAGTAGCTATTTAAAACAAAGTTTATAAAGCTTAATACGCTACTGGAAGCAATATCTATCAATAAAATACAAATGTAGTAGACTATGCGACTTCATTTTATTTTGTTTCTGATATGTCTTTTATTGGTACATACTGTACGGATGTTACAATGACAAGATTAAAACTTCAACAGGTTAAATGTATGCAATAAATGATACATATACTGACAGATAAAAGTCGTGAGTTTAATTTAACTAAGTCTGCCTGAAATTTATTTTTTGTGACACGTCTGGCCACTAAGTGAATTTATGCACTCTTGCCTGTATTGTACGTATCGCGGTGACAGGTATTTATATAATTCTAATACTGCCAGTGTTATAAACCAAATTATATAAATGAAAAAAAAAAACTTCTTTAAGCGAAAATGTTAAGTCTAGGGGTAGGGCACACACTTGCCTTCAAATCAAAGGGGTGCAGACTCAAATTCAAGTTGCTGCAAATTTCAAGTATATTTGTATTTTTCATAAGTATTCTTCTGAAGGCTTTTCAAGTTCAACATAAAGTAGAGTTTCCGGTAATATTATGAAAAATAAATTTAATCCCACTTTTTCACAGAAATAGCTAACATATATGCCGCATTGGTGGCCCATGCCCTCTAATTCGTTCAATTCTTGTTTCTGTGTGAGTCTGTGACTCGGATTCGCTTTTAGAATCGGTAAAACCACGCAATTCAGCTTTGTTACCCCATTTTCTGTCAAATAATTGGTTAAGTATAAAGTACTTGTTAAGTACTAGTTACTGTGCTAACTTAATTCGTTAACGAATTTATTTATATAATTGTACCTTGTTTTATTGTTCTACCTCATATGCATATATCAGTTTTGTTCAGAAGAGCGTTTAATTATTTTGGAAACCGATTTTTGAATTTTATGTAAAACAACTTCATAATATTTATGTCAACTATGTCATCGGATAAATAAGTGAATGGTGTATTAACTATCACCAACATTCATTGTGTTTTAAAGACTTTAGTAATATTTTGTTTGCTAATGTAATATTTATCTGAGGTTAAAATTTCCGTATGTTTATAAAATATATTTTCAAACTAGGCTAACCAGTGTGTCAAAGGTTTGACATGTATCAGAAAAACAAGTACTTACTCTTTGTAAAATTAATATTTCATGTAATGTGATATATTTGAAAATTAATAACTAATTCTGTTATCTTTATAATTTTGTTTTACTTTAAATGTTTTAAATGTAATATTTGTGAACTAAGATGTAAAAGTCGCGAAATGTAACTCGATTTATGTTGGCACTCGTCCTCTCGAATCGATCTTACTCTGTGACGACTTCCGGTACGTCAATTTCCTTCTTCTCCATCGACATGATCTGAATTGTGACATCTATTGTCTTCTGAAAATTGTAATCTAACAATCCTGACGTGAGAACATCACTTTTACTGCTAAAGGTATGTTTATTGTGTAACTAATTTTCCGTGCCACATGTTTTACTTTGTGTTTGCCTCGGCAATCATTAATTTTCGCCCTTAAACTGTGATTTAGCGGTTCTCTAGCATGGCCCTAAGATGACAACCTGTATTGTAGCAGTTCTCCAGCATGGCCCTAAGATGACAACCTGTATTGTAGCAGTTCTCCAGCATGGCCCTAAGATGACAACCTGTATTGTAGCAGTTCTCTAGCATGGCCCTAAGATGACGACCTGTATTGTAGCAGTTCTCCAGCATGGCCCTAAGATGACAACCTGTATTGTAGCAGTTCTCCAGCATGGCCCTAAGATGACAACCTGTATTGTAGCAGTTCTCCAGCATGGCCCTAAGATGACGACCTGAATTTGGCTTCGGAGTTGAGTCGTGGGCGTTCTCGGAGGATTTTCCTCGCCGCCCTTTCTCCATTGATTTAACTTCTCGATCGGAGATGGGTTCCTGATCTGCTTTTCGTGCACCACCAGGCCAAAATTTATTTTCATTTTATGCAGATTCCACATGCAGTAGTACTAACAATATTATTGGGCTGACGTTTGAATATTTAAATTATCTTGGAACTATTAAAATATTTGTTCATTTAGTTATGGTCGTTTGACCAATGCCTCAGTGACAGAATTAATGTTGAATTGAGAGCCTAAGAAAAGAAAGGCAATTTAGTGTGTGTGTGAGTAAATTTTCTCGGCCAAAATGGCCACTTATGATAAGTCATTTAAGTAACTTCCAATTTCATACGGGATCCCGTAACAAAAGAAAAACAACAGAAAAATATGTGAAACAAAAATACTCATTTTAATTTATATAAATTTCTAGATATATTTGTTATACCCTTTATTCTCAAAGTTTTTGGTTGATTGTTGGAAGTGATAAGATATTTTAAAAATAAAAATAATGATGCCACCTGAGATGAAATTGTTTTTTTTTTTATATATTATTATTATTATTATTATCATTATAAATATCGTAGCTATATCAAGCAGCTCAGTTGCATAAACCCTAAGTTTCTACATGTACTTACCAAGTGACTATTGTTTTGTTTAGTGATATAAATTGTAAAAAGCTGAATTTTGGGTTAGGCCTTTTACTATCCTTTACTAAATACAATTATGCACAAACGCATTGCAACCTGCCCCTTGGGAGTTTCCTTTCTTGTGGTGTTGTTGTGGGGAGAATGCTTTTGGTAGATTAACTCCTGCCAAATATCTTGCCCCATAAATACACATAGAAATCTTATATTTCTCTCATTGGAATGTTTTCCTTGGGTGGGGGCTAAAGCAATTTCGGGTGTTTGTTATATATGTGAGAACGCGTGCGCATGTAAGTATGTGTGCACATGGATGTGTATGAAAGCTGGTGTGAATGAACAAATGTTAGTGTGACTGCACATAGGTGTGGGTGCAAAATTTCGGAAACTCCAATAATATTGTTGGAGCTAGAGCAATCACAGTATTTCAAGCCAACGTTCGTGTTGAAATTTGTAATGTAGCTTCACAGAAATGTACAAATGAAAATGCCGCGCCATTTCGACCAGTGGATTCAAACATGTTAGTTCTCAATCATTTTTGGATCAATAGTTAAGAACATTTTCTGTTAAACAGATCTTAGTCATTTAATGGAAACCGCATTTTATCGTGTAACGGAGAACTTTTTTAAATCGTTTGACGGAAACCGTTCTCAACCTTTGGTCCACAAGTGGCCCAGGACCAACTATTCATATCTACTGAGAATTTTTTTTTTTTCAATGTTTATTTCTAAAGAGCCTTTTGTTCGTGGATGTGCTGCATTGTCCTCACGAATTGAGCCGTTACTCTCCTGTCTTCGAGGTGGTCGATACGACCTTGGCGCAGATTATCACTCGTCTATTTCCGTGTCTGTTTGTTGGCCCGCCGAGCTAGCCGCTGTCTACTGTCGAGTTGGCCAGCAAACGCCGCTAGCTTGTTTCAGCTCTGCAACGCTGCAACATCTAGCCACGCGTGGCTCACGACTTGAGGGACACTGATCCGGCATTTCTAACACTTCTTATCAGCATTTTTGAAACAATCTCTAATTCAGAATGCGTATCGGAATTTTAGCACGGTCGAGCAGAAGATATATATATATATATATATATATATATATATATATATATATATATATATATATATATATATATATATATATATCCCCCCCTCCAATCGTGATTCACAATAGAAAATTGTTACACGTAACTCGATTTTATTTTTCGACTTTGTCTAAATAAACTAAGTGATAACTTCATCACGGCAACAGCGCATGTGGCAGATGTAAAGGTGGGTCGTAAAGTAGCAACATGTTACTTTGTATCTGATAACGACTTGTAACGGATACTGTAAACGAATACACGGTCAAACTCACGATACTTTTAGTATCAGTTTAACATTCACCAGTGTGTTGCAGCTGCTATTCCATGTAACCGATACAATTTTTATCATTTTCAAAAACATGCATTTAAGTTAAAATTCAATTTCTTGGTTGAGAAATAACGACTTCAAAGGATTTTTGTTTTGCTTTCTTTATATTGAAAGAGGATGATTTGTAACTTTGTTTTCGTTTACACGATTTACATATTTACACAAAGCAAGTTCATTACCACCTGTGAAAATATTCCATACAAATGAAAGGCCATCTTTTTGTTCTTAATCATATCTATATTTTATTTCACTGTAACAGATACCACGAGGTAGGGTACCAACCCAAACACGTGCTTAACCCACTCAGACCCAGTGTACACAATTGTGTACATTACTAACGTGTTGGTAATTTTTGTTCTCTACTGCACACTGCAAAGCTCAGTGACCAATGATCTTACCTGTGAGTAAATGATTCGCAAACCGTCTTAATCGTCTAAGTCATATTGGTTCATATTACTGTAGGCGAGAATATAGCCTACAACTCATTGGCTGTGACAATGAAACAAGTTTTGTGCTGACTTACGTACAGCACGCATCATAATTTTTTTTAGTTTGTAACACCTGAAACTGTAAACTAAAATTGGGTCTCAAAAGGTTAATATGGGTACTTGATCACACGCGTACCCAGTACCACACTTACTTGATACTATGCATGGACAAGGCTGCATAATTGATCGGTAAAGAGTAGACTAAAAACGTATTCAGGAATTGCTGTATCTGGTACAGAATGTATCAGATACTTCGTACCTGATAAATTTCTGTATCAGTATCAGTTTGGAAGAGGTACAGAAAATTGCTGCAACGACCCATCTCGAGGTACGTATCTGAAAACAAGAATTCCCTCGTGTTCGCCTAGACTGCAGCCCGTCACTTCAGTCTTTACAGTCCATGACAAGACAATATAGAACGAAAGTGAGCCAAGTTTTAATGTTACAAACTTTACATTTAGAAAGGAAGAGTTTTTAAAGCATTAAAAATTAATATATTCGAATGTCTACAGGAAGACTAAAAGTCTACGTTTAAAGTTCTTTGTCTGCTCGATGTTAAGTGAAAAACGTCGACATAAATCCGGGTTCCAGACATCTAAAAGCTGTTCACGATAAAGCGAACACTTTTGAATCAAACTTAGAAAAAAGTCACTACCCCTGCCTGCATATATTTCAACGGGCGCACTGCGTGACATGAGCCAGTAAAGTTGGTGGAAAAGTAGCTCCATATCTTGACTCCGAATCAAAAGTGTTAGGCAACCATTTCTAATAACTTAAATTATTATTTTCGCTTTCTGTTTTTTATGCAGCGAAGTGTAAACATGAGTTGATTTGTAAAGTACTTACTTTTCTAATAATTCTACCATTTTCACTTGACCGACGCATGAATAGTTTAATAAGGCACGCGACAGTGTTAATTCTACATTAAACGGAAGAATAAACAACGAGCATACAATAAGATCCTAAGCAGGACTTTCAAAAGTGCTCGATTTACCGTGAACAGCTGATGTAAGTCCGAAGTTCAAAGTCAGAGACTAAAACCGAGCGACGTGGTGTGGTAGTAAGTTTCGTATTTGCGTTCAGGAGGACCTGGGGTCGAATCCCGGTCTGGTCACCGGCGGTTTCCCGAAATAATTCCAGGCGAATGCTCAGATGGTTCCTTTTCTTGCTCCGTCTCTAATGACCTCGCTGTAGACGAGAAGTTAAGCCCTACCTTGCCTATTCAGACCCAGTGTGCACAATTGTGTACATTACGCACGTTTAGATAATTTTTTTGTCTTTACAGCAATCCGCGAAGCTCATTGACCAATGATTTTACCCGTGGGTAAATGATTCGCAAACCGTATTACAATTGTAGGTTATAATTGGTTCATGTAACTGTAGCCGAACGTATAGCCTACAGACCATTGGCTGTATCATCGAAACAAGTGTTGTGTCTACTTAAGTACAGCACACATAAAAAAATTTTTGTTTGCAACACCTGAAACCGTAATTTAAAGTGGGTCAGAATGAACTAAGATCTGCATTTAGAGCTGTCAACATTATACCGAAATAGAGAATATATATCGCGCTTCTTGGAAGCACTTAACATGCAACATATTTTACTCGGTTATACTCATTAAGTTTTTGAATAATACACATCGGTTCATAAACCTTATAAAAAAATGCCAATGGCAAGTTTCGTTCGTGAAAGGAGCAATAAGAATCGTATTGGATTAGGGGTAGGGGCTTTATAATTACATTCAAAATAAATAAACATTCAACTCGAAACAAATTAAACATAATCAAAGGCTTTAAATGCTGAAATCGCTATACTTAATTTTAACTGAAGTATAGAATGCGTGTGAAACATTACATATTTGTAGAGACCTGAAGATTTCGTGGATTCATTTTGGGACAAGCTAGAATTCAAAAGACGTGCGTTTATATAGCATTAGCCACTGGTCCCCGCGGTGTTTGAAACCTCCTGGAAAAAGCTGGCACAATTCTCGCCTTCCACTGTGACAGCAGACAACCAATGTGTAGTTGACAACGGCATATGTGCACATACGACTGTAGAGTCTAGCCTGATGGTCACTGAACACTCTAATTTTTCAGGTCTTTACATATTTGGGAACCAACAAGATGTGCCAAGCATGGGGGAGATTTTTCGAAGGTTTGATTAAAAAAGTGAGAAGTTACTGCGAATATACTATACAAGGAATTGTTGAGCACTCGCTAGCTCCTTGTTGGCATTGTTACAGGCCGTGATTGCGTCTGCTTTATTTTGCCTGATTATTAGGGCCGCGTATTTTACGCGAAAAGGTTTAACCCTTTGAGGAGTATGCACATACATACTCCTGGCTACTTTAACACGAAAATTTATTTGCTTTTGAAGACAAAACTAACACATTTATAGCTTTACTGTTTCACTAGACTTTATTGGAATCTAAGAAAGAAATTACAACTTCTCAACATTTCAGTTTGCAAGGATAAAGCTGTTCATTTTAGTAGTGTTTCAAATGAGCATGGTGGTTTGTAACACGTTTTACCTCCGTCGCAACACATTAATTGGGACACAGTCTACGCGCAACTTCATTGGCCGAAGGCCATCCATTAATTAACGTTACAGAGTATATGAAGTGTGTCCGGTGTAGCCAGGACCAATAGCCAAAATGTTTTGAAAATGTATTTGTCGTTGAAAAGAAAAAAAGCATCTTCACTCAGTCGTTGTACTGCGTGTGTTTAAGAGGATCTTACAAGAACTCTACAGCTCAGTAACGATAACTTCCCTGACTACAAACATATTTTTTTGTTACATCTCCGCAAAAGGACAGGTGTGATTGTAAAACATTTTACACAAATAAAGACAGTTGATTGGGACAAAACCCACTCAGCGCCTTAGTGACTGATGAATAACCAATAATGAACGTTGTAGAGCACAGTAGGTGTGTCCATTGTCATGTTGACCACTAGAACTGTAGTGAGAGGGAACACAGGGGCCAATATAACTGGTGTTACTGCAGTCGTGGATATAAGTAACTCACTTCCAACTTGTCTTGGTTGTCTTGTAAATGTATGCTGACCTCGAAGTGTTAAGTTACCCCGACCCTAAACGCCCGTGAATGGCTGGCAGAGAGGTAAAATGCGTGAGAGTTGCCGTCATCCAACCACAAAATTGTTTCTGAACTAATGTGTGCTGCAGTACAGCTAGTCCTGGAATCGTTTCGCGAAAAAACGGTGGCCCTACTTATTATTACTATTTGTCAAATGATTGTAGGGTCAGTTGCAGAAGTAGCACAAACGTACAGTTCTTTAAAGTCTAGCTTGTACCGATATGAATACGCTAATTTCTTGAGGCCTTTAGGGGCAGCGGTGGCCGAGCGGTTAGCATGCTCGCCTCCCACCAAGGCGAACCTGGTTCAATCAACTGATCTTCGCATAGGCCTATGGGAATCGCGCCAAGACGATGCCGCTGGTGGGCTGGTTTTCTCGGGGATCTCCCGTTTCCCCCGTCCCTTCATTCCGGCGCTGCTCCATGCTCACTTCGATCACCTTCATCGGCTCCCAAGACCTCGCTGTTAAGAGCCGCCCAAATCTCTTCACTGACACTCTCCAGGCACGTGACTAAAATACCATTATCGGCTTTACGGCCAATTTATATTAAAGTTAATATAAAACTCACTGCGTTAATTTTGCGTTGTCATTATTGTCAGATAAAGATCGGGCAGCAGTGTGTTCACATTGAATTAAGAGTGGCGTAAAGACAATGTATCAATGCGAGAAGTTGACGCAAATTCAACATAGCGTAAAGTTAACGTAGTTTCAAACAACCGGATAAAAAAAAATTTCTCATTTTTATTTCTGCTAACTACCATGTGGAATATTGATTGTGTTAATGACATAAGTTTGAAGTTTTGACGTTTGTTCGTGTTCAAATGATAAATAAATTAACAATCCCAAAAACTTAAACTACATGAAAATATCTTAACTATTACGAAAGTAATTTTTCATATGTATGAACATTTTATAATTGTGTGTATATATGTATACAAGAGCCTTGGGCCAGGCCCCACATACTAGTATATAGAGATTATGGAAAATCACGAACATTTTTTTGAGCCAACATATCTTCTATAACACTCTAACTAGTTTATTCATTCATTATTTGATGAACAAGGTTTTGACTCGGTTAAGTTGTTTGTAGACCAATCACGAACCTTCTGTTTTACAGTACCAGAAGCCACAGTGAAACAGGATAGTATCTTCATGCATGCATGAGAGCCAGCAACAAAAGAAAACGGTCTGGCGTGTGTACAGTACGTTGAATCCTAGCAAACAGTCAACTTTCCCCGCGATAAACCATCACCACTGCAGGTGCTATGTATTTGAAAGTACTGCGTTAATGATGTGTCATAAGAGACGGGCATTCTAAACTCGGATGCGAACACAAGTACGATTCCATAAAGAACTTTGGCGTAGAGAAAAGACAAACTGAACATAACGTGAAGAGTGCACTCCAAATTCGAATTAGTGGTTTGTAAACACCGTTGCGGGGTGTGAAAAAATTGTTACGAAACTAAATTTAAAAAACTGAACGTTTCGTCTGAGGCGAACTCCAACTTTTACACAAGAATATGTAGCATTTCTTCATTTAACGCTAGCTGAACCCTTTGAGGAGTATGCAAGTATATATATACGGGGCTATGTTTAGGTGGAAATTTCTTTGCTCTTGGACACAAAACTCACACTTTTAACGTTTTACCAATTCACTGGACTATATCGGAATCGAATTTTAAAAATTTCAAATTAGTCAACATTTTATTTCGTAAGAATAAATCTGTTATTTTGAATTATTTCTAAAATGGACGTGGTGGATTGTAAAACATGTAAACTCCGTTGCGACACATTAATTGGCACACAGTCAACCCGCGACTTCATTGGCCAACGGCCAGCCAATAATAAACATTGCAGGGCGCAGTAAGCATGGCCGGTGTACCCAGGACCAATAGGACAATAGCATCTGAAAACACACTGACCAACACAATTGATATCGCTGAAGTGGAAAATATAGGCAGCTCACTTCAATCTTGTCCTCAGTACCAGTAAATTTGTGCAGTCCTTAAAGGGCCAAAAACGACCTCTCAGCAGCGCACCTTGCGAGCGAAAATTTTCCGTATGCGATGCTCTCCGTAATAAATCTCGTTCTGTTCCTAATCTGAGGCCGTATTCGAAATGACAAATTCGTTATTCTGTAATTTGTAATTTCGTATGTTTCGATTCGGACGTTGTCGACAGTCACTTGTTTAGCACTCGCGGCAACGCATTTTTACATTGATAGTGAGAATTATTTTCAGCTAAACTGAACGCTTAAAACGGACGTAATGTTTCTACAATCATCACTGGAATGCTACGAATATGTTAACAAATAATAAAATAATTAATCATGCAAGGACGACGTAAAACATTTTTTTTGTTGAGAAATATAGTAACAAAGCACAACATTCACTTACTTTTTAAAACAAGCCTAGTGTATTTTAAAAACAGTAATTTGTTTTAAAAAAAATTTTTACTACGCATTCGCATATGTATTTTTAATGTATACAATACAACATGGCGCTGATTTTGTCACTTTGTAATTTTGCTAACATCTGCTAGATACAAATACGAAATACGAAATTACCAATTACGCCACCATTTTTGAACACAAAATCGGGTCACGTGATCATTTTATCAACAAAATGTGCCATTTCGGATACGGCCTCTGTATAATTAGGACTGGGATGCACCCCCGTGGGAACCCCGCGTCAAAGGTCAAGAAGCGAGGGAGCGATACGGGCGACACTAACACGCAAGGCCTAGTGCCTCATCGCTCCTACGCGCAAGGCGTGCAGTGTTTACGTCGTAACGCTGTACTGTACAAATTAGATATGTAACATAGGGGTTTTATTACACACGATGAAAATCCACAGATTAAACTAAGCCCGTATCTTTGAACTTTTCTCTTGCCGCTTAAGGAAACAGCATAGGCAAGCTATAAAAAATGCGATATTTAACCATTTTCACGAATTATTTTCTCCAAGAATATATTTAATATGACAAAAGTAAAAAACATGGGGATAAATAATAGTTTATCACTTCTGATAAAAAGTCGTATTTGCAGAATATTTATTTACCGAGATACTGTGCCATCTTTCGTGACACTTACAATTTTTTTTATTTATTTCGTAACTTTTGATTATTCTATTCCTTTATTCTTAGGAATATTTTGGTAATTTCTGCAAAATCCGTGTCCGATTCGGCAATTTAATTCTGCTTAGTTTTCGTGTGGAACGAAATGTAATCATTTTGATTCACTGTAAACTTTGATAGTCACTGTTACCGTGACCCAGTGTGTTACTCTAGTATTTCTTTAGTGATTCAGATATAATTACTGTTTTATTAACTTTGTGAGAACATTTTGTGTCAGTCAACATAAATTTGTCATTGCTGTAATTAATTTATTGAGCAAATTAATTTTCTTGTCAAAAATTTGGTTGAAACATTTTATTTTATAGCAAAAAGATCGTGCGTGACATTGCTGGATATTGTGTCAATAATTTGCATTGTCGAAAAATGGCAATTTAATCAGAAATTGCATCCATAAATTTTTTTTATGTTTACAATTTTATTGCTTAATTACTATAATATGTGAGTTTATTTTAACAGAAATTATTTCGTAAACTTTTAATACAAATTATCGCACCATGTTGTAAACCGATTATTACTCTAACTTCCTGAATCGATAAATCGGCTATGACCACTTCCGAGTGTGAAGACGTCCTCCTTGTTCACCTAAGATACATGTGACATAAACTTTTTAGATTGGTCTCAAGCAAATCTTCATGATTTCTCGCAAAATTCTACTTTTTGCCTCATTTGGTAAGTTTGGTTTGTGGCCCCGTTTATACGCCACATTTTGTTCTTGGTGTTTCTAGTAGCACGTCTCATTTTTTCACGTTAAATCTGTTTGTAGCGGTCACCGATTCGAGGCATTAAGTACGTAAGGCATAGCGAGCCGAATCTTCGTATCCATCCTCTTGCAGCGATTGATATGTAGTCATCATACTTCGCCAGGAGCGTCCCATGCTGCGGGCGTGTTCCTGTTTCTTCGTCAGGCCATTATTTATGTAAGGCATAGCGAGCCGAATCTTCGTATCCATCCTCTTGCAGCGATTGATATGTAGTCATCATACTTCGCCAGGAGCGTCCCATGCTGCGGGCGTGTTCCTGTTTCTTCGTCAGGCCATTATTTATGTAAGGCATAGCGAGCCGAATCTTCGTATCCATCCTCTTGCAGCGATTAATATGTAGTCATCATACTTCGCCAGGAGCGTCCCATGCTGCGGGAGTGTTCCTGTTTCTTCGTCAGGCCATTATTTAAAATTTCTTTTGGCATGGACTTATTAACCTGAAGTTATTGGAAATTGAAAAATAAACTGCCTCGGCAGTCTTTCCTAAAATAGCGAAACTTCGCTTTGCTACATTCTTCATTTTTGTGTATTTCGATTCAGGAAGAGGAGTATACAAAAAAGAATAAAGAAAAAATTGTAATGGATAAAACAAAAAAATTAACCTGTATCATTTTAAGATTTTAACTGTTTTCTCAAGTGGCTTATTGCCAATAGCCAATATGGTTTCTTGCATAACTTGATCTCGGGATCCCAATAGTTTAGGTAAATACTTGATTATTAATACAAGAAAAATTATGATCTTATTTTTTTTATCTTGAGAGATTAATTTTTACAAATTATTCCTACAATATTTTTTTTATGCGCTTATCAAGTTATGTCTTTCGTCTCTTGAACCAGTAAATAAATATGTTGTGTCACTTCGACACACTTAATTTTATTTCTGAAAGTAATTATCCCCTTTAATTAATCTACTGGATACTAAATCTTTAACAACGTTTCTATAATTTAGCGTATTTTAAATAACCTATGTGTTGTAAAAGCAATATTTAAATTTGCCGAACTGGCCCAGTGTTCGGCCATTTTTGTATGCTACTAACCATGGTAATCACCCACTTAACACAACCGATCCACTGTGTTGTCGTTTATCTGTGTGAACATGGGGGTGATTTGGGGTTATGTATGGCATTAAGGGATTTTGTCCTTTTGGTGTTTGACCCCTGATGCTTCCATGTGCTACAATACGCGTGTTCGCGGAAACAACTATTTCACAGAAAATGCGGGGCTCCATCCCACTCTTAACCTTACCAATATCCACGGCGGCAGCAGAGCACTGTTTGCCGTGGATACGAGCTGCACATGTGTGTCTCGTCGAGAAGGGGGGGGGCGCCCCTCCCCCCAACCGCCCACAACACCACCTACGCGACTCGGCAAACACGTCGGGCTCGGGCAAACAAACAACTGCAACCTCGTGATACAGCCCTGGTCGCCTGCTGACACTCCCTCCTGCACACGCCTACCCTCAACCCTAGACTATGCCACGTGATCGGATAGATGAATACACATAGTCCATTCACGGTTACTTCAAACATTTCTGAAGCCATGCTGAAGTTCTAATTCCAGGGCATTCCTGCGCCTCATGCAAACAACTTAACCAAGTCTACGAGATCACAGCAAAGAGACAACGCAACACGTTCGTGCGCACTCGGTGTAATAATATTTTGCATAAGAACTATTTCTTGCTAGGTATTACAAGCACATCCTCACTGTTTTAATTCGTATTAATTAAAATTGAAATTTTAAAATTTATAAAATAAATAAATAAAAATTCGAGTTTAACGAAAAAGAGTTAATTTCACTATCGTTTCTGTTAACATATGTATAAATTGTTTGTTATACATAACACGTCATATATGGGGTGATTTTCCAAAGGTTTGATTCAAAAAGTGTGATGACACAGAGTAGGTAGGTATTCAGAAGCGAACTGGCATTGCTGTTATAGACAATTCACGGTAAAATGATCACTTTTAAATTCCCTCTCATTTGGAATGGTAAGCAATAAAAATATTTGTTTTTAGCTTTAAACATTAACTTCTGAGTGCTGTGAATTATACACACTGTGTTTATTACGTGCATGGCAATATTTATTTTAAACTGTGCTTAAATTATTAAACACGGGCGACAGAAGAAAATAACCAGGACCTCAAAAGCGCTCACTTCACCGTGAACAGCCCGTACCTTCATTTCGGCATACCCATTCGACGATTTTCTGGGCGAGGCTCTGCGAACGGACCTCAAGGGGTCCGCCTACCTGCGTCTATTTCCCGCGTAAATGGCAGTAAAGTGTGGGAACGATAAGCGGAACACTGTCACGTGCTTTAAGACCGCGTGTCTCTGAACTGGCGTGCAGTATTCTAGTCGTGATGCGTGCATAGACTAAAGTTGAGGTAGACAGCTTATTCGTCTTCTGCGCATGTACCCAACATTGACCTGCCCAAAGGAACAACTGTCAAAGCCACATGGTCAACAGTGATGAACTATTTTACATCCATCGTTACCAACTTTACTGGGCTAATGTCACTCAGTGCGCCTGTTAAAATATCTGCAGGCAGGGGCAGTGAGTTTTTGCTAAGGTTTATTTCTAAAGTGCTCATTTCATCGTGAACAGCTTTTAGGTAAGGCTTAACGTCTCGTCGACAACGATGTTATTTGAGACGGAATAAGTTGCTCCGAGAAGCAAGAACTAGGAAAGAATAGCCCATGGCTGTGGCGAGGAACCATTTCAGCATTCGCTTGGAATGACTTCGGGAAACAATAGAAAAAAAAGAAATCAGGATATCCGGACAGGGAATCGAACCCATGTCCTACCAAATGCGAGTTGGCATGTTTGCCACTACACCACCTCGCTCCGTAGTTCTGCCGGAGATGAGTGAGTCAATGTTGGAGACTTGCAAAGAAGATGTAAGAAGAGATTTTTTTGCACTTTCCCTGTTTTCGAATATCCTGTCTTTAAAAAACCTTTGCACAGTATGAACATGTGGTAGTCTGATGGTGCTGACGCTGGGGAATACTTCACATGCCAAGTCACCAAGGTTCCGTTTCGTGATTTTTGCAAAGACGGGTGTAACGCCTGCGAGGACCATAAAACCGTTTATACCTAGGGTGGCTGAAATTTAACACAACTACCTGTTAATTTGATCAATTTCTGAGCAGGTCGAGATGGCATTAGTGGTTTCATCTAAAGGACAGAAGATGTAATGGACAATGTCAAGTCACAGAGTAGGTAGATATACAAAGGCCAAACAACTGCTTATATATTGAACTCCAGCCGCACATGCTAGTAAAACGGCGTCACTGGGCAGCGACAAAATATCGGAACGAAGTTCACCAATCAGCGCTTGGTAACTCTTACGCCAGCCTGTAGTCTACCCAACAGGGAATCTTCCCCCGGGGTAAACAACCAGACACAAGGCCCCATCCCATTCCTAGATTCTCGCACAGACAGTCAGCGCATGGGTACGCCTCTGTATGTATACTTCCTACTATGTGACCTAGTGTGCTGTCCACCACACTTAAAGGAGCCGCGGTGGCTAACCGGTTAGACTTCTCGCCTCCTACCTAGGCGAACGGGGTTCAATTCCCGGTCGGGTCACTATCGGTTTTTCGCAAGTGGGAATCGAGTCGGACAATGCCGCTGGTAGGCGAGTTTTCTCGGGGATTTCCCGTTTCCCCCGTCCTTGCATTCCTGTACTGCTCCATCCTCACCTCGCCTCACCATCATTGGCTCTCAAGACCTCGTTGTTAAGAGCCACCCAAATCTCTCAACTCCACCACACTTAAAAATTGTGTGGGTCAGCCTTGATTTTGGAGAAAAATAAAGAGGTTTCAGGGTTTCACAAACGTCCAGCCACTGTCCACATCCCATGCGATTATCGAACAGGGTTCACTTCTCATCTCACATCGCGAAACGAACGAGTAGGGTCTCGTTGAGAAGAGCTGACAGATTCCGGTGCTATTTGTGATGTTCCGTCAGTTAATGCGTTTCCCAGTTCTTTACATTATTTAACTTTCTTATTAAATTTTATGTCTTTGGTCGGAAATTTTTGTACTAAAAAAGAACTGTACCATGACATTTTAAAAGCATATTATACATATTATTAAAATTTTAAATACTGCGGTTCTTCAGTAACAAATGTAAACCAAATTTGGTTGGTAAAGGGAGGGAAGGGAGTTCGTGAAGGACATTTAATTAGTCTATTTAGGGACATTTCTCTCGTGAAATGGCGACTACAGAAATACAATAAAAAATTTCGATTGTTTAGTTAATTACTGCCAGTGCCAGTATGCAGAAGTTAAGTTCACATCGGGTTAATGATTATGAAAGTAGTGTTTATAGAGTATAGCACAATTCGTTCAACTTGGCCATCATTTTATAAATTTCAATAATTTTCATTTCACTGTTCCAGTACCGAAATTTGGCAAGAAATTATTTTTTCACGTGGCTACATCTCCCAGATTGCAGATGCAATAGATTAAAAAAACTTATATCACATGCGATCATCAGTTATGAACCACAGTAAAATCTTTGATTGTAATTAATAGGTGTAACGGCTAATTCGACATCCAACCGTAAAATTAGTATATGGCCACCAAAAAAAATGTAAGGAATGTACTAAACCATCTGAAAGATTAAGTGCGCTACCTTAACATTTTTTGTGTCAAATTTACTAATAGTTGCTCATTTATAAGAATGTCGCTGTAACTTAGGACTTGGGAGCTCTATCAGTGTCGGGCCACCTCTCCCCGGGAAAGAAAACAATTGGAGAACGGTGGTACGGCAGGTGTGGTGGAGTGCCTAAAGATTCGTCAACCTGCCTGCCAGCTACCTGTGATTGGTGCTTTGCAATTCGTTCTGTCTCTCTCTCTCTTTCACTTCGCTAGGCAGAGCCAAGCCAGGACTTAGGCCAACGCCACTATAGCTCCGAGGTGTCTTACAAGCTTTGTCAGCTCTAACTTATGAAATGGGGCACGTAATAGGAAATTATTTACAGTATGTGAGGCTCACGTTAGTTAAAGTTGACATACATTTGGTTCAGATCAGCTGTATGATTCATGCAAAGTGTCAACGCACCACAATTTGGGCAAGCTTTCACTGCGAAAATAATGATTGCATGTGTGTGAAAACTAAAAAAAGTATGGTACCTTTAGAAAGCACCACTGAGTTTCAAAATAATTACAGACTTCACAAATAACAAATTCGTTCTGGTGCAAATTTTCTTCCGAGTACTGGAGTGATACTGCTAATAATTTTATATCCTGGCATTTATCTGCTGTGTGAATTTAATGCCACACTTAATAAAACTGTACAAATATACTTTGAGAAAAAGTATTCAAGTATTTCTCGGCAGTATTTTGATCATGAATACGTAAACGCAATTCTTACTTTCTAAGGTAATGCTGCCTAAAAAATTGAATTTGTATATTATTTCACATCAACAATTTGCTTCTTGAACAAGTTAATACATCTAATAAATAATATAATGAAGCCGAAATATAACTTGACTTTGCTACAAATCTTAGAGGTGCATTTTTCTAAATATATGTTTCAGATTTTTTATTTTTAAAGTAGATTTTGTGTTGATGTGTGTACTTGTTTATTACTATATTTTACTTGCACTGCACAATGTGATGGATTTATTTTTGGTTTCTCTTTAGCCTACTTTCTGAAGGAAATAAATACTTATGACATCATTTCCCTATTTGTGTGTATGTGTGTATGTCAGAGTGTGTGTGTCTGTGCATGTGTGTTCCCCTCTTCAATTTTTGAACTCGTGAACCTAATTTCAGCTAACTAGGTACACATATAGCACTTTGTATGCACATCTGACATATAAGCATTCGAGTTCAAAGGGCGCTTACTTTAAAAATGGCGGCCATTAAATATTTAGGGTGATATGTCATATCTCGGGGACCATTCTACCGATTTAAACCTAATGGTGTATGCTGACAGCAAATTTTGTAAGCATTAAATTTTGTGATGGATATTGTTGTTGGCCAACCATTTTGGAAAATAGTACCACATGAAAAATAAGGCTTTTACGTTATATCGAGATAACAACTGAACCAATTCTCGCCAAATTTGGCACGTAAGTAATACTATGATAGTCCATGCAAACATCTGGGTTTCAAATTGATGAGGCACTTATTATAAAAATTGTGGCCATACAAATATTTTAAGGTTTATTTGGTACCATACCGTTCTAGCAATTGTGACCAAATTGTGTAGGTTTACAGTATCTATTACAAGCATCATATGTGTCAATTGACCGATTTATTCCAAATTTGGCAAATGAGTAGTACTGCGAGAGGTAATATACACACGTATATTTTAAGTAGGTCATACATTTATTTTTAAAGTGGCAGCCATACAGTTATTTTAGCAAAGTATGCTATATCGTCGAAAACATATAATCATTTTCAACTAAACTTTGCATGCTGTGAGTATATATTAATACCATATGTCTATATCGAGCCTCTTTTGTACACCATTTTATAACATACCGTTACACGAATAATTAAAGTTTTGAATTCATATCTCGGGAAACAATCAGCCGATTTCTACTAAATATAGCAAATAAGTAGTACTGAGGCATTTGATGTAAACTAGTATCTTTAATGTTGGGGTCAGACCCTAATTTTTAAAATTGCGGCCATATATATATATATATATAAGCTTTTTATGCTATATCTTCGAAACCATATAATTAATTCCAACATCACGTTGTACGCTGGCAGAATATATTACACCATTCGAATATGTCAAGGCAAAGCATCCTTTGTCCACCATTTTGTAAAATAGCATCATATGACGAATTAATATTTTCAAATCATATCTCGGGAAACAATTGACAGATTTCTACCAAATTTGGCAAGCAATAAGTAGTACATCAGACCATGTTAAACGAATATGTTTTATTTCAGTGGGTCAAACAGTTATTTTCAAAATGGCGGTCAAATAAATATTTTAGCTTATTATGGTATATCTATGAAATTAAACCGATTATAACTAAAATTTGTACATTATACTTGTAGTATCCATGATAATCATCGAATGTGTTAATATATAACCTTTTTGTCCCTGAGACGCCTTCGACCCCGCAGGGTATCGGGTAGGTAAAATATTGCCACTCTTTTAGATATATGACAAAACGTCCAAATACCCTCGCGGGACAAAAAGCTGTCTCGGACTTAAAGCCCATTGACTGCGTGAATCACGCATGCCCTTAAAACTACCATCTTACGCTTACAAAGAAAACCTTAGAATAGCAGAGTTAAAAAAAAAAAAAAGTCCACTCGCACCAAGGATACGTTTAACTTTCAATTTAAATGTGTAACTTTACGCACCCGTTCAGTTTACAAGGATGGTAAAATATTTCACCCAATATTACACTCAGAAAATATTCACAAACGATTTTAAAAATACCCTCATAAAATTTTATATGAAGCCTTATTGTGTTCATTCCAAAATCATTGGCCAGAGTTTGTATATTCAGTCTCTCTCTCTCTCTCTCTCTCTCTCTCTCTCTCTCTCTCTCTCTCTCTCTCTCTCTCTCTCTCTCTCTCGTCCTGATAGACCTGGGAATTTACGTTACACACACACACACACACATATATATATATATATATATATATATATATATATATATATATATATATATATATATATATATATATATATCACAAAAAAATGTTTTAATAAATCCATGACCGTCGCTGGCGTGTGTGTTTTTGAGAGTTAAATGCTTATTGCGAATCTTGACGGTTATTATTCCACGAAGGCGACGCAGCAAAAAGGGGGGGGGGGGACTGTCAATTGTTTATGCTGTACATACTTGTGCAGCGGTACTGATATTACGTGCGGTATGGTGACACCAACAGCTGAAAGTTGAGCACTCGCTCTGGAGAACCAGCGATCCTCCGAAATCGACCTCGGGAGCTGTGATTATCAGGCGCTGCTTCCACACGTGTCCGCAGTTGGGCAGAAACACGCAAGGGCGTCAACTTCCTCGACTTGATTACAAAGTTAGTGATGCAATTTACACACGCCCTTGTCCCGCCACCAGACTTAATGCAATATTTTAATTTCAGCTATATTCATCGCGGCTCTCGTAATATTCCGTGTCCGCAAATTCCAAGGCGCTACGGCACACGGCGTCACAAAAAAAGGTGCATAATGGTGAGCTGAATGTTACTGGATTTCGCACCTGTTCAATGCTATAACCTGAGGGCGCGTAGGGATTTGGGGGCTACATTTATAGGTAGTAGGAAATGGGTAGACTGAGAAAGTGTAGGGAGGGACCAGGTTCACGTGACAGAGCAGGGAAAGAGGATTCTAGGTGATCTGCTAGGTAGGGAAGTAGCTGGTTGCATGGAGAGGGTCAGGGCAGAGCAGCAGTTGTTGAAATAGCAATCAGTTAGAAGCAAGGAAACAGAAGTGGAGAGAAATGGAGAGGATAGCATTGATGAGATCACAGGGGTGGAGATAGGGGGGTAAGCAACGTAGGATGATAAAGCAGAGTATTAGTATAAAGATAATGGTGGTGAACTGTAGGAGTATGTACAACAAGCTGGAGGGCTTCTGGGGAAAGGTTGAAGGATATGGGGCGGATATAGTGGTAGCTGTAGAGACTTGGCTGACTGAGGAAGTACTGGACATTGAATGTAGGCAGGATAAGTTCACCATCTTCAGAAAGAGACAGGGATGAGAGAGGAGGAGGAATAATGGTGTGTGTAAGAAAAGGGCTAAAAGGGGCGATAGAATGGGTTAGTGAGGATGTCGAGGTAATGGAAATTAAATTGAGTGGTGGTAGTAATAGGAAAATTACTTTTCTGGCAGCGTATAGACCACCAGGACAGGGATGATAGACTAACTGGCAGGCAGTGGGTTGTTGTAGCAGGAGATTTGAATATGCCAGGGATGAAATGGGTAGAGGGCGCAGAAGGAATGGGTAGCGTGATGCAGAGAATGGCAGCACAGTTAGTCAACAGAGGATTAGTCCAGGTAGTAGAAACACCTACGAGATGGAATGAGGAGGGTGTTGGGTCAGTGCTGGATGTGGTGTTGGTCAGACCTGGAAATGATGTAGTTGGTGCAATAGTATTGGATGGTATAAGCGACCATCATATCCCAGTTGTGGAAATTGGGATTGGCAGGATGAGGGAAGAGCAAATGGCAGAAAGGTTGGTGTGGCAGTATGGTAGAGGAGACAAGAAGGGGGCAGAAATCTTCCTGGGAGACAGGTTTAAAGAATGGTCTATGGAGGAGGGTGTAGAGGGGTTGTGGAAGGAGTTTAGAGGATTGATGGAGGGTATGTTGGAGAAATTTGTGCCAATTAAAAGGTGACGGACTGGGGGAGATTCGCCATATTATGGACAGATTTGTAAATAAAGAGGGAGTGCAGAAAATTACATGCCAAGTGGAGAAATGAAGGGATGATAAGATCTAAAGAAATGATGAAACAAATGAGGTAGGGAGCTTGAAAGGAAGATCCTTTCAAGCTCAAGTCTGAAGAGCAGTAAGGTAGGGGGTCTAGATGGGATAGGAAATGCAGCACTAAAGTTTGGTGGCAGGGAGTTTGTGAAATATTTAGAGGTGCTGTTTAAAAGTCCTTAGGAGAGGGTAAGTTACCACAAGATTGGAAGGATGCTATGGTGTTACCTATACACAAGCAGGGAGAGGATAGGGGGAGGCCTGGCAGCTACAGACCGGTGAGTCTCGCATCAAGTACAGGAAAAGTAATCGAGAGGCTGGTGGTGTTGTATGTGGTTAGGGCTATGAACAATAGGAATTGGTTGGAGGAGTCCCAGCATGGTTTCAGGAGGGGATACTCATGTGAGGCTCAGCTGGCTAGGTTATTAGAGGATATGGTGCAGGTAGTTGATGAGGGGAAGCAGGTGGATACCTGCTTCATAGATTTTGAGAAAGCATTTGATAAAGTGACCCATGAGACATTGATGAGGAAAGTGGAGGCATTGATACCGGACAGGGGGGTAGTGGAATGGATAGGGGACTTCCTCACGGGGCGAAGGCAGAGGGTGAAAGTGGGGGAGGCAATATCGGAGGAAGAGGAGGTTTTCATCAGAGGTACCACAGCGAAACGTGCTGAGTCCTTTGTTATTTACCATAATGGTAAATGTACAGGTGGGAGTGACAAGAGATAGAAGAAGCAGCAGAATATAAGTATCTAGGGATTGTACAGCAGGGAGACCTCTGATGGGAAAACCAGGTAGAGAGGGTGGTTGCAAAGGGAAGAAGTGCTCTTGGTATGCTGGGAAGGGTGCTGAAGGGAGTCAGATGTAATGTGAAGGAGAAAGTGTATGGTACAATGGTACGCCCTGTGTTAGAATATGCTGCAGCAGTATGGGACCCGTATGTAGAGGTGGAAGTGCGAGAACTGGAAAAGGTGCAGAGAAGGGCAGCAAGGTGGGTGAAGGGTAGGTTGAGAAGACAGGGACAGGATGATGAGGAAGAAGGGAACTATAGGCTATCAGAGAGATGAAAGAAATTGGGGGGGGGGGGGGGCTCATTGAGGGACAGGAAGAAAGTTGAATGGCTAGTCAGGATGTACAGGGTGGTGAATGAAGAGGGAGGATGGGGAGGGCTACACTGCAAGCTAAGTAAGGGGGTGTTTAGAGGAAGAGGAAACGACAGTGAGAAGCTTTAGAGGGTGTGGAGGAGGACGGAGCGAGGTAGGAAGTCCATGCTTGTGAGATCTATGAGGGGGTGGAATGTGTTGAGGCACGAATTGGTATCTGTGAGAGGGGTTGGTAAGTTCAGGAAGGGAGTGAAAAAGGAGTTGGTTGGGTGAAGGAGAGGTGAGAGAGCTCGCCACCGGACGGTAGCCTAATTGCGAGTGTATGCATGTATGTCTCAAGAGCAGCCAATTAATTTTTCCGTTTTCAGACGGCGCAAATTTTAAGTTAATCAAAGTTACATATATTGCCAACACCCAATTTACAAGACATGTCTCCAATAAATCAAAATGCGTGAGAAGCACGCCACAGGTTTTTAAGCCAGTATAGAGGCGGGCAGTTACCGCCCCTAAGACCTCACAGGTCCCATATTACTACTGCCCAGTCCATCCATCAGAGTACCATACACGGCCGTACTTTGCCCGTGAGTCCGTGAGCCTTTTTCCATCCTATGTCATGATGTATCTCCAGAGCGACTTTTAAACAAACTTATAGCCGATGAGTCAATATTCAAACACTCAAGTACATTTTCTCGCGGCGGTTTCTCTGTTTGGTTTGTCCGCGCCCGCGGAAAACGAGTTGCCACAGCCGACTTCGTGTAACATTTTCGCGTAAGCTCTTCACAAACACACTTCACTTTAACCATACGCGAATTGAAACCGATATGCCGACCCTGCGGCCCGAACTCCTGAGTGGGCGCGCGAGATGTGCTCAAGTCCGGCGACTCTCACAGACTGCCTGCCGCCCGCATACTACCCGCGCTCACGTACGCCTGGCTGCGACTCACCAGGGTGACGTCACGAACTCTCGACCACACACTGTCGACGGTTTTAACAACCAACATATCGATACACACGATGAAAGCTTCGACAACTTGGAACAATATTCTACATAATAGGAATATTAAATTATAAAATACACAAATAAAAATTTAACCAAATTACTTCACAATCCTTTAAAAAAATATCACAGAAAAACCAATATATAGATAATAATAATAACAGTTAGCCTGATCTCAAAGATTATAACACGTTAAATATTTATAAACTTGCCAACCTAGGCGCACAAAATATATCAGGGCGCTACCAAAACTTATGTGGCGATAATTTGATCGCCACATCCCCCATCTATGAAGATCGTCAATTAAAAAAAAAAATTACGTTTGTAATGCCCTCTTGAGGACCAGTGTTGTGAGAGTGGGGTATGAAAATTAACATGCTTTCTTTGCTGCAGGAGAGATAATGAAACATTTTTCCAAATTTCCGGAACAATTTAACTAATTCCCCCAAAATTTTGCACACCGTTAGTGCTACAGAAGACCATGTAAGGTTACATGATTTAATTGGGGTGATACATCGATTTTGCATTGATTTTAAAATTTTCGGCTATATAAATTCTTTAATAAGTTTGTACCCATGCAGAGGAAATTACATCAATAACAAGTCCTAGTTTAACAAAATATCCCAGGATTTTTCAAAAAAAGAAAATTGAAAATATTTTATATATGAGAACTCTAACCTAAATGTTTTGTTTCTGTACTACAGTATTTGCCAGAAGCATGTTTTAAGAAATATAAGTATAGAATTTCTTGAAAAAGTCTTTCTACTTTCCTGATTTTTAAACACAAAGGCCTAATATTAGAGTACCTAAAATATTAACAAAATATCTTGAATACGTAAGTAAAGGGAAAGAATAATTAGAATTGTTGATCAAATATTATCTTACACTGGGTTTTACAGCTGTAGAACTTACATTATTTTCTTAAGAAACAAACCAAGTTTATTATTTGAAAGCTAACAGTTAAACGTATGGGACATTGCCATTATTCATGCTGGAAGGGTACGTTATAAGCATATTATTTATTGAAAGAATATTTTCTTAATGAATAATAACTGTGCGCCTACCGGATAGCCTGCGCGTTCCCAAGGCCTACAATCTTTGAAGTTTTATTTGTAGTGCCACTTGGAAACAACTGCTTATTCATCACCCTTTGCCAGCATTGAAATACTTCAAAGTGTACACGAAGGCTGCCAACGAATCCAAGGGAAACGTGGTATTTTAAAAGAATAAGGAATTTTACAATGGCCACAGCAGACTGTCATTTTAGCACAGAGTTTCTTTTTATGTATGTTATGAACGATAATTTTCATATGAGTGGATTAGAACACGGTGGTAGCATTGAAATTTAATTAGAGTCATGTTATTAAATTAAAAATTTGATTATTCAACATATTGTTGCACATGATGTACCTATATGTGTGTGTATATATACATACATACATACACACGTAATTCGTGTATACCGATCATGGGATAGCGAAAAATGTTATCCAAAATAAAGTTCACATTAAAAAGAATGGTAACCTTCAGACGTCATTATATTGTAAATATATTGACCAACTTCCTACGGGAAGCAAACCTGTGAAGTATACTAGTAGGTAGTTTACAATCATTCGCACTATAATAAAATAGGCTGAAAAACAAAATTAGAAAAAAAAAAAAACTAACTCACTCAAGTTGGTTCTGATAATAGGAGTTGATATGTCTCAAATGCACATCAACTGTAGTAATGTGCAGGTTGCTTTCGCAAAACCAGCGGCTCAAATGTGTAACGTAATGATCTTTTAAAATATCGAGAGACGAAATGCGTTTGGATAATATAATACCCAAACAAAGGAAGTAAAGCGTACATCAATGACAACTGTTACTAAACAACAAGCACAATGCTAAAAAGAAATTGAAGAACTCCGAATTTAACAAAGGTAATGGTGGAGGTGGGGAAATTGTGGACTGTTTACGGGGTTGTTATATATATATATATGTGTATATATATATATCACATTTGCACTTTGTTAGTCTATTCACGGTAACGTCGCGCATTTCTGAAGCGCGACTACAGATATCTTTTTTAGCCACCTATTACGTATCATTCCACCACAAATAAACACCTTGCCATGCGACTTCCACGAGTCAGTTGTTTACTTTCTTACTTTTGTCAAAACAATTAAAATATGTATATTGTACCAATATTATAATCTAGTCTAAACGGGTTTTATATGTGTTATAGAGTCTGCCTTTGAAATGACTAGTTCACACAATTGTGACGGAACGACATTGCCATAAACTAATAAGCATAGGACGTCTATTACCGGTTATAACATATAATATATTTTAAGAGAATATTGATTATTTATTAACAATTATACATTCGAATCTTAATACCTATATTATTTATCTGAACACTTATAAATGGTGTAATACTAGCAGCAATAAGAATGTTCTTAGAATTAGTTATTTAGGAAACAACTAATCTACTTATGAATGGGGTGGTTTTTCCACCGTTTTATTCTAAATGTACACCTACCGTGAGTGGACTATACATACATGATTTATGTTCTTCTTAGTTTTCAGCGGAAGCTGTGCAAAGAAGGTAGGAAATTTGCAAGACATGTATACTCGGAACCAACTAAAATGAAAGGCTTGAAATCAGGCAATGGAAGCAAAAAGGAAGCATCATACGTTTATGCTTAGCGAATGGGATTTTTTAAGGATATTATCGAGCAAAACGTTACTACAAGTTCCTTAGATATATCAAGGGAGAATAAACCCCATCGACAGTGAGATGAGCTGCCTAGCATCAACACTGATAAAGCTGAGTTGATGAAAATTCCAAATGTGTCACCAAATATTGAACCAACATCTTCACTGCAAGAGAAAAGAATTACGAAAAGGAAGAGGTTAGATCCAGTCGAATTGAAAATAATATCTACTTTAGAAACAAACGCCGCTAGACGAAAAATCACTGAGGATGATAATCGTCATTTTTTGTTATCTCTTCTGCCGACTGTGAGAAAAATTCCTGAGTAGCTAAAGCTTAAAACTTTCTTCGGGGGTAGACATAATGCAAATACTGAACAAAATACGCATCATTTTAGAATACGTATACTCAGCCTGTCCCACACCCTCAGCTACTAGATAAACATCAACATCAAATACCTGATAGAAATTTACCTCATCAACAGTACAGCCAATTAAAACCACAACCATATACCGTGTTTAATTAAATTACCATCTCAAATCACACTAACATACAATACAATAGCCAAATGCAACGTCCATGCCATCAGCAACAGCCTAGTCTACCACCGCCAAAGTCTCCAAAACCGCAAAACCAAGTTGCGTCACCCGCAGAATCTGCAGCCTCATACCTGTTATATTTCAGCACGGAAGATGAGTTCTGACGATTCATAGATCGTCACCTAGTAAAATGTAATGGTTTTAGTAATTTTGCACCACAGTTGGTAGCGCTGCGTATTTAATGTTTTTATGTGTATTTATATTTGGTTATATACCGGCCGGTACATTAATTTATCCACTATGTATTTTATTCCACGTAGTTTATACGGTAAACACATTCTTATAGCTTAGCGTTCATCTATTATGAATTTTACTGCAAGTATTTTATATGGTGGTTTTGTATAATATTTGTAATCGATATTATTTGTGCAAATCGATTTGTAAAGAGTCGCGACCGTGGCGCTTGGGATGGCGGGAGACCGCGACGTCACCTGGCTATGACAGCGCGCCGTAGCCAGTGTGTGAGTGTCCGCGGCGGTGTTTAGACGGCCGCAAGAAGTGTGTCCTCGACCGCGGAGCTGGACACTATCGGGAAGTCGGGCGGACGTCTAGCAGTATGCGAATGCTATGTAATTTCTTCCCGGTCGCAATGTGCCGTATATTACGCGAGCAAGTGAACGTCGCCGTAATGTTATCGGGAGTAAACAAATTAACTAAAGAATATTATGAGGCCATGCCCGACGTTAACGTAGAGACGATGTTGCTGTGTATACCTGTCGTGCGCAGCTCCTGCTAGTGAAATATGGACCAAGTATCACATAGACGTAAACTCGATACGGACGTAATATGTGTTAAAAAGCTGCGTGTACGAGAAAAATTCACTTTAATACCAGCGTTACTGAAAATCGCGGAAATAACTGTGAGACCGCGACTTGTGACTGATGGCTCGTGAAATTGAATTTTGCCACGCTGGTTAAGCTGTCCATTTTACGAGGCTCGAGGACGAGCATATTAAAGTGTACGTGGAGAAACAGCGGCGTTCGTCAGTGGCCCGTGTTTTTTGCAATATTTCCTTGGAGCTTAGAAAAGTATCTTCAAGCATTTCTCTGCAACTTGTCTTACGCAGGTTTTATTGCGAACGGCGTTTCATGTGGTTAGAAGGCTGGAAGCAGGCCCGTAATTTTACGTAACGACTAAACACGCAGAATATTCCCTAGTGTGTCAGTGCGATTCTACATGCTAGCGAGTGCAAGAAATCCGCACATGCTTGCGTGGAGGCCCCGAGGTGAACGACCCATCAGTAGCTCTCCTTTTGGCGGCGTCAAGTGGGGCGTAGTCTACAACGAGCTGACACTGGGCAGTATGGATGTTCCCCGACGTGGCCAGGTGGTCGGCTGTATAGTATTCTGTACAAATGCCAAATTTAAGGTATGAGTTATGCATAAGCGCCGTTGTCAGCTTGTACCTGCGGAGTCTGTGGTCCTTTTTTTTTTTTTTAACACTTTTCAAGCACGCCAAGCGCCGCGGAAACGATTCTCGTTCGTTGCTTTAATATTAAATTTTATGAACACCAGTTATTGAAAGTTACCGCTTAAGGAAAAGACGTTGAACTTAATTAAGGGGTTTGCCCACGCAATATGTAAGTTGAGTGCGAAACAGTTTAGTGTTTTCTATTGTGTGCATTTACGAGTAGAATCAGTGTCTGTAAACAGTCGTTTTGGCGCAAAATAAATAGTGAATCAAAGACCTTGGAACATAAAAGTAGAGAGACTTTATTTGCAAATGACCCCCCGATTTACGAAAGACTTCTATTGCTGTAACGTGAATAATAGTATTTAGGTTGTAGATATTTGAAAGGGAAAGAGCTTGGGCCTCGGAATTAGGGTTTTTCAAGTCGAGATCGCTTTCTGCCCCGTAGGGGTAGTTTACGTAATATTAGTGTCTCATGGAGTGAGGTAGAGATTGACACACCTGACACCCCTGCGAGGTAGAAGGGCGTCTAAGAGTCGATAATGAGTATTTTTAAGGAACTGTTTTTGTCATGTCTATGATGCAATTGTACTATACGTCACATGAATATAATGTTGCTATTGAAAAATATGTATTTGAGACATGCATTCATTGTTGATATTTTGAAGTATTGTTTACTAACATTATTCTATCGCATTTTAGTGTAGACTATAGTAATCACAGACACTTAAATACACACATACATACTTACACACACACGCATATATATATATATATATATATATATATTATAAAGCGAAAGGGTCAGAAAATTGGAATTGGCATACAGAATAACACAAAACCACTACAATAAGAAAGCAATATCCTTCCAAGCCAAAATTATACACTATAATACCGTCATCAAACCAGAAGCAATATATGGATCAGAATTCCTGTGGATGAAAAAGAAAGGAGAACTGCGAAAACTGGAAGTAAGAGAAAGAGGAAAATCCTGTGAAAAATTTTAGGACCACTCAAAAACACAGACAACACCTGGATCAAGAGGAAAAATGAAGACCTTTACACAAATACCGAAATAATTACAGACGCAATGAGAAAAAAAGACTGGAATTTTGTGGACACCTAAAAAGAATGAATGACTATAGACTTACCAAGAAAGTATTCAACTACATCGCAAAATTGAAATGCACAACAGGATGGATGGTAGAGACCAGAAAGATGCAGGAAAAATTGGGATAACAGAAGAATTGTTCAACAACAGAGAGAACATTAGGCGACTGATCAACAAAGCAAGATTTACGGAAGACGGACCGAAACCAAGACCGAAGAGAGTGTGGACTAAAGAACAGAGACGAGCAGTTGGAGAATAAATGAGGAAGTTCTGGGAAGGAAGAAAGAAGAAGACGAACCACAAGTCTGGAGTTCATTCGATCCATAGATGGCTAAATTCATATTTTAAAATTATATCCTTTCAGCTTCGCCTAAGTCATCAAACTGATTATTGTTTTAATTTTAGGACCAAACATCTAATTCTAATATCAATTGCATAAGTGGAAAGAACAAATATAATTACTGATGTCAATCATATGAAATCTTCTTACCTGAGTGCTATGACATGTTCTTCTGGAAGAATACTCTCCCTCATTACTGCGTTTTCTTTAACTAATTGTCATTTTATTAAACTAAACAGTTCATCCACAGAGGCTTGAGAAAACCTTGTGAAGTTAAAAAAAATTTCTCATCGTCTTCCTTTAGTTTAGGCCATGAAGTGTGGAACAAATATTTACGACTGCGCTCACTGACAATAAGGTCCAGATGCGTCTATATTTACTTTGTCGTTTCCGCCTTCGATATAACAACAGCAACATCACATATTCATCTTCGGGAAGCATTTCGATTTTCTACAGTACACAAAGTGGTTGCAAATGTAACTACAGGGTCAGTTGGTGGGTCTGCACGTGACGCCGTTTCGACGGTCGAGTCGACGCACGCCGCTTCGTCTGTTTCTACCCTTAAATTGCGAGAGATTAAGCTTTCAATTATAGAAAACAATGCTAACCGCTATTCACGATAAAGTGAGAACTTTTGACATCAACCTTAGAAAAATCTACTGCCCCTACCTACGTATATTTTAACGGGTGCACTGTGTGACATGCGCCGAGTAAAGTTGATAATGATATATATAAAATAGTTTCATAACTTAACGTGGAATGAAAAGTGTTAGGTAACCATTTGTGATAACTTAAATTATTTATTTTGCTTTTTTTTAATGCATCGAAGTGTAAAATGACCACATTCGTAACATATTTTCTTTTCTTATAATTTCGTAGTTTCACCTGACCAACATGAATAGAGTGATGAGGCTTATGGTAATGTTAATTTTATATAAAGCGGAGGAATGCACAATGTATATACAAATAGATCTTAAGCAGGGATTTTAAAAGTGCTCATTTTACTGTGAACAGCCTATAACAGGTGTTTTTATAATAGAAAGCTAAATCGCTCGTAAGTTAAGGCTCCTGTGTACTCTGGAGCTGTTTGGCCAGGTGAAGGCCCAGAAGCGAGGTGGTAGTGTGGCGACACTAACAAGCACTCCTAGCAGCCCCATCGCTCCTACACGCAAGGTGTGGCGATGTTTCCCACCGCTCGCTCTACTATGAAAATCATATCTGTAACACGGGTACCTAATTACACGTGGCAGAAGGCCACATATTAAAGCATGTCCGTATGGTTGTGTTTTTCTATTACTTCTTAAGGAAACAGCGCAGGCATATAATTAGCTGATTTTTACCATTTTCGAAGTGTTTTCTTTAGGGTGTTTCTTGTTTTAATATACTTATTATGACGAAAGCGAAAACATACGGGTTTGTATAGATTAATTTTTTTATATTTTTGACAAAAAGTCGAGTCGTATTTCCTGAATATTTGTTTACCTAGAAATACGTAACAGCCAAGTAAAATCGATAGCAACATTTAAAAAATAATTCGGATAAACCAACATTATAACTTAGTGCTACCCGAGTGCTCTGTCTTCGACTATCTCTCTCTCTCTCTATCTCTATCTCTTTCTATCTCTCTATTTCTGTCTCCTCTCTTTGTGTATATCTCACTCTGTTTCCCTGTCTATCTCACCCTGTCTCTCTGTCTCTCTCTGTCTATCCCACAGTCTCCCTGTCCCTTTCTGTACATCTCACTGTCTCTCCGTCTGTCTCTGTTTAACCCACTGTCTGTCTCCTGTTCCTCTCTGTATATCACACTCTGTCTCTATGTCTCCGTCTATCTCACTCTGTCTTTCTGTTTGCCTCTGTCTATCCCACTCTGTCTCACTGTCCCTCTCTGTTTATCTCACTCTATCTCTATGTCTCTCTCTGTCTATCTCACTCTGCCTTCCAGTCCGCCTCTGCCTATCCCGCTGTCTCCCTGTCTCTCTCTGTATATCCCACTCTGTCTTTATGTCTCTTACTGTCTATCTCACTCTGTCACTCTAGCTGTCTCACCCACTATTTCCCTATCCCTTTCTGTATATCACACTGTGTCTCTATGTCTCCGTTTATCTCACTCTGTCTTTCTGTCTGCCTCTGTCTATCCCACTATGTTTCCCTGTCCCTCTCTATTTATCTCACTCTGTCTCTATGTCTCTTACTGTCTATCTCACTTTGTCTCTCTGTTTCTCTCTCTCTCTCTCTCTCTCTCTCTCTCCTCATTTACTTGCCACAGACCTGCGCGTGTGAAGCGGAAGCTAAGCGAACTGCTTGGGGAATCGACCTATCTCGGACAACAGGGGGTAAGGCAGGTGTGCGGTAGCGAGTGTTGACGGGAAGGCGGGAGGCAGAGGCTGTCGTAAGAGCCACGTGCAGTGGGATGGTTCAGGATGAGTTATTCCTGGTGCGGGATGTTCGCACCAGCAGCGCAGCAGGCCGGCCGCTCGGGCCACCGGCCTCACAGCTCAAACGTCATCTAACAACGTCGCCGCCGCACAGAACGTCCGAGTATACAGAGGTCGAACTGCCGCGAAGCCGCCACCAACAACGGACATAAACTGAAATAATAGCCTGGGACCTTCCTAACCATAATACCCTCCAGGTCTTACCTTATACATACAGCCGCGAGTATTTCGCGGATTGAATGGGCAGCAAGATGGACTGGGCAGCCCTCTATACACTCGAGACATTATCGTTTGTTTATCGATTGCTGTGATCAAGGTGAGGCCTCTGTACAGGACTGTTAAACACTCACTCACGCTACAGCTTCCTGCTTATTACTGGCTCTCAGTTAAACGGGGCATGTCTAAAGAACTGTCGTCCAATCACAACAATAGGAGAAAAGAACAAGTGTTTGGATTATACGTTGCCTCCGAATGAATTCGCGAGATATTCGTAGCTCTACATACATGATCTGTTTGCTGGTCACAATCGTATCCAAGATTATAAATAGAGACATTGCTCCCTTAATGTTTACTACACTCTAAATCTGAATCAGTGAGAATTTCACTGTTTCAATCAGTCAAACGTATCTGACTGATACAACAGTCACTTCAGTGAATTTAAGTGTTGAGCCAGTGGAAAAAAATGCCATTTTTCCTTCACTGATTGATTCAGTGACATTTCCCACTGATTGGTCAGTCGATTTTTCCACTGTTTTCTCGGTACATTATTTTTTGACTGATGGACCAGTGAAACATCTGAGCAACTTGCTCCATCTATAATTATTTTTGACTGATGTATCAGTGAAACTGCGTGTAAAAATCGTCGTCGAATATAGTTTAAAAATGGCCACTAAACGACGTGTATCAAGTGAAGTACCATAACAACGAATAAACGAATAAACCAAATACAAAATACTTTCTAAAATGCGTTTCGTTTTTCAAAACGCCATTTTACGAGGTAATATGAACACACAGAATTTATTCCGTCTTTACGTCTTTCGTTTCGTCTTTACGTCTTTCATTCCGTTTGCATGTAATCGTCACATCATCCGTTTGAAGGTTTAAACTGCATTTAATGCGGCGAAGAAAGTGCATTCATATGTACTACTCGTTTTAACAATCCTAACGGTACCAATCGAACTAAAAAGGAAAACCGTGAGCATATAATTTCAAACTATACGATTTCGCAGCGATACGAAAGACATATATTTTCATCTAAAAATTTCAGCTTGGCGTGGTAGCTCAGATGATATGTTTATTTAATGTAATTATTTGGCTGCATTCAATAAAAAGCAATATTTAAATTCGCCACTGCAGTCAGCCGTCTTTGTTCAGTCAGTGAAGTTGTTTTACGTCACTAATTCAATCAGCGAAATTTTTTCACTTAAATAATCAGTGGATTTCCACTGATTCTAAGTGGAGCCATCTTCACTGATTATAGTAGTTGAATTTCACTGCGAATCAGTAGTTTCCCACTGATTCAAATTTGGAGTGTATAATTGTCTTTTGCGCCTATAAGGTTCAGAGACTATCTCCAGAAAGGTTGATGTTATCAAAAACCTTTTGCTGTTATCTTTTGCTCCTCTTAGCCTCTGGGTGCGAATACAGCCACTGCCAGCACGAGTCCTTTCTCTCCGTGACCTGGCGACAGGAGAACCACTGACACAGGCTCAGAGGTGCTCCTCCTTCCGTTCCATGGCACCAGTTGGTATTCCTCAGGTCCGGCCAGCCGGTCTCCATGCGCGCCAAGTCATGGCCAAAACACCGGCCTACGCAGACTCCGACCTACCGTCCCTCTCGCCCCTTACCATGCCGATTGGTTATTTATCCATACATCGATCGAGTATAGCTATGAAATCGTTGGCAACGATATAACTGATATGTTCATTCAGACCCATAAGTGCATTAGATAAAAAGAAAATTAATTAAATTAATTCATTGCCTAAAAATTTAAATCACACTTTTAATACGACGTTAGTACGGGAAAATAATTTTATTGGTTCACTGCTAACTTTGCGGTGAGTGATTCAGTCGATGCGTAGGTACATACATTATAAATATACACTGAAAGAAAATATTGCTGTAGGAACCAAAATTCTGTAGCCGTCGCCCCTCCAAGGCTGTTAAAATAGGGACGACAGTCAGTTTGGTTGTGCCTACCTTACGAATATTGTTAAAGGTATATGGTAACAACGACAGAACATATTGCTTTATACGGAATAAAATGTTGCGATTACAAACTAGTATGGTTCTGACTACAGTCCAGTATGGTATTCCCTACAATGCTGCTCTCTGATGCCGCTACAGAGCTGATTGTGCTCCCAGCAGTAACATATGTAGTGGTAACAATCTCTTATGTTGTCTTTACTGAGCAGTATGGTAACCCCAGAAAAGTGTATAGAAATCCCAACTATTTGCTCTGTTGTCTTTACTGAGCGGCATGGTAGCCCTAACCAGCTTGTGTGATCTATTGTAATTCCCTCGTTGGCTCATAGGATGCACTGCTCTCTGCGCTTTTTTTTTTTTTTTTTTTTAAACTTGATAAATTCCTTGTGGAAGCAGGCAGCTTCGATCTGCTGGATCTCGTGTTGATAGACGGGCGTCTTAAACCGCTCGACTATTGTATCAATTATGAGATACGGGTTTTTGAGTGTGTTTTAAATAGTTTAATTTTTTTAAGCATGTCGTGTACTTAAGTTGTTTGCAGGCGAATCTCGACGCGACTGGAATCCACACATGAGTTAGCTTATTTATTTAATAAAATAATATTTCCTTTATGTTATGTATGTGTGTGTGTTTATATTATACAACATTAGGTGTTATCTTATATAAAGATGTTTTTACGTGTAACTTTTGTTAAACAGGATTTTCTTTCACATCAGATAATTTGTAGTACCGATAAAAATATGGCGGTAATTATTTCATTTTTATGTCCGGTTTGTGTAAGTGGTATACGTCTTTTAAAAACAAATAAGGAGATTCCAGCACCTTTGTTGGTATTATTACACTTAAGGTCAAGGCCTGTCAACAC
Organism: Dryococelus australis; assembly: GCA_029891345.1. Taxonomy (NCBI): domain Eukaryota; kingdom Metazoa; phylum Arthropoda; class Insecta; order Phasmatodea; family Phasmatidae; genus Dryococelus; species Dryococelus australis. The sequence continues at coordinate 361,168,468 of CM056993.1, forward strand.
TTTGAAGGGTGCACATTGCTCTCACAGATTGTCACCAGCTTCCACTAAATAAATATTACTTCACAATGGGAACGTTTTCCTATTTATTTTCTGTATTGTCAACTCTAGTAGTTCTACAATCTTAAGATGAATTAGAGGGTGCCTTTAACAGTCCGCGACATTGTTGTAATTACCATACTTGTTTGTTAACTCTACAAAACTAGCTATGTGATCTTAACAGAATTGGAGGGTACCTCCAAGAGTTCACGATACTGTTGTAGCTATCATACATTTCCTGTAAAGTTTCGAAAAAAATGAGGTGATTTCTACACAACATTCTGTTGCAGTTACCTAACTAACAGCACTGCTGGGTTTACAATATCTTGTTCTGTTATTGTAACAAAACTGTAAGATTGTGTTTACAACTATCTGTATAATTCCTACTACATAAAACACTGTTCCTGCTACAGAAAAGATGGTTCCCACAACAGAATAACTTTCAACAATATTTAGATTGTTCCGCTAACAATTCGGATTGTAAAGTATTACAGAAAACTTTTCTGCTGGTACTAAAGTTTACTTGTCGCTACCATAAAATGACATTACATAACTGTTCTGTTAAATTCTCTGTGCTGATTTCTTTCAGTGCACAGTTACTGATATGAGCAGCAACGTAAACTGTAAAGGCGTCGACCAACCCACCTCAGTTCCAGGCCGTTACTAGCTGCCGTAATTAAGCCACCAGCCATGGACACACACCCCGTCGAAATTTGTCCTTCCCGTTACAACATGGCGTGCAGCAATCCGCCAATCAGCGCTTGGAGGCGAACCTGCAGGATGTAATCCCGTAACAAGTATTAACTGGATAAATGCAAAATTCGAGTTAATGTTTGGGAACAGGCTGTACTAAGGTCGTGTGATTTAAATTTTTAGGCACTGAATGAACATATAAGTTATTTCGTTCCCAACTATTTCACAGCTATACTCGATCGATGCATCGATAGGTCCGAGAGGTCTTCAGAAATTGCTCAACATATCATGAACAGCCTACAATGCAGTTTCAAACGGGAACCTTCAATTTAATTTTTTTTTTCCTCATTACCCAAAATGCAATAAATATTAACTAGTATTTTAATTTTTATGCTAATATACAACATCAGTCTAAGATAATCTCTCTCCCTACAATTTTTTGCCCCGACTGCGGAAATAGACTCCGAATGTAACGTGTCTCCTTTAAAGACGTCGCACGTGCTTCAATTTAACGACTGTTCGGATCAAAAGCGAAGTGCTGAGACACGATGCCCAGCATCACGTGTGTTCAATTATTTATCCAGCGCGCAGGCGCCATCAACTCACTCAGGCTGCTTAGCGCAGGCATGGAAACTGGTTGCGAGTACAAAGAAACAGGCACACACAACTCCGCAGTGGACATACGTGCTCTTCGATATAAAATATACATTTATTCGTCCATTGTATATACCATTGGTGCGTGCGCAAAAATAAACCCTTAAATTTATACATTTATCTTTTGTACAACTGAATTACAGAACGTCCAGCTCGTGCCAAATTGAAGGCGGCCCTTTTGTTTGAATATTTCATTATTTCTTCATCCAACATGGTACGTAAAAAGCAGAGATTTTTCGCAGAACAATTTCTCTGCTACCAGTTACTATTCCATGTGCAAACTATTACCATGATGACCAACTAGTTAACTACCCGGGAAACTAACTAAATTTGAGGTTTTGGTGTTTTTGAGTTTTTAATTTTTAAAACACTGTAACTTCGTAGATAACGTGCTAAAAAAAAAAATTCGCTGCAAGAATGTACTAGCTATATTTGCACTCGCTATCTAACGCGAAAATGTTATAAGCGATAAATCATAGTACTGACTGATGCCTGCACCGATTATATGTGAAGTACAGCTAACGATAGAATGTTTTCTTAGCGAAATGGCCTGTCATACCCTTAAGATGTTGCCATAAGCGAAGGAGAGTTCTAGTTCTTAAGTATGCGAATACTGACAGATATTTGAGGATCTTAACAGTCTCACTCACTCTGCAGGAAAAAATTTTTTTTTCTTAAATGTCCTGTTCATACAGGTTAGCATTTAACAGTGTAACAGTTAGTAATGATCTCACTGAAGTGATTTTTTTATAAGTGCATATTATTGAGCTGTTGCTTTGAAGAACAAGTTTGCTTAACTGAAGACATCGATGTGCTAAGTGTTATTGTAAGCATTACGTAACTTAATTTACTCTCCGAGAAATAAGTGTTGGAGCTCATAGGCATGACCTTTGTAAGTTCTGTAAATGTATTGTTATAGTTGGTAATTTAGGTAAGCTTGATCAATTGAACATTTTATATAATACTTAAACAGATTTCGTTTCCCCGAAATTTATCGAAAAGATACCCATTTATTGATTTTTAAAAGTATGATTCCTTGCACTTCTGCTCATTTCCTGATTGTATGTAGGACTATCTTTTCGGCTTACGTCGATTCTTTTCCAGAGAATCCATAACTAGCTTTCAGTCCGCGGGATTCGCCCGTATGAACTATAATTTTCACCTTCTTAAGGGATGAATTTCAAAAACTTTTGAAGCAAAGAACATAACGGTGTCTTATCGGGCTCAGCTTTGGATGAGTTCTCAAACACGAATGTCCTGCCTTTTTCACCTCGCAAGAGTTGACTTTAAAAAACTGTTAAATTAATTTTTGGTATTTATGCAGGTAGCCTTTAAAGCAAACAGCATAACGATATCTTATCGGGTTGATGAGGAGGAGTCCTCAAAAACATATTTCACCTCTTTTTACCCTTCTAAAGCTTGAATTTCGAAAAAAAAATCCTTAAACCACATGGCATAGTACATGCTTGAACGATGTAGAGCTTTAGGTCGTCTGGAGTCGTTGGGAATTGCTGGTAATCTTTCTCTTTTACTGTAGGGGCTGCGATGTTTGAGCTGTTAGCCTGTTCGCCTCCCACCAAGGCGAACCGGATTTAATTCGCTGCTGGTTCACTTCCGAATTTTCGCAAGCACGAATTGTGCAGGACGATGCCGCTGGTCGGCGGGTTTTCTCGGGGATCTCCCATTTCCCTCGCCGTTTAATTTCGGCGCTGCTCCACTCTCACCTGATTTTGTCCTCATCAAGCTACCGAGACCTAAGAACCGCTCATATCTCTCACCTCAACTCAACTCTTTTACTGCGCCCCAAATATTACAAGTCCAAACATGTGGACGTAGTGGCCATGGGACGATGTCCCGCGCCCGATCCACCGTTCGGAAAAAGGTTGTTGGGTGTGTTTCCAGCTACAGGTGAGTTATGTGCAGGACACCCGTAATGTTGGCACCACGTTCACTGACGTATTTCCAGAGGAACACCTTCAAGGAGAGCAGGTAACACTTACGAAATAAGTTAGGCGTGTTTGTTTCCATTTAACCCATTCAGACCCAGTGTACACAGTTGTTTACGTTACGCAAGCGTAAGTCTGTACAGCACACTGCGAAGCTCAATGACCAATAAATTCACCTGTGGGTAAATGATTTGCAAACCATCTTGCTGGTCTTGGGTCATATTGCTGCAGCCGAAAATATAGCCCACAGCTCATTTGGCTCTGACAACGAAACAAGAGTTGTGTCGACTTAATTACAGCATACGTCATTAATATTTTTTTGTTTCCAACACCTGAAATCGTAAATTAAAGTGGATGTGAAAGGGTTAATATGCCCTAAATGAAGTAGGGCGCGATCGCAAACTCACCGATCAACCCACACAACACATTCACAATCCAATGTCTCTGGTGTTCCATCTCCCTCAGCCAGCATGGGTTTTCATTTGACCATTAATGCATACTCCTCAAGTTCACGTTGCCATGGTTGCTAAACGTAGCTTCGTCGGTGAACAGAACTCGCTGGAGAAATTGTCTGTTGTCCCGCATTTTTTTAACGAATAGCACGACAAAATTCCAACCTCCTCACATAATCACGCTCATCTAGTTGCTGATAAAGTGATACGTGGTACGGATGAAATCGTTACGGTTGTAGAATGCGAACAACACTTGGTGTGTTTGAGTGCGTTTGTTTGTTATGTTGTCCCATTTTGTTCCTACTTATTTTGTAAGTGTTATCCTAACTTTTTCAAGCAGTTTTCTAGCCTCTATTGTTTACTATGTGTTATCTGTTGGTCATGTATATAGACACATATTTTTCGTATGTAATTAGTTTCTGCTCTGTTTTTCTGACGGAATTACTTCTTGGAATTTTACAGTGTCGTATACACATATTTGTTTTCTCGTCCTTAGATTAGTTGTCTTATTTAAGCATTTTTCTCATGCTCAGTCCTGTTTTTACATGACATACACCTGCATAGCAATAGCGAATGTCCAAAAATCCCTATATAGTCATTCATCCCCATCGTATTATTCATTCAAAGATCACAGCACTTGCCTGGCTTATTCCCGAGCCACTCACAAATTCCGTTGTGCTCACAAGTGGATTGTGAGCAACTACCTCCACACTGTTTTAAAAAAAATTCCTTCATTTTACGGAAAAGTGCTGATAAAAATTTATCCAGAAGTGTTTGTAAACTCTCCGTAAAATTACGGACATATTGATTTTCAGAAACGGGGTTTCCGTAAATTTCACGGAACCTCTCCGTTAATTTGCAAGTTAGTTTTCTGTACTTTCCTTTTAAAATAAAACGAGATTATCGAAATGTCTTTAATTTACGTTATATGGGTTTTCTACCATGTATAAAAATGATATTAAAAACCCTTCACCTACAACTCTCACTTGATAGTTGAGGTATAACTTTTATATTTGTTTTCAAATGACAAAGGTAAAACTTCAGTTTCTATTAAATTTAGTATATTTTTAGTGTTGCCAAATGTTACAGACGCCTGATGCTATTTTTTAATGTTTGAAAGACTAGGTCATAGTCGCGTGACTAACCTTAAATGTTGGAGAACCAATAATCTTCTTGTTACAGTGGCGAAGAAATCTTCGTGTAGAATCAGCATTGTCCGTCCCCATAACTCGAAGTCAAAGGGAATGCGGAGACTTTCCGTATTTTGTATTTACGGACTTAACTCCGTTTTTCGTCATTAAGGATTGCCTTTCCGTATAAACACTGTACATTTCCGTAAAACATTCCGTAAATATAGGGAAATTTTTAACAGTGTAGAATGTCAGTTACCTGCGTCTCACCAGGTGCTTCTCACCAGAGTGTTCCAGTTCCCGCATATCAATAAATAGTTTCCTGCTAAGTTTCGACAATGTAATTCACGACGGATACTGTCGTAACGGATATCTCTCTGCATATAATGCTACCCCTACCGTCGCTTTCGTTTACGTTCACCGTAAATCAGAAGCACATCGAGTTTTTCCTCGTTGGTGTATGACATTTCATTTAGCTTCACCAGAACCCACAAATACGTAAAGACCTTCAAAATTCGCGTTATTATTTAAGGACACGTTAAATTTCAAACGCGTGTACCTTTTCAACATGTTCGTCATAGGATCATACTTTATGTAACAATGTGAATTCACTCCCTTTCTGATGGAACTGCGCGTGATTGGGGCACACAATTTTGATGCGTTCATTTATTGGCGCAGAGTTTCACAGGGCGTGCTACATAAGGTATGGTCCAATGACAAACGTGTTGTAAAGGTACACGTGTTTGAAGTTTAGCGTGTCGCCAAATAATAACGCGAATTTTGCAGGTCTCTACTGATGCCAAATAATAACGCGACTTTATCATGTCCCTACAAATACGGTGCAATGGTCGCGTGCGTTCGATATCTGCACTACTTATCATAAGCGCATGTGTCACCTTTGTAGGAACACTCCATTGAACATCCCAGCGGATGATGCACCCTACCCGGCCACAGCTTCAGTGAAATACATACACCGACGAACACCACCTTATATCTCAAAAAGTGCTAGTCGGATTTTCAAAATAATCACGTCACTGAACTAGCCGCTTAATGACATGTTATACTATCGAGAGAAAGGGGTATACTCTGATTTTAAAAATCAAATTTGATATCGGTATCTCAGATCTTAAATTCATCTCGGAACAGACATAGGCTGTCTCTTATGAGCCCCGTATTGCCATTAAGGAATTCGAAATAAAAATTTTGATACATTGAGCGGATGGAAAGATATTTGGAGTGAACATCTTAGATGAATAATCCTGTACATGTATAAACATATATAGACACATGCATTTTAATACGATTTCTACAGTGAAGGTATTTTTTAATGGCACCGTTGTAAACATGTTTTGCGCTTTTCCCATCGGGCAAAGAAATCGGATGCAAGGCCGTTAGTGACCAGATGTAGTACTGTGCGATACGCCGCATGCCACGTCGTCGCAATAGTAGCTTCACATTTGCGAATTAACGAGCGCAAAAACCCGCTCGAGTCGATTTCAAAGGCGCGGTGGTAGTAGTGGCTGCCGCTCTAAGCTCTTGCATTAATGTTTGTGTTCGAAGCAAACCTACGGACTCAGCTCACGCGAAATTGCGGCACGAAATATAACTACGCGCGCTAAGGTTTGGACAGAAGATCGCTTCCGCAAAGTCACAAGGGCGGCTAACCGTATCTAGTAAGTAACGCACCCGCATTAGACTGGTAAACACGACGTCTCGGCACTTGAGTACTCGTTGTGCCGGCAAATGCATTTATACTTCCAGACTAAGGGCCCTTTTATGCATCCGGTTTGTGTCGTACGTATTGTAAGTTTCTCGGGAGAAATGATTAATTGTATGCGTGCGGTTTCAAAACGTCCGATGTTCTTAGTCGTCCGATTTGTAGGACATGCCGTCCTCTCCTAGGAAAACGTACGACTTCTATAACCGTACGACTTCTCTAGGTACAAGGCGTATAATGGATAGATTTATGCAAATGGACGACTACCGACTGTAGTGAAAAAGTGCTGTCAAACAGTGTCGTACTGTACGAATGACGAAATTCAGTGCAGTGAATCGTGTTGGTAACACACTCAAAAACCGACAATTTGAAATCAGCCGATATTTGCTGACAATTTTGTGTATGAAAACAGACATGGAACGATTTCGCTGGCTGCGCACAACCAGTCTCCATGTCCCAACATTGAATTGCTTTCCTGCCAACGCGACTAGCGAAAACGGCGTGGATTGGATCTGAGGCAAGAACGCTGTTACGTAAGCAAATGCTTTGTGATGTTTCCATACTTCCTCTAAGTTTGTATTGCAGTTTGATTACATTCGGATTGGTAAAAGTATTTTACGAATATAATAGTGCTTGTCGTTTAAATTTTAAGATATTAACAAACACGTACATCATTGTCGACCGTATGACTTTGACAGTTGTGTTGCTTTGGGGTGGCTCAATGTTAGGTACATGTACAGAAAACAAACTATCGCCCTACCTCATCTTTAGTTTATGTAGATAGAATGTCTATTGTCACTGAAGTAAAACGGCGAGAGACAGATCAGGTATCTCGTTCCTTTCGATACTGTAGTAGATGGGAAGGACATTTCGGCTGTGTACAAAATGACATCGATAACACTGGATGGTAAAGTGTACAACGCAGTGATAACAAAGACAATGCTCTTCTTAATGAAGATAGCATGAGAGACGGTTGGCCACCACTGCACGCGTGCATGTTTCTTTCAGTGCTGTTTCCATTTGCCGATATAAACTTTGGGGGGGGGGGGGGGAAGGAACTGCAAGCTTGTAGTGCGGAAGGGAAATTGGTGGCTAGCTGCAAGAGGAATATTCAAGAGGTATTCCGTTCAACATTGGGGCTAACCATCGCATTGTCCAAAGCCAGGGGCATGGAAAACACCAACGATGAGAATAGATCTCGGCGTTTTCCCGAAAACGCGGTGGTGTTTGCTTCGTTTACAAGGTTTGACGAATGTTTCATTGGACACTTCTATGTGATCCTAGAGGTTTAGAGATATTTTTTTCGTGCGACCATGAGGTAAACTGTCACAGGTTTCAAGATTATGTTGTGGAAACAGCAATAAATATGTTGCACTATATCCGTGGTTTTCTATCCCTATTGCGGTGCACAATATCTTAATTCATGGTTCACTAATAAATGCTTGTTGGATTGTTTCCATTAGACAATTTATTAGGAGACGATTAAGAAGCTCGAAATAAAGATATCAAAATATTTCGGGAAGACTTTTCTCGAAAGAGTTGAAACTCAAAACAATGGAATGTGTGTTTAAATCGATGATGGTGACTTACAATCCGAACATTTCAAGTTTAATAGAATTTCTAGAGAAGAAACTGAAGAGTGTATCCCGGGAAGCAATTAAGTTATTCCTCTCTTATGCCTTGAGCCCTGCAACTGGAAAAGAATCGTGACCTACGACCAACACCAACTTGGATATTGATTCTGATATTGACTCCGGTTTTGACATTGATTCTGATTTTAATATTCACTCTGATTAATAGTCCTTTGTAATATTTGTGTCGTCATTAATTAATTGCATTCTAAAACGCGTTGGACTAATTGCTTGCAACATTTGAAAAACGTATTTGCCTCTTCGAGATCACGTTTACTTCCATTTATTTGAGAAACTTTTGTGTGGTGATTGGTAATTTTTATTATATAATTTATATGTAGTTAATACATGCATTAAAAGAAAGCCGTGATGTATGTACTCATCGGGTTCATAATCCTCTTTAAATGAGTATTTGTTAAGGTATGGTAAGACTTCTGAAATCTTCACCTATTCGTTTTCAGTTCATTCCAATGTATTTTCAACATATGTGGCCGCCATACTTGAGGTGCATATTTTTAAAACAGTAACTTTGACTTTGAATGTGTAGTCAGCGACCTCTTGAATTGATGTTATTACGAGTTTTACTCGACTTCATATTCAATTGAGGAACTGGTAATTTTTTCGAGAGTTGGTCCCACTGTGCATCGCTAAAACCAAATAAGCAGGGACACCAAATTCTCATTTTGCATTAAATAATATACATCAACAACGTATATAAGTAGAAACGGTACGTAACTTACGAGCTATTATTATTACGAATATATAATTTAAAGCTAAATTATTGTCAAATAATCTACAAAATTGGGTTTGATTTAACCAATTACTAATGCAAGAGCAAACTAAAAATACAAGCCTTCAGAACACAAGCGCACACTAGCGATTTCAGAAAAACTGAACGCGGCGCAGCAAAGCAAGCTAAATGGGAACCCATGTACACTACAAATTTATTACTGACATTTTTCGCAACTATCTTGCGCTAACTGCAAAAGTATTGCACTGTCGTATTTTCTCTCACTTAAAACGTATTTAATTTCGCTCAACAATGGTTAGAGACACCCAGCATCTAGCGTTACAATCAGGTAGCATACTGAGCATCATAAAAATACTCATTATAGGCTGTTCACGGTAAAATGAGCACGTTTGAAAGCTCTGCTTAATATCTACTTGTATGCACGTTGTGTCTTCTTCCGCCTTATGTAAAATTAACATTGTCACGGGCCTCAGCTCTTTATTCATGCGCCAGTCAAGTGAAGCGGTAAAATTATTAGGAATGTAAATATTTTAAAAATCTGCTCAATTTTACACTTCTGTGCATTAAAAAAGCATAAAGGGAAAGAAATAATTTAAGTTATCGCAAATGGTTACCTAACACTTTTTATTTGACGTTAAAATATGGAACTACTTTCCCTCCATCGTTACCAACTTTACTGGGCACATGTCACTCAGTGCACCCTTTAAAAAATATATGCAGGTAGGAGCAGTGACTTTTTTCTAAGGTTGATTTCAAAAGTTCTCACTTTATCGTGAACAGCCTTTAGCTCAGTTGGTAGAGCGGTGGACTCTAGTTTGACATAAAATGGTAATCCATAGGTCACTGGCTCAAATCCAGCCCTGCTCGAATAGCTCAGAGTTAAGGTGGCCGACTTGTAGTAGGAGGGTCGTGGATTCGCGCCCCGGTCCCTCCGCGGCAGATTTTCAGTTAGTTTGTCGCGAGCATGTGGACTGGGAATCTGTCAGCTAATAGGTCTAACTTGAAATCGTCAACGTCACGACTACAAACGACACTTAACAAAAAAAAAAGATGGCAAAGTCATGACTAGAGACGTGCAAAATTCGCGTCATTTTTCTGCAGCAGACTAAACTCCAAGGTATTATGAGTGCTACTGACGTCCTTCAACGGCTGAGCGTATTTGTGACACGACTTGAAAGACTCTTTTAACCAATAGTAACAGTTCAATGTCAGAGTGACCAATCGCCTGTAACACAGTTACACAGGAACATGACCTCGTGTAGAAGTCATCAGCGAACGAAACCACGGGTAGTGTTCAGAAACGTATAGGTCATTGACGTCTAGCTTGTCTCAAAATTATAACGCGAATTATGCAGGTCCCTAGTAACCAGCGAAGTGGAAAGGTTTCGTGAGTTCACTCCCGACCACTTCCGAAAATGTTTTTTTTTTTTTTAATCAAGGTAAATTGCACAATATAAATAGTGAACTATCGTAAATATGTTTATTTTACGTTATTATCTGGCTACATTAAATAGAAACAATATTTAATTCACCACTGCGCAGTCGGCCGTCACTTATTCAATCAGGGAAATTGTTTCACATCAGTAATTCAATCAGAAAAATTTTTTAGTGAAACAATCAGTGGTTTTCCACTGACTCTAAGTGGAGCCAATTTCACTTATTCGAAGAGTTGAGTTTCACTGCGAATACTTGGTTTTTCACTGATTCGAATTAAGAGTGTAGTTTACATGGTCTGCTGCAGCATTACTTGTGTGCATACTCTAGTGAAAATGGGTCGACTGGTTCCGAGATGTGCCATAAATAGAGCCACGAGTATTTCGCGAATTCATTCGTAGGCGAGGTAGACTCCAAACACTTGTTCTTTTCTCCTACTGTTGTGATTGGACGACAGTTATTTAGACACGCCCCGTTTAACTGTGAGCCAGTAACAAGTAGTAAGCTGTAGTTTGAGTGAATACTTAACAGTCCTGTACGGAGACCTCGTGTGATCGTGTCTCGAGTGTATGGAGGACTGTTCAGCCTAGCTTGCCGCCATCTCAATCCACGAAATACTCGGCGCTCTAGTCATAAAATCTTTGTTTTCTCATCCACTTGAAATATATCCGTCTACATGACCCATCGTAGTACAACTTCTTTGCTATTTTTGGTAGATATCGGTTGATTGTTTCCCGAGATATGACAAAACTTTAAATATTCATGTTTTACTATCCTACAAAATGGAGGACAAAAGAGGCTCTAGGCAGACGCATTTGACGATTGTAATTTAAATTATACCAGAGTAAAAACTACATAGAAGTGTGTTACATGGTTACACAGTTATAACATAGTAATTTAATATATTTATAAGGCAGCCTTTTTGAAACTAAGAGTCTGACACATTAAAAATGTCAGTTTACATAATCTACCGTAGTATTACAAGGCTGCCAAATTTTATAGGAATCGGTTCATTGTTTTCTGAGTTACGACATAAAAGCTTCATTTTTTTTATTTTGCGCTACATTACAATAAACGGCTATGTGTTGAAAAATCTGAAGCTTGTAATATTTACTTTCAGAATTAAAGTTTTGTCAGAATTCGTTAATCAGTATGGTATATATAGCAAATAGACATAAAAATATCTACATGGCCGCTATTTTGAAATAAGTGTCTGGCCGATTTAAATTGCATATATTATCATGGTCGAAAATAATAACACCCATACGCCAAATTTGGCGTGAATCGGTGTAGTTATCGAGATATTAACGTAGAAGCTTTGTTTTTCGTTATATTATCTTCCTAAATGGTGGACCAATCACATTATAGGCCTCTAATTTCAATGTTTACAACATGCACTGTCAACGTACAAAATTTGGTTTTAATTTGGGAAGATATTTCTCGAGATATCATAAGTGCTCTTATTTTTAAAATTACCGCCATTTTGAAAATAAGTACTTGGCTTCATCGAATGCTATATAAATCCGATTTACTTACTAAACTCTACACATGGACCAAGTGTGGTGAAATTCGTTCTTGGGTTCAAAAGTTCAAAAGAAGGAAACATACATTCCAGACAGACATTCAGGTGATTGCATAAGCCTATCTTTACTTCGAAAAGTACGCAAAACATCGCCATTATTTTATTGAATTTAAAACATAAAAGGGAGAATTAGGTTTGGCTGTGTTGGGGACACGGCCGTCTGTTTTGCGTGAATACGTCTATGTTGACGCGGTCGGACGCCTTGATGTTTATTTTACGTTCCCAGCACCGCTTCACCCGATAATATGGGATTTTATGGGTATCACTGGATAGCTTTTGAGATGCTCTTTACAAATGTATAGGATTTTTGTATTTCGACTTGGCTTTTTGACGAGTATAGGCCGACATTGTGTTAAGTTTTATTAATTTTTTACATTAAACGGATACAATTTCACCATAACCACGCCACACAAATGTTTTTATATACGCAGTCGATAGATCTTGACGAGAGCTGTCAATTGAAATCCAAACGAGCATCGTAGCTTCTCCTAGTCAAAAGTTATACTACGCGGAAGTTATGAGATGCGGCGAAACGAACTCAAAATTGCGGTGCCCTCCCTCCTCTCCCACACCACGCGCGATACTTCGCAGTCCTCACTCAACGTAACATATTCTTTGATCCTTTGGCAATCGAGTGGTGTAATTGCATTTTGAATTTAGACGATAGATTCGGAGCTGCGATGCCAAACTGTATGGCCCGATTTTGTTATCATCGGATTTTCTGGATTGCATGCCACTATGGTTGCAAATTTATAGAAGTATTCGCGTCAAAAATTAAATGAACGACTCAATATTAAACGTGTTGTAATAAACCGTATTATCAAGTTTTAGAGCTAGGTACCTCATGACCTAGGTGTTTCAGATGAAATACTTCTTGAGCATATTCAGGAAGTTTCGCGAACCGCCCGGGATCAGGCCACAGGTCATAATCTGAGAACCTCTGGACTAGGGTGTCACTAAATAAATACGCGAATTTTGCATATCTCTATATATAATATGTTTGGCCTTGTCTACCGGCCGACTTCTAGCCTTCTAGACCTCGGACAAGCAAATACTACGTGACCGGCGTATGGCGCTAATAATCACTACCTTTCCGCGAGATGCTGCAGGTGAGCGTGGTAAAGACTATTCACGATAAAGTGAGCACTATTGAAATCAACCTTAATGGCTGTTCACGAATATGTGAGCATATTAGAAATGAACCTTAGAAAAATGTCACTGCCCTTGCATGCATATATTTTAATGGGCGCACTGAGTGACATTCACCCAGCAAAGTTGGTAACGAAGGATGGGAAATAGTTCCATATCTTAACGTGGAATAAAAAGTGTTAGGTAACCATTTGTGATAACTTAAAGTTATTTCTTTCGCATCGAAGTGTAAAACTGAGCAGATTTGTAAAGTATTTGGTTACTTAATAATTTGACAGTTTCACTTGACCGACGCATGAATAAAGTGATGAGGCTCATGGCAATGATAATTTTACATAAGGTGGAAGAATACACAACGTGTATACAAGTAGATTCTAATCAGGGCTTACAGAAATGCTTATTTAACCGTGAACAGCCTATAGAAAAATGTCCCTGCCCCCGCCTGCATATTTTTAACGCGCTCAGTGATGCCCGGTTGCACCAACACTTCCCCGATCCGAGATCGAATGATTCTAGTTCCGAACCAGGATCCAGTTTGATCTTGGTTCCTATGTTAAAGAGTTGCACCAACGAAATTTCATGTTCTGGTATTCTGATTCGTCGATCTTGGTTCCAAAGTGAGAGATCGATATTAAGTATGAGACAAATTTTGCTATTTGTTCGTAATATATGCCGTCATGGAAGTAGGGGTATTTTTCACTATAGATAGAAGTAGATGCGTGATATTTTATCTGTTTTAAATTAATTATTATTGTACGAATTTTACTGAATAGTATTCAAGTACGTATAGTGTTGTTTTAATTTCCCAAGAATCAAACGTAGTTCTATCTGTTCGCGTATTTTCAAACTACATTTGTAGAAGATTGCTGCTGTTCTCGGATCGAGATTTCGAACCGCTAAATTGGTGGTTCGAAATTACCTTCATCTGGATCTCCAGACCAGCTCTGAACTTGAATGGTGCAACAGTTTTCTGAGTCGATCTTAGATCCGATCTCAGATCAAGTTTCGAACCACGATGGTGCAACCGGGCATGAATTATATGAACCCTGTAAAGTTGGTAACGTTGTATGTAAAGTAGTTCCATGTTTTAAAGTCGAATAAATAGTGTTAAGGTAACCATTTGTGATATCTTAAATTATTTCTTTCGCTTTTTTTTTTTAATGCATCGAAGTTTAGATATGAGCAGATTTGTAAGATATATATTTTTCTAATCACTTCACAGTTTCACTTGATCGACGCATGAATAAAGTGATGAGACCCATGATAATGTTAATTTTACAGAAGGCGAAAGAATACACAATGTGCACACGCGTAGTTCTTTAGCAGGGTTTGGCTCATTTTACCGTGAACATCCTATAGCCTTTAGTCGGAAGAACGATCGCTCGAAGGTTGGACGACGACCAAGCCGGCGCACGTGTGCTTACGATCCCAGCGCACAGAGGGCGCACGCTATTCTCGGCTTTACGGCCTCCGCCACGGCGTGCAGCTTTGGTAGGAGTATTGCGAGAACGTTAAGCGGGCACGTGCTTCATGACGCCACGTGGCCAGCGCTCGGTCCACGCCTTTCGTAAGCCTCTGCTTGGGACGGACGCCTATGGTTTGTTCCACGAACTGGTGCATTTTTGACGTGAATACGTTATTAAATTTGCAGCCATAGTGGGAGGCAATCCAGAAAATCCGATGATAAAATTGGGGGATACAGTTTGGCACTGCAGCTCCGAATCTATTGTCTAAATTCGAAATTCAATTACACCACTCGATTGCCAAAGGATCAAAGAATATGTTTCGTTGAGTGAGGACTGGAAAGCATCGCGCGAGGTCGAAACAGGCGGGGGGGGGGGGGGGCTTCAATTTTGAGTTCGTTTCGACGCGTCTCATAACTTCCGCGCAGTATAACTTTTGACTAGGAGAAGTCAATCGATTGCGTCTGTAAAAACATTTGTGTGGCGTGGTTATGGTGAAATTGTATGCGTTTAACGTAAAAAATTAAGAAAACCTAACACAATTTCTGTCTATACTCGTCATAAAGCAAAGTCGAAATACATAAATCGTATACGGTTGGAAATAGCATCTCAAAAGCAATCGAATGGTACCTATAAAACCCCATATGATTGTGTGAAGTGGTGCCGGGAACGTAAAATAAACATATATGCGTCCGAGATCGTCAACTTAGACGTGTTCACGCAAAACCAACGGCCGTGTCCCCAACACAGCCAAACACAATTTTTGACAGTTATGGAGGTAGTATTGTATACAGCTGTTTCAATGGCCATAGCATTGACTCACTGTGCCAAATATAATGTTTACAACAATACATTCAGCTGACTGTCAATCCGCCCAGCATGTCAACACGAAACAACTAGCCATGGAAACAACTTTATGCAGTACTGCATACAGAACTGACAAAATAGGTGCAATCGTTAGTGGAATAAACTATACTTGAAACTCTTCCCGAGTTAGAAGCTCAGAAATGCTGGAGCGATAAGGGCGACCCTGACACGCAAACAAAGTACGTAATCGCCTCTACGCACCTAAACTGTGCTTGTGCCGGTGATATTTTCAGCGATGACCGTATCATTTTATTGACAGACAGTCTGTGGCAGAGTTTGATAGAGGCTCCGATCGTAATTTCACTCGGGTACGGGTAATATCTTTCACAAAATTGTAGTTTGGAATAGTTTTTTTAGCGATGCTGGGTTTATAGCATAGGTGATATCTTTATAAAGAAATTGCGGCATGAAATTTAACTACGTGCACTAAGGTTTGGACAGAAGATCGCTTCCGCAAAGTCAGAAGGGCGGCTACCCGTATCTAGTAAGTAATTGTAGTTTGGAATAGTTTTTTTTAGCGATGCTGGGTTTATAGCATAGGTGATATCTTTATAAAGTATCATTCATTTTTCATCTGGAATATGTTTTAATTTCGTAGTTTAACATATTGATGGCATGTTTAATAGTTTTTTTTTAAGAAGATTGTCTTGCGTTTTACGTTAAGCTGCACCATTTTTGTGATGGAGGTAATAATGCATTAATATTTAGAAAACTATGCGTTTAGCGTAATAACACAAGACATCATAAATTATTAATTTTTAAGTGCCTATTTATTAACCATTATGAATACTTGACTGTCATTTCACGTATCTAAATTTCAAGCAGCAACTGGGCGGTGACCCACGTTATTTCATGACCTAGTTTTATGACAAGACAGTATTTACTGTAGATGTGAATCTTAGTTTTAATGGTATACTATTCATACACTCAGAGTTTCAAGAAAGTTATTTTCCATGCTATTCGCAATTAACCAGTCTATCATCTCCGTTTGCAAGGGCTTGTAGCATCCTTCGGAATAGCATTAGGCTGTATGGCATATGCATACTCATATTTATGATACATAGGCCGTGTAAAAAATTGGCAAATTTGAATACCGGAGTTATGCAGAGAAGTTAAAACTAAGAAAAATATATGGGTAATTTTTTATAACGGCCAACCATTTGGTCTCAGTGGACCCATGATTCTTGCATATGATAGTGTGTTGGGTATCGCACCAGCAACACAACAGTGTCGTGATAAAGGCAATAGTAAACTATGCATTGTAATGTTTCATATGTGATGCACTATGTAATAACAGTACACAGCAATTCACACCTCTCCACAGTGCAAGCATAATAGCCAAACTAATTGCGCAGCTCGGATGTGAAATCACCTTCACAACACCTTCCCTGGTAGGTGGACATGGCATTGGTGGCCCTGTACCGTGGCCTGCGAGATCGCCAGACCTCAGTCCCTTGGACTTTTCCTGTGGGGTCACCTCAAGAAACTTGTTTGCAGGAATTCACCAAATGGCTTTGCAGATATGGTGGTAAAACTTCACATCGCAATTACTACAATTGATGAGGAGATGTTGAACAATTTGCAAAGTAACACACGTTCACCACACAAGCCACTCAGTTTGCCTAACTCCAAGGCGTTGGGCGGTCACGCTTATTTGTGGAGGCTGTTGTCTCGCAAACTAAGTGTATTAAAGTGTTAGACCAAGGTGACCTTTCATGTATATTAGAACATAGTGATTAACAATCCGTATTGAAATATTATCAAATACTCTGGTCTAAAGGATATTCACGGTAAAGTGAGCACTTTTGAAATCAGCCTTAGAAAAAATCACTGTCCCTAACTGCATATGTTTTAACGGACGCACTGAGTGACATGCACCCAGTAAAATTGGTAACGATGTATGGGAAGTAGTTCCGTATCTTAACGTCGAATAAAAGCGTTAGGCAACCATTGCTGATTATTTAAATTACTTCTATCGCTTCCTGTGTTTTTCAATGTATCGGTGTATAAATGAGCAGATTTTTTAAATATTTACTTTTCTAATAATTTCACAGTTTCACTTGAACGACGTATGAAAAAAGTGATGAGGCCCACGACATCTTAATCTTACATAAGGCGGAAGAATACACAACGTTCATAAATGTAGATCTTAAGCAGGGCTTTCAAAAGAGCTCATTTTACTGTGAATAGCCTGTACGACATTTACTGCAATGTGAAACTAGAAAATCCTATTTTGTTTATGGCTGGGGAAGATATTTGCAATACTTTTTTAGAGATTAAAGATCTTCGTCTGCTTATACTTTATATGTCGTATGTTTTCTTTTGCCCCTAATAGTTTCCGATAATATTACTAAATATTGTTATATTCCCATTTCAGAGGACCAGAAGTCGTACACATAGTTTCTGCCTGATTTTTCATACAGAATCCCCTCACGGCCATTACAATACATTTGAGAGAACACGCTGTATATTGCCCAAGTGCCTGCTTCTTACGTTATTACGGGAACGTAGTATGGCTTGCATTACGGCTATGGTGGTGTATTTGTCAAACCGCTCGCCTTCCACAATGAGCGAACAGGGGTCGACTTCTGGCGAGATCGTCTTGTATTTTCACGTGAGTCGTTTTTTCCACCGTTGCTGATCCATCAATACTTGAGTTGATTAGTGCATACACGTGTGTATTTCAGGGGTCTTGAACGGTTTATGTAGGCCTACGTGGCGGCGGTTTGAGCGTTCGAAGACCAGAAGTGAGGGAAGCAATAAGGGAGACACTAACACGAACGCCTAGCTCCCCGTCACCCCTACACGCAAGACGCTGAACTGGCTTGCAATGTTTCTTTCGTTCCACAGGCCTGCGACGAAAAAAAAACTTTTTTTTAAATATAATTTTACCTCATTTATATGTACTTAGGCGTGCTGAATTCGGAAATGGTACTCAAATTGTCACTTCACGCAAGGTTTCTCTACAAATGAGGTTATATAGCCGAATAATGTAAGCGCCATATTTGTCATATTTAAGGAAATTCTTTACTTCATACCCACTCATTTTCGAAAAAAGAAGGTCTCAAATACTTACCTACTAAACATAACTAGGGCACAATGGATCTTTACCTAACTGTGATGCAAACAGCCAACATTTAAAAGGCTTTGGCTACTACAGATCCATTGTTAAGCTATGACCTACTCTGAATATGAATTAGTGAACTTGTAAGTTGTGATTTTTGTGTTGAAACATGGCAAACCTTGGTTGTGTGAACTCTCCAGGCAGTTTTTGTTTTATCTGTGTGGAGATTTTGTGATTGAAAAACCGCAAAGAAATGTTAATAGTTTGGTTATAATCGTATATTACTCTTATTTCGGAGCAACGCTAGGAGGTCAAGATAAGAAGTTAGCACCTCACAAGGTTTGTTTTAATTTGAGAAAGTGGCCAGCAAGGAAAAAAAACAGCGTATAGATTTGGTATTCCAGTGGTATTCCAGTGGTATGGAGGAAACCAAAAAATCACAGTGATCTAGCTACTTTGGTTTTGTTGGTGTTCTGGATTCAACGCTAAAAATAAGAAGGTTATCGTGAACCCAAACCTGTCATCTAGTTTACGACCTACTGCATATGGTCCAGATGTTTCAGTGTCCAAACCTCCAGCAGCATTAGATGAAATAGGCGATTCCAGTGCCGGTTCTGATTGAGAGAAACAAGAGGGCGAGAAAAATGGCGAATTTCATTGCGACGATGGTCATCAAAGCTATCAACCGTTCACTCAGGTCCAAACTGAATGACTTAATACGATATTTGTGACTGTCTAAGGAAAATTTTGAACTTCTGAGCACCAGAATTAAAGAGAAAAACGCGTTGACTCCTGGGACGTCAATTCATTGGTATAGAAGAGGGAAGAGGAGTTTCATTTCTACAATTCTCAAGAGAGTAGCTTGGTTTATTGCTGTGATATACCTGTCTTGTTGCAAAAATTCAGCATTGACTACAAAGTAGATGATTGGGAACTTTTGACTGACTCCTCTAAAAGTAGTCTTAAGGCTGTTCCCCTGCATAACGGGGAATGTCTATGCCTCATTGCCAGTTGGTCATTCCATTCATCTAAAAGAGAGCTATGAAAATTTTAAACTTGTGATTTCGAAATTAAAATATGCAGATCATGGCTGGATGGTCAGTTGAGATCTCGACGTTTTGAGCATGATTCTAGGTCAACAGGGTTGATATACCAAGTTTCCCTGTTTCCTTCTTCCTTCGTAAATGGGACTCAAAAGCAGGAAGTGAACATTGTGGGGGGGGGGGGCAAAAACACTGGACATAAAGACCTACGCTGGTACCCAAAAGCAAAACCGTTTTGGGACAAGATCTTATTGAACCCCGTTAAGTATTTCTGCCTACTCTTCACATAAAACTAGGAACTCAGAAGCAGTTCGTGAAATCATTAGGGAATAAAGGCGATTGCATCAAGTTCCTATGTGACAAATCCCCACCTCTTTGTAAGGCAAAGCTGAAAGAATGCCTTTTTGAGTCCTGAAGTAAGAAGATTGGTGTTTTATGAAAACTTCATGCATGCGATAACGTTGGTTGAAATAGACTATTTAACAGCATTCAAAAATGTTGTTTCTAAGTTCGTAGGAAATACAAAGTACATTGACTATGTAACTATAGTGAAGAACATGCTTGATAAATTCAAAATACTCGGATTTTCGATGATCCCAAGATTGCATTTCTTGAATACACATTTGGATTTTTTCCCAAGAAACCTTGGTGATGTTAGTGAGGGGCAAGGTTAATGTTTCCATCCGTATATAACACAAATTTAAATGCGTTATCAGGGCTGTTTGGATGTAAATATGATGGGTGACTTCTGTTGCACTCTTCACCGTGACGATCCGAGCACTGCACACAAGCGAAAATGCCAAACTCGTCTCTTCATGACCAAAAGGAGAAGGGGCTTCAAGACTATTGAATTATATTAATAAGTAAATGTGAGCACTTTGAAAATTATCTAATAAAGTATTGTTTTGCAAATGTGTTTTGTTCAATAATATACTCCCGTATAATTTAGCAACAGCAGTAAGGATTGCAGTAAAAAGGCGGATTGCAAAAAATTGTTACGTGTTAAAGAAAAACTGAGCTCAGTTTCGGATTCAGCATCCCAAAAACTTGAAAGGACAGCATAAATGTTGGGAAAAACCTTCAGTGCCCCTAATTTTGTAGGCTTATGTTAAGTCAATAACAGTAGTACTTCGTTACACGTGATGAAAGCCCTTATATTTAACTACACGCTTGCAGCTGTACTTTTCCCGCACCTCTGAAGGAAAACGCTCAGGCCCTAAATATGCGACTTTTTAACCATTTCACGATTATTTTTTCTCATTACCTGCACTTAATGTGGTAATAGCAAAGCAGTGCGGCCTCAGATGATTGTTTTTTTACTTTTCTGGTAAAAAGAAGTCGAACCCTGGAACATTTATTTACTGTCGGTGGTGTAGTGGTATGACTACTCGCCACCCATCTAGGCTCCCGGATTCTCGCATGTGGGAATCGTGCCGGACGACGCCGCTGGCCGGCGGATTTTCTCGGGGATCTCCCGTTCTCCCTCCCTTTCAATTACATTCCGGTGCTGCTCCACTCTCGCCTCGCTTCACCCTCATCGGCTCTCAAGACCTCAGCGTTAATAACCGTCTAAATTTCTCCGATCGACAATTTAACAGAAAGCATTTTTTTCAGGAAAAAGGGGGGGGGGGGGGAGAGAGGAAATGTTTGTCGGCAGGTGAAATTGGCGAGAAGCTGGCTGCAAGTGCGGACTATTTTTTTCCCCCCTAGCGACGGGTCGTGGCAGCGTGATCGCCGGCAGAGAGTCAGCCAGAGCGGTTAGCAGCCAGAAATAAACACAGCGAGGCGAGGCGAGGCGAGGTTGTCCGCCGGCCCGGGTCGGCCCGCATTGTGTCTCAGCCGCTCCGCGGGTAGTCCTCATACTGCAAGGAGGTTCATAAAGCGGCAAGTGCCATGCATTCAATATTCAAACTATTCCACTTGTGACATAGTCCATTCACGGTTACTTACAACTTTTCTGAAACCCTGCTAAAGTCCTACTTCCAGGATATTCATCCGCCACACGCAATCAAAGCTTAACAAACCTACACCATAGGGACAACGCGCCGTCTTCATGTGCACTCAGGGTTATAATATTTTGAATAAGAACTATTTCTCACTAGTTATTACTATCACTCATTGTTGAATTCTATTTGATTTCATACTAATTATAAATGAAATATAATTCAGATCAATTTAATTAAAAATAAGGCATTTTTATGTTAACACAATGATACAACGCTTTTAATACATGCCATATTTAGGAAACATCCATATACGTCATAATGGGGTGTTTTTTCAAAGCTTAGATTTAACAAGTGTGAATAAACTGCGAATAGACTGTACCTATCTTATGGGAAACGGAACTACGAGCTGAAAGACGTATTGACTTAAGTTACAAACGAGATTTTTCGATCTATCATATGCGATTATTGCAATGCTTGGTAACGCACATAATCGTTACCTACTTTTAAAAAAAATTTCTTTTAATTCTCAATTATTTTTCAGTGTACAGTGTTGAATAACTACTAAGCGTTAGTATTTACATAACAACTGAATATAACAATATCAAGATTTGTTTACGTTTGTGCATATTTTATAATTAGAAAATAGACCTTGTTTCCTGAAAGTTTTGCACCAATACATTCACCACGTTTTAACTGTGTGATATGTAAGATATAAAATTTCTTTTATCCCGAGACAGGAATCGAACACAGTTTCTTCTGAACTTTCTATGATGTTTTTAAAGGAAAATTACGTCCACTTTAAAGCACATTAACAACAATTATCTGTATGCGCCATTAAAGTCACGTGCATCATTGTTCTGCTCCGCTTCTGACTGGCTGGAGAAAGACACGTGTCAATGCTTACTAAAGCCGTCTATCTTTTGGGGACGGAGCACCTTGAGATCACCAAGGAATCATTCCGCTTTTTAGAGTCCCCCACCCCCCTCGATAGTCTACGTACCGCGGATAGCGAGTAGAGGTGCCTCAGCCCACCCGTATAGCGCACCCCCTCGTCATGTTTATACTTACAACCCTTTGTTTTAACCCCGGGCTGCTGCCTCGTCAACCTTGCCCGCCACAAGACGAGCAACGCAGACAGAGCGACGGCTTACACACTTACCACATGTCGACTGAAAATCGGAGTGCACCCAGAGGGGTAGTCCACGAGCTCTAAATATCCCCCCCCCCTTTTTTTATTCTCCCTTGTCTACTGTTCACAAAAAGAACATTAATAAGACCCATATGTTTTACGTGACAGACATCAGATAAAATTAATTACTTATACATTAATGGCGTGACTTTAATAAAATATTATATATTTTTGCACGTTTAATGTGTCAGGCTAGTTTTAAAAATATATCATTGACTGCAGTTAATGCGTGACAATAAGCCAACACTCGAACGTACACACAAGCCTATCTCAACTGAGCATCAATAAACCAAGATGATAAGCCGGTAAACGATGATTGACATAACAACTTAATACCCAATACAAAAATGGTTGATTGAAAAAAAATTTTACTAGTTGAAATTACACATTAAGTGGGTATGTTTACTCTTATTTCAGCATATTTACATTAAATTACTATTCAATGCTCACAGTCTTTTCACAATTTCTATGGGTAAATTATACTTCAGTACAAAATTATTTGTGAAGCAAAAACACTTATACTCAAATCTAATTTGCTATATCATTACTTAAGGTGCTCTACGCTATGCCCAGGTTTTTTACCTTTAGAAGTACGACATTCTACTTATAATATCTCATGAAGGTAATGGTGATGTTTGCCAGTTTTAGCTATAACATAGCCAGTCGGCAAAACAACGGAGGCGTTATAAAACTTAAAACGACAGTTATTTAGTTTGTATTCTCTAATAAGTACACAACATATTTCATGATATTTTCACTTTCTAGTGTGTTACCCTAACGATAAGAATTTATGTAAATGTTATTATCAATTACAAAATAAAGTCAAGAAAAAGGAACACCAAACAAAAAATAATGTGTACGAAAATTATTAAGGCAACCTACTTGTCACAGGGCAAAAAATAAGAACAACTCAGGAACTCTAAGAATATAGAATATGCCATCTAAACACCATAGCGTGTTCTACCAAAAAAGGTAACTTTACTACAGGCCAACCAGTATGCGAAGGTGAACAATGTATTTTTTATTTTGTTTGATTAAATACTTTGTTATTTATTGAATTTGGTATTTTCTATGTGGATGTCGTTTGCTGTGCAACACATGGTATCTGTTCTTGAAATATACTTTGAGCAAAATAATATATTTGGCAAAACGTAGAAAGTGTTCTAATTCCCTGCAACATATCCTCATTCACTTATTTTTCAACCCTACAGTACCTAAAATTCATCAGATTCCTTTGATCCCTTATTGACGACGTAGATTTCTTAAATTCGCCATTTATAACATATATACAAAAAGGTGCATTCATTAGACACATTTTCTTATCTGGCCTCGGTTTGTTTACGAGCAACAATGTCCAGAAAATGGCAGGCAGAAGCTGCAAAGCTGTTACAAACGGCTTAAAAACCAATCTTATAGTGTAGGATATATACAGAGGACGTAGCTTATGCCCTTAGCTGAAGAGGAAATTCAACGGTGCATCCATGCCCTTACCGCGAATTTGGACAGCGACAGTGTAATGCGATGACCTTGATGCACTTGTCTAAGACACGAAGCCAGGCATGGGCGTTAAGCTGGTGAATTCCGACACAGCCATGCAGTTTACCTGTCTAGCCACTTAAATAGAAGAATTTTTTGGGCTCACGCGGCTCTTTATTTCTGAGTTGCAGACAAAAGAAAGTTAGCAAAATATAATGGCAAATGTATAAAAATTGTAGTCATTATTAAAAACAATCTCTAGGAATAAAATGAAATTCCCCACTTGTCAACTCACTCACTCTCTCATCAACGCACAGCCCACACCGCTACACGCAAAAGCATGAAAATTTGGGGATAGTTTTCCTTTAGATTGGAGACACCCACTAAGACAGAATTTTTCGAAATTCATCTCTTACGATGGCGAAAAGGAGTAAAATATGTCTTCGAGGAGTCCTCAATAGCTCATTAACCCAAAGATATATCGCTGCGCTCTTAGCTTCAAAAGGCAAACTATACTAACTTAATACCTAAAAACCAATTTCAGGAGTTTCTGAAATTCAAATTCTAAGATGGCGAAAAGAGGTAAAATGTTTTATTGAGGACTTCTCAACAGCGCATTAAAGCGAAAATATATCGTTATTACGTATGTTAAAAAAGATAGCCTATACAAAAAAAATGTTTTTAGTTCAACCCCAAAACGGATGAAAAGGTGTAAAATGTGTTTTCATAGAATCCTCTATAGCTTTGTAACCTGGTAAGATATCATTATGTTCTTAGCTTTAAAGTACTGGTTATATATGTAATTAAAAACTGATTTTAGGATTTTTCCAAATTCAAATCCCTCAGAAGGAGAAAATTGTTCGAATGTGTGTACACGGCTGTAACATTTAAACCAACATGTTCTGTAAAAACTCATCAAATGAAAAATGTATGAATATAAATTAAACCTGCATCTTACTTAAAAATAAATGTTTAATTTCCCTTATAGTCGCAGAAAAAATGTTGCCAGAACTGAGCAGGATCTATAATTGAATAGTTAGTGAAAGACATCGCTCTATGTTCTTTTCCTTGTGAAATTCTATATTCGTATCTACATCACATTTTATACCGGGATTAATGATTTCATACGACTTTTTTTAATGAAGAATGGATTGGGATATAGTGTGTATTACATTTGCACAGTTACCACATTCGTGTCGCAACATTGGATTTGTTTCTTGCAAACAGAACTGTCAGAACTCTAAACTAGCGAACCACCTAGAGAACTGCCAGGATCACAAATTACCACAATGGTGAGGCATTTTTTATATATTTTGATTTCCAAAAAAAAATTGCTTTTATTCACTACAATAGTATTTAACGTTACTATAGTATACTCCAGTAGCATTACAACTACAAATACTCAGACGACAAAATTAATTTATACAATCTTTACTTTGTAGTTTGAAAGTGAAAACCTTAAATAGTTTTAAAATATTGCCCTAGAAGGTAAAATGTTACGAGGATTGAGCTATATATATATATATATATATATATATATATATATATATATAGACACATGTGGGGTTGATTAGAGAAACCCGACACGTAAATGTCATAAAAATGTCCACAAAACAAAAAAAAACTTCACTCCTTCGTTCTGCTGCACATTTAAATTCTAATTTCTACATTACCCTTTCCTTTAACGTCAAGAAATAATTTGCTTGTCATATTTGTGTTTTAACATGTATTATTTAGATGGAATGGTGGGACATTTGTTTGCCTTATCGGGTTTTTGCCGGGATTCTACAAAAAATTTGACTAGTCAAACGTTAGTCTGTAATAAGTGTGAAACTAGTTTACTGTAGAAACGCGAAATTTTAAACCAAAAGAATAGATTTCAAGCTGTATTGTAGCAACAGTAGGAGCACCACGGAATTAACTACTCGCCTCACACCTCGACGAGCCGGGTTCAATTCCCAGCGGGAATGGCTCCCGGATTTTCGCACGTGGGAATCGTGCCCGATGATGCTGCTAGTCGGTGGGTTTTCTTGGGGATTCCCTGTTCCCCATCTCTTACATACCGGCGCTGCTCCATGCCCCCCTCGTTTTACCCTCATCGGCTCTCTAGACTTCGCCCAAATCTCTTCACTCCACACGGAATAAGAGATTAGGACGATGGCTCAAAATATACAAAACAATCAAGGCAAAATATACAATGAAACATGACACGAAATCTATTTTACTTCATATAACGTATTTAAGCCTCAGAATCTTCACTGTCGTCATAATTGTCGGTATCAGTGTCTGTGTCATTTTCAGCTCCAATACACGATTGCAGTTTTTTTTTTTTTTTTTTTTTTTCGAGGGAGCCCTCATAGTATTTTTGGGTGTCGGAGACTTTCAAATATTAGATGCGATTTCCGAAGTCTCGAATCATCGCCGCTCTAAGTCCAAGCTGCTAGACGCAAAACATGAAAATTTTGGGATGGCATTCACATACGAGAACAGACATCCACTAAGAAAGATTTTTTTTTTTTTTGGAAATTCAACCCGTAAGAGGGTGAATTTCGATTCCTGTAACTTTCAAACCAGCATATTTTACAAAAACTTTCCCAAACGATAATATAATAAATACAAAGGAAACCCGTCTCTTGCTGCGAATAAAAATTTTCATTTACCTTAGAGTTGCAGGCAAATATGTCACAATTGAGCAGTATAATTAATTAAATATCTCATCTACATAAAGTGCGCAGTCAGTGAAATACATTGAAATATGTTCTTTTATCGATGTAGGGTGATATACACGTGTATAAATCACATTTTACTCCGCGGTCGATAATTTCGTATGTCATTTTGGATGAACAGTGAACTGGGATATAGCAACAATAACCAATCTTTTGTAGCAATATATATATAATATATATATATATATATATATATATATATATATATAATAAAGCATGTGTTATAGTAATGCTAAGGACGTTTATTTGTATTTGGTTTTCCAAAAAAAAAAATCAGATCTTTTGTTCATAAATGTAATATGTGAATTAACTTGGATCCAGTAGTATTACAAATAGAAATGCTCAGGAAACAAAAATCAGTTTATCCAAAATGAAATTTTTTAAGTGAATCAATAAATAGTTAACATATTTACCTCTTGACATAGAAGATAAATAGAAGATTGAGCAACGTTAACAATACGATAAATATTTAGCACAGTTTGCTTAATTTGTTCGATGAGGGAGAAATGTAGTACAAAGCTGTGGATACAGTTGTAGAAATGTATTATGTAACCCATTACACTGTGAAGCTCATCAACAGAATCCTGGCCTATCACCACACAAGTATCTCTTCAAGATTACGGCCTCATTAATGTTACTGCGAAACTTGAACCAGCCAAAACGCAGCATTAGCGCCAGGCTCCAAGTGAAGGATTTGAAAGAAAAAAAATGTAATTGAGGCCACCGTCTTCACTGGAAGTGCTGGGAGGGCGGGAGGAGGTGAGGTTTCATGCTGCACATATCACTCATTCCATCCGAGTATTCTTTCAAACTTAAGAGACTGAGCTCCCTCCTCAAGTTCTGTGTTGCCAAGACTGGAAGCGAGATTCCAGGAACAGTCGCTAAAGGTGGCAGGAAATTATTTGAAGGAGGGATGCTTCTGAAACGGGTAGCTCTACGTGGCCTGCTTCGGTGTACGCTCGTCCAGCGATTGGTAATTCTAGCTCCTGAGGGCAGAGCCACTAATGTGTTGTACGAAGAGATCCTTCGGTAAAGGAAATTAGTAGCTGCTTCTTGTAGTACCCTCGGGTGAAGCCGCGGACAGAATGCTATAGGCTGTTCACGGTAAAATGAGCACTTTTGAAAGCCCTGCTTAAAAATCTACTTGTATGCAGTTTGTGTATTTTTCCGCCGTATGTACAATTAACATTGACATGGGTCTCATCACTTCATTCATGCGTCGGCCGTGTGAAACTGTGGAATTATAAGAAAAGTAAATATTTTACAAATGTGGTCAATTTTTACACTTCTAGGCATAAAAAAAAAACAGAAAGCGAAAAGAATAATTCAATTTATTATAAATGGTTTCCTGGCAATGTTCGTTTGACGTTAAGATCTGGAACTACTTTTCCATACATCATTACCAACTTTACTGGGCGTATGCCACACAGTGCGCCAGTTAGAATATGCGCAGGTAGGACCAGTGACTTTTTCTACGGTTGATTTCAAAAGTGCACACTTTATTGTGAACAGCCTTTAGTAAAATATCACACCGAAGTACTTGGTCCAGAAGTAATAATCAGTGTGGTACAATTGATCGTTTTAAAGCTCTATTCTGGAAGGTAATAACGGGACGTCTTGCGAACTAAAATTAAATTTACCTTATGAAAGACGACTGTAATATTCAGGCACTCAAGCAGGTACACCGTATTGTTACATTTTGTGACTAGACCGCAGTCGTTTTGACTCGTCATATACGGCTCAAACCCATGAACAAATAACAAATATTGTGACCGCATGATCTGTAACCAAGTTTCCTCTTACTTTGGCAATAGCTAAAGGATAAACGGTTATGGCCTGGGTTCACAAAGGACTGAGAATTCTCGGTCCATGCAAAATGGATTCGCGAATTTGACGGACATCTATACTGGCAACTAAAAGCGGTACACGCGTCCATACTTTGGTAGGGATTGTAACGGCGAATCCCTTTCACTGTGGGCTGCTGTTCCATACGTCTACGTTCATACTTTGGTAGGGATTGTAACGGCGAATCCCTTTCACTGTGGGCTGCTGTTCCATACGTCTACGTTCATACTTTGGTAGGGATTGTAACGGCGAATCCCTTTCACTGTGGGCTGCTGTTCCATACGTCTACGTTCATACTTTGGTAGGGATTGTAACGGCGAATCCCTTTCACTGTGGGCTGCTGTTCCATACGTCTACGTTCATCGAGGTCACCTGATCACCAGTTCGTCCAAATGTAGGTGCTCGAAAGTTACTACAGCTCGTTCAACGTTAATTAAGATTTCAACGTTTGAAAAAATTCCCCACCTGTAACTGCATGTGTTTTAACAGGCAAGCTGGCTACCGCACTTCCAGTTAAGCTGGCAGCGATCCAGAACGAAGCAGTTCCATTGTCTTAACACTGTATTAAAAATGAGACGGCCAAAATTATGAACAAAGAATTTTTTTAATTTTTTTTTTTTTCTATTTTGCGCATGCGAGTGAAACTTTGCATATTTCAGATGATGATAATTTCACAATAAACCCAATCGACTCATGAATAAAGAGATCGTGACCATGGCGACGTTGACATTTCATATGGCGAAAGGATACAAAACAAGCGGAAATATGGATCTGAGGCACGGCTATCAAAACTGTTCTACCGTCATCAGTATCTTAGCCAGTCTTCTTATTGGAAGTCATATTACGAACCAGTTTACAGAGTTATTCTGAATCCTTCAAATAAACTATACGAGTTCATTCTTTTTCAAAGTTTGAAGGGGAGCGAATCTTGCGACGATTATTAAGAAAGGCTTTGAACAAAATCCAGAAATTCGAATCTAAAAAGTTAAAAAAATTATTTGCAAATAAAGAAAATTAAATTCCTGATTAAAGTGTTGATTTTTTTTTTTAAATTGTAATATCGCATTTGTGATATTTTGGTGTGTAATATTATCCCCTTTCATCAAATAGATAAAAACTGCTGGGCAGATCGCATAGCTGGCTGCTGACGAACAGTACTACATGTTCATACTTTTAGGCCGTTTTCTTCCGAAACAGTTTGCCTGAGAATTTATCACCATGCCAATATTTTTTACCTTTTATAAGTGATAATATAATCCTCACAAAAATTGTAATATTTTCCGAGGTTTTTTAAGAAATTTTTGGAAGATAATAAAATCAGTTATTTTCTTAATAAAAAGGATAATTTTTAAATGGTAACGATTCGTAAATTTTAAGACCTCAATTAAATAACACAATTTAGGAATTTGTTCTTTTAGCTCAAGATGGTTCTAATATTTTGAATAACACGATCTGAGATTATTATTTTCCGGGGTGAATACTTTTTAAAATAAATATTCAAATGTGCAAGTTTAGTTATTTTCCCACCTCATCAAGCAGAAGGAATCCTTTTACAGCTTTTTTTTTTTTCGGGAGTTCAGAGTACTCCTGCATATCATGATTATCTCTTTTACTGAAGAAGACGACGAGTTTGGAGGTAGGAACTCTTTAATTGGCATTTTTCAAAACATTGATGAGCTTGGTTTAAACTATGCACAACAGAAGGATTTTTTACACGTCCAATTCAGCACTTTTTTTTTATGTACCATTTAAACCTTATATTTCCTGTATCCTAAGCACTTAGCTGAAGCTATGCCAGTAACTCATACGCCACATTTAATTTCCAACTCAAATATAAACTTTCGTACTTCTGGGGCAACACTGTCGCCCAGTGAAGACAGTTATGCTGAACGTGAGAGTCATTTCCACAGCAGGCATCGAAATTTGAGCAACGCAAACGTACGAACAAGCCCTTTATAGGCCGTTCAAGTAAAATTGAGGACTTTTAACAGCTCTGCTTAAGGCCTACTTGTATGCACGTTGTGTATTCCTCAGCCTTATTTAAAATTAACATTGTCTCATGGGCCTCATCACTTTATTAATGCGCCGATCAGGAGAAACTGTGTAATTATAAGAGAAAAAAAAATTGTTTCAAATCTGGTCAGTTTTACACTTCGGTACATTGAAAAAAAAAAAAACAGAAAGCGAAATGAATAATTTAAGTTATCACAAACGGTTACCTGACACATTTTATTCAACGTTAAGTTATGGAACTATTTTTCATATGTCATTACAAACTTCACTGGGCGCATGCCACTCAGAGTGCCCGTTAAAATATATCCAGGTAGGAGCAGTGACTTTTTCCTAAGGTAGATTTCAAATGTGCTCACCTTTTAAGAACAGACTTTAACGCCATGAAAATTTCCCACGGTCAAGAACATAACTTCCAGTAATGTACCAAAGCTATCACGAATTCACTCATTTTTATTTTCCATTGCTTTATAATTTTGAGAATATAATTTAGAGATACCAATATTTTATTAATTTGGTTATTATGTTCAATATAAAGAATAAGTATTAAAATTTAAAACTTTTGCGCTGCGCCAATAAGATATTCTGTAACCTTGTATGGCACATTAAACGTGCAAAAAAAATCTAAAATAATATATATTTTATTAGTTTCACGCCAACTATGTACAATTTACTATTTTTTTATCTGATC
This sequence comes from Dryococelus australis, assembly GCA_029891345.1. Taxonomy (NCBI): domain Eukaryota; kingdom Metazoa; phylum Arthropoda; class Insecta; order Phasmatodea; family Phasmatidae; genus Dryococelus; species Dryococelus australis. The sequence continues at coordinate 361,199,963 of CM056993.1, forward strand.
TTTGTCACGTGAAACATATCGATCCTATTACTATCCTTGGTGTGAAATATGCGCGTAAAAGGAAAAATAAAAATAATTTATGAGGGTTCCAGACATTTAGGCTCCCAAGTTTTATAAGAATACTTTTTATACTGTACTTAAGTAAAGCACGTGTATTTTTAGTTTCGCCTTAGTACAGTGTTTAGAGTTGCTCCACTGGCTCGCATTCTCTAACGCTGGCCTGCTCGATTTACACTATCTACCATTAAGTAATTGGGCACCCGTGAAGGTAAGTAATTCAGTACGTCAGTTGACTTGTGTTTCACGGCCTTCGGCGTAGGACCGCTGGTGTTTGTGGTAGCATGAACACAGAGGCCTATTGTAACATGATGGATAATGAAATGCTCCCAACATTGTGGCGTTTTTACGGAATGGGCCCATGTTATTTCCAGGATGACAATGCCAGGTGCCATGTTTCAAGGGCTACTATGCAGTGGTACGCCGACAACAATGTTTGCCGATTGGACTGGCCCGCCCAGAGCCCCGACCTCAACCCTATAGAACATCGTTGGGACGAATTGGATCGCCGGGTGAGGGCTCGTCAGGCGCGGCCAAAATCCATTGCTCAACTCATGGAATGGTTGCAAGAGGAATGGCGACGAATCCCCGTGGATGTCCTGCAAACACCCGTGGAGAGTACGCCAGACAGGGTGGCTGCTGTTATAGCCGCAAGAGGTGGCCCTACGAGATTGTAACGGGGTGACAACCACCAAGCAAACATTGTGGACATGTGCCCAATTACTTTTTGGTAGATAATGTAGTTCACTCTCGCGACTTCCTAACTGGTTCGTGCTCTCGGTATTCCTTGCCTGACAGGTATAGTATATTCGCAGTTTCTTCGCACTTTTTGAATCAAACATTTGAAAAATCACCCCATGTATAGCGTGTTTAGTTATTTCCTAAATACGCAATGAATCACAAGCGTTATATACCTCTGTTAACAAAAAAATATCTTATTTTTCGTTAAATTGAAGTTTAACTACATTTTATTTACAAATCATAACACCTGAAGAACGAAAACAATGAGAGAACGTGTGTTGGTAGCATCTAGTAAAAAATAGTTCTCATGCAAAATATTACTACAACTAATTTCGCACGAATTCGGTGCGTTGTCCTTTTGTGTAATTAGTTAAGTTTAATTTACACGAAGCGGAGGAATATTCTGGAATTAGAACTTAAGGAGGGCTTTAGAAAAGCGTGGGGTAACCGTAAATGAATTATAGGCAACACAACGCAAACACAAAACTTCATGACTTAACTATACTCATATATGATACGCGGGTGAATAACAAATAGCGCTCGCTGCATTATAAACGTGCAAAGAGAGTCGTGTGCAGGGCGTGAGTACGTGCGACTGATTATGGCACGTTGATGTATCGTCCAGCGCCAAGGAGGAACACTAATAAACACGTGATAATGTACTGTGATTGCAAAAAAATGAACACAAGGCGGATAGTATTGTAGTAAACGAATGTTTTGAAATATTAAAAACTCTTTACATTCACAAAAGTAATTGCACTGTTTACATGAACTGTTCGAATACTCTACCAATGACTTTTCAAGACAGGAATTTTGTGTTGCCTACTTGTCGGGCCACTCGCCGTTTGTTTTGAAATGTCCGAGTGGATTTCTCGAAAGCGGTTCGCTTGAGAGTGTGCCAACAAGACACAGTTTCTGTTTATTTAGTCGTGCTGACTCATAATTTGTCTCAACAAATCGTCTTCAGCGTAGAATTACAAAGTTTCGTGCAAACATACGGTGACAACCTCGATTCACGTAATGAGGGGATAATATTACCATCTGCGTAATACCAGACGTGTAAGACCTCCGTCATAGAAATCACTATTCAGCGATTTTGTTACTTAATAGCTAGTACTTTCTAATATTGTTTAATATAATCATTTCGAAAATCGGTTTTGAGGGCGCACGTCTTCCTTCATTATCACTTCAGGGAAAAGTGTAAAAATTCTTTTGTCTTATATTTTCGTAAAGAATATCCAGCTGGGCATTGTATTGTTGTTCAAAAACATCCCATATATATTTATACACAGAATGTTTAACAAAATGGGTGACCGACTTTACAGATGAACAGGAGGCATGAAAAAAAGGTTATATAAACAGGTCACCTATGTGACTTTTTTTCCGAGTTAAAGTCACATACTCTACATCTCCCGATCTTTTGCTAGGTATGCTATGGGTTATTCATGTTCATCATCCTGACAAGTTAAGTTGATATTGTGCTGTACTATGACCTTTACTTAGTGATGAATTGTTTAGATCAGGAAATGGCAGACATACATTTGATGTATGGGTTCACAGAATGTAAGATTTTTCTGTGGATGAACTACATAAACCTAGACAAATGAGAAACTCGGTCTACGCGAAATACAATGGTAAAGCTGAAATTGTCATCTGTAAGTACTGACGCCGCCAACTGTTCACTTCAGTCCCTTATTGTCCAAGTAAAAGACGATACTTCGTTTGACAGTGTTGCTCGTAGCCTGTGAAACTCCGAAGCTCTATTTGTGGCGAGGGGATGAAGCGCCTGCAGCTTCGTGTGAACTGGTGGTCCGCACAATCCAAAACCTTGTACTAACTGCCGAAAACAACATGTAGGACACTAGGCACCAAGGCATGCATAACATTTCTGCTCCCCTTCTTGATGTAGTGGCGACTACTATGTCACGATTCTTACTGGGTCTTGGTCTTTCCTAATGGCTGCAGGGTAGCAGAAGATTAAAGGATTATTATAAGTGGCAAGAAGAGCAAATTTCTGATGACCCATAAAGGGGTATTCGGGTAAAGGTTTCTAAAAATTTAAGTTGAAATATCTCTGATTGGCGAGGAGGGCAGGTTTTTCCCGAGAAAACCGGTAGAATACCGATTATAGGCACTATGAAACGTGAATGATCCTACGAGAGAAGAGGAGAAAGTGCCATACAATGTCTTACTCATCATAGTGGAGATGCAGTGCGGGAGGATGAAGGGTGTGCCGGCCTTCGGGCCGTAAAAACCTCTAGGGTAGCTGAGCACGTTGTAGATAGTATGGCGAGGGGAAGGATATGTCATGAGCACGCTTAATAATAACATAATTCAAAAGTTTCAGATCTGCTGGGTGTCGTTTTATCTGTTTAGCTGGAATAGCGCACAACAGCACATACATCGCAGAGAGCAAAGCAAAGCGCAGTGGGACCTTCGAGCACGTGCCATCCTGTAAACTTTAATAGTGACCATTCTTTGGGAAGTGTTAAGAATGAGAATGAGTGCCCATACAAACGATTATGTTGACATGCTGATACCCCACTCATTGGGTTAATTATAGAACTTCACCCTTCTTCTACATTTGGTATTTTAATGCTCACTGTATTAGACAGGGTCAGTCCCAAAATGCAAGCACATGGTTTCCCTCTGAATCTCAACAGTCTAAGGTGTTGACGGCTCTAATAGGCTGGGTTGGGATGCATTTAGGATCAGAAAATGTAGGACCTGTCTGTAATTGTTGGAATTCGGGAAGATTATTTTGGCCGAATTGGTGGTGTTATGACCAGAATGGCTTTGGGTCCGACTGAAAAGGCTGGTGTCCCTACTGAAATAACTAGTTGTTCTATTATAACAAATTGTGGATGTGGCAGTTCTCTACAGGGAAGGAGTCCTGCTCCAGATCTTCTATAGTTTTGCAGCAACATCGCCAGATTTTACATCCTAAAGCATCTCTAAGTTCTACTGCGGCCATCACTATCTCATTTTCTGGCTTTGGTTATTTCTTGGGTGAACTGGACTCAATGTGTGTCATGCTTTTTCTGCTATTGGTTAGATTTACAGGTTATTTGTGACTGTTTTCACGAGAGTATTATGAAACAGGTTACCTCACAACTATGAGGCAATAATTTTTAAGAATTTCTTATCCCCCCCTTTTTTTTATCCTTAAGGAGATACTGCAGGCAATGGCTTGAAGATCATCTGAATTTTGAAAATTTTGGGGGAAGCTGGATGGCATAATTCGGTGAATTGTTCCCAGGAGCACAAGTAATATTTTCTCTAGTACATTTTTGAACTGGGTACTACAGAGTGTAAAAAGGGAACTTTTAGCTGGGAGTGTCATTATCAACAGCATTAGATTCTTGATCCCCAGCGGACTTTCTATAGTTTTTATATAGTTTTTAGACACTGGGACCACAACACTGCCTGTGCCAGAAGCTGGTAATACTCAAATTTAATAAGGTGAACACTAGATTTTGAGGCGTGTACTGTGCCTCGAAGGAATATGCGCATGCTCACACTTGGAATAGGCATAAGATCTTTTGGGTCTAAACCTTAATGCAATGCCTTGAATGGCAGTAAATGCTACGTCCACGTGAAGTTCAGGTGCGAGTTTTGTTAAAGAATATGATCTGGATTTCCTGGAGTCTTACGGCAGAATCTCTTAGCACCCTTGTTTCAACTCCACACTATATCACGCAAGGAGGATATTTTTTAATTATTTGGATGAGTTTAACACCAGTTATTGAAGGGCTATTGGTAAATCCTCGTGATTATCTCTTGTATGAAGAGAATTACGAAATTATTATGTGTGTGATATGAGGTAGGAAACAATCCCAGAATCTTTATATGCCCTCGACTTAGTACTATTAGAATATAATAGTTTATAGACTAAGGTATCTTCCTGAAATACAGAGTGTTAAATAACCAGGAAGTATCTTCTAAAAGTTCCTTGCATAATGGGAGCAGCATTTCGCCAGGGACGGGATTAAAAGCCTTCAGAATCGTTGGCAGAGATGCTTCGCTGCAGACGGAAACAGCGAATGAAGCAAATACGTTTACTTTGTTCGAAAACTCTGCAAGTGAGTAAGGAACGAAAAAATACATTTATTTCCGAACAACCTAGTACAAAGCTCATTTTATGAAACTAGAAATTAATGTTTTTTGGTTATATTTTATCACATTACAATGAAATGAATGCAAATAAAGCTAAACTCAGAATACTAACGCGATTTCAGTCTAATTATTTTAGAAATGTTATTTTGTGGGAAGTTAGTTAGGTGATTACGAAATAAAATGAATGTAACAATAAAAATGTTTGAAAAAATGCGTTCAAAACAGTTTTCGCGAACCAAAAAAAAAAGAAAATACATATCCGTAACTTATATTAAATAGGGTTGTTCTGAAGTAAGTGAAGTGTAAACATACATTCACATAGTAAATTAACACAAAGCCATCTTATTTCCCTGTGTCAATATAGCCAGAATATTACTATAGTTTACGCACACCATCTTACTGAAAAACGTACACGTAGCCTGCCCGCAGTACATGCGTCACACAATGCCAAGAGCCCTGCCATATGTACTTAGTATTAATATAAAATATGAGCATACAGGATATTACCATGTAGCACTGAATAGAAAATACGTGACAACGTGTGGAATAACGGTAGTGTACTATTGAGCTGTTTCCATAACCATACTGTCCCATAGGCTTATAAAACAAAGTTAAATAAAAGCATGTGTTGATATCGTGTCTTAGGTTAGGTTTATTGTTGGCAAAATTTATTACAACTGAGCAGTGTAATAGTAGAATATTTCTCCCCTGAGGAAAACGTCTGCCTGCTCCTTGCAGGCTTGAGAACCAGACGTTCAATGCGAAGAACACCTTAGTTTACCACACTTACTTGAGACCAGTGACCATTTGTTACACTCTGACAATTACGCAACTTACTTTCCTTAAGGACATGCAGAAATTATGCAGAACTGGGTTGTCAGTGAAGGCGAGGAAGTGAAAACAATTATTCATGCAAATAGGAAAAGATGTCAGACTACATAAAATTTCCAGACAAATTATTTTATTTCAAATCCAGTTTCTTTAATTTAATCTATATGTATTCTGGCTGTAAATGAAAATAATTAAAAATCCTGAATGGCAATAACAAAGTGTTTATGAAGAAAAAAAACCATTCAAACTAGCCCTGCCGATAGGTGGAACGTTATGTCTGGCCATTAAGTGGCCAGACATAACGTTCGTTAAAAATACCCTTATTCAAAAACGTAAACTAGCCTGACGGGTCAGTTTGTCACTTCAAAAAAAAAATTACTGAATGAAAACGTCTGCAAATTATTACTTGGAAAAATTAAACTTGGCTCAGCTTAGTGGCAGAACAAAAAAAAAAAAAAAAAAACTCTGTCTCTCAGGTTAAATTATGGTTAAAATATGCTGGCTCTTAGCTGTTAAAGACGTCGTGCCAACATGGCGTTGTGTAGAATGTTATATTACAAATGGCCGCTCTCTTAGGCCTGTACGACGAGTAGACTAAACTCGTAGAAAAACCAGTAGTGTAGAATAATAGTTCACTTGTAGGATGATACCATTTATAGTATATAGTAGGACGGGATCTCAGGAAAATGTAGAGTAGTATTCAAACTTCGTAGAGTTAGGGTGTTTCTTAACGTGGCTTACAGCTCACGGGACGTCACAGCGTCTAACTAACTGACTTAAGCTCCTGCTGCTTACAATACGGAGGGGCTTACAGTACACTTCCTCTACGCAGAAACAAAACAATACTAACCAAGCAAGCTGTAGAAACTAAAACACCCTAAAATACTACTTAAAATACCATTGCTACGTCCAACTTCTGGATGTGTGTCCTGACTTAGGTCTTAACCTGTTGAAAGATGGCGGCAGAGAGAGCGAAATTACCTGCCTAGCCTTACGCTATCATGTTAGCCAATGGGGTGCAGCATTCAAACCTGCCAGCCAATCGGACGGCTTACTACTCAAACAGCTAATCTGATATACTCCTAACGGCCTAATTCCCTATGTCAAAGAGTTACGGGTCTCGTAGAAGGTAATAAAAATAACACAATAAATTCCCTGAAACAATTACAATGGTGCGAGGCCAAGAAAATGTTGAATTATTAATTAAAATACAAACAAAAATAAAATCTAGCTATCTAAGAAATTTAAACATAAATCGTTGCCATTCTAACATCTAATTATTCAAATTCCTAAACTTACGAAAATTAATATCAATAAATAAAAATGAAACATATGTTAAAAACGTATGCAAATTACAGTGTTTGATATTGGCAGTGTAGAATGAGTAAAAATATACGTAGATTATTATAATGAATGCGGAAATTGCAAAAGTTTATGTTACATAAGTGAGATTATTTATTTTACAAAATAGGGAAGGAAACGTAACACAGCTTATGACAGACCGTATGCAGGCGTCTTTGAAAATCGAGTTTAAGTAAGGAATTAATGTAAGAGAAATTTCATCTCAATCAATAAATTTTAAAGCTAAACGTTTAAAATAAAATATACTCTAAGTGGCATTTATTAAGAAATATAGGCACGTTAAAAAAATAATTCTAAATATTACTTTTAATGTTTTTCCAACAATTTATCAAAATATTACATTTTACAAAGAAGATATTATGAATAAATAAAACGTTTTGGAAATGTTTTAACGTGGTAGTATTATTTGAGAAATTGGCGTTAATTTTTTTATTTGAAATAGCTCTATCTTTAAAATGTATTCACTGTCAAGGGTTTTCTTTAACGTTGACTCCTCGTTTAAACTGCATTGCCCCAGGCTCGATAGGCGTGTCCCTTAACTGTTTAAACTGCATTGCTCCAGGCTTGATAGGCGTGTCTGTTAACTGTTTAAACTGCATTGCTCCAGGCTCGATAGGCGTGTCCCTTAACTGTTTAAACTGCATTGCTCCAGGCTTGAAAGGCGTGTCCCTTAACTGTTTAAAATAAAACGACTTCTTGAACAGTGTTTTCTGAATACAAATAAACACGTGCCAAGTTGTTATAGGTTGTTCACGGTAAAGTGAGCACTTTTTAAGACCCTTATAAATTTTTTCTTTGATCCAATTTCCATCATCCTGCTGATTTTTAATATAAACATTGCAATGTCACCAACAAACGCAGTGTATACATTTCCCCACGATCTAAATTTAATGCCTGAGGCTGCAATAAGATATATTTATTAGCGGTTAATGCACATTGGGAGGGCCTTAAATAGTGCTCACTTTATCGTGAACAACCTATACCACGCGAAACGGGGAGACCTGGGACTGAGATGGAATTTTCTGAGATTGATGCATATCATCGAGTTTAAATTCACCAAGAAAAAATTATCCTCTCGTAAAAAATTCTAATAAAAATATTTCTCAAGCAAATCAAAACCTAAATAAATGTTTAGAAATGTGCTTTTGTTTACCCGCAAGCTAGGCAACATAGCAAGTAGAGATTTATTTTCTTTTACGAGTAGGGATGATATGGCTCACCATAATTCAGTAACTAGTTTCGTAGCAAGAAGTAGCTAATTATTTCTACATTAGTCCATTTGAAAATCGTTATTTTCAAGTACGCACATTCCTTTGCTGATAATATTGTAGGTCGTAAGTAACATCATGTTTTCTTTCTTAGTTTGCATTTGTAATTATGCACAGTGTTTTGACTTGGAGGTGAGAGTAACTGTATACATTACTTCCTGAACAGTCGCATAACCCCACTTATTCAACTTGAAGAATTGCTGGGAGTAGGCGGACTGTGTGAGTCCGCCTACTTGCTTTATAGGGCTGGGTATCCGTTAAGAACGAACTGAGTGAGCAGCTTGCTGCTGTGAGAGAAGCGTCGGAATGTACGGCAGGAGACTGCCTCTCCGAAACATCTCTGTTGTGTTACGATAACTGTGGTGCTGGTGCTGTCTAAAGTTGACGTCTAAGGCACGACACGTGTTCTAAAGCAAAGAAAATGTTTACACCCCTTGCAGGACTACTTATTATGAGAAATTGCCCAGCCGATATATGACGAACTGTTGATTTAAAAAAACCTCTCTTGTCTGCCTTGTGCCAACGAAATCATAACCAAACTAGTGGCAAATGATGTCGATCGTATGTGCTAACATTTTAATAAGCAGATGTGGCTAAATCAAGTATGCTATTAAAAAATGTATCAATCCAAAGGGTAAAATTGAAAAAACCCCCGTAAACCGAACCACCAAAATCTGTAATACCAAATCTGATAAAAAATATTTTGTTGCCTACTCTTTAGTATAAATAATTGTGGCAGTAAATTTCCTTTGCCGGTGTGTACCTTAGATCAGTATATTTCGTTACAGCTGTTCCCAATAAATCCATCTCCAAACGTTACAGAAATCCAAATTTATTTCGCATGCACTTATTTTATGCATGGCTAACAACACGTTTTCAGCCATGGCCGTTTAGTCCTGTGAAGCGGAGCAAGTTTATTTTTAAAGAAGCCACGCCTTTCACAATCCTGGAAGGAATTTGGCCGCCGCCCAGACAACATGAGATACCATGTGTCACTCTTCAGGCACGTGAATCCTGCACAGCGTTACTGACGGTATGGTGAACAAGGGACCCTGTGAATTCGATAATCGATAATATAACATGCGTGTATGAGTTGAACTTGGAAGCAGATGTGTTGAAGTGTAATTTGTCAAAACCGTGCGGAAAATGAGTATCAACCAATGTTTAACAGTTTCTATTTTTCGAAGGGTGTTGAATTCAGCCAGATGGTGAACAGCATATAGAAAATATGAGTAACTGTAATTATACTCAATTGTAAACATCGAATGAGCACTAGATTTGTATTTTTAGAAATGTTCATTAGTAGGTCCTACACACATTTTAAAACTTGCGTATTTCGGATTTATCACCGGTCAGTTATGCAGTTATGTTGTTTTAAACACTGTACTTAAATTTTCCATCAAAAATTTTCCTAATTGTCATTTTGTTCTTCCTAAATATAGAACAGGCACTCGCACATCATATCTAGTGTCATCGTTTTTGAAGCAGACTACATTTACGTAGTGAAATTCCCTCCTTGCACATTTTTTTCTTGTATGGTTCCTTCACAAAGCTCGCGAAACGTAAACTGTAAATCTTAATTTTGTATTGCGTGTGTACCTTCGTTTATTTGTCATTTAAGGTAAAATACTCTAAATTCCAAAGCAATCTTTTATTATACACTACTGATACTAAAATGCATATTTTCATGTGTTTCTTTTTCTGAGTAAATTTAATATTATTGAACATAATTAAAGTATTTTATTATACACCACTGACGCTAAAATGCATATTTTCATGTGTTTCTTTTTCTGAGTAAATTTAATATTATTGAACATAATTAAAGTTATAGAGCATAAAGCTCTTTATAAAACCATCTATGAAACGTTTGTGCTAAAATTGCGCATTTCCATTTGTGTGATTCGAACCATATTTAGGTACAAGCTCATGTCCTGTCGCGTCAGTTTAATTAACAAAGCACAAAAAAATAATATTTCTCGGCCGGAAAATTTAAACGTGGTTTAATAAAAACAAACGAATCTGATTAAAATTAATTATAGAAATTGCAAATATAAATTATGGATTGCTTGTATTTTTAATTTAATAAAATTTGGCTTCACGAATTCTAATTTGTTTATTTTTTCTTTTAATTATTCATTTCTACTGCACAGAAATAGAGAAAAATAATTTCCAGCCTAGTATATAAAAATTATAAACGAATAAAAATTACAGATTTCCATGAAAGTAGAGAAAATATGAATATTTCTGCCGCGAAGGAAGTGACAGGAATTACAGGAAGATGTATTCTGTCCGCACAGTCAGGACAGTGCGTTAGGGGCAGAAGAACCGGTTTAACCAAAATCTGCCTCGAAAATACGGGAAAATTTCTTATTCAGCACGGGGCATAACGCTACCTTGCACCCTATATTTAAAACGCCGTTCTTCTTTAAAACTAACAGTCTGCAACAACTTTCCCAGAAAAATGTCTCGAATCAAGCGTTAATTATTTGCAGCTTTGTTGTTTATATTAAACGTCAATAACTTCCTAAAACGATATGTTTTTCATGTGGCTAAATTTTGAACAACGTTCGTAATTTTTTTTTTTTTTTTTAGAAATCGAAACGAAATATTCAAAAGAAATTAAGTGAAATATTAATTTTAAAAATATTGCCAGAAAAATCTGATAGTATTACTCTGTTTTTGTTTGAGTGAAAATGGGCATTAAGAATGATCTGCCAGTAAGTAAGTAATCTTACCACATGCGCCTAAACTTTAAACCGGTGATGCATTCTTTATGTGTAGTAACAGATGAATTACCACACATTGTAGAAGTATGTACGAACTACAAGATTGCTTGAGTGATATATAAATGTCGGCCTCTTTAATGCGTACGCTACTAATTTTCTGTGGTGTTATTGCGGTGTACCGTAATTATTGCAACATAACAGATGATTAAAGTGTTTTGACGATTTAATAAGATTTTAAATCCTGGTGAATTATTTTAATTAAAAACATATATTTTTATATTTATTAATAGTGTACGTCACGAACATTCTTAGTGGCCGTTTGAAATCGTACATATTTCGCGGTAACACGTGAATTAGGCGCGGTTTTTATAAGGGCGTACACTAACATGATACACGCATGAAAACCGACCTTATTGTTTCCCCTAATACGGACGTAAACACAATAATTCCCACCAGATCTGTTCTCTGTGTACTGAACTAGCATCTAGCAGCAATGTAATACTGAGAATGCTTGCTGTGATCATGTAGGCTCTGGCAGGGGGGAAAAAACATGGATATGTAACCCGTGTAGAGAAGGGGTTATTGCCCTTTGCTAGCGATAAAATTATGGAATAATGGAAAGGTCTGGAGTATTAGTCCACGTGACTCTTCGTTGCAGTTCTATACAAACCACCCCGTTGGTATAATTAAGATATAAATTTCATGAATTTAACATTACTAAAAACAAATTTGTATTGAAATGTGTATATATGTGTTGGCGGAGCGAAATATTTTATTTTGAGGATTTTACTAAATAACGTTTAAATAAACATGACTTAATTTTAAACTATAAAATATATTTGATTTTCGAGACGAACTGAAGAAATGAAATTAAAAGTAAACAACGCCAAATTAATAACTAGATTACCCTGACAATTGTCATAACTGACTGAGCGGCATGTATTGTAATACTTATTTGGTACATTATGTGAAATACGAGCGTATAGGAGCGCTCGTTTCTCGTTTCGAATTGACGACGTATTTAAAACCGTGAATTCTACATTCACGAACATGTTTGTCATTGCATTCTCGCGAGTGATCAAGAATTTATTTACGCAGTATGAGAAGAACCGTTTCTGAATCTCGCGATAACGTACATTTTCCCAACCGCATATCTACCGCGCTTCCGGTACGAGTGGCTCGGAAACTCTAGCCATAAAGAATGTTAAAAATAAAGTTCGAGCTAAAAGTAGTTTTGAAATATTTTGATTCATAAGAACACTACAAAATTTCTTACAATAATATTTTGTTGAAAATTTACGATGACCTAACTTGAATCAATCCTGTTCATGAAAATATTACAAACATTTGCAAGCAGCACTTTTTTTTTTTTTTCTCTCTCTCTTCAAAATATGGTACGATTAGATTTTTAAAAAAATCCTAGTTAGAGAATTAAAATGTAATTGCAAGCGCAATCCTCGGCCAGACTCCCGCACGCACGGACACACCGGGGAAGGCGCACACATACACACACACACGCGCTCGCGTTGTCGCTCTCGCACGCACAAGCGGGCGACGGAGGTAGAGGATGGACGTACCTGCGTTGTCCCACTTGGAGTACTTGTTCTTGCTGCGGTTCTTGGCCTGGGCGTTGCCCATGGCGGGGGGTGGGGATCTCCAGCCGCCACCCGCCCTTTCGGCAGCTACACTACAGACTACACACGCACACAACACTCCACCTGCGCCCCGCCGCCAGCGGCGCCTACTGCTTGATATAGCCCGCCACTTGGCGCTGACCGCACTGCTGCCGCGCCACTGCCGTGATCACATCGGCCGCCCCCCCTTCCGCTGCTTGGTATAGCCCGCCACTTGGCGCTGACCGCGCTGCTGCCGAGCTACGGCGATGCTCACACTAGCTGTCCCCTCACACCATCCCCCTCCGCCCTCTTCACGAACATGCACTCTTTCTCTCTCTTTTAGCATCCACATAATAGCACAATTGATGAGTCTAATGCTCGATATAGCCCGCCACTTGGCACTGACCACGCTGCCGTGATTAACGCCAGCCTCCATTGCACGGCTTGGTACAACAACATATAGCGTATGTTCGTCCGTCAGCCGTCAGTCAATCAGTGGTGTCATTGATTCTATCCATCCGTCCGTTGAAATCATGACAATCTTTAACTTTTGGCGGACGAACGGATGAAATTAAAGACTTCTAAACATGCATGTTTCGTTATTCGTTCACCCCGAGTTCTTTACAAGGATGTATAGTGTGTGTAGTGTTTTATTTTAGTTGTCTTTTGTTTTCATATGTTCGTTTATGTAACTGTAAAAGAAATGTAATTTACATTTTTCCTGAGTATTAATTTATGATTATGTTTGGAAACACGATCTTCTTTTGTGCTATAGTAAAAGTAATAAAATCATTCTTTATATTCTATTTACATTTTTTTACATCGATTTATTTCCATTACGTACGCATATGTGCATTCTGGGTACTTAAAAATACAGTATCGCCAAAGATTTTCACTTTTGTGAAGAATTTTTTCCTATTTGTAAACCACTTTGTTTTTATTTTTGCAGCAATGAACTTACGACAGACGTAGGAAGTGGTAGTGTATTAATGCCATCTTTAAGAATAAATCTCTTATCGTCTTTGGGACTTAATGCTTTTTCTCATCTCAATCGTATAGAGTTCGTGTTTCTTACTTTTAATAAGATTCATACTTTTGTACAACACTTTTTTTACCAAACAAACACTTTTTGTAGTCACCAAAACTAATCTCATTTCTGACTACAGTATTTTTCACACCCTTTGCTCTTTTCTTTACACCACCTTCCACATTTATTGCATACATTATCGATTTCAAACCAATAAAATCTTCGATTATTTTTCCATTACATACATCTTTCATTTTGCCAATAATCTTTTTGTTAACTAACAGTATACCATATGGATTATCTTTTTTATAGTCAGAAGTATCAAAATGATCGACCATTTCTTTCATGTCACTGTAGAAGTCTGATGTTTTTATATAATAGATCTACGAATCAGTATCTTGGCAGCACAGTTCAATATTTTCCCCATTCTTTGGTTTCATTATATTATAGTGAAAATCGTACATTAAGACTTTCGATAGATCAAGTATACTCATTTCAACATAAATGGGTTTGTTAAAGCACAGTTTTGTTTTAATCATATGAACTGCAACCAAAGAGTTAGTAAATATAGTACTATCTTTAAAGTTTGGTTTACCACTCGTTTATCCATTTGCTTAGAACTTGTGCACAGCCATATATCCAGTCTGTTTCTAATATTCTCCATTGGTTTTCCAAAAACGGAATTGTTCATAAACGTGTAGAAATCTTTTTCAAAGTCATTTGTAGACTTAGTTCGCATATTTGTGTTTAGATCAATATAGGACTTGAGTTAATATGATTGATCAAACTCCAGAACTCTATGGATCTTTTTCAACTTCATTCCGAGAGATAGGTATTGCTTAAGATTTACAAAGTGTAATATATATTTTTCTTTACCACCGAGATTAGTCAAGAGTTTGGGATTTTTTGAACCTTTTGGTATTATGTTCTGTTGTGCCAATGGTAGATCTTGGTGGAGATCGTGTAGTTCATGTGGGTATACCAAATCAACTTCCAGTGTATAACCTTTGCTAGAATCATCTTCTCTTTTTGTTACATCTATATTTGTATTTCCCCACTTAAACCCACCACAGGGTAAATACTGGCTCATAGCCCATCCATATAAGTTATTGGCGTCCAGATATGCAAGATAAACGATATCCTTTGTACTATCATAAGCATTCATATATTTATTATTTGCTTTAGCATATAGCTTACAACATTGTGAAATTCGACCACGAACACCTTTTTCTATCATCAAAATCATGTAGTAATCTGTTAATAATTCTAGTTCTAATTTAGTATGTTTGAGCATAGCATCCCATACCAACCCTGCAGTTGTGAAATACCATGCTGGATCTAGCTTATATATTTTGAGGCACACATCTCTAAAATTTTCCGTTATATCGGACAATATCAATACATCAGATTTATTATAGAGTTTTTCATACTCTCTTACAGATTTTATGTTGAATTTTCCCACGCCTTTCTCGCAAATTCGTAATCTTCGTCTGTAATGCTACATTTATTGAGTTTGTTGTAAAATGCATTTTTCGATGGAAGTGATGTCTCGCAAAATTTTTCAGCACTATCCATGTAGTCATATGGTTAAACACCTTTTCTTGTAACAAAGTCAAGAAGTTCATTGGAAAAATGCTTACACGTTTCTCGGGATTGGCTTCTAGAAAGGTTGCTAGAGAGTTTATCGATATTACTAGCCATAAATTTAAATGAGTCAATAAATCTAATGTTTACACTTCCACATACGTGCTTCATAAAAGAAATATATTTTTCTTCGTTGTTGGGAATTAGATCACTCTTATTTTCATCGATGCCAAGATCTCTTATGAATAAATGTGTGTCATAGCCAGATAGATTGTGTATAAACACTGGGACAAAACATGGATTTCTATACGATAAGTTACAATCTCTGTGTGCAGCTCTCCTAAATCTCCTCGTAAGATGATCATGATCTCTCACAGAAGCACCATTCAAAGGCTTTTCACATATATGGCAATGGGTAGCTGTATCATAAACAATTTGTTCTTTCTGAGTAAGTGGAAGCATTGGTTTTTCATTTGTGTATATATCACCAATAGACTTTACTTCTTCCATTAGCATTTTAACGAACACAGTAGATGCATCAGGCCCTTCATAAGTTATTGACAGTTTATAGTATCTATGTTCGTATTTCACATAGTAACAGAAGCTAATAGGCTCGTGTTTTTGGTATGGTTTCGTGTAACATTCATCGGGGTTTGGTTGGCAAGTTTCGATTTTAGTCAAAAAACATTCAAAATCAGCCTATATCACAAACGGAAATCTCAAAGAATGATTTTGGTTTTTAAATCTTAATATGTCATTTTTTCCTTTAGATGGTAGTTCAACTCTAACACTGTCGTGATCTCGACAGTCTTGTTCATGATCTTTTAGCTTATTTACAGAGCAGAAATGTTGCAAACATCTATCACATATAAATATTTTGTGACCATTATTTGTTACTTGTGATGCGATAAGTCTCGAAAGACTTTTTATCCAGCAGTAGTGGTCGTTCTTTTCGTCTTTGATATAGAGTAGGTTTATGTGTTTATCCTTCTTATTTATTGTTGTTTTTAATGGAAGATTATATATTTCTTACCAACATCGTCTTCTTCATATGCATATACATTAATATAAATTCCATTTCTCTTCTCAAAGGTTGGTATGCTATCCAATTTCATTGGAAATTCTAAACCCTTAACTGCATCATCAAACTCATGTTCGTAAGCTATGTATTTATTCACTCTTTGGGGGTCTCTTTGTACTTGATGTAATGCAGATAGAACAGACCACAAAAAACATTTTTGATCATTATTCTTAACATTAATTACTGCCTGTTTATCTTTGATTTTTCTGGGAGATCAACATAAGAACTGCCCTTGGATGGTACATATTTATTTATTCGCACTTCTAGTTTAAATATTCTGTTGAGTACCCACTGAGATCCCTTTGCTTCGAAAGCCCCCATCTCAGCTATTATTTTCGATATGCTGTTGGCATAATATTCTTCCAGATTAGTCGATTTCAGTAGAATTTTGTTCTTTGTTTTAAAGGAGCTTTCTACATATTCAATATTCCCACCAATTCCCCTTTTGTACTCAGTGAAGAGTTTCATGTTCACTTTGAATGATTTTAAATGTTTGTTAATTAGTCCCATGACAGTTTCTTTTACATAGTTTAGGAAATGATTTGGGTCTTTGTATGCATTCACATTCTTTACAGCATAAGTCTTGATCCTACTTTGAAATGCTGTTTCGATTTCTTATACACTGAATCTGGGTGTGTACTTATGAATTTTACTTCTCAAGTGACTTCTTATGAGAGATGGGTTATAATAGTGACTACACGTCTCACATTTCACTTGTTTCTCTCTTGGGAACTTCTGTTTTGATATTAAATGTTGTGGTACTTTAAAAACTTCCCATGCATTTGTTGGTTCATGTGATTTATTATGTATTGGGTAAGACCTTTGTGCAATCTACTTTTAAGATGGCTTCTTATGAGAGATGGTTTGTAAAAGTGATCACAAGTTTCACTCTTGACATACTTCTCTTTACATTTCATCTTCTTTCTTTCCGCAAAAATGTCTTTCTTAAATTTATATTCTTTCCAAACATTACCAGTTGAGTTAGCCTTTTTAATTGCCATGGTCATTATCATATTAGACATCAGTTGATTTTTATTCGTGCTCATTTATTGTATACAACTTTTTTTCTTCGTGTCCAAATTTTCTGAGCCACTCTTTTTTTTTTTTGCAACTACGCCCAACGCAACTTTTGTAGTCACCTTTTTGTGGTTGCTCCCAACCGCAACTTTCTGAGCCCCTTTTTTTCTAAAGATTACGATCTAACCAATCGCATCTTTTGTAGTCACTTTTTTGCAACTGCTCCCAAATGCAACTTTTGTAGTCACTTTTTTTGCGGCTCTGCTCGAATCGGCATTTGTTGTTTCGGATCAGAAAAACAACGGCGATTTTTTCTGATGGTTTGCTGATGGTTTGAGCATTTAATTTACCGTTGGTTTTCTGATAACTGGGGGCTGTGCTCGAATCGGCATTTTTATACTACTTACCAGGGAATAAAATTTAAGACTACCATCGATTTGATGCACGGGTAATGGCAGGTACCTTTTATCAGATTCTTCACAACAGTATCCCGGAATTTCATTCCGAAATCAACAGTTTGTTTTTAATGTCCTACCATTCGGATTACACAATGCAGTAGCGCCCTTTATATGTTGCATGAGCATGATACTGGGTGATGATTGTTCAGATTTCGAAAGATCTTATGAGGATGATATTATAATCGTTTGTAGCATGTTTGAAAAACACCTTGAACATATGTAAAACGTCTTGATGAAGCTATCTAGAGCCAAATGACAGTGAAGGTTAAGAAATCACTATACTTTCGAAACGAAGTGCCTTTCTTAGGACATGTCCTAAGGCCCATTAGCATACGAACTGCACCGGACAAGCTTGTAACAATTACCAATTTCCGCACACCAAAGAATGTGAAACAGCTCAGATCATTCTTGGCAGTTGTCGAGTTTCCATCGGAATGATTTGAACAGTGTAGCTGAAGTTTGTATACCACTGTTCGAATTACTACGAGGATATGTGTTCCGTGGAAGTGGACGGAACAGACACAAAAGGCTTTCGAAGCAGTTAAAAATCTGTTCCTGAAAGAACGTTTTATCCACCATCCTGTGCAGGGAGCAAATTATTAGTTGTATGCTGATGCATATAATTACGCCTTGGGAACTATGCTCACGCAGATCGGCGAATATAGTGTCGAATGCCACCATTTGGGGTAAATCTGTTTTCGCTTCATTTGTTTTCGCCTACGGGCCTGCCATTTCCCCTGGGCTACACGTACCTACGCATACTATTAAACGTTATATAGCTGTTACATATTTATTCTGGGCACATATTAACTACCTGCTACAGCAGTAGATGGATTGCAAATGATTTTCATACTTCGGTATGGCATCTTTCCATTTCCGAAATGGTGATACTTCTCACGATCCAATATTTTTGGTGTTGCCCTTCCCTGCGCAGTCTCAAGAAGTGAACAGTGCTTACAAAAAGGTACATCAGTCTGCTTGGAATAATTGGTTCTCTCCCATTTATCTAGCCACTTAGGTTGAAATTTGGGTTTATTTTTGTTGAATTCACTAACAAGAAAACTGAATGAAGCATCTCGTACAAATAATAAACTGCTCGAAAGCATTTTTATTTAACTTTCTTGGAGTGGGTAGTGAGTTGCTATAGATGTGTCCTGCATTAACAGGACACCAAATTCCAGAGAATGTGTAATAGTTTGTAATTGTACTATTAAAATACACAAATAAAATTAATAATTTACAGCACAATTCTTTTCATACTAACCTCGCATATCCTATGGTGATCCTGTCTTTGCGTCGTACGTACACTCTAAATTCGAGTCAGTGAGAAACCACTGATTCGCAGTGAAATTCAATTACTCTAATTAGTGAAAATGGCTCCACTTAGAATCAGTGGAAAGTCACTGATTGTTTAAGTGAAAAAATTTCGCTGATTGAATTAGTGACGTGAAACAATTTCACTGATTGAATAAGAGACGGCCGACTGCAGTGGCGAATTAAATATTGCTTTTATAGAATGTAGGAAAATAATTACATTAAAAAAAAGTGTTTACGATAGTTAACAATTTATATTGTACAATTTACCGTAATTTAAAAAAGCAAAAAACTTTTGGATTGGACTAGGATCGAACTCACGGAAGCTTCGGACTCTAGACCGTTGCCTTGCCATTTGAATTACCATATCAACTTGAGATTCCTGGAGGAAATTATATGTGTTATATTTTAACTTAAATATCTCGTAGTTTGAAATCGTTTTCTCCTACTTTTCGTTTTGGTTAGAGTGGTACCGTTGGGATTGTTAAAAATGAATTATATATATGAGTGTACTCTCCTGACCACATTAAATGCAGTTTAAACCTTCAACCAGAGGTATTTTTCATTCATATGTATTACACACGTGTTTCATAGTCATGAATTAAACGAGAATACCGCCACCGCCATGTTTGACTTGACGTCATACATCCAAAACACCGCTAGAAACCTCCTGATTGGCTATTTACGTCCCATAAACGAAGAACGGGGTGAAAGTACTCGGTATATATAGATTACTCTAATTCAAACCACAATAGAACGCCCTCTGGGCGAACTGAGACACGGCCTGAATATGTTTGGCCTTTTTCAAACATATTTGTTTAAAACACACACATACACAAGATTCTTTTACGTTTTCAGCTTTGTGTTTAAATTCCTGAATAATGTATTCTTTGAGAAACTATTTAATTTAATCGGCAAGACAGAATACAGAACTATTCAATATTTTAACACATAACTATGCCGTAAATTTATTATTCAACACATAAATGTAGGCATAAATAATTATTGTACATGCAAACAAAATAATAATACTTGAAAATCATAGCCTTCTGTACGAGTGTAGAACGATTTTACGAATCATTACCACTAATATAAAAGGCGCAGAACTCATGCTAAAACGGAAGAATTTTGCGTTGCGTCTTGCGTAGTTAATAACTGCAAACTGTGTCTCTGAATTGCGTGCGTTCGATTGTTTGTTTCTTCGCGTTTCTTGTGTAGTTTATAAAGCGTGTTCTTTGGTAAATCAACATAAACATGAATAAAAAAGCTATTAGAATAATCAGAAATAAAACCTGAGAAAACTCAAAAGCGAAAAGTAGGGTTCACGACCGTTAAGTTTCACAAATTTCAGAAATGATTTTTGAAACACAGCATCGCGCGCCAAACAAAAAATATTTTTACAAGCCGCTTCGTAGCACGTGCTACTCTCTGTCGTTCGTTATGAGAACTAAGAGTACGCGCTGTCTCTGTAAAGGGGACGAAACTGCAAGCACAATCGATTGCTACAATCGATTAGTTGTATTCACGAAATACTTCGATCCATCTGTTTTGATCGTTTTCATAATCGATAGCTTAGTTTTTTTTTTACCAGCGAACTTAAAATTCTTTTTAGAATTAACACATTTATATTGCGCGTGATAAATATATAGGGAGAGGGAATAAAAGACTAACATAAGCATTAACACTTTGATATAATTACATAATAATTATTCTCCTTGCATATCTTAAAAACTCGAGTGCACATTGTGTACACAATTATTATAATGCTTCTGCATAGCGATTAAATAAAAATTCAATAATTCACACTTAGAGTTTAACCAAAAATAATAATAATTAGCACATTATAATATTTCCAAATATTAATGCTTACGTTTTAGTTGTGTAAACAGCAGACTCATTTTTATTTTCTGTCCTTTGCAGCAATGGCCGACGATGAAAAATTTAATCAGTGCCTTACTTTTGGTAAACTTGAACCTTTACTTACATTTTATCTATAAATTATAATATTTTATTAATTATTAAAATGAATAAGTTAGTGAAAAAAATATGTGTGTTGGTAATACCTAGTAAGAAATAGTTATTATACAAAATTATCATTACACGGAGTGCGTATGAATGCGGTGCGTTATTTCGGTGTAATTTTCTATGCTCGGTTAAACTTTGTTTGCATGAGGCGGAGGAATATCTAGGAAGTAGAACTTTTGTGGCCTTCAGAAAAGTTGGCAGTACCTTGAATGGACTATAGTAATGTGTAAAACAACAATCCAAGCTTTCAATCGTCAGTGCAGGTGAAGATGTGCTATAAAATATTACCTGTGGTTTAGAACTGAAAGTAGGTTTTATGATGTTTTTTTTGCTAATAATTACGAAGCACGACCGGTGTTAACATGTAATTTATCGGCAGATAAGGAACGATAAAATCTGTAACATAAATTGTTTAAAATAGATAAAACGTTTGTACTATGAATTATCCACTAGATTGCTTGTTCATTTCAGCAACAAAAAAAAAATCTTAAGTAACTGTCGCGAGAACAATGTTTATGTTATTTATGACGTCTGTTTGAGGACCTACATTTTGCCAAAGAATTTGTGGCATTGCAGGTCACTAACGTCACTGGGTTCATATTTTTTCCCAGACATAAGAGTAATTATTTTTAATGCACTTTTTCTACAAATTGTTATGTCTATAAGCTTGTATAGGATTTAAAAAAGGAGGAATTGTCATCAAATATAATTTGTTAAAGAGTAATGTAGGTTATTTTGTACTAGTGAAATAATTAAGTCTGTTTTGTATCACGAGGCACTGATTTTATATTAATTCAGGGTTGTAAGGATGTCCCAGCGTTTACCTATCACTTTGGCTCGCCTAGTACAGACTGTTCACGATAAAGTGAGCACTTTTGAAATCAACTTTGGGAAAAAAAGTCACTGCTCCTACCTGCGTAAATTTTAACGGACGCTCCGAGTGGCATGCGCTCAGTAAAGTTGGTAACGATGTATGGAAAGTAGTCCCATATCTTAACGTCGAATAAAAAGTGTTAGGTAACCATTTGCGTTAAATTAAATTATTTATTTCGCTTTCTGTTTTTTTTTATTACATCGAAGTGTAAAAATGAGCAGATTTGTTAAGTATTTACTATATTAATCATTCCAGTTTCACTTGACCGACGCATTAATAAACTGACGAGGCGCATGGCAATGTTAGTTTGACATTAAGGCGGGAGAATACATAACGTGCACACAAGTAGATCTTGAGCAGGGATTTCAACTGTGCTCATTTTAACGTGAACAGCCTTTACTCGTGTGTCCCTAGGGTGGGGATGGCGTGACACGGCCAGAACTGTCGGCGAGTGATGCATGTAAGCATGGAGCGGTGGTCGCCTGCACACAACGCGTGTTCGCAGTGGAGGCGTATTTCAAACATACCGATTCTGTTGTCATCACACAGCGACTGCTTAGGCAACATTTCAATATTGGAAGACAGGGGAGGGTACCCGAACGTCACACCATCACGAACTGGGTGAGTAAGTTTCGCGCTTCAGCGTCTGTTGCAGACAATAAACCTGGTGGTAGTGTGCAATCTGTGCCGACACAGGAGATCATCGACCGTGTAAGGGCAGCTGTGTCGTCACAAATAGCAAACATGTATCTTTCGGTTTTCTGTAACGTCGATAAATATTGTCTCTATTTGAACATATCTACTGCACGAGTTTCAAAATGGTGGGTGAACGCTGGGACATTATGTATAATGATATTTTTCTGCTGTGGCATTTAGTTTGTTTTGCTGTGCAGGTAGGGAAAAAATGTCAGGTCGGCGCCACGGCGGCGGCAGGTAATTAGGTTGGCGGTGTCACTATACATCAGGCGAGCGAGCTGGGCCAATCAGCAAACCGCTCGTTCGTCGATGTGGTTGCCCGGCGCCATGATGTGGGTAACAGAAATCGTCGGGTCACCAGACAGGGGAAGGTAGTGTTTGTGGTGGTCCGTTAAATTTTTTGAAAGTAAGGTAAGCGGAAGGTAAAATTTCACTCGCGTATGTCAAACGCAGCGCCGAGAAAGTTTTTTTTTGGGGGGTGGGGGGTACTTTTGACCTCAAGAAATTTAGATCAACACATACATTTTTAAGACCTACGCGAGGCGGCAACAGTGCCTTCTAGCTACGGACTAGTGTCTTTAACTCGTGCAGTATGTATGTGCGTGACCGGACATATCGTTAACTCATTTTTAATTAATGCAGTAACTTAGGGGTGCATTTTTCGCTAATTGGCAAGTGCCTCGCGATAAAAATTCGTCATGAACCAAAGTGAAGTGCAACAAGTGTGACTTTAACGAAGAAAAAATTAATTAACTTTAAACAACAACCGAATTTCTGGTCTTTGTCACTTCTTCAGAATTTATAACGTCTTTATACACATTTAACTATCACCCAGTGAACAGGTAATTATTGCAGAAGTGGTTCGAGTGTGTATTTCGTTGCAGCTTCGGTAACAACATGGCGCCAAGCGTGGGGCTGAATAGAAGTTGTAGCCTTCGCCAGAACTTCTGTTTCGGCCGCGGGAAAATTTATGACCCTGAAATAAGATCAGCACACGTGTAAGCATCGATTCAACATGCCGACATCGTGGGACAGCGTGAGAAACTACACGCCGAGAAAATCGCAAGTTCGAACAATGTTGTACATTTGTTGTTGTAATATGCCGCGTTTATTTCTCGTTTCGAGTAATTGAAGGTGAAAATTTTAGGTTTTGGTATCAAGGCAATAGGGTTGTTTTTAATATGTGCACAGACAAAGGTGCCCAACAGGAAATGTAAACTGATCATGGGTCATGTACAGGTTACAGTGTCATTGGAAAGAATGTGTGCAGATCTGTTTGCCTCTCTGCCAAAGGGCAGATGGCGGAAGAGGAAGTATAGTGTGTGTGGGTTTTTGTAATATATTATATATTTCTCTAAATTTGTGAAAAAGCAAGCTATAGCCCAGATAGTGACTGGAAAGGTTTTTGAACATTGATGAATTTCCAAAGAAAACAGGTGTGGGATAATTTATGGGAAAAATTTGTGTAAAAGTAGTAAGGCTTTTATACTAATGTAGCAATGTTTACAAAATGTATCTCTTTATAAGGGTAACAAGTATATATTGTGCTATAGGTAAAATTGTAAACAATACAAGGTGTATGTGACAAATCAGTTGCAATAATGTGTATTCAGTGATTTCATGTGTCTGCAATAATTATCTAGGACAATAAACATTTGCAATGTCAATGCAACAAATTCATGAATGAAACAATTTTGGGGACTGTTGAACTGCATTTCTTGAATTTGTTGAATGTCAACTAGCCATCGAATGGGGTTGAAATTACTATTATGAATTTATGTGTTTTTGGTAAAATGTGATGCAATTAAAACTTGCTGGTGTAAATCTACTTTTTCAAGATGCCTAACTTTGTTATCATAACCATGTCCCATACGTTGGTGGTAAAGAAAATATTTCCTGTCAGAACTGACGAAAGAACATGCACATAAACAGGCTTAAATTAAAAATGCTGAATGCAATTCAGATACTAAGAATACGATTAGTGAATAAAATATGTGCAGTAATAATTTTACAGCTGATAAAACAATGTTATTCAATTTTAAATCAGTTGGTGCGTATATAAGGAACCCGATAAGGGACAACTTTGTATATGAAAATGGTTTCTACGATGTAGTTAATGAGAATCTGTTCGTAGATATTACTCGCTTATCTATTAGTAAATAAATAATACGTTAAAAAGTTTCAGTTTTTGGATTCGTCGATCTTGGTTCCAAAGTGAGAGATCGAGATTGTATGAGAGAAATTTTGCTATTGGTTCATAATATATGACGCCGTGGAAGTATAGGCTGTTCACGGTAAAGTGAGCACTTTTTGAAGTTGTTTCATCAAACACAATAAACAATAAATACATTTCATTGTGGGCTCGGACTTTTGGTTTTGGGTATAGTGAATTTATACAATGTGTTTATTATTCACATGGCAGGGTATACATTAACAAGTGGTGGACGGATATAAATTGGTTGAAAGAAAAAAGTAACTAGGGCTTCAAAAGTGTTCACTTTACCGTGAACGGCCTATAGGCGTATTTTTCACTATAGCTAGAAATAGATGTGCGAAGTTTTGTCTGTTTCAAGTGGATTATTGCTGTACGAATTTTACTGAACAATATTCAAGTGCGTATAATGTTGTTTTAATTAACGTTGAGCCAGTATAACCCAATGAATATAAACGTGTGTAGTCAAATTAAATAATGTGCGTGTGGAACTCAGCATAAATCATAACAATATGCCATTATCAGGATAATTGATTAATATACGCATACTATTATAGATTGCAGAAAAATAAATACTTACTACTAACATAACACAAGAAAACACTTTGACGGAAGCTTAGGAAAATACAATTAAATAAATAATGGAAAATCTCATTCACTACTTACATGCAACATATTTAAACTCTTTTCAACAGAAAACATTTAATATATAAGGGTTCTGCTGTCAGTTCTCAGATAAAATTAGTTACCACAAAATTAACTTGTGATTAAAAAAAAAAAAACAATTTATTTCCCTAAAATAATCACACAATAGCTCTGATTAATTACAAGCATATTATTTGACTACCAAAATTAATTGAAGAATATTCTGAATTGTTTTATGAGGGCAACCAAGCTTACTTCATCAGTAGATCTTAAGAATAATTTAAAATTGATATTGGTAATTTAATACCACATCGTCGGACCACTGGACCTGCCATATTATTAAATTCAACATACAACTTCAAGGCTCATAATGTATTGACAAACCAAATAGTATAGAAATGTCTTACGTGAAGAATTTGGTATATCTTAAGGCACGATAGTTGGTATGCCAGACTGCCTAAGAACACCAACCGGGAAATGCATAATGAATAAATCTCCTGCATGTAGATTCTCTCCGGTGTGTCTAGCAGCTATGCATAATACTGCTCAGCCTCAATACTGGAACCTCTTCATAAAATTCAATTATCATAAGACACATTGATAGACACATGCATGGAGGCCATTTGTTCCTTCTTTAGAATATTTTTCATACAACATAAAATTTCCAGTCCAGTCCTTCCAAACAAACAAAACACATCTGCATTGTCACAACTTCCAAAACCACTGAATTTGTTTCTCAATGGCAAGAGAATATGAAAGCGTGCCCAACAGAAAACAGACAACACACTATTCAAACATTAATTTCCATCATTAAAATTATACAGCTAATCTGTCAATGCCGTAGTGTGTTGATAGAAGTTGCAGCGATGTTCCTTGCATAATTAACATTAACTGATTAATTACAACATGTGAAAATACCTGTTAATTAATGTTACGTGTAAAAGACTTTAGATTAAGTCATTCAATTTAAGTTAGTAAAAATATGTTCACAGGATTAAAATAACCATAAATGAGGTATGTAGAAATTTAGGAATAATAAAGTGCCTTGTGGAGACTGCCTGTTAGGAAACTCCTTACATCGTTAGTTTGTTTATACGACTTAAAGCTACGAGTGTAAAAATGCTTCCCGTGAGGGTTTAGTAGGTAATACTGCACAAGTGGAGTGGTTACGTCCATATTATGTTTCATGTTTCAATATCGAGTTGTCCTGCCTATTTCAGGTTCTTTTTGTGTTTTACGGAAGTCTAAGTTTTGAACACCCTTGCACGAAATTTACGTTTTCACTCTTTTAGTCTAGTATCAGGTGAGTTTGTCGGTTCGCGCGTACATCGGTACTTATACTATAAAATGGATTTTCCTAGCCACCAAATAAGAGACGAATTATAATAAGTTTAACCTACTTCTTCCTCTTCAAGAATTTTTATTTTCTGTAACAGGATTCACACAGCTGCCACGCGACTGGTTATGTAAAGTGTTTGGAAAGCTAGCACGCATGGCGAGTGGCTATATACAGCCTTCAGGACGGAAGGCGGATGTCTTTAATCTCAAGGATG
Source organism: Dryococelus australis (assembly GCA_029891345.1). Taxonomy (NCBI): domain Eukaryota; kingdom Metazoa; phylum Arthropoda; class Insecta; order Phasmatodea; family Phasmatidae; genus Dryococelus; species Dryococelus australis. The sequence goes on from CM056993.1 coordinate 361,227,166, forward strand.
GTAGTAAATAGAAGGCACGCAACGAGGCAGGGGTCAGAGATTCTAACGAGTTACTACAATGTCGTGAGTTCGAGACCGGCTGCGGTCGTGTTTATACTCGGCATTCCGTGAGCTAACTCCTCTTTAACAGCTTTCTCGCTGCGTTTGGAAGATGGCAGCGACAAGTAAACACAGCGACTTCTTGAAAGCTTTCTGAAATTGCCCTGAGTTTGCTCGCATATAGCGCTTACAAGATAACAGACCATAACACGGGGGTAGCGTATAAGATTACAAACTGAGAATAAAGGATACAGGTCGTATTTTGTGACGGGCAACCTTTTGGTATCAGCGGCACCGTGAGTCTTGCGTATGCTCGTGTGTGTAGTCAATTCATGGCTACGTTCAACTTTTCGTAAACCCTGCTAAAGTTCTACTTCCAGGATATCCTTCCGCCTTATACAAACAAGCCTTAGCCACGTCTATAAAATTACACCAAAGGGACAGAGCACCGTATACTTGCGCACTCAGAGTAATCATACATAACATGAGAACTATTTCTTACTAGGCATTACCAAAACACGTATTTTTTCCCTGTATAATTCACATCAGTTTTTAATAAAAATATTTTTAGTAATAGATTATATGTTGAGGCAAAGTTCAATTGTACGAAATATAAAGTACTTCTATGTTAACTCATGTATAAAATGGTTGCGATTCGTGGCATATTTAGGAAACCACCAAATGGGATGATTTTTCATAGGTTTGTTTCAAAAAGTTAGAAGAAACCGTTAATATAGTCTATTTGCGGTTTCTTTGCACTTTTTTTAAATCAAATTTTGAAAATTCATCCCATGTATAACGTGTTTGGTTGTTTTCTAAATGTGCCATCCATTACGAGCGTCTTATACATATGTTAACATAAAAGCATATTATTTTTCGTTAAATTTAAATTGTACCTATATTTTATTTATGAAATATAACATCACATTTATAATAAATATTAATAAAACAGTGAGAAAACATGTGTGTTGGTGGCGCCTAGTAAGAAATAGTTCTCGTGCAAAAAATTATTACAACTAAGTGCGCATGGATCCGGTACGTTGTCCTTTAATGCAATCTTCTAGATTTAGATAAGTTTGCTTTGCACGAGGCGGAGAAATATCCTGCAAGTAGAACTTAAGCAGGTCTTCAGAAAAGTGTGAAGTAACCGTGAATGGATTATAGCCTATATATATCTCAATTTTCACTACACAAAGAAGCTTTTGAACATAAGTGTTTAAGGCAATTGCAAGTACACGTATGATGGAGGTTTCTATGACTGAGGCATGTTAGTCAATGTCTGGTGGACACCTGTATGTAAAGAGGTTTCTATGACTGAGGCATGTCAGCCAATGTTTGGTGGACACTTGTATGTAAAGAGGTTTCTATGACTGAGGCATGTTAGTCAATGTTTGGTGGACACTTGTATGTAAAGAGGTTTCTATGACTGAGGCATGTCAGTCAATGTCTGGTGGACACCTGTATGTAAAGAGGTTTCTATGACTGAGGCATGTTAGTCAATTTTTGGTGGACACTTGTATGTAAAGAGGTTTCTATGACTGAGGCATGTTAGTCAATGTTTGGTGGACACTTGTATGTAAAGAGGTTTCTATGACTGAGGCATGTTAGTCAATGTTTGGTGGACACTTGTATGTAAAGAGGTTTCTATGACTGAGGCATGTTAGTCAATGTTTGGTGGACACTTGTATGTAAATCTCGCCCGTCTAAAAAAGTGCTGTAGATCCCTAGGATGGACCACTAGTTCGGCTCCTATGCTTTCACTGTAGAGTGGTGTGTACTAATACGCACTCTCATTAAAGGCTGTTCACGATAAAGTGAGCTCTTTTGAAATAAACCTTTGAAAAACGCTACTGCTCCTATCTGCATATATTTTGAGGGGCGCACCGAGTGACATTCGCCCAGGAAAGTTGGTAACGATGAATGGAAAGTAGTTCCATATTTTGAAGGCGAATAAAAAGTGGTAGGTGACCATTTCTGATAACTTGAGTTAGTTCTTTTGCTTTTTTTTTTTTTTTCATGCGTCGAGGTATAACAATGAGCCGATTGGTAAAATATTTACTTTTCTAATAATTTCATAGTTTTACTTGACCGACGTATGAATAAAGTGATGTGGCCTATTGCAATGTTAATTCTACGTACGGTGGAAGAATACACAATGTATACACGTATTAAGCGTGGATGTCACTACTGAGTTTACTCCAGTTCGCTTTCTCCGAAAAGGCCTGCCGAAAGAATATTTAGTATTAAATTTAAAATGACAGTGAGAAAAATGACTGCTTTAGTCTCCTGAACGAATTTTCAAATATTGATTGCACTGCACTACTTGAAATACCGAAAAACATAGTTTGTTTGATGAAGAATAAAGCAAGTATCTGCAGGAGGCAGATTGTGACATTTCCACAGCATTTACTCTACAGGCAAAAACCAAGAATAAACTAATGTTTAGTACGTTTTGAATAATATCGCATGTTTAACAGTGGAACTTATGTTTTTTCAGGGGGAGGAACGAAGTTTTTTATTATTCGCATCGCCCCTCCCCCCTCCCCCTCACACACACAAAACGCAATTTTTTTTTCTACTAACGCCCCTGGACATGTTGCAATTTCTTTGTTGCAATCCGTTACATAGCTTACCTGCGCAAGAGTTTTCCTTCAGGCTATTTCGACTTTAAATTTATTCTCAAAAATTAAAATTTTAAAAGCTGGCGAACTACATATAAAATTTCCAAGAAATATTCTCTTTGGCGTTAAAACATCATGAGCAATTTCATCTTTTTTTCATTTTTTTCGAGAAAAAAATATACTTATAACTTTAAAATCCCTCTAAACCGTTTAATTATTATTTTTATTATTATTATTTTGGAAATTCATTTTTCTCCAAAATCATACTGAACTTTCTTTAGACTATTATATCTTATGAGAATAGAAATGGTCGCAATATTCTAAAAATATAGAAAATAACTGTAGCTTTCTGAACTTCCTTCTAACACTTTCATCCCCGTTGTAGATAGTAGTCCGTCACATCTTGCACAGGAAGATTATATTTGACGTGGACTGTACTCTGCGAAGCTCAGTGTCCAATGAACATCCCTGGAGGTAACTGAAATGTAAAACTTGCTACTCTACGTTGTGAATGCTTCGTATCACTGACCACCGAATACAAAACATACAGCTTATTGGTTATGATAGCGTGACAAGTTCTTCGCCAACTTAAGTACAGCACTCATCAAAAATACCTTATTCTCAACACCAGAAACCATACATTAACGTGGGAATGAGAAGGCTAATACTCATCCCACGCACATTTGAGTGTAAAATTATTGTTCCAGCTAAGTCACTGGTGTCTGTGTTCATAAAAAAAAATCTGCTACATTCGCATCCGGGAAAAATATCTAGACACGCACTTTGTTCTCTTTGTGAAAATGCTTAACGTTTTCCGCAAGCCTGCGTGTTTTTTTTACAATACGCGAAAAAAAATATTTCAGATGGATTTCAAGGAAATATTACGTCCAGATATATTTTGCTCAGTGTGCTGACTAACCCGAAAAATTTGTAACGTAAACAATCATAATAACTTAGTAGAGCTCATAACGTTCCTGCATGTGTTCGTAATAGCTAACCAAAGAGTTCTTTGTAATGACAGTAAGCAATTGATTGAAAAGCTATGTAGTGCTCTGGACGTACACCACTGCAGGAATGTCACAGAAATCACAAATATGATGTACAAGTTTAAAGAATAAGACAAGAGCAGCTGTTGTTAGCATATACGTAGTTTATACAGAAGTAAATAGGAAAATAATTACAAACTAAACGAGACGAGAACAACGTCACAGAATATCAAACAAAGGACGTTGACAGTGTAGTGTAATGTGGTGCGCGGCACTTAGTACAGATAGTGCAGATAATTATGTAACATGTATACAGTATCATAATAGCCCATATGTTGGAGTGACCACTTTTTATTCTAAAAAATGTGTATAACATATCTTAGGGCCAACTCAGTGCAATATCCAGAATTTCACTTTACGCGCCACATGACGGAATATTAAATTATTTGTGTTGGCAATACTTGTGGTTCAGTAAGCGGATAGAAAGAAATAAATACTGTTCCGACGAAATCTGTTTGTGCTCGACTGTGCTCAGTTTAGGACCCAGTATGTAAGATGCGTAGAAACTCACCTTTGACAACACCACCTTCGTTACTGGCAAACGATTATTTGTCACGCCCACAGTTGTGAAACTTAAGGCGGAATATTAGACACATATTTGCTTGTAATTAGAGTAACCTTTATATACCGAGTACTCTCGCCCCGCCTATATAGGTTACTCTACTTGTAATTTGCGCGCAGAGCTATCTACCTGATACGAGGGCAGATGTAAACGAAATTGCACGCACGCAGTTCACGAGTTTGCCGCTAGGTAACACTATCATCGTTTAAACGGGACAGAAGCTGCAAAACGTAACAAAAAAAGAAGTGTAGCACGGGCGCTGTTGCCAGTTCTCCTACAACACTCCCAACCGGCTGAAGGTGGTTCCTCGGCTCGCGCCATAGAGATCATAAAAAATGTATTGCGTTGGTCATTCATATCTCAAAACTTTCAAACCCCGTGTAAACCAGTACAAAAAACAGACATGACATAGAAATATGTTTCATTCTAATTTAATAATTTATTCTTTTATAAGTTTACATATATAATTGTATACTATTGTTGTACCTTCGTACGAAATGACATATGCGGAGGTAGTTAATTACTAATCCAAAATCGAAATAAATATAATTTTTTACGTGCCCGTTCTAGGTATAAACGTGTCTATATATACTTGCATTTCTTAAATTCCAACAGAGTAATTTAATGATGTTCGCAAAGTTGTTTCGTAAATTGCAATTTCTTGTTCGAATACGGCTTCTATATTTACATTGACATATTTAGTTACACCGTTTTTTACATTGAAGGAATGTTGGGTATGCATCGTAGGATATAACTGGTGTACACATAAATTTTACATTTTTTTTTCATTTCTGAAAGAAATAGTTTTATTTTGCAGTAAAAGGACACGAAATAATTTTATTTCCTCTGACGATTTATGTAAAATAACTTGGTTGGTTTGCAGTTAACTTCTAAACCCATTTTTTTTCTTCTTTTGGACCACTGCGTGCCCGTCAATCTCGTGTAAAAATCAACACTGCCTTACACGTACCACTGAAGAGTACACTTGTATGACGTAGCCTATGTGACACCGAGACACTAAACTGCGATACACAAGTTTTTATGTGTATAAAACGAAATGAAACCGGCCTCAGATGCCGCCAGTTTGAATAGTGCACTTTTATTTCGATGTTTAAGATCTGGCATAATTTACTGTCTCTCAGTCAGTATTTCTGATTGCCCGCGGGGGGGGGGGGATTAATTTATGTGAGCGTATATGCATTTCGGGGCTGTGATTTCTTTGTATAAGTTAAATATTAGCAATGCTCAGTTAACCGCAAACTAGCTACAATTAAGTGTTTATTCTGCGTCATCACAAAGGTTTTCAACGTCACAAAACAAAAAAAAAAAAAAAAAAAAGGATTAACGTGCCTTATTAATTACCGTCAAAGCTTGAAAAAATTTAAAAGCGCGAGGAGTGTGACATGAGGCACATTTATAACTGTATATAGTCAAGTCGAAGTGGCTGCTAAATTTTAATTCTGTCGCGCGCAAAACATTTACTCAGTTGTCATGTTTTCGTACAGTATTATTTATAAAGTTAGTAATAAGAATATATTTGCTCCGACTCAAAAATCCACTATGCAGCTGTTACCTGGTGTCCGTCTATGGCTAACAGAAGTGCAGTTGTTGTAGGATGTTGTTTCCTAAATCCTAACTGGGATTCAGTTAAAATATTTTATTTGCCTACTTGTTAATAGATTTGTCAATAGGAAGTCTCGACCGCCACTCGCATTTCTGGAAAACTATCGGAAAGTTAAATTTATTTCTAGGGGATTGGGGATAATGAATAATGCAGGAGAAGTATATACATAATGAAACAAAAAAGAAATTGTATATAGAGAAATTTTTTAAATAATGAGTGTTTTGGGGTTTATAAATAGGCCGTACCATTAAATTATGTTCACTGTGTAACTAATACTGATAGCGAAGTTAATGAAGCAATCTCCCTAACACACCACCACCGCCTCTCATTTTCACAACCTTTGCTAGGGTCTGTATGTATGTATGCGTGATTGTATATGCATGTGTGAGAATGTATGCATAAGAATGTGTATGTGTGTATGTATGGGGTTTAGCCTACTTTTCCATTAAAAATTGTGTGACATTTAGCAATTGTATATAGTGTATACAAAGACTTTCTGTTTCCAAATAATACAAGCAAGAATTATGTATTATACTTCATCCGACATGTCTGTGATCCTTCATTATTTCACTTGAAAACTTATGGTCTTGAACCTGTAAGTTTAATTATTGTTAGCCTACTTTCCGAAGGAAACAAAGACTTTCATGTTTGTGTGTATGTATGTGTGTGTGTGTCTACATGTGTCCCCACTTTTCAATTTTTCTATGCGTCGAGCGGATTTAACCAAACTCGGTTTATATACAATACATATTTAGTGAGGTCACCTGACTTTTATAGTTTTCGACGACGTCTAGAAATTCCTTTCAAAATAGTGGCCATTTTATTATTTAGGGTAATATGTTATATCTCGGGAATCATTCGAGCGATTTAAAACAAATTTTGTATGTTCGCAGAACATCACGTATCTACATTTTGAAGTTGACGTAGTTAGACCGCAATTTCGAACGATATCATAAAATTAAAAAAATTAAAATTTTACATAATATATCGAAGACAGATCAGGTAAACGTACACAATTAAACTTTCTTAGATACTCACTTCAAAATGGTGCCCATACAAATATTTTAGATGAATTTGGTACTAGCAGCCCACCATCGCTTCGTTCAGGTTTTAAGGAGTTATTGAAATACGTACCTATATATGCGACTACCCGTAAATACCTGCGACAATCCGTGACTACCCGTGACTGTCTAAACCTACCCATGACTGCCCGCGACAACTTGCGACAACCTGTGATTACCCCTGACTACCTGCGACTACCCGTGACTATCTGCAACTACCCGTGACTAGCTGCGACTACCCGTGATCATCTGCAACTACTCGTGACTACCTGCGACTACCCGTTACTCTCTCTGTGACTACCCTTGACTATTTGCGACTACCCGTGACTACCCGCGACCACCTGCGACAACCTGTGACTATCCGCGTCTACCTGCAACTACTTGAGAACGTGCGACAACCTGCGACTACCCGTAAAACATTACGACTACCTACGACTAACTGCGACTAATTGCCATTACATGGGACCACTTGCGACAACTTGCGACAACCTGTGATTACCCCTGACTACCTGCGACTACCCGTTACTCTCTCTCTGTGACTACCCTTGACTATTTGCGACTACCCGTGACTACCCGCGACCACCTGCGACAACCTGTGACTATCCGCGTCTACCTGCAACTACTTGAGAACGTGCGACAACCTGCGACTACCCGTAAAACATTACGACTACCTACGACTAACTGCGACTAATTGCCATTATATGGGACCACTTGCGACAACTTGCGACTGCCTGAAACTACCTGTGACATTTTCTTGTAACATTGTTTCTCTTTATCTTTAACGGCTTTGTAGAGCATGCTTATAAAACAGCCAAGTAGCTCTTTTTTCTCCGACTTGGTTTACAAATTTTGTAATTTCTCAAGGAATTTTTTTTTAAAACTAAACATAGCCTATGTCCATATGGAAGAATGTAGCTTTCTAACAGAGAAAGAATGATAATAATCGGCCCTGTAGTTTTGGTAGCGCATGTTTAGAAAGCAGTCAAGTAACTTATTTTTCTCCGGCTTGTTTCACAAATCTTGAAATTTCGCAGGGATTTTTTTTTTTTGTAATTAAACATAGCCTATGCCCATCTGGAAGAATGTAGCTTTTTTTTTGCAGTGAAAGAATTATAATAATCATCCCTGTAGTTTCCGAGATCAGCCGTTACTTATAAACAAACTCACTTTACCTCTTTAAAATATTAATAGTATCAACTATACCATACAACTAATTTCGACCAATTTTGTATGCTGAAAGTGTCTACCACCAGCATCAATGTGCCATCTACCACCAGCATCAATGTGCCATCTACCACCAGCATCAATGTGCCATCTACCACCAGCATCAATGTGCCATCTACCACCAGCATCAATGTGCCATCTACCACCAGCATCAATGTGCCAACACATAGCCATATTTGTCAGCCAGTTTGTAAGTTAGTGAGTGCCACATGAAGAAAGTTTTTTATGCCATATCTCGATAACAAAATGCCGATTCATACTAAATTTGACAAACAAGAAGCACTGATTCCTCATGAGCTTATTTTCTAAATGGCGGCCATGTCGTTAGCTTAGCTTAGAATGTTATGTCGTCGAAATTATGTAATCCAGTAGATATTGCAACTATCAACTGTGTCTACACGGAGCATATTTTGTCCCTCGTTTTGTAAGATAGCGTCACATTAATAAATGATTTTTTATGTAATATTTCGGGAAACAATTGATCGATCCCAACGAAATTGGTCAATCAGTTTGCACTGCATCAGGTGGTGCAAACTGCTATGTTTTAAGTATGTCAGGCACCTATTTCAAAATGGCGGCTCTATAAATATTTCAGCTTAGTATCTTTTATGAACGGACTAATTTCCAACTTAACTTTGTATGCTGGCAGTATCAATTACAACCATCACATTTGTCTGTACAGAGCTTCATATCTCTGCCATTTTGTAAGTTAGCCCCACGATACAAATTAAGATTTGTCATATCCCGGGAAACAATCAACCCATTCGTACCAAAATTTGGCGGAGAACTGGTATTGCGGTAGGACACTATAACTATAAGAATTTTTTCAGTGTGACAGACATGTTTAGAATGGGGGCTATAAAATAATTTTAGGCTAGTGTGCTACATCTACGAATTTATGCAATCGATTTTAGCATTACTTTGTATACTGGTGGTATACAATCATAGAATGTGCTAATACATAACATTGTTGTCCTCCATTTGTGAAGATGGTCACATGAAAAACATGGTGGTTTTATGTCATATCTCAGGGACTAATAAACCGACATTTACCAAATTCTACACGAAAGTAGCGCAATGGTAGGCCATGTAAACTTAAGTGTTATAAGTGGCTCAGTCACTTATTTTCAAAATGACGGCCCTGTAAATATTTTATGTTAATAAAACCTGTCATTCGAAACATTAGACTAATTAAATTCGAAGTTGATGCTCGAATCCGGCCTTCGTCATGCAGTTTGATTGCACACTAACGTATGGTAAGAGGTTTTCTGGGTTCGAGTCCCGGGTTAAGCACTTGTGTATTTGCAATTGTCTCACTACTGTTGCATTTGTTTCTGGTTTCATCTCTAATGATATCGCTTTCAACGAGGCGACAAGTCCTACCTACCATTACAGCTTCTAAGAAATTATTGAAAAATTAATTGCACCCATGCTGAGGAAAGCATGCTCATAATTTATATCCGAAACTTCTTATTTGTGTTGACTATGAATCCAGTGATAATTTACTTGCACTTATTAAACTACAACAAAGTAATATAAAGATTCGCGCAAAGTGATGTCGCAACTTGAGATGTCTAGTTCGAATACGGCATCTATATTTACTTTAAACGTTAATATACTTAACGATTACTTGTTCATGTCAAGAGTTTGAAAAAAATATCTTGCCTACAATTATGCAGTGTGTCCAACAATGTAGAAACGTTCTGAAGACGCGAATATATTTTATGATGTCTTACGCATGCGTTCAATGTCTAATGAGTAGGGTCGCCTGATTTTTGTGAAAAGTATTACGCGGCAACCACCATTCAATATTATACGTGCGCAACTTCAGCGTTCCTTTGTTTATTAGACATTTATTTGTCTTGAATATAAAACATATGTTAGTAGACAAAGCCAACCGCATTCGGGTTATTCTAGGAGTAAACAGCACCAGTTAAAATCAACCAGTTACGAAAGAGAATCTAGTTGAAGTATTTTGGAAATAGAGCAAATCACGATACTTTTTTTTTTTTTTTTTTGCGAAACGCTGGCGTTTCCGCCAATTAGCGGATACACACATTGGGCTGATTAAAACATTTCTGAAGCAATATACTATATTTGTGAATACGATGAAATATGTGATGTTAATTTTCCTTTCACGTTTTGTGACAATTAGGTGTCTGTAAATATTGAATTTTTCAATATTTCACCACATTACATAAATAATATAGCCATCCAAAGAGTTACTTGCAAATCTAATTATTAACAATATGGTATGAATGTAGATATATGTCCCGATCAAGACTCACATCAGTGATTTAAAATCCACTTGGATATTATTTCAGGTTTTAAAGTAGTCTTGAAAATACCCATGTGTACTAGAATTATAATATTCCTAAAATACATTTCGTAATTCATTTTGTGTGAAGGCAGTTTCGAGTATTGATTCGATGGCGTAGCCAGAAATTTCTCAAGAGTGGGTTTACACTGACTGAAGGAAGGGAGGGAGGTTATACTGGCATTAGTGGTGCTGACGTATGTGTTAAGACCAGGGTGTCCACTGAAATTATGTTTTGGAATTCCCTAATTTTCCCTGTTTTCCAAACAGAATCTTACCAGTATCCCTTACCTGTTTTCAGAACCAAAACTTCAAATACCATATTTTTCTACCACTGATGGAGAAAAAAAAAAATATATATATATTAGTGAAGTTGAATTAAATTACACTTCAGCACACCAATCCAGCAGTGCCAATATTTTATTCAGCTCATCAACATTTCTCGCGATACATCCTATTGACTTCACTGGAGTGCCCATTAAAAACACGCAAATTCTTTATTTTGCACGTATGCGCCCTGTGACACCTGGCAAAGTTGTATTATTGCTAGTTAACAAACTTAAAATTGGAAATTTTAAAATGCACGTGCTCATAATTACATCATCCTGTATTCACACTACTAAAAAAGTTTGCAGAGTGGCAATTATTTACATTTTCCCTGACCTAGGGTAAAATTCCCTGACATATCCCTGTCATATGAAATTCTCTGACTTTTCCCTGTTTTCTCTGAATTATTAGAACAAAAGTTACTTAATAGAGCCTAATAACCTGCATCATAGTTTTCAGCAATTGTGATTTTATCGAAATGAAAGGCTCATTAATAATTTTAATTCTAATAGTTGATATCGGTATGAAAAAAATGAAGGGGGGGAGGTTACAACACCAATAGCCCCCCCCCCCCCCCGTCAAAGGCTACGTCGCTGGTATTGGTGTATGCAGTGCATGCAGCGTCAAATATATGATAGTAAATTTTCTGTTTGTGATCATTTGAAAGCAATTCTGATTTGCAGGATTTGTGGTTTATAATACAAATACTGAATTCCATTAGACATAAAAAAAAACAAAAGGGAAGCATTCTGTGTGCAAACTCTGCCAGAACATTGTCACTTCAAATCAACTTTAGAAAAGTCTATTTTCTGTTTCAAAAGACGGGAATATCGCTTCACAATACACCACCATAACGTTTCTGAGATCACAGCATTGGTTTATTTAAATAACGAAGAAATTTTATACTAGGTAACAAATACAAATAATATTAAGGAGCAAATAAGAATTATTTGCTCTACGTATCAGAGCTTCTGATGTACGTTCTTGCCAATACCTAGTCATTTTCTTTCGTAAACAGGTTACAGAAACCACATATAAGGTGCCATTTTGTATAGCATAAACGTAATCTGAAATGAATATTAGCTTACAGTTTTTCGACTACGTTGGTTTTGAGCTGAGCTTTTTTTAGTGGCCGAGTGCTGCTCATTTTTTTTTTTCATAGCCACATGCGAATACGTAAATTACGTTACGTGAGTCAGCTGAGATGCATATTGTAAATTAAAATTAAATATTCCGCCTCGGAGCCTGTCAGAATGCGTCAGCATAACTGGCCGAGTACAAAACAGACACGTATCGTATTGAAAGAAAGTTTAAATGTATCTGCTAATGCCAGAAACCAATCGCCCAGGGTCCGAGGCTGGTTCCAGTACTTTATTTTCTCTATGGCCCGAGGCCCGTGGCAGTGGACACTGGAAGGCGAACTGGCAACCAGAGCTGGCAACGCTGTTCGAAGACATCGCGAACACAGTCCTCGTAGTTTCGTCGTGTCGCTCAGAGCGCAGCGGTAAACAGAGCTATCTTTATGGCAAACGATATGAAAGCCGCGCCTATATCGTTGATGGCGTAGTATTTATTTCAACAGCTTAGTGTTCGTTAACTGCCACGCAAATAAATACTTTGTCAGCTGTTATGTTTTCTAGAAACATGGTAGAATGCCACAACGAGGTCAATTTATAACTTTACAAAAATGAACATACGAAAAAACTCATTTGAATAATGTAGTCTTTGGCAGATTGAAAGCTGCCACACACAGTGATTGTTGAAATTATTTATGTGACTATTACAAAATTCCTACAAGTAAAACGTTTATGTCTTGGCAGGGTTTACATCTCATATGAACCTATGACATGTTTTTCGTTGAAGAATAAACAGCGGTGTTGTTTTATAGCGTTTTATGTAGAAACTATAAAACATATTATTTCCTTCGATATTCAAAAATGTTATTGTTTATAATTTTTTTAATTAGTTTTGTATGAAATACTTTCACCTTACATGTAATATTATAAACATAAATTCGCATAACTAGACATTGGCACATATCTAACACTCCCCCTTAAAACTACACACATACTAAAGCACTTGTTTAATTATTTGCAACACAAAATGTGTAGAAGAGGGATAGGGTGGAACATACATATTCAGTAGAAGTGTCAGACGGGTCAAATCCAGCTTAAACTGATTTGTTCAAAAGATTCAAAATGTGAAAATTCAAACATATCTGTTTCAATTAAGATGGAAAATACTTCAAATTAAATAAAAAAATCCCTGAATGGCAACGAGCAGGAAAAAGAAATAGTGTTCCAACTAAGCTGCCGTTAGGAAGTGGTCGTGGGTAACGGTCAAATTCAAAATCCTTACGTGACACTTAATAAACAGTCTTACTTGTGCACTTGAAATTAATGTAGCTCTCTCAAAAATAAAATGTCTTGAAAATAATTCAGAAGAATGTAACTACCTCAATACGGTAAAAACACTTGACTTTTCTCTCACGTTAGGTTATGGTTAAGGTTCGCTGAAACTAATTTAGGTGCCTTGCCAACATGGCGTTCGTAGAATGTTCTATTCCCATGGCGTAACGTAACAAAGTCCAAGATGTAATAAAATTTAATACTTGAAAAACAGTTCTGTAGTTAAATACCAGGTTGTAGATCGAAGGCGTAACTTGTAGAAGGAAGCGGAGGTAGGAAATATATGTAGATCCTGGGTGCGGTAGTGCTTTATGTGGCTCAGCGGCTCAAGGACGTCCCAGGTATAGCCTACTCCTAAACAGCTGCTTAAATTAAAAATATGCGGAGTGCTGAACTCTACCAAACTCGACGCAAATCATAAATCAAAACTATTGCTAGCTGTTAGAAACTAGAACACCCTAACTCTAATTAAAATTTCTCCGCAGCGTCCAACTGCAGGACGAGCGTCCTAGCCCTACGTCTAGCGTAGTTGAAGGTTGGCGGCAGAGAGCGCGAACTTTCAAACGGCCCGCGCGGTCTAACCCTATGCTGAGCTCTCCAGCCGATCGGAGTACAGGATTTGAACCTGTTAGCCAATCGCTAGGTTTCCTGACTAACAATCTAAAATGACACATTCCAAACGGCATAAATCCCTATTCCATAGAGTTACGGGTCTCGTAGAAGATAATCAAAAATACACAAGAAATTCCCTGAAAGATTAACAATAAAGGCGAGACCAAAAATAATGCAAAATATCTAATTATTAATTAAAATACAAACAAAAGAAGATTTAGCTACCTATTTCGATTAAAGATTGATTATTTCCATTCGTACAACTAAGTTTAAATATTCTAGTTATATGAAAAATGAAAAAATAAAAATTAGGAAAAATCAAACATATGTGAAACAGGTACAGTTACAAGTGTTATGCATGACGGTGTCCAATATGTGAAACAAATATTAATTATTACAAATTGAATCAGATAGTGAAATGTTTTACAACAGTGAACACAAATATACGTAGAAAACTCTGGAAACAATAACGACAACCACACAGATTAACCAACACAGGTCTGCAAAAGCGTCCGTACACTAAGCGGCTCGCCTACTTGCTGCTGTTTTCGTAGTTTGAGGCCGAGATTTGCGGGAGCAATAAGGGCGATAATCCCACGTGCATCCAGTGCGCCATAGCCGCTATACGCGATAGGCTCAATTGGCGTGCAGCGTTCTTGCGTCGTGCTGACTACACCTACGGGATTTTAAGCGGCTATGCTATAGGCTAATTTTACTGGCGGAAATTCCATAGCAGGGCTCAACGCAGGTGTCTCTACAATCTGACCCAAATATTTTAAAATAAAACGCTTTAAAAATAAAACTTTTATATATATATATATATATATATATATATATATATATATATATATATATATATATATATATATATATATATATATATATATTGAATTTCTAATGTGGCTGATGTCTTGAAAATTGATGACAGTCATAATGATATAGGTGTGTTCTTGTCATAGATTAGCAATTTGTGCGCACTTTAATATATATTTTTTATCAAGTTACCAACCGCGTCTTAAATACTACGGTAAAAGAATAGCGGCTCACGCACAAATGACTTAGTCGGTATTCTTTATTGGAACACGACAGTCAGCATGTCAAGCTGTAGTGACTTCGACGCTGGAGATGAACAGGGGCGTATGAATACAGTGTATAGGCTATTCACGGTAAGGTGAGCACTTTTCGAAGCCCCTCTCATTTGGAATAATAGTCAATAATTTTCCTGTAGCCTTAGACGCTAGCTTTCGAGTCCGGTGAACTATATACACTGCGTTTATTACTTGCATGTCAAAATTTATTTAAAGAAGTGGTGGAAAGATTAAAAAAAAAAAAAAAAAGTCTGAAAGGGAAACAGTAACTAGGGCCTCAAAAGTGGTCACTTAGCCGTGAACAGTCCATTCTCGGTTGCTTCGCACTTTTCTGAAGCTCTGTTAAGTTCTACTTCCAGAATATTCCTCCGCCCCATGCAAACAAAGCTCTTCTGCGTTTAGAAAATTACACCAAAGGGACAACGCACCGTATTCGTGCGCACTCGCTTCAATAATATTTTGAATAAGAACTAGTTCCTACTAGACAGTAACAACACACGTATTTTCTCACTATTTTAATTTCCATTGACTATAAATGAAATATTGTAACTTATAGATAAAATTTAAATAAAATTTCAATTTAACCAAAAATAGGGTACTTTGATGTTAAAACAACTATAAAACGCTTATGATACATAGCACAATTGGGAAACTACCAAACACGTCATATATGGCGTGATTTTTCTAAGGTTTGATTCAAAAAGTGCTCACGTTACTCTGAACAGCCTATATATATATATATATATATATATATATATATATATATATATATATATATATATATACACACACACACACACATACAGAGGTGAAATAGCGTGACGGCTCTTTTGAAGCGTTCGTACCCATTATGTTATGAAGTGATCAGGTCTTAGGTGGTGGACGGCCTGCCTGATCACTCCTTCAAACTTTGAACCAGGGCACGAGCGTGATTGCAGTAATCCGGCAGTTGCAAAAACTCCCTCCACCGGCCAGTAATCAGGGTCAAATATGTTAAACAACACGCCCGTATAGGCCTACGTAGCACTGGGCGTAGCGTATTTCCTCATCGGGCCATAGCAACGAGAAGAGTACGGAGATGGGTATGTCCGGCCGTCGTAAACCGCCTACCAGAAACAGCCTCCGGCAACATGAACAAGGTAGCAACTTTCCAACTAGATTGCAATAGCAGTGGCGTGTGGTAAATAATCACATAACATATAATTCGAATTATTATATACCATATAAGCTCCCCCTATTAATAATCACATAGTTAGTTACTGTATGATCATTCTGTTCAATAAACCCCATCATTTACTGTTGTGCTCGACCTGATCATGACTCATTATGCAACTACGCCCTCAGCCCCTTTCACGTATGAACTGACCGTAAGTCAATTCATAACAATTCGCTGGTTGGCTGCGAGAGTGTCTGGAAACGGACCCCTCGTCTGATTGGCCACCGCGTGCTGCGAAATTCACTAGTGCTGATTGGCCAACGGAGTTCCGACGTGCTGCTGCTGGTCATTGACGTAATTTTTTTCCATCGAGCGACGGTTTCGCCTCTGTAAACTTACGTACTCTGTGGCGTGAGTGAGGAAGGAAGGAGTGGCAATACTAATGCCTGGTTGCACCATCGCAGTTCGAAACTCGGTCCGAGATCGGACCTAAGATCGACACAGAAAACTGTTGCACCATTCGAATTCAGAGCTGGACTGGCGATCGATATGAAGTTCATTTCGAACCGCTGAAATTGGCAGTTCGAAATCTCGATCCGAGGTCAGCAGCCATCGCCGATAAATGTAGTTTGAAAATACGCCAATAGATATAAATAATTTCGAGTGTTTTCTTGGATAATTAAAACAACATATTACCCACTTGGATATTATTCCGTAAAATTCATACAACAATACTTCACTTAAAGCAGATAAAACAACGCACATCTAGTTCTATCTATAGTGAAAAATACGCCTACTTCTATGACGTCATATATTACGAACCAATAGCAAAATCTGTGTCATACTTAATCTCGATCTCTCACTTTGGAACCGAGATCAACGAATCGGAGTTCCAGAATCATGAAATTTCGTTGGTGCGACACGTTTACATTGTAATGAAGATCAAACTGGATCCTGGTTCGGAACTAGGAACATGCGATCTGGGATCGGGGAAGACGTTGGCATACGAGATGACCCCCAAGATCTAGTTGCTGCCCACCGGACAACAAGAATTTTAAGAGCTCCGCTTTCCCGAGGCTGTTTTTTTTTTATTTGGCGAACCTATTACACGTGTCCTCAGTATGTTCACCTACGAAAATACATAATACCACACACGAGTACGGATTGGTAATTTAACGTTAAAGGCTATTCACGGTAAAATGAGCACTTGCGACATCAACCTTTGAAAAATTTCACTGTCCCTAAATGCATATATTTTAACGGGCACACAGGCAGGCGTGCGCCCAGTAAAGTTGGTAACGACGGAGGGGAAAGTAGTTCCACGTCTTACGGCCGATTTAAAAGTGTTAGGGTAAATATTTGTAAATACTAAAACTATTCCTTTTGCTTTCTGATCTTTTAGTATATATAAGTGTATGAAATAATAATTATGTACACAATTTACTTCTATAATAATTTCTTAGTTTTACTTCGCCGACGCACGAATGAGTGACGAGGCCGACGCCATTGTTAATTTTACTTATGATGGATTAATACACCGTATGCATGCAAGCAGATGTTAAGCAGTCGCTTTCAAAAGTGCTCAGTTTACCGTTAACAGCCTGTACCATGCATTATGTAAATATTATTTTGGAACCCTCCAATATAGCTGTAAACGGCTTTTCCAGCGTGCCGTATCGTAAAACATACTAGCTGTACACCAGCCAAACTACGATATAGGCTGTTCACGGTAAAGTGAGCAGTTTTGAAAGCCCTCCCATTTGGAATAATAGCCAATAAATATATTTTATTTTAACCTTAGATGTTAACTTGCGAGTGCGGTGGAATATGCACAGTATGTTTATTACTTACACGGCCATATTTATTTATAAAGGTGATCATAGGAGAAACAATGGCTGAAAGGAAAACGTAATTAGGGCCTCAAAAGTGCTCTCTTTACCGTGGTCTCTGAAAGTCCCGCAGGTGCACGCAGCGCTACGAGAACACTGCACGCCATTTCAGAGCCCTGCGCGTAGGGACGATGGCGCACTTGTATCTCGTGGCAGTGTAACCTTTATAGCCTCCCGCGCTTCTCGGCCAGAAAGGGAGAAAAAGCGATGCAGGCTGGCGGAGCCCTGATGTCTTTTAATCACTTCGCCTTCCAGGAAAATGCATCAAAATCACGATGTGGGCTGAGCTCTCATACGCTACTGTAAGAGCACTCTCCAAACCAACCTCTGAAAATAATCCTTTAGTCGCATACATCTGGCTGGAATATTTAACAGTACTGTCGTTAAAGACTGTTACCGGGAAAGAAAGCATTTCTGAAAGAAACTTTATTTAAAAAATAAGTACACACTCGCATGCAGGACTCTGGTTACGTTGGAAGCAAAATAATGCAAATATAGGCAGTTCACAGTAATATGAGAACTTTTGAAACACTCGGCAAGATCGACTTTTATGCACGTTGTGTATTCTTCCGCCTTATATAAAATTAACATTGACATGAGCCTCATCGGTTTATTCATGCGTCGCTCAAGTTAAAATTTTAAATTATTATGAAAGTTAATATTTTACAAATATGCTCTCATTTCTACACTTCGGTGGATTAAATAACATAAAGTTAAAGAAATAATTTAAGTTTGTCGTAAATGGATATGTAACACTTTTTATACTACTTAAAGATGCGGCACTACATTCCATCCATCGTTACCAACATTACTGGGCGCATGTCTCTCAGTGCGCCCGTTAAAATATACGCAGGCAGGGGCAGTGATTTTTTTCTGGGGTTGATTTCAAAAGTGCTTACTTTATCGTGAACAGCCTTTAGTCATTAACACTCGACGTTGTAGTATAGCCAGTGAAATGTTTATAGTTACGGCTGCTGAAGTTAGTTTTTTTTTATATATTACAAATGTTAATAAGAGTGTGAATATGCATATTAGTAGAGAGCTGCAAAATTCGCGTTATTATTTGAGGACAGAACATACATAGGAACCTTTTACATTTATATTGGTTTTATTACTGGAAAACCTTGCAACTGCTGGATGTATTTGAACCGAATAGAAACAATCAACGAGAGAATTGCCCTCGCGCACAACCAAGTCGAAAGGGCAAATTTCGCCTGACTTCTGCGGAAGCCAATAAACAAAAGACCCTGACTGTAATATAAGGTGGGCGGTGAAGTTAATCACGCAGCTAGAAAACAACGCGAATTTTGCAGCTCTCTACATATTAACGACACGTCTAAATTTCTAACAATTCTGCGGTGTTACCTGGACGACGCACGAATAAAGTGATCAGGCTCGGTAGAATGTTTATTTCATGGCCCAAGGACACAAAATATGAATGATAAGTTGATCCTCAGAGGGGCTATCGAAAGTGCTCATTTAACCGTGAACTCTGTATAGCAAACTAGAAAATGTAATTTATTTATTATTGTTTTATTGCGAGGGTAATATCTTTTCTTTTCATGTTATGTAAATTAGGATAAAATTTCAGGCATATAAAGGCTGTTAACTCTAAAGCGAGCACTTTTGAAATCATCATTAGAAATGTCACTGCCCCTACATGCATATATTTTAACGGGCGCACTGAGTGACATGCGCCCAGTAAAGTTGGTAACAATGGATGACAAGTAGTTCCATATCTTAACGTCAAATAAAATAATGTTACGTAACAATATGTAACAACTTAAGTTAATTCTTTCGCTTTTTGTTTTTTTTAATGCGTCTACTTGTAAAAATAAGCAAATTTGTAAAATGTTAATTTTCTATTTATTTCACAGTATCACTTGACCGACGCATGAATAAAGCTCTGAGGTCCATGGCAATGTTAGTTTTACATAAGGCGGAAGAACACACAACGTACATACAGGTAGATCCTTAGCAGGGATTTCAAAAGCGCTCATTTTACCGTGAACAGCTTTTAGATAAGAACTTTGCATTTTAAATAACGATGGCACTATCACTTACACGACGCACGAATACACACCCGCGAGACTCCTAGACAATTTTTGCGTAGACATAGCAGCGGACAATATACACACGCGGGCAGCGCTTTCAAATCTGCTCAATTAAATCCTCATTTTGTTCCCGTCTTCTTACTGTGCTTCTTCCTGTATCGAGACTACCCGATCCTGCTCTATTTGGAAGGCAGAGGTTAATAACTAGCCTGAGGACTAGATCGACCAGCTGGTTGTACTACATTCCTACCAAAGGCACCGCTACGTCGTCGAATGTTCTACAGATCGTCGTGCCTATTCCTTTACTTTATGGTAGTTGTTGTAAGGTTTATCTTGGTGACATAAACACGTCAACTCAGTAGAGACCTGGCGTTATTATTCTGGGACAAGCTAGACGTCGTTGCCCTATAAGTTTCTGAGCACGACACGTGATTTAGTTGGCCGATGGCTTCTACACGAGGTCATGTGCCTGTGTAACTGTGTTACAGGCGATTGGTAACTCTGACGTTGAACTGTTACTATTGGTTAAAAGAGTCTTTCACGTCGTGCCACGAATACTCTCAGTCGTTGAGGGACGTCAGTAGCGCGCATAACATCTTGCAGTTTAGTCTGCTGCAGAAAAATGACGCGAATTTCGCACGTCTCTACAAATCAGTAATACGCTTATGTTCATTTATCAGTAATAGTTATGTGTTAGTCGGGTTCTAAAAGACAATTGCGCTTCAGCTAACTTCTAAGACGAAAGGTGGACTCATTACCTCAGCGTAACGTACTACTTTCTTACTCCGTACGTTTGATGTTGGCAGGATTCCACACAAACGTAACTTTATAATACTTGTGGTTAAGTTCGTTGAAAGCACTTTGTGAGATGACTTCAAAAGCTTCACGAAATTAATAGCAAAAAAATTAAAATAAATATGTTAACTATGGTGTGTCGTAATCATGCAGTTAAAGAATTCTAAGATTTGTAACAACTTGGAATGTAGTTTGACAGTTAAACTAACCTTATGTGGCATCAATTTCCACCCATTAGGTATCTTCAAAGACTTAGGATTTTTGTAAATGTGTAATATACACCCACGATACTGCTAAAACAACTAGGAATATGAAAAATCCCTTTTTTGTTCATCTCTCACATGCTGGCCCCTTCCCCTGCCATATATCCTCTGCAGAACACTTTATTTCTCAGGAGGCCATTTTGATTGGCGAAAGAATTCACCTCTACTGATGTGCGTACGCATGGAGGTGAAGTTTGGGTATAGGCTGTTCACAGTAAAATGAGCACTTTTGAAAGCACTGCTTAAGATCTACTTGTATGCACCTTGTGTATTCGTCCGCCTTATGTGAAATTAACATTGCCACGGACCACATCACTTTATTCATGCGTCGGACAAGTGAAACTGTGAAATTGTTATAAAAGTAAATATTTTACAAATGCGCTCATTTTTTTCACTTCGATAAATTAAAACAAACAGACAGCCAATGAAATAATTTAAGTTATGACAAATGGTTACCTAACACTTTTTTTTCGACTTTAATATATATGGAACTACTTCCCGTCCATCGATACCATCACTGGGCGGATGTCGCTCAGTGCACCCGTTAAAATATGAGCATGCAGAAGCGGTGACTTTTTTCTAAGGTTGATTTTAAAAGTGCTCACTTTATCGCGAGTAGCCTTTAACTGATTTGCACTTTTTTTTTCGCACGCACGCTACGTGTGAATTTGGATTAGGTTTTGTAAGGAGGATGTTTAACGAGGAAGTTACAATAACAGCTAAAAGGTTTGTGAGTTACTGCCTGAAAAAAAAAAAAATTGCATATTGAAAACACGCAGAGTTGAATAATATCACTGCCCTTCGTATACTAGGAGATACAAAACCGCACGAATAGAAAAATTTCCGTATACTTGGTGTACAAGTCAATATTCTTAATTTTGTTAATGCATGGAGTCTAATTGCGAACTTTATTTAAAAGGAATTTCGTGCCTCTAGGCTTGGACGCGTAAATTACGTCCATCATGACGGCAGACTTTGGAGAAATTCTTGCCATTTATAAAGATCTTTTTTCTTTTTAGTTTATAATTTATTCGGGGTTTGTTCACAGGTTTTGAATCAAACCGCTGAAAAATCGTCCAATGTATAACGTGGTAGGTTGTTCACTAAACATGTCACGTATCACAAACCTTTTATATTCTCAAGTTAACATAAAATTACCTTATTTTGGTTCAATTAAACTTTAAATTATATTTTATCTATAAATTATAATATTTCATTTATAATTAATATTAATAAAAAAGGGAGAAAATATGTATGTTGGTAATGCCTAGAAATAAATAGTTCTCATGCAGAACATTATTATACTGAATCCGCCCAAACACGGTTCGTTGTCCTTTTTGGTGTAATTTTGTAGGCGTAGTTAACCATTGTCTGCACAAGGCGGAGGAATATCCTGGGAGCAGAGCCTATGAAGGGCTTCAATTAAAGTTGGAAGTAACTGTGAACGGATTATAGGTCTTTTCCTTCTGGTATAGTAACTAGAGTGACGCTATACTGATTCCAGGCGTTAGGATTTTCATACCTGATTTACTGTGTAGTTTGGTGGTTGTAGAAATATGTTATAGTCTGTTCACGGTAAAATGAGCACTTTCAAAAACCCATATATAAGATTAACATTTCGATCAGCCTGGTCTCTTTATTCATGCGTTGGTCGATTGAAACTGATGAATTATTTGCAAAAGTATACATTTTACAAATTATGCTCGTTTTATACACACATATTCTTTTGAAAATAACAGAAAGCAATTTAAATTATTTCATTATTCATAAATGTTTAACTGTAACTTGAGACGGGGCATCCCATGTTCGCCACTTTCCTACCTGCCTAAAGCTCCTGTCGAACTATCAAATTTTTCCCGTCAACTATATTTGACAATAAAATTTGAGGACGATTTACAGCCATCAACTTTTCCCCTCCAACCAATTTTATCAAATAAGCTTGAATCTGTTTGAAAATGTGTCACACTGTCAAATTTTTTTATTGGGAGAATCAAATTTGAAATATTATTTAAAAATAATTTTCATAGTGAGCTATTGGTTTGTTTTTCCATGCAGTCCATTGCAGGAAGATATGTAAGTAATATTGCAATTTATTTTCGTTTCTTTACTAAATTATAATTTTATTTGTAAGATATCTTTCCTGCGCAATGAAATGTAATACCTCTGAGTTCGTAATATTATGTGCAATATTCGCGTAAAATAGCATTCATGCCCAGACATAGATTAGTTATCTTCATAACTTACTTCGTTTCCAGCAATTGCTCATTATTTCAAGTTTCTTGGCGTCCATTTTTGTCGTGTACTATTCTGATTGGCTGAGACCGTCAAACATCAAATAAATTTTAAAACCAGCCCAATTTTCTAATGTTTGATGGAAACTGAAGCTATCCAACTTTTTCAGACAAATATGGAGGCGTTTAGGACGTTTAGATGACGTCATGAGTGTCCAACTTTATTTGACCAAACTTATCGGAAGTAGTTTGACGGAAAAATTCGACAGTGTGATAGGGGCTTGACACGTCCTGCCCGGTACGTCCTACTCGCCTAGCACACTCCTAGCACGCCGTTAACAAAGATTTCTCATCACGGCAGCAATTTCGCAAAGCATTGCGAAAGGCGACGTAATCACGGTTGAAGCACATGTCCTGCCTTGTCTGCGAAACGCCTCATCGTTCACACCTTGGGTAAGACAGCCTTGCTCGCCGGTCAGCTGGGATGGTTGGGGTAGGTCAAGACGTTCACGGCTGACCGTCACCTTCGAGCAACCACGTAAGAACCGGGCGGCGCGGCTCTGTTTTCCTCAACTCGCCGCGACGCGGCGCTAGTGTCGGCGTGGAGCATGAGAGCGCTTCCTACGAAATTACGGCAGCGCTGTGTGTGGTGAAAAACACCGGAAGTGGACTAGACATTATTATTAGTAAAGCATTCTGATTGGTGAATTTTCAAAACGTATCGTTTGAAGCCACTGACTGTGGAGGAGAGCTGCAGATCCTGGTCTTCAGACTAGTTAAGAACTGTTTGATAACTTCAGACCCGTCTGGTCATAATGTTTAAAGGGAACGCTTGGGAGTTCCTTAGCTGGAAATTAATATCAAAAAACATATCTCTGGATAGAGTTTGTTTTAATATGATATTTGTGAATGGCTGTACAAACATTATATGGTACAAGCCTGCTTCACATTATTACAGTTTGTTTAAAGTCGATGGCTGTACGTATTTTATATATATATTTTTTTGGTAACAGCCAAATCGAATATTTTCAAATGATATTGTAAATGGAAGGTTTTTCATATAAGATTTGTATGCAGAGTTCCAATGGCAATTTTATACAATTATATTTCATGGCGCCCAGATTTGTAATTTATGTATCAAATATATTTTTCTACGAAATCAACTCATATTTTAAAAGGTTCGAACAGCAAATAATTTACTCCTACTCTGCTGGTTTTTTAAATTGTTTTTGGGTTTTTGGTTTTGCCCGTTTGTGCCGCCCTGCTTAGCGCTACAGGGCGTACGTAACATACTTTTAACTCAACGTTGAGGCATGGAACTACTTTCCCTGCGTCGTTACCAACTTTACTGGGCGCATGTGTGTACAGTAACTCAGCGTGGCCGTTAAAATACATGCAGGTACAAGCAGTAACACTTTTCAAACGCTGGTTTCAAAAGTGCTCGATTAAATCGAGAACAGCCTATAACCATGACTAGTATAGTCTCAAACCTGTATAGTCCCAAACAAAAATTGCCTTCTTTGCAAAGCTTAATATTAAACTTTTATAAACTGCTCAAAAAAAAGTTTTAGCATATATCAGAATCCAGGATGGTGTATTGAATAAAAGTAGTTCGCATTTCATGTGGAACCCCTAATAGTACAGAAAGTGAGGGGAGGGGGGGGGGGATGTTCGTTTACATTACCTCAGTATGAAACAAACAAAATGCATAAACAGAAAAACAAATTAAACAAAGGAATCTCATCAGTTTCAATAACAACAAAAATGGTTTTCTCAGGCGCAGAGACAAACTTCAATAACGATTCCTGAGACATGGTTTTGTCCGACAAGGCATGCCAAGAACCAGTTCATCGAGCATTTCCTGAGGCAAATTGTCCCATTCTGCGGCTGTTTTGTAAGGCCCGAGGTTTAACCTACCGTGTTTGCATGATTTACACAACCTAGGTACGATCCACTCCTACTATAAACATCAATATTACGTATTCGTCTTTTCGTGAGCGATGTATATGCCTGGAGGAGTTAATAGATGAATGGATCAATGCAGTATGGTGGGTGAGACCTAGGGTAGTTAAATTGGGTCAGTAACCGCGCGCCGAAGGGAGACGTAGTCGGTGGGAAGGGCGCCAGTTGTGTTGGAGCTTGTTTCATGTCCTTGTAATTCTGTTAATTTATTTTTTATTTATTTCGTATTTCCCATTTCACCAATTGTTTTTCTTATTGGAGCTTGCTCTAGTTATGTTTAATATTTTTGTTTATTCACGCTGGAAGTTGTGAAACAAACTTTATCATATGCAATTGTGCAATGTTTAAATATTTATGATATTTTGGGTCAGCCTTTTGCTAAAAAAAAAAAAAAATGTTTCTTTGTGTTTATTAATTATTTAGGTACATAATATTGTATAAATTATTGATTTCGATTTTCGAAATGAAAAACGTCAATTGTGAATAATTATAATGTGTTTCTTGACGTTCTATTTATGTATCGATTAATCGCACGAGTCCATGAACTCCGGAGCATAGAAGCATACCTTGGCATCATTGAATATGTAAATACATATTCAATGATGGTGTAAATAGGTATTGTCCATTTCATATAAGTGGGGTAAAATCTGAGAGCTAATGTGACCAACCTACGCGCTATGTAAACATTAAATGCTCTCGTTCGTAAAGTATTGTATCAGCTCATGAACTGCTCCGGAATCCGTGTTGTTAAGTTGGCTATTTTGATGATGGCTTCGGTAGAAAATAGTACTCGGAACTAAAAGTTGTAATTTAAAATCTTATTTATACTTACAACATTTATGGTTAAAATTATGTTTTAAAAGCAATATTAAATTTCCTTGCCTATTAATGACTGGACTTTAAAAACATGTTTAGAATGTATGACAGAGTATGTTGACACATACGAACAGTAAACGTTTCCAGCCAATGGCTAGCCATGTTTATGTTTCCAGTTTCCAGTCCGGTGAAGGCCATTGTGCATGTGCCTTTTTTACTCATCGTGTTTATTATACGAATATATTGTTGGTGTTGTCAGAATACTTAATCGGTAGTTAATTATTTCTTTATTTGCTTTTTTTTCAAGCATAATTGGTTGCAGGTACCGTAGTAGTGCGTTTTCTTGAGTTAAATGTAATTTAATCGACACGTTGTTACGTTTCGTTAAAACTGCTCGTTCCGCCATTTTCCTTACCTCCGTCCACACTGAAGTGACACGAATATAATTTACGTATATAAATTTAAGTTTGTTGGTTTCAGGGAACGTGCGCAGTGTTGATTTTACTGAATGATTCTGCAAATAAATTATTTAATGCTAGTGACGAACAAACGTGATTTTAGTGTAAACTTGCAAGGATTGCCACAAAAAAGCACGTTTTCAGAGAGGTTGCGAATTTTACTAACAGTAAGTTTGCGTGTTTTGCAAATGTATTTATAAACCGTTAATATAATTATTGAAATGCATGTGGCCTGAAAACGCCGCACTTTCCACATTTTCGTAGTGAGTGAACAATATTTGTTTATTAATCTATATAGTAAATTCAACGAGTGTAAGGTTAACGTCAGTCAGTGTATGCGTGTATATATTGCTGTATCTGTATGAATATGTACAGCGAAGTATGTATCGCGTTTTGTTTTTTTCATTATACTAAAAATTTTTGAAGTTAAATAATTTAAATCTTATTTCCATACGAGCAAAAATTTCCACTACTCCGTCGAAAAAAATACGCAACTCAAAATGCCACACACTCGCAAACATCAAAATAATGCCATCTCACGAAAGACGTTAAACTAAAGACTCCCCCCGACCCCCGACCCACAACTCACTTTTTCCTTTTTCCCTCGAAACAAAATAAACAGAACCCCAACAAATTTAATTCTGTAATTAAAAATAAAATAGGTTGGATTCCCAACCTAGATATAATATCGTACATTAATTACTGGACTGAAGTTAACTAACGTGTCAGATTTTCAGTGCCTGCCATGACAGGGAACACGAGGAAGGAGGAAAATTGCAAGTGTGCATTGGACTCAAAACATTTGTTTGCAAACGTCTTTTTCTTCAGTGGCAAAACAGGTGCGGCGGAAGGATACATTGCTGCCGTGCTACTTTTCTAGAACTGTAAAAATTTGCCCCACTTATATGAAATGGGCAATGTCCGCTCAGATTACTTCCTTCTTCTTCACATTCTCGGCATACAGCATGTAGCCAGCTCACTTATTATCTCGTGGATTCTTTCTTCATCCTTGAGATGAAATAGTATTTTTATCCGCCGTTTTGGTTAAGTTTGTCTGCGGATATTTTGTTTATTCAGACTTGATCGTATTTTGTGTTTACGATATTTTTTTTGAAGCTTTTTTTTATATACTTTCTAGCTGTTCACCGGATGGCTTAACTTCGTAGCCAACTTTTACATCCTTCTCGTAATGTGAACCGTGCACCAAATCGTGGCGTCGTCGTTTTGACGATGGTTCCACTTCTTTGGCCAGCACCGCAGTAACTACTGAAATGCAGTTTCTAAATTCAAGTAACATCTTGTTGAATAACTGAGTTTTTTTTTGGAGAGTCAACTATGAAGTTATTATTTTTTGGTTTGTTTTTCTCTTAATTTAAAGTAAAATGCATTAAAAACGAAGTGTTTAATGAAATGTAAGATTTCAAATTATGCAGCCGCGGGTACCCTACGAAAGAGTCATGGCCATACAATATAATGATTGTTCACTCATAATCTGTTCAATACTCTTACATAATATAAAAAAATTAATACTCATGTCTAAGAGAGAAATAAAGTTTTAATTTTAATTTATACTCATGCTTATATATGTGTACATATATATACATATATATTTATACCTACATACCTATAATATAATAAAATATATATTATATTTTAAAAAATTGAGATACTCCATAAGTGTACCTAATATCATATATTATATAAGATATTATTATATTAGGTACACTTATGGAGTATCTCAATTTTTTATTAACACAATTATATATTATACATGGGCGATAAGTAAGGAAGTAAGGTAAATCACAACATTTTATATCTTCAAAACAAGGATTATAATGGTCCTTTGTTTTTTATTTTTGCCATAACACCATGTAGGTATAAATAAATAAGTATATATATATATACACACACACACACACTCACGCGCCTCTTTTATGTAACATGTAAAACAGGAGCACGCCCATAACGTGTGCTTTCTGTAGCAAACCCAATTCTACACAGGAATCCAGATCCCACCTTCCGGTTATGTGACATCCTTGTGTTGTAACGAGAGTACTGTACTGGCTGTTCACGTCAAATGAGCACTTTTGAAAGCCCTGCTTAGTTAAGATCTACTTGTATGCACGTTGTGTCTTCTTTCGCAGTATGTCAAATAAACGGTACCGTGGGCCTCATCTCTTCATTCATGCGTCGGTCAAGCGAAAATTCGAAATTGTTACAAAAGTAAATATTTAGACAATCTTCTCATTTTTATACTTGCATACATTAAAATAAAACAAAATTGAAAGCGATAATTTAAGTTATCACAGATTGTTACTTGACATTTTTTATTCTACGTATGATATGATACTACTTTCCATTCATCGTTACCAACTTTACTGGGCACGTGTCATTCAGTGCGTCCGTTAAAATATATGCAGGTAGGAGCAGTAACATCTTGCTAAGGTTAATTTCAAAAGAAGTAAGGCGGCGGAAACGGCGTATTTGCGCGCTCGGGGGAGACGCAGGTTGAACGCCCTGTGCTGACCAATAGCGAGCGAGGGACGCCGCGGGCGGCACTTACGGTCCGGAGGTCGTCTGCTCTGCCCCGACTAGGCGGGGAGAGGGCGAGGGCTCATTTACAAACTCGCTCGTACACCGCGCCCAACAGCGCGCACACCTCCTGCAACTACTTCTGATCGTGTACCTTCAGTCCATTCATGATTACAGCAAACTTTTTTCAAGCCCTGATAGATCTCTTTACACGATGTTCATCCGCCTCGTACAAACATAGCTTAACCAAGTCTAGGGAGTTACAGCAAGGGGACAACGCACTGCGTTCATGCGCACTCAATTTAATAATACTGAGCGTAAGAACTATTTCTTACAAGGCGTTTCCAACACACCTATTTCCTCTGTTTTTATTCATATTAATTATAAATGAAATAGTATCATTTACGACTTAAAATACAAGTGAAAATTTAACTTTCCTTAAAATAAGTTACTTATATATTAATACAAGTATAGAACGCTTGTGAGATATAACATATTAACGAAACAACTAAACATATCATACATGGGGTGATGTTTTGTGTGAAATAGTTGTTTGCGCGAATAGGCGTATCTCGGTAAATAAATATTCTGCAAGCATGACTTTTATCAGAAAAGATAAAAAACAATTATATATGCCCCCTTTTTTTAAATTTTATCATATTAAGTGTATTCTTGGAGAAAAAAATTCAAAAACATGGTCAAAAATCGCATTTTTAAAGCTTGCCTATGCAGTTTCCTTAAGCGGCAAGAGTAAAGTACAAACATATGGGTGTAGTTTTAATCCGTCATCTTTCATCGTGTGTAATGAAACTCCACTGTTACAGATATAATTTGCACAGTACAACGTTACAACGGAAACACTGCACACCTTACGCGTAGGAGCGATGAGCCGCTAGGCGTGCGTGTTAGTGTCGCCCGTATTGCTCCCTCGCTTCTTGACCTTGGACGCGGCGTCCCCACGGGGCGTTCAACCTGCGTTATAACTGCAGCCGCTACCAAAACAACATCGACTAGAATACTCCACATTTGTGTCATCACCTTTGGAGCTGCGATTCGGCGCCCGATACCTGCAACACGTCCACAATGCCCAATTGCGAAGCCACATCCAGCAACCAGGGGAACCACTGCAGGAGCTGTGGCAGGGCATCGTGAGTCTGTTACACCTGTCTCTGGACGGATGCTCTGAATAAGCCCGAGATGTCATCGCAGTCGGCTTCTTCGTCGATGCTATCGCTGATACCAAGGTGCGGCAAGTTGTATGGTTGGCTGCGACTAACATCATGCAGGATACCTTGACCCGAGCACTGGAGGTGGAGGCAGCACGGCGGGCATCAGTGCCCCGACGTCCAGTGCGGGTAGTGATGCTGAATGAAGAGGAGGACGACAGCATGAAGAGAAAGCTGAAGTACTTGCAGACAACCATGAAGGACATAGCGTCCAGGGTCCGCACTACGGAGATTCGCCACCCCCCACCCAAGTGGCCGGAATGTTGGTTGTGTGGACAGACAGTGCACCTGAGAGCCAAATGTCCCCAGCAGCAGCAACCAGGGAGCAGGCAGTAAGGGGCAGGTGATGGTGCAACATCTTCGGGAAACTTGTAATCACCGGTCTTGAGGGGCAAAGGTCGGTGATTGCTGGAGGGGAAGCCCCAATGTTTTGCAGGTGTGTTCAATGAAACAGGACTTGGATGTCATATTTGTGGAGGGGTGCCTAGATGATGTTTCGTGTCATATGGTCGTTAATACAGGGGCGATTATAATGGTGGTAAGATCAAACATTCTCGGGTCTTTCCCCCAAAAATCATTTGATAAGGGCACGAATCACTGCTATTTAACTACAGTAACAGGCAAGACCACTCATATCAAAGACAAGAGATGGGTACTCTTACAGCTCGGTAACCTTAACATAGAGCATGATATATACATAGCAGAAATAGAGGACGAATGCATTTTGGCCCTTGATGTATTACATAAGCTGGAGTGCTGTATCGATACTCGACTGGGGGTGTTACGGGATGGTAATACCGAGTTGGTAGTGTCAACATGACGAGACAGTTTGACTGTTAGAATGATTAAGGAAACTACCACCTTAAGGAATGAGATCCCCTTCAGAAATACAATGTTGGGGTCCTATTCAAGAGGATGGCAGTGGACATTCTCGGACCACTACCAATCACTCAGAGGGGAAATAGGCACTTTCTGATAACACAAAATTATTTCACAAAGTGGCCCGAGGTCATACCGGTGCAAAACCAAGAGGCTGGCACAGTAGCTGATACACTTGTAAAGCATGTTTTCTCCAGGTTTGGATTGCCACTTCAGCTACATTCAGATCAAGGACGAAATTTTTAAATAACTCTTTTCCAAGAGGTAACAAGGATTTTATGAATGAAGAAAACATATTCAAAAGCATAACGCCCTCGTCGGATGGGATGGTCCATAGGCTAGAACGTACAGTGGAACAGTATCTCGCGATCTTCGTAGAAAACAACCAGAAAGATTGGGACTCCAAGTTACATTTATTTCTCTTGGCATATCGCTCGGCGGTCCACGAGTCTACAAGGGTAACACCTTCAAGGATGCGGTTTAGGAGAGAGCTCCGCCTCCCTGGTGACGTGCTATTTGGAGGTCCAATGGAAGAAAAAGCAGTAATCCCAGAATATGCCAATAAATTACGTCGAACGTTTGTCGACATTCATGAGTTTGCCTGGAGGCACCTATTAATTATTCGTGACAGAATGAAAACACGATATGACTGGCGAATGCCTGAAGAAACTTTTCAAGAAGGACAACTGGTGTGTTTGTACAACCCTCAGAGATGGAAGGGATATTGCCCGAATCTACAGAAATGTTGGGAAGGCCCATACATGATCCTGAAACAGATATATGATTTGGTCTACCGAATTTGTCGAGAGGATTCTTGGATGAAGCCTAAGGTTATCCACATCGACTGACTGGCGCTGTACGAAGGTCCTGATGTTGGAGAGTCTGTTCGGGACGAACAGACTTGAGGAAGGAGCAGTCAGTGTCACACGCTACAGCTCGCACCATCCGCGAGCTACCATTATGCGTGGTCCTGTTTTGTGGGGTGGGGGTGACCCACCTTGATACTCCCTTCCCCCAGTCACAACCACCCACTGCATCGTCGTCATCCCTCCTTCCCCTGGGCAGCCCATGGAATGACTGACAGCAGGAACATAGCTGGCACCACAGAGACACTCCTCCTTCCCCCTGCTGGAGAAAGCGACCAGTGTAAAGTATGCACAAGAATATTCACAGAATCAGGACCCTCCGCACAATGCCGGATTTAGATAGATTTCTTGGTGATGGCCCACAACCCTATAAATACAAGCCACAGTTGAACAGTCGGCAGTCTTGTTAGAAGCCTTAGGGCTGGTGTGTGGTAACTGAAACAGCGGTGATAAGGACAGACGATGACGGGAGATTGCGAGAGGATGGCAGACTAGGTGTTTGTGGTGTGAATGGACGAGAGGGCATGATATCCAACGAACGAAGGCTACTGTGTGTGAGTGCGCTCGGAGAACTCTAGAATGTTGCAGACTGATGGGACCTAGACTAAACTGAGGTGGGACTGAATAACATGTGATATGGACTTTACTGTAAATATTGGAACTGTTAAATATGTCCATATTATTTGTAAAATAATTGAATAGGTTTGGATACACTGTCAATTGTGACTCATTTTTTATTATATAATTACGTTAATTTTTTGAGGTAGTAAATTGTATTGATTGAAGACAATAATTCTGAAATGTAAGTGATATCTATTTATTGTGAGATGTTGATTCGAGAGGATTTTGTTTGTAGTGGTTGTAAATAAAATTAGGAAATTGCAATGAACTCTTATATTTAATTAATACCTCTATCCATTAAAGAACTTGGGTTAACCTACTGGTCTTGAGAAAATTGTAACAATAATATTAAAAAGATCACTTTCCTGCAATTTTAAATATCATATTGATAATCAGGAAATGCTATTACATTGTAGAACTTCAAGTATGTGCCGTTGTAGAATTTTCTACTGTATATTCGAGGTAGTCAACCTACCATGGTGTAGTCGGCTGGTGCGCCACCAGTCTGCAGTGCGGGAGTTTCTGTGTTCGAATTCTGCGCAAAACATGGGTGTTAGTTTAAGTTAGGTTATAAGTCAGTTTGTAAGCCGTCCTCTGATGTGTCTTTAGTCATAACAGCGGGGGACATTGCTCTTTACAATGCAATTCCATTATAGTCATATTCGAGGCATGGTTCTATACAAATAATTAAATGGGTTTAACTCATATTTGAGTTATATATAGTTATATATTATAGTTCAGCCTCAGTATTTTAATCTGTTGATCAATATCAAATTTTGACACTCATTTACTGGGATTCTGAAACCATCGTTGTTTTAGTTTAGGTTATAGATATATTCCAATTGTTATCTCTGCTGCCTTGTAACTTATTTTCATTTTGACTACCATTCACCCCGTCGTAGGTAAATAAGAGCAGAAGTAAATCATGACCACCAGGGCCCTTGAATATAATAAGTGTTTTGCCCCTACAGGACTTGTACTTATTTTCATTTTGACTACCATTCACCCCGTCGTAGGTAAATAAGAGCACAAGTAAATCTTGACCACCAGGGTCCTTGAATATAATAAGTGTTTTGCCCCTACAGGACTTGTACTTATTTTTTTAGTAAGTTTCTGCACGAATCCTACGTGGATATAGATATAAATATTTCGATAATGCGATTTTTTTTAGTTACAACATATTGATCTGTTGTTAATACAATATTTTTTCTAGAAAAAAATATTTAAAATGTGGTGTGTAGCCATAGTGGCTTCTATGAAATAATTAGATGACAGTGACAGGCCCTGTCGTAATGGCAAATCTTCATTTAGTTGCACACAAGGGTTCCAACTTCAAAGATTTCTGGCAACCTCGGTGATATTCAAAATCCTAAGTTTCATGTTCCAACCTCTGAGGTGTGGGTACTATTTAAAGAAATGCATATTTCAGTAGGTTACGTAGTTCAGTTTTCAATTATATTCCCAGAATAGTGTAGGTATGTTAGCCAGCTGTAAGTTTTAAGAAATCAAGACCTACTCTATTATCTTCAATAGACTATTCACCCAGTTCCCATTTCAAAAACTTCGTAGGCCTTGTGTAATCACACAGGCCATAAGTGGTCATATATTTCCGACATTGTTCTCTCGTGACGAACCCATGCCAGTAGTCTTAAAGTGTTAATCCTGACTGCAGTAACTATTGGAGTAGTAGACAACAATGGATGGGTGATAAATAACATTTGCTGGGAAATATTACAGATTAAAAATATTACCTGTACTGTACAACATGGATGAAGTGTAAGGAGGGTAAAAACTGAACCACGCGAGCTCAGCGAACTTGGGACAGGACTGGACCGACAGCAGAGTTGCAAAGTGGCAACAAGTATACTGTGACACTACAGAGGCAACAGCGCTGGTCGGCGCTTTTGATGTAAATGCTTCAAGTTGCTTCTTGTTTTGTTTTTTAACGTTCCCACTTTTATGCCGGTAAATTAAGGGGCCCGTCTAGTTGTCATTAATCCCATTATAAGTAGCTGTGCCCCAATTGCAATAAAAAACTATGGCATATTTTAATGTGTATTTTTTTATTTGAGGTTGGAAAAGAGGGGGGGGGGGGGGAAAGGGGGGTGGGGGAAATGAAAGTCAGTTTTTTTTTTTTTTTTTTCCAATTCATAAATTCGTTTGTTGTGTGTTTAAGTGTGGTCGATGAAAAGTGTCAAATTCACCGAAAATCGCTGTAATTAACTCTCTGTTTACGATGTTTATTTCTATGTAAAACAGTGTTCTAACTAATAGCAAGAACGCTATATCATTTCTGAACAGAGGGGCCGCGGCGGTGTAGTGGACAGACTGCTCGCCTCCCACCTAGGCGAACCGTGTTTCAATCCCAGTGGGGTAGCTCCCGGATTTTCGCATACGGGAATCGCTCCGAACGATGCCGCTGTTCGGCGGGTTTTCGCGCGGGACGTCCCGTTTCACCCGCCCTCACATTCAGGCGCTGCTCCATATTCACCTCACTTCACCTCCGTCGGCTCTCAAGACCTCGATGTTAAGAGGCGCACAAGTCTCTCAACTGCACTCTTCTGAACAGTTAGCTGTATTAAAGCTCTGTAGTCGCCGCTGAATTTCTGAGGACCAGAAGCTTGTTTATACTATTTTCCATCGCTGTCGTGGTGTCCTTCCTTACAGCTGGACGCGACCTCGAGGGTTTTACGGCAGAGACGGGAATAATTTTGGAGTTTTCTGGTTTTGGGCGGTAATTTGAATTTAATATTTACTATTCCGTTTTAACTCTGTTAGAATATAGTAAATTGGTTCTGTAGATAGCCTGAAGATATTATTATATATTGTTACTACTTTCTCATGTGGTATTAGTAAATATGAATTACAGATTACCTTCTATAGGTATTCATGGTAAAATGAACACTTTTGAAAGCCCTGCTCAAGCTCTACTTATATTCATGTTGTGTATTCTTCCGCCTTATGTAAGATTAATATTGTCATGGGTCTCATCGCTTTATTCGTGTGTCGGTCAAGTGAAACTCTGAGATTATACGAAGAGGAAATATTTTACAAATCTGCTCATTTTTACACTTCGATGCACTGAAAAAAAAAAGTGAAAGAAATAATTTAATTAATCAGAAATGGTTACCTAGCACTTTTTATTTGACGTTAAAGTATGGAACTACTTGCCATCAACCATTACCAACTTAACTGGGTGCATGTCACTCAGTGCGCCCGTTAAAATATGTGCAGGTAGGGGCAGTGACTTTTTTGTAAGATTGATTTCAAAAGTGCTCACTTTATCGCGAACATCTTTTAAGTGTAATTATAGTACAATATATCACATGATAACAGTCTCTAAAAACAATCAAACAATGTTTTACGCCCTAACCTCATACAAATATATCTGTAACAAAAGTTATGGACAAGTAAAGGTAGATTCAAAATAGCGCCCAGCTATTTTTCTTAAGGGGACCGCCTACCTGCCAACTGAACTGTGTTAAGTATGTTTTAAATCCAGTTAAATTTTACGAAACTATTAACCATACCCAATGTGCTGATCTAAGAGAGTAACATGAATGCACGATGTCTGTCGATTACTTTTAAGATACTGCACCTGCATGATGTCTATAACTTTTAGGATAAAAAGTATACACATGGTAGAGGCCTTTAAACGTGAGTATTTTGAGACAGGGAACCAACGATCGGTAATTCATATTTCAGGTGCCACGAGGCCTTGAATGAATAATACGCGCGAGGAACGTCTGCGTAAAGTGAGTTAGCTTCCCTAATAAACAACTGTCTGCTACACGATCCAAAACCATCCCCCTCGAATTCTGGTGTGCGAACAGTCCGGTCTTTAGCACCCTCGCGGGCTCTGTGGCTATAACGACCCAGTATCTTGTAAGTTTCTATCCATGGCGATAATTGTCTTCCAATTCGGATGACACCCGTTTCGAAATTTTTCTCTGTAAACTCGTGTGGCTTTTCTTGCATTACTTCCTGCTGCACCATTCACTGTACTTGTGAATCATGCTGGGGCTTTGGATCTGGTCAACACAGAGCTGGCACACCTGCTATAAGAGAGCGTGATCCTTCTCCCCCACCGATTGGGCGGTCGTGGCGACAGAATGGCCTTTGTGACTAAAAGCGTTACCTAAAATTGCAGAAGTACAATGGCTGAGAAGCCGTAACTGTATGCACCATACACTAGATGCATGCCGGCAAGTTGCTGTGACGAGTAGGCCTAATGCTCCATCTCTGGCAAGCAGGCATGAACTGTAAACAGTGACAAATGCCGCCGTGGACACATCACACGTGTAACGGCTGGAATTTTGCCACTAATTTACGTGCAGCAAGACTTGGTCAGTTGATATGTTAATTCAGATACATGCTATATGATCAATTACTACTGTGATGTGTGGTCTAGTTTGATGTGATTTTACTAATTTGCATATGTTCAGAATATTTATTCAACTATCCATGTGCTATAGATAATTATTTTTCTTTTTTTTATTATTTACACTGTTTCTAGTATACTTTTTTTGTTTATTGTTTGGCATAGCCGTTATATTGGAGGCTACAAACTGGTTGCCAAGGGCAATGGAGATTGTTGACAATTTAATGAAATAGCCGCCCAATGATTGGCCGAATTCTAGCACCGTCTTAAGCCATAGCTGAGCCTTGGAACGCCATATTGTCTATACTATCACTAGGCAGGTGATGGCGCATGTCACGGTAGGGTTTTTGATTGCAGTATTAAGGAAAGTGACGCGAGTACCGCAATTGTATAACCGGACGATTTAGAAGAAAAGAAGAGGTTCTTTTCGGTCTGCAAATCCGAAGAATATATTAAAATAGTTCGTCTCCCGCGAATCAACGTGTGGTACATAAAAGACTGTATGTACCACATGCCAAGGCCTGCGTGCCTAAAACTATGGAAGACTACGAAGAAGATACCTCGCGGGTCACTCACTGCTGCAATTCTACGTCCTACTGTATCACATTTTGACGTGTGAGATCGAATGATTTCTGCTTCAACAAGTAAAGGTTTATTGGAGATTGCCGCTCATTTTATTTTCGTATTGTATACCTAAGTACGCCATTTTAGCTGACGCCAAGTGAATTTGCTTTACTATTTAATCTGCAGTCCCTGAGCGTTTTGAGCCCTACTCCCTATTAGAGTGGTGTGAGCCTTAATTAATTTGGGAAGTAATTTTTTTAAGGGGCTCTACAAAGTTTCATGAGTCATAAATCACAGGGTGATACTACTTCTGTTTCTGCCACTTCATGCATTTATAGTATAAGTCTTCATGAATACCCTTGTTATTGCAAATAATATCAAAGACAATATATTATTTCATAATCATTATCAAGTACAATGTAATTATTTGCAATAAACTATTAATGCATGAAACTTATTTGGAGAGGGTTATTCATAGTAGTAAATCCTAGTTGTCTTAGACTTTGGGAAAGAGAACATGGTTTTGTGTTATGTTCTTTAGCTGTTTTCGAATTGACTGATAGTGTCTCTTGTGGGTAAGTGGAGTATTCAGAGATATATATATATATATATATATATATATATATATATATATATATATATATAGAGAGAGAGAGAGAGAGAGAGAGAGAGAGAGAAAGCACTGTTGTTCATCCTAAGTCCGTGATGACCGTGGACGCAGGCAGAGGTCCAGGCTGTAAGTGTTGGTGTAACAAAACTAATGAAACAGTGTCTACCACACATGATGAGGGTGTGGAATCAGATTATTTCTATCTGTTTATGGTTGATATCACATGCTACACACCTACACTTGCAACAACAAGCAGCTCACACCAATCGCACTGTAAGATATAAGGTGTCATATACACACGCACTCGCCTATACGTACACAAAAACCCAACACACAGGCGAGTTCGTATTGTGTTGCACGCTAGCGCCACCAACCGTCGACGCGGCTGACAGTTGTTTGTTATGAAACTTAAAGCAGTTTACACATACGTTCCTCACGCCCATTACTCATTCTAGGACTCGTGGTGCCTGAAAAATGAATTTCCTTCATTGGTGCCCTGTCTCAAAATCTGTATAATAATTACCGTAAAAGTTACAGACATCCTGTATTAGAAACACCATTCCGGAGATGCGAAAATCCGGGAGCAGCCCCACCGGGAATCGAACCTGGTCAGTATTGGTGGGGGGCGAGCACTGTATATGGTACGCGAACCGTACCCCCACTTTTGAAAAGGGGCAATAGTTGCTTAAGTCACGAAGGATTCCGATTGAGCTGAGAAAAAGGATTTACTAAACGTTTTATTTGGAGTGTTGTGTTATATGTAGAGCCAAGATTATATGGTGAATAGCGATAAAACTGAAATGACACCGAAAGGCAAGTTAATACACCTTCAAACACCGAAATGCAAGTCATACACAGCGTGATACTAAAATTTCAGTTAACACACAAAATAAATTAAATTTATCCAAAATATTACTTTATCTGTGAAACTATGACCAACAATATGTATCCAAAAATATATAAACTGAGTAACGATAAGAATATTTTAAGTTTTCAGACGATGGGAAGAGGAAAAAATTTATTTTGAGCTGCTGTCATTCTGGCTGAGTGAATAACATTAGTAAATATTGAATACCACGTGGATGAGAAATGATCATTTAATGAGAATAGCAAATATAAAAATAATTTTATTTCCAGCATATAATGTTTTTTCTCTATAAAACCATATCGAAGCCATTCGTGTAAGACTGTAACAAAAAAATCCACACTGTTTAGGGACCTCAACATACAAGTTACGAAGAAACAATACTTATTAAAAAGTGATTTTTTAACCTGTGGTAATGCTCTGCGTTACCTTTGTCCAAATAAATTGTTTTCTCTTTTTTAAGCAATTGCATAACATTTTAAAAAGTTTAAATGGAAATATGCATATAAGAATAAATTACCAACAAATTTTAATAAAATTTTCACTAAAATAACACAGTACAATTTCGGCTCTAATAACGTATAATTCTAATTATGACGTTTTTATTTCTAAGATTTTCCTAATAAAACCTATAACACCGAAATCAGGTATTTATAAAAATGAAATTTGTCTTAAAATAACACCAAAAAATCATGTCCCTAGTTATATGTCATTGAATCAAAGACGACCAAAAATAATGAAGAAACGTATTTAGATAGTTTTGAAATGTGGTTATGCAGAAGGTGAAATAAATTGATATAAATAAAGTTAAACCATTGAAGAAAGTAGGAGGAGGTGAGAAAAGTAATAACCGTTAATTAGGGGGGGGGGGAAGAAATATCGGTTGGGAAATCACTGCGTACAAATTGCCTACTCCGGAAAATTGAAGAAGAAGGGGTTGAAGTAAATAGCATACGAGGAAGAGGAAATGCTGGAATGCTCGATAGAGGAAGATAAATGCATAGTACCGAAGAAGAAGGGGGAGTGTCGTCCATTCAAAACCCGTCTTAAAACAGTTCCTATTTCACCGATAAATGTTTTGAACCGAAATCCTAAAATCCTGGTTCTAACATGATTTTCAGCTGAATCCCGAGTTCCTGCGACCGGCCGATTTCCGATTGCAAATCTCCTGATCTCAGTTTAGGAAAATGTGATCCAGAGTTTCGAGATGAAACACCGACTGTGATTGGCTCTCATTTTGTGAAATCGTGATGCATTTGTTTAGATATCAAAACTAGTTATATATTGTTACATGCTGACGCCTGAGGGGCGTATCTGAGTTTGTGATGCACGGAGATCTTAATAAAAAAATAAAAGAAACTAAATATGATTTCTAATTTATTCACTTCGCCACTATTTACAGCATTAAATATCCTGTTTCCACATTTGCTCCTTTTATTTAACATGGAGCGCAATATTTAATGTCTATTTTCAACTCAAATTAACGTCCTTCTTAATTTTCTCTGTTGGTTACAGTCAATTAACTCATACTCATTATAAACACGTGTTCAGTCTAACTGTTGTCATAATTTATAACGTCTTTCACTCGTGCATTTAGTTCAATAGTCACAGTACACTTCACTGCGTGATACTTGTAGTCACATACTTCCCTTCCGCTGGTCCACTGGTTCTCTTGCTGCTCGTCTTCTATTGCTCGGAACTCAGTCACTCATTTATTCACCAACTCCAATACAACTCCCGGCCCGGAGGATTGCCGCTATTTGTTTGGGCTGCCCAGATCATCTCGAAGGTTCAACACACCCCGAGTTACGCTAAGAGAATGAGGTCAGTAATCCAGAGCATTCTTCAAATAAACGCAGATATCAATAAAACCAGGGTCAGCATTGCACACTGCAAAAACAGATATCTTGTCGGCTCGCTTTGAAACTTATATTCAGTCTTCTCGCCTGCCGCTATAGGCTGTTCACGGTAAAGTGAGCACTTTTTAAGACCCTTTAAAATATTTCCTTTCGTCCAATGTCTATCTTCCCACTGCTCTTTTATATAAACATTGCAATGTGGCTGATGAACACAATGTACACATTTCACCACTCTCAAAATTTAACGCTTGAGGCTGCAGTAAGATATGTTATTAGTTGTTAATGCCTGTTAAGAGGGCCTTAAAAAGTGCTCACTTTACAGTGAACATAACAACATATAACAACTCTCTATCCCTCTTCGCTCGCCCGCGCGGCGTCGACTAGTAACACGTAACTATACATACACGCATGATTAGATGCCCTACAAAATGATTCGCTAGACAAATATATTGTGAATAAACAAACTTCAATACATAAGCATTTCAAAATATGTGTATAATACTATGGAAATGAAAACTATTGTACTGTATTTACAATAAAATTTGAGAATACATTTTACACGGCAGTTTTCAATATCGTTTCGGTGTTTAGAAGGAAGCTCAGTTTACTATAACGCTAGTTCGTTCGGTATTTACGTATAATAACAATATTCTGAAGTAGCTGGAGGGCAACAAACCTGGCGCTGCGATATTTTTTTTCTCTGTCTTAAGTAAGTTAAATGTTCTACAAATTTTCCTTTTATGATTTTTAAGTGTGTATAATTTTTTTTTTTCGTTTCATATATATTTTTAATGTATATATTAGTGCTATCTGTTTGTAAGAATTGTAGAGTAAAATGAGCATTTGTTTTGCACAAGTAGCATATTGCATACGTACATTTACTATCGTAGACTGTTATACCAATATGCATTGGCCATCGTGCTATTTTCGTGAGCTAACTTCTCTTTGTAAGCTCAATTTCGGCTTGGCTCGCGCAGAAAAAGAAGACAGTGTTCTTGTATTCCGACCCCCTGGTCTAGTCTTCTGTTACGTCTGTTCGCAGTGATAGGCTTAAATTCCGTTATCTGATTACAAAATTTCAAAACATTTTAATTGAAGAAATTCATAATTTTTGAAGCCCATATATAACATATCTTATTTTATATTGTACAAATGTAAGCAACGAGATCCATATTACTCAAACCGTTCGAACATTAGACTACGTCTATTTCTGGTAAATAAATATGCTTGTAATTGGTTTAGACACTGCTCTGATCTTGGATCATGTCATTGAATCGCCATATTCGGCGATTCGTAATAGAGTTCACCTCGATTCCCAGTCATTCACTGGACTCAAATGGTGCAACAGTATTCTGTGACGATCTCTGATCAAGTTCGAAAATGATTTCGGATCAAGCAATCTACTCCAGTGGTGCAACGGGCCATTAGTGTTTACTTTGAAGTATCTACACTTGCAAGCAGATGTGTTGATTTCAAAAAAATTTATTTGACCGTAAACTCATATAGCTTCACGCTTTTCGTATGAAATCCCCAAATTCTATGCCAGTTAATACCGTGAGCTACGGTCGAATTTTCTTTCGAAGATTCCATGCAAGCTTGTATGGCCACTGGTATGGATTGTTCTAGGGAAGGTTTAGTTGATAACTGGCCTTTTTCATGGCCGTTTTGGTAATTGGTCGTAAGAAATTTTCAATAGAAGATTTCTAATAACGTTGAATTTTAGCCAATGTGTGTGTGTGTGTTTGTGAGAAAGAGAGAGAGAGAGAGAGAGAGAGAGAGAGAGAGAGAAAGAGAGATACCATAGTGACGATATACGATCGATTGACGCTATAATAGGGTTATGTGAAAATTACGGCGAACATCCGTGTTTACTCAAAACAGAAAGTTCCAGTTATCACAACAAAACAACTAGGCCCCGTGTATAACACTTGCCAGTGAATTACCACCTGTAACTACAGTTGTAGAAGTAAAATCCAAACGGATTTGCTCGCTTTTACTTACGTGGCAGTACGCGATGACGTAAAAAGACATTTTTCAATGGTTGGGGGGGCTCTGTGGTGGGTCACACTGATCGAAATGAAGAAAAGGTTATAATCTAACCTTTAAAAAATCATCCCATCTATGAAGTACTTCGCTATTTCCTAAAAATGCCAATTATCACAAGCGTTTTATTTTGTGGTTGCAAAAAAGTACCATACTTTTGGTTAAATTGAGCTTTCACTTATTTTAACTATAAATTATAATATATTACTTATAAATAATATGAATAACAACAGGGTGAAAATAGGTATGCGGGTATTGTCTAGTATAGGCTGTTCACGGTAAAGTGAGCACTTTTTAAGGCCCTTCCAAAAGGTATTAACCCCTTATAAATATACTTCATTGCAGTCTCAGACGTTAACATTTCAGAGTGAAGAAATGTATACACTGTGCTTATTAGTCATATTACAATGTTGACATAAAAAAGTGGCAGAAAGGTAGAAATTAATTGAAATGAAAAATTCAGCAGGGCCTTAAAAAGCGCTCACTTTACCATGAACGGCCTATAACAAATAGTTCTTATGCAAAATATAACTACTCTGACTGCACACGAATGTGGCACATTGTCTCTTCGGTGTAATATTCTAGATTCGTTTAAGTTTTGTTTGCACGAGGCGGAGGAATACACTGGAAGTAGAACTTTAGCAGGACTTCAGAAAAGTTGGGAGTAACCGTGAATGAACGGGCTGACACACGTGTTAATTAGGAAAAACTGTAAGAAAAAGATGTCAAATGAATTATAGTGTACTGCAATCGCACATTGAAGAATTGTAATACTAATTGTTCACTATGCAATAGGAAAAATGAGTGGGTTACAACTTCCATCACTGCCCCCCCTTTTTTTTTCTAGGCCACGCCCCTGGAGCAAGTATCGTGTGACAGGTTATTCGATACAAATATCCTCACCTGCTTGCCCGCAGGGTCAGTTTGTAAGTCTCGCACAAGCGAACATTGCATCCTTGCCAGCGTAGTATGCAAGGGGTGCGATCTAGGCAATCGCCACCTCCGAGAATTCGAAATTTTGAATAGTCATCGCAGTACAAAATTGTCGGTTATAAAATTAACTTCAATAATTCGCTGGCCTTGCATGATAAAAATCTGCAAAATTGTAATTTTTATTTAATGTTACGTATTGTACCAATTCAATAAAATGTTTACATTTTCCGACTGTATTTATAAACCTCTTTACACATTCCGGTTCAAATTTAAGTTAGTGTCTGATGAACGCCCATTATTTATGTTGTCGTGAAATAAGCTTACTAACTGATAAATTCTAACATTCATACAAAAAAAATCCTGGTGACGACACCATCAAACCTCAACGATTTTGATAGCAATCTGTCTCCCCCCCCCCTCCCTCGGTCTCTCCAAACGCACACACAAACATTCTCCTCCACCTTCGATTGCCCCCTTTGAAAAATGTGCCAGCGAACGCCACTGATCCTAGCACACTGGCTTTGTTTAGATAAGTATCATCATCAAGTTATAGAACGAAGAAGTTTGGAATGGTATCGCCATGTATGAAGAATGGAAGATACTAGAATACCAAAACTTACAGGAATGGGAAGTCGTAGGAAGGAGAAGAAGAGGGCGGCCT
Organism: Dryococelus australis; assembly: GCA_029891345.1. Classification (NCBI taxonomy): domain Eukaryota; kingdom Metazoa; phylum Arthropoda; class Insecta; order Phasmatodea; family Phasmatidae; genus Dryococelus; species Dryococelus australis. The sequence goes on from CM056993.1 coordinate 361,271,759, forward strand.
ATGACTACATGGCTCCAAAATGTACAGATAACAACGAGAAGATTTGGTGCAGAAGAAGAAGATACACAAGACCGAAATATCTGGAGAAATATTTTGAGAAGATAATGTCGAGTTCTGTACGAAACAGTTGTTCCGAGTTTATTGCTATGTTGGAGGAAAACCTCTGTATTGAGGAAAATCTCTCTTAAATAATAATAATCATCAACGTATGCACATAGTGAAATGTGGGTATTATTATTTAAATTATTATTATTATCATCATCCGTAGACCAGCTGTAAAGGGTTAGGAGAAATCCCGGGTAGGGAGACTGGAGAAACTTGTTCAGTGAGGGATCGGAGCCCCAGCAGAGGAGGGGAGACACGATGTTGGAGGAAGAGGGGGCGATGGAGGGGAAGGCAGGTAGGTTGTCGCCGATCGGTCCAGTCCAGTCGAGTCCAGCAGCCGGTCGCTGGAAGAGGTCGCGTGGACTCGGCCGGCAACGCGCGCGCATGCCAGTCAATGCCTCGCACTTCGTGATCTGTTCCTCTTCGACGTGCCTGTCGCACGGACGCGACATGACGTCCTGACCTCGCGGCCTTGGGTCCCCGTCCACTCGTTCCTCTACTCCCCCCGACGTCATCAGCCCCTGGTTCGTAGCAAGACGACGGCGGCCGGCCACCTCCTGGTTATGGTGAGCATTCCTCCCGCTAAAGGCCGTGTCTCAGTTGGCCCAGAGAGCGCTCTCTCGTGGTCTCGACCACGTCATTATGACTTCAGGGAGAACGCTTTGTCGTCGTCTCGATTCCTTGGTGAGAGTGCGAAAGAGCGAGAGAACGAAGTTGTATACTCCCTGACGCTCTCTCGCACTCTCTGACAGCGCGCCCTATTTGTTTACATTATTTTCGCGTTTGAATACGGTTATAGTATCTTTCTGGGCCAAAACCATGTTGCATTTTAACTGTAAGTGTATAATTTTAACTGTTTTAAACAACGAAATAACATACACAATACGTATTTATAAAAATATAAATATAGATTTCTGACTAAGTCTCGCTTTTCTGTCGCTTTGCTGCAACATGACGGTAAAATTTAAAGCAATATAATAGTATTTTGTGTGCTAATGGTTATTCTGGTAGGGCTATAATTAGTGAATTATTTTGAACACACATAAATTACTTACAATAGCTATGACCGCGATGTTATCTTAACATGATTTACTGCCTTTTGGCATCAGCTGTTTGCCTAACGTCGGAGAGAAACGAGAGAGTGGTTGTCTCAATTCCACAGAGCGATAGTACGAGAGAGCTCGAAGCAGTGCTCTCTCCAGGTTGTGCGAAAGAGTGCTCTCTCGAAAGAGTAGTCTATTTGAGACACGGCCTAAGTGCCCTCGTCACCCACCATATAAATTTTTATTTATTTCTCCCTGATTACAATTAAGGATGATTTATTGAAGAAAAAAAAGTGACAATAGAAGTTATCCAATTACCTTCCGAGGGCGGCGTACACAATCAAACACTAAACGCGCAAATAAAAATCTACAGGTTTTTGAAGCGAGCATAGAAAAACCAAGTAATGACAATCCTAGATAATATTTTTCGTTAACTCCGTGAGCGAATATTTTCCCAGCATGATGCATTACTGCCGAGCTATTCCTGACCCCATAAATTTGCATGTTTTAGTGCGGCGTAAGATACTGCGGGAAAGGATTGTATATTTTCTTCAAAATATTAGCTCGCTAAGTAGGGAGAAACTTTTATTAAAGATTGCCCATTCTTGATTTTTCTATATTGTATTCCGGAAACCTGCAAATCTCATTAACGTGTTCAACGTTTATTTATGAAGGTCTACCGCGTCCTCTTACTCATAATTACGGACATAATACATTTACGAACTTTTAATGCATATTTATCCAACAATTATTTCAATGCAAAATTTTATGTGTTTACTCATTCTCGCCATTTATTCGCAACCACGGAACACCTTTTAACAATCAGGTACAAAAATTAGCACAGCACCATGAAATGAAATCGTTCCATAATGAAATATTTTCAGTATAGGCCCTTATTCTTATGTTATGACACTAAAAAAATCTCTGTATAACGGGTGTACAGCCGCTTAAGGCCCGGTTTATTAACCACGCGAGAAACGCAAAGATTATAACGCACGTATTTCAAAAATACTGATAATAAACTACACAGGACGCAAGACCGCAACGCAAAATATAGTCAAGTCTCCATATCTTGCTTTTTTGCTTCCGTTTTGCACCTTCTCGTTTACCAGTGACCGATTGAAAAATAGTTTTGCACTTGTACAGAATGCTGCGATTTTCAGTTTTTTTTTTTTTTTTTTTTTTTTTTTTTTTACTGTACAGTGAATTCATGCTTACATCTATGCATTGAATCATAAATAAACAGTATGGTTACGCATTAACATATTTTAGTAGGCCTATCGCAGTCTTGCTGAGAAAATTTAATGGTGTTTTTAGAAATTCGTTATTCGGGCATTTAAAACTACGCCAGTAACTTAACAAATCTCAAAATGTAAAATAAAAAAAATATTGTAAGTTAACAAACATATTTGAGAAAAAATGTTCATTGGAAAGCATTATGGTGGTAATGTTTTGTACTTGTTTCGTATTTTAATTTTCTATTGTTTGTAACGTCCTGTGTCATATGGTGTTTATAAACGATCGTAATTTTCCTGCGTGGCGTTGTTGCGTTCTTACGTTTGTTGTTTAGTTTATAAACCCAGGTGTTCTCCAATCAAAAATGGCGTACAATAATGTAGTACGAATAGCATAAAACAGAGCGCAAGAAAATCTACTGTCTACGATCGGCGTAACGGAAAATAACGAACTTCGAGCTGTCCAATCCATAGACTAAAGCTGAGGTAATTTCGCTGGCTGCGCACAACCAAAACACTTTAATCGCTGTTGACCATGTGACTTCGACAGTTGTGTTTATTTGGGGTAGGTCAGTGTTGGGTACATGCGTAGAAGGCGATTACGCTACCTACCTCATCTTTAGTATATGGTCTCGGAGTTGAGTACGTTATTACGAAATAACTTTTGGACGCGAGGAAGTTTTGATGTTCGTGTATTGGCTACTCCGATTTTCAATGTTTTGGTTAGTAAATGTCTTTGAATAGATGGCCGCATAACTCCTAAGATTTGTTTTTCGAGTCGCGTTCTTGAAAATGATGTGGAACTGGCCGATTTGTTCACATATCTCCTCGTGGTAAAAATGTTGCTTTGTATACGTGGCTGATATTATAGAGTAGCCCGTTTATCCAATGTTTTAAAACATCTATCTCTTAGACACGAAAGGCGATGCCAGAAACAAAAATAATAATTACTTTGTAGGCGGCAACACAACTATTTACAATTATGACGGGAACACTATTCGCCATGTTAACATAATTTTTTCAGTAGTTCGTTTACACATCGAGATATATCTCTGACGTCTTGAATTCTGATTGGCTGTCGTAAAAACCGCACCATACGGAAGTGAAAGCTGACCATCTCTTAAGCCGCCGTCACACTGTGAAATTTTTTCGTCAAACTGCTTCCAATAAGTTTGGTCGAATAAGGTGGAGAGTTATAACGTCATTGTAAAGTCATAAATGGCGCCTTATTTTTCTGAGAAAATTGGACCGGTTCTAAAATTTCTTTGATGTTTGACGGTCCAAGCCAATCAGAATCTTCTGCAACAAAAACTTTAAAATAACGAACTACTTCTAGAAACGAAGTAGGTAATGAAGATATTTAATTTATGTGGAAGCTGCCTGGGCATGAATGCAATTTTAAGTGAATATTGCACATAATATTACGAACTCATTGTGCAGGAAACATATCTGATAAATAAAATCTCAATTTAGTAAAGAAGCGAAAATAAATTACAACTTTCCTCATATTTCTGAACTAAATAATAATAAAAAAAAAAGCAATATCTCAATATAAAATATAATTTAAATAATAATTAAAATTAGATTTTTCAGTAAAAAAAATCCAAACACATTCATGATTTTTTGATAAAATTTGTTGGAAGGAAAATTTTGTCACGTTACGTACAGGCACGCGCTAGTTGTAAACGAGTGTTGCAGACGCTACTCTTCAACGACAGGTATTGAATTCCATGCTATAAGTTAACGCTGTATGGCAAAGCCATGAAGCGTTCGTTTGCAATCGAGAAACATAAGGCAAGGCTACAGTTGATCTAGTACAGATAATAGTACACGCACGAAAAGTAAGTTGGGCGTGTTCTAGCCGAAGAGGGGAAATGAGGGAGAGTGCTCGAACAAAGAGGCATTCCGTATTCTAACACTGAGCTGTTTTCCTACGAACACGAATATAATCTACTCACGGTTATTTCACACTTTTCTGAAGCCCTCTTAAAGTTCTTCTTCTAGGATATTCCTCCGCCTCGTGCTAACTAAGCTTAACTAAGTCTATAAAATTACAAAGGACAACACACCGAATTCGTGCGCACTCAGCTGTAATTATATTTTGCATGAGAACTACATCTTACTAGACAGTACCAACACACGTGTTTCATTAGTGTCCTTTATTCGTATTTATTATAAAATATATATTATAATTTATATATAAAATAAAGGTAAAACTTCAATTTAACGAAAAATAAGTTAATTTTATGTCAATAGAGGTATAAAACGCTTATTATACATAGCATATTTAGGAAATAACTAACTAAACACGTCATACATAGGGTGATTTTTCAAAGGTTTGATTCAAAACGTGTGAAGAAACCGTGAATAGACTATCTCATAAACGACGTGGATACGATTTAAGGTTAGAATTCTGGTTCTGTAAATAAGTACTTTAAGTTGTTTCCTTAATTACAATTTTCTAAACCAATTTTTAATGCAAATAAAATTACATTAAAATTAATAAATGTATTTTATTCCTTTGAAAAGGCTTATCTTTTGGAAATTAATATATGAACAAACACCTTCTTCATTGTTGATCGTGTAACTGACATTGTGTTGATTCGGGGTAGGTCAATGTTGGGTACATGCGCAGAAGGCGAGTAAGCGGTCTACCTCATCTTTAGTCTATGGTTTCAAAGCATGGAAACTCGCCACAATCACGCACAGAAATACAGCACAGGAATGACGCACAGAAAAGTTCGTTACCATTCTATGATTTCTGTGCTTATGTCCTGTGTGCCGAGCGTGGCCAACCAGAACGAGGGCGCCACAGAGTTCATGCGAAAGTGTAAACGGGTTGAAAAAGTAGTATTCGAATAGTGCTCAGAGAGTTCGGGCGCCAGTAGCACTGGTGTTTGTTTCGATTTGAAATTGTTACGGACGGTACGGATTAAGAAAGAGTTTTATAGGTCTGTTCGTTTTCGCCTCCCCCATACGCACCTTAATCACCCACTTCGGCTCTCAATACCTCGTTGTTAAGAGCCGCCCAAATCTCTTCACTCTCTCACTCTAATAGTAAATGTAGCAAGTGAATATTGCCAGTGTTATATAGGCTGTTCACGGTAAAATTAGAACTTCTGAAAGCCCTGCCTAAGATCTACTTGTACGCATGTTGTGTATGTCTTCGCCTTATGTAAAATTAAAATTGCCATAGGCCTCATCACTTTATTCATGCACTGGTCAAGTGAAACTGTGGAATTATAAGAAAAGTAAATATTGTTACGCGGTGCAGCTGCCATCGGGCTGCTGTCCGATGCCGTGGGTGGTGGCCCACCTCTAACCTTCCCCCCCCCCCCCCGGAACGAAGTGCGCTTGTGGTCTTGTTATATCCTATACCTTCTGGGAAGCCCATTAATGATTTCCAGTGACAGTCAAGCTGTCGCGGCGCTTAGCTTCTGGCCGGCCGCTGGAGGTGCCGACAAATATAGCGAAGACGCAAGAATATTCTGGGTATAAGGACATTCGGCGCAACTCGGGAATTAGTGAAGTTCCTGGATGACTGCCTAGGGCACTATAAATACAAGCGACTGCCAGTAGTAGTAGTTAATTACAGATTGCAAGACGACGCCAGGTGGATGAGGTGTTCGTAGTCTGAATGGACGAGAGGACTTGAGACCCGACGAGCGGATGCTAACTGTGCGTGAGGGCGCTCGGAGAACTCTAGAACCTTGCGGACTGGCGGGACATGATCTAAACTAAGGTGGGAATGAATGGACATGTAATACGGATTTTATTGTAAATATTGGAACTGTCACATATGGACACACATAATTTATAAGGTAATTGAATAGATTTTGAATCACTCTATTGCGACTGCTTTTTAATTATTTGATTTCATTGATTTCTCTGAGGAAATTATACATTATATCAATTGAAGCCAATAATTTTAAACAGTACGTGATATCAATTTTGTTGTGAGGTGAATCGAGAGAATTTTTTGCAGTTATTGTAAATATAATTAGGAAATTATAATTAAATCCTTTATTTAATTAATGCTTCCATCCCTTAACGAACTTGGTTTAGCCGAATGACTTTTGTAACAATATGTTACAAATTTGGTCATTCTTATACTTAGACTCCTTAAGAAAAATAGAGAGTAAAAGAAATAATTTCAGTTTGCACAAATTATAACTAACACAATTTATTTGACGTTAATGTATGAAACTATTTCCCCATTCATCGTTACCAGCTTTACTGGGCGCATGTCACTCAGCGCACCCGTTAAAATATATGCAGGCAGGGGCAGTGACTTTTTTTTCTCCTAAGGTTGGTTTCAAAAGTGCTCACTTTATTGTGAACAGCCTTTATCAATTGTAGCAGTGGACAGTTAGAAGACAGTCAGAGTCAACTTGCCGGAAGGGATGGTGCGATACTATTGATATGATACTGGTAACGAAAATTTCCTTTCGATACCGGGTATTATGAAATTTGGAACCGATGCTTTTATTTCGATACTTTACCAGTATCATATCGATAAATAAATCGATACCGTTACTGTTATTCTGAATTACTTCTAGCTGTTAATTTTGAACCCTTTCAATCAAAGTACCCCAAAAATATAAAGATATGTTTTTCTCTATTAAATAATCATTTAAAAAGCAGTGCACATTAATATTTACTTATTAATTAAAACAATGTCCAAATATAAATCATACTAATAAGTGCTGCACTCTGTATTATAAAAAAAAATACAGATATGAAAAAAATACAAATTCTGTAGAGACACCAAAATGAGAGCACAATCTAAGTATTGGACTATAAAAAATATAATTAAGTATGTACAAATATAAAAAAAATCCTATGAAAAATAGAAGACTGACCAATTTTTTTTTTACTATAACTGATATGATACCGTTATCGATACTTTTCTTGTGATACTGGTATCGAAATGAGTATCGATAACATTCTTTTGATTCCTCTTACAATCCCAGTATCGATACTTTCATGGTATCTCAACATCCCTACTTGCCTGACCTGCTACACGCGTGTGTGGCAGGTGCGTGTGTATATAGAAGTGCGTGGCAGGCCCGGTGCGGGCGAGGTCGTACGCCGGCACGCACGCGCTATCATGGCGTCGCCCCGGGACAGCAGACGTTCACCGACCTGCCGGCCACGCTCAAGGCCGGCCCAGCCCCCTCCACGTCTACCTGGAGGCCGGCCCGCTGCGAGAATTGTCGTACGCCTTACCGGTATTCACGTTCCCTCCCTCTGCCACGTGCGATAAAGCCTGTCCACGGTAAACTGAAGCCGTGTCCGAAACGGCTACGAGACCATTATTTAGGTTACAAAATACAGCCCTACGTGACCAAGCTTAGGCCCTAAATATTTGGGGATTTAGGGTTGAAATTTACTGAGTTTAAGTAGCACACCAAATCCCGAAATAGGTCCGTAAAATCGTCTGCTCTTGTTTATTTACGTTTTATTTCCCGCGTTGTGGTGGAAACGTCGGTATTTGTTGTTCTTGAAACGCTGCACAATACACGCCCGTGAAAAATGGAAAATCAGGGATCTACATGAAGTTATTTAAAAATAAAATTCGTATGTTATATTAAAAAACACCAGACGATTGGTTGTTATTTTTAATGGATTGTTAATTGCAGGGAGCGAAGAAATAACGAGGAGATTGATATCAGCCAGAAAGAAATATGATCAGTTAATCACAAGTCGTCAAAAATGCTTGTGAGTAAGTTATTTATTGATAGAGTGACAAACAAAATAACGTCGAAATCCCACAAACTGGTAGTTTCCAACTTTGTCGCTTATAGCGCTGTTTCATGCCGTTCGAAACCATCCACCCTAAATTCCTAAACCCTAATTCCCCAAATTTGCCATTTCGGACACGGCTCGAGTATAATCCATTCACGGTTACTTCGCACTTTTCTGAAACCTTGTTAGAGTTCTACTTTCAGGATATTCCTCCGCCTCGTGTAAACTAAGCTTAACGAAGTCTAGAAAATTACACCAGAGGACAACGCACCAAATTCGTCGCACCCATTTGTAATACTATTTTGATGGGAACTATTTCTTACTAGGAGCTACCAACACAAATGCTTCCTTGCTGTTTTTATAAAAAATCGAATACAATAATTTATAAATGAAATATAGGTGAAACTTTAATGTAACGAAAATGAGATACATTTTTCATAACGGTTGTGATACATGGCATATTTAGGAAATAACCAAACACGTCATACATGGGGCGATTTTTCAGTGGTTTGATTCAAAGACATAGAAGAAACAGCGAATAGACTATATTTGTGAAAGCCCTGATTAACATATACTCGTACACACGTTGTGTGTCCTTCCATAATTTCGATGGCTTAGGCCGTGTTCAGGTTTGTTTTTTTTTAGTTTACTAAAAGATCACGTGACCTGAATTACTTGACTAAAACTATGATGTATTTAGCTTTCAGTATGTTACGAAACTTACTAAAATAATAAATTACCAAATCGCAAACATTCTTGGACAAGTAACTATCGACGATTACTAAATACTAAACTGCTACAGTAATATACTAAATGGTCAATTCAAACATGGCCTTAATTGAAAACTTTGTATCACGCGTGCACCAAATTAAAAAAAAAAAAAAAAGTGCATCCGTTTTATTAGTTTGGGGCATTGTGATACGACACATACGACATTTTGAACCAAGAGTAACAAAAAAACCATTTTCGGGAAAAATGTAAAATACGAGGTTTTCATTCTAGGCTAGCAATGCGTCATGGACCTCGTCACTTTATTCGTGCACCGGTTATGTCAACTGTCAAATTATTAGGAAAGTATATAATTTTTACAAATTTGCTAATTAGTACACTCAACTGCATATTAAAAAAACCGGAAAACAATATATATATATATATATATATATTCAGTAATAACAAGTGGTATTTACGTGATACATTAAATTCAACTTTAAGATATCGAACTACTTTGTCCCCGTCGTTACCAACTTTACTGGACTCATTCCAGTCGGCGCGTCCGTTCAAACATACAGTGTATATATATAATATATATATAATATATAATATAATATATATGATATATAATGGTTTTAACACTCATTAAGAGTTTGTTTGTTAGTTAGTGCATTTATTAATTAGTAATAATGGTATAAACATCACTATAAAACAAGTTTAAAACGAAACTACAGATTAAAACTGTAAAACATGAAATATTTATTTGCGCATCTTGTCAACTATTTGAAATATATGTCAATTATATAAAAACATTCCTACTTCGTTAGTATGTCACTTAAGCTGAGGCTGCTAGGACGCCCCGCTTGGATTCAAACGATCAAGGTTCGAATGTCGATAGGAATTATAATTTTTCTTAATGTGAAACAGAACTGTTTGACGTAAGCTGGGCCAATCAAATGTTCAGCCACACCAACAAAATCTTTGTTTGTGGAAACCCAAAAAGGATAAACAAAATAACTTGGTTTCGACATCAAAACTATGTTTGGATCATCAAATACCTTTTTCTCAGTGCGGCCAATAGTTAGCAAAATCTTCCACAGAACAATCCACACAAGTGGTCGCGTAGGCTTGAATGGAATCTTCCAAAGAAACATCCATCGTGGTAAATTGTTTACAATAATGTTATCTCGTTATAGACCATTAACGGCTACGTCCAACTTTTCTGAAGCTTTACAAAAGTTCTACTTCCACAATATTCCTCCGCCTCATGCTAAGAAAACTTAGCCAAGTCTAGAAAATTACACCGGAGGGACTACACATCGCATTCCTGCGCACCTAATATAATGACATTTTGCAAAAGAACTATTTCTTACTAGTCATTGCCAACACAGCTGTCTTCTCGCTGTTTTTATTCTTATTAATTAAAAATAAAATATTATAATCTGTAAATATAATATAAGTAAGAGTTTGAATTAACAAAGTAACGTATTTTTTTACTCATATAGGTGTTAAAATCGCTCGTGATACCTGGCTTATTTCGGAAATAACCAAACACGCAATACGTGGGGTGATTTTACAAAGGTTTGGTTCTAAACGTGCGAAGAAACCGCGAATATAAATCCATTCACTGTTACTTCACACGTTCTGAAGCCCTGTTGAAGTCCTACTTCCGGGATATTCTTCCGCCTCTTGCAAACTAAGCTGAACTTAGACTAGAAAATTACACCATAGGACAGCGCGCCGAATTCGTGCGCACTCAGTTGCAACAACATTTTGCATGAGATCTTTCGCACTAGGCGTTACCAACACACATGTTTTGCCACTGTGTTTTTATTCGTATTTATTTATAGTTGAAATGTTATAATTTATCAATAAAATATAAGCAAATCTTCAGAGTTATAAAAGGCTTGAGATACATGGCATATTTAGGATATAACTGGAACATGTCATACTTAGGGTGATTTTTCATAAGTTTGATTCGAAAAGTGTGAAAAAAACCGCAAATAGACTACTGTTTATCTCGTAGACTAAAGATGAGTTGGGCAGCGTATTTATTTTCTGCGCATGCATCCAACATTGACCTAACGAGTTTGTTTATATTTTAATTTTTAAATGACAAGCATTGTTATATTTAAAAAAATACTTTCACCAACTTGAATTTAATCAAACTGAATTACAAATCGATTAGAGGAAGTATCAGAACATCTCAAAAGCTCTTGTTACTAAACAGTGGTGTTCTAACCTCAAACCTAAACCACACCATTTTTGCTAGACGTGTTGGCAGAAAAGCAGTTCAATGTAAATTTGCTTTTTCACCCTCAGTGGGTTATTCTTTTCAACTTTTAAAACTTTGTGTTAGAAAGGCTTTCGGGACACGGAGATTGGTTGTGCGCAGCCAGCGAGGTCGGTCTACCTCATCTTCAGTCTATGGTTTAGCTGCGTTGAACTGTTCCCTTGTATGCTCCTTTGTTGGGCCAGCCTGACTCTTGTGATCGATCGACTTGTCGGTCGTTCTCGTAGGAACAGGCGTTGACGCAGCACCAGAGGCGCGGAGAGATGGCGCCCTCGGGCAGGAATGGGGGACAGGGCAGAGGCTAGCGTGCTCCAGAGGAATGCCTGATGGCCCACTTCTCTGGGAGGCGACCGGCCAGTCCTGGGGGGGAAAAAAAATGTTCCCCGCCGACCTTAACTGTACACCGCGCCTGGGCGAGAGGTCCCGCTACCCAGCCTCCTTCGCCCTTCACGACCAGTCGACATCGCTGGCCCTCATGCCGCTGACATCGACAGCGTCGCCTGGTGCACAGGTAACCCCGGCCGCGGTGGTGTAGTGGCTTAATTAATTGCCTCCTACCAAGACGAAATGGGTCGCCCCCGGATTTTCCATGTGCGAATCATGCCGGACGATGCCGCTGGTCGGCGGGTTTTCTCGGAGACCTCCCGTTTTCCCCGCCTTTGCATTCCATCGCTTCACCCTCGCCGGCTCTCAAGATCTCGATGTCAAAAAGGTCAAGAGCCGTCCAAATATTTTCACTCACTCACACAGTCTCATATCACATGATAGATTAAAGCTGTGTTCGAAATCAATGTACGTATACGTATGTCCGTTCTTGGCCCCATCTGTGACGTCACCATGTACACCAGCTGATTCGCTTAAATTGAGAATACAGAATAACACGAAATAGGGATACTACGATTGTGCCTTAAACATGTTACTCGACCTGTGATATATGGCGTAATAGGCAGCGAGGTGTAGTCACGCGTATACATTTTTGCATGGGGAACCCCCACGTTATAATCCATTCTACTTCAACATTGAAGAAACGCAACCTTTATGACTCGAATCATGCAGATGTAAATAATGTGTGCAGAGGGTCCTTTTGCCTCTCACCATCGGGGTGCTTATATTTATTGAGTCGTTTTGCCTTTCACCTTCGGGATGCGTAACCTAAATGCTCGAAATGATGGCCTCCAAATTCGATGCATTTAGTAATCTCTACTTCAAATGATGCTTACACAGTATAAATGTGTGCCTGCATCAATTTGTGTACAAGCAGTTCGGATCCGTCCGATTCAGCTGTTGCGAGTTGTTGGCACCTAAAGATACCCCTTATTTTTTTAGTAAACTCCTCAAAAAGAATACAGTGACGTAAGGACATGCGATCTGGCAGGCCAGTTTGCCGGACCACCTCTATCGACCCACGACCATTGTAATTGCTATCTAATATCTCCCGTGCTGCTGCGTATTATGCAGGACAACAGTTATGTTGAAACCACATGGTCTGTCGCTTTTCGATGCTTAGGTTTTCGAGTAATGTCGGATGGTCGTCTTGCAGAAAGTTGCTCTATTTGTCGCCGTTTAAAGAAGTCCCGCTGGAATTGGGACCAATGAGTTTGTAACCTATGATACCACGCCAAATGTATGAATATGGGCCACGGTCGCTGATCTCCAACTTGGCACAACCACTGTGGGTTTTCCACACTCCGATAATGCATGTTGTGTTGATTAACCTCGTCGTGGTTTGTGAAAGTCGACTCATCGGAGAACAATGCCCCGCGAAATAAATCCGTGTGTCATTGTTTTTGTTGCATTGTGATCATTGACAAAACGTCACTCGAATTTGGAAATCGCCGCCCTGTAGTTCTTGATGCATGAAAACATAGTGTGGATGCAATTTCTAACGCTATAGTTTGCTCGAAGCACTAGGTTGCGATATTCCGCAACCGCGAGATATTTCTCACACTCTGAATCGGAATCAGTAATTTTTTTACTGATTGCCAGTTGAAACTGCTCCATCCGGAATCAGTAGAAAAATACAACTACTAATCTCTTCAGTTAAATGAAATCCACTAACACAAACAGCAGAAAATCAGTTATTTATAGTTGATTAAGTACAATTATTTTGTCGCAAAACAAAATTATTACATGTACAAAGAAATTTTGGAAGTGTTTGGTATCGAACCGCCACCCCAAAACGCAACACATTCTCGTGTTACTTTTGGCTGACGTTCAACCAACTCTGCTATTTTGCCACTGAGAGAAACGGTCTCGCATTTGCGTAGTAACTGAACTTGCAATGGCGAACGGCTGTAAGTTTCGTAATGTGAAAGTGCTTCATGTTGTCGAAATATACACATATAATGCGTACGTGGGTACATGGCTTTGTAAGGCTCGAAAGTCATTCTGAGTTAAGTTTAGTTCAGAAGATTGTGTGCTTTAAGATAAATATAGTGGTTTCAATGGTGTTGTCGGTGTTTTCTATGTATCTGCCTTTTTACAATGCAACGAGATTTTACAGAATGAAACTGTTATTTTGAAGAGACAGATTGACTAGTAATAACTGTGCTAATTATACAGTGGAACGTTAGAAACAATGCAATATTTTATCAAATTTGTCGTTTCCTCATTATTCGATCTGTTAACTTGCAGACCACAAAACTTTTTTTGGCGTAAATCCGCCTTTCTTATTGAATCACCGCACTATCGAGTCAGTAAAATTATCACTGCTCTATCTGTCACTAAAAATAACAATCTGTAGTGTCTCGTTGCATTTGAAAATGGCGGATACTAGTGGACATCGATAACCTTGTACATTGAAACCACTATATGAATCTTTTAAAACACAGAATACGAACTAAACTAAAGATATATTGACTTTCGAACTTTGCAAAGACGTACTTGCGCAGGAAATCTATATATTTCTACAACAATAAATACTGTCACTTGACGAAACGTACAGCAATATTAAGTGACATTACATTTTGTGGTTCAGTACCCATAATACGAGCACACATTTGGCAGTGGTACAGTAGGGCAGAGGATATGGCTGATCATGAAAGCTTAAGCATGTTTTGATTTATGGGTGGAGGTTCGAGCCCAACCACGTCCAAAACGTGTTTATGTAGACAATATCTGTGTTCTGCGACAAAATAAATAGTACCTTACTTACATCACATAGGAATGATCTGTGCTTATTTATCATCTAACTATAAATAACTAGTTTTATACTGCTTGAATTAGTAGATTTATTTTAACTGATGAACTGGTGATATATTTTCTATAGATTCCGGATGGAGCAGTTTCAACTGACAATCAGTAAAAAATAACTGATTCCGATTTAGAGTGTATGGATACTATAATATCTATAGATACACCTTCCGAGGGAGTTAAAATATGTATACAAGTATTTCTGCACATAGGTAAATTAGGGATTGATAGTTGTTGTGAAGTGATGTTCCGTTTTATTGAATGATAAAAGGATTTTAAAAGCATTCTGGAGCCCAGTGAATAGGTGGGAAGTGTGGTCACAGATAATGGACATACAAAATGCATTAATCTAATTGTGAAACAATTTCAAAACCTTTTCGAACTGTAAAATTTCAAGTATCAATTCAAGGTAACCCGTCCGAATAGTCTGCACAAGTACATATAAGGGTAGGTATGCACATGTATGTACTTAACTAATTATACTTACTATTCAGACTCAGCGTAAAGGGCCTGCTTCAATGAGCGTTATGCTCTGCCGTTCGGTGTCGTGTCGTTGCTATTCTGGTATCTGATTGACTTATTTGACCATCACTTCACTGTCTCCGTTCCAGTGTCGTTATGGTAGATATGGCCAACTTTTATTTTTCCACGACACATGACCAGCAGAGAGCAGGCACTTTGTATGTGACTGGCCATCTCATGTGCGCCGCGAAAATCGTTAGCCAATGAGGTGCGTGCTCAAACACAGTGGTGCAGTGCGGGAAACTTTAGAAACAAAAGTTGTAACCAAATCAAACGGAAGTCGCACTGGCTTAAGCATGTCCCTAACACCGAATACAACTTTCAAAGCCACATGGTCAACTGTGATGAAAATGTTTGTTGAGGTCCCATTTTTTAATTTTGACCATACCCACAATTAATAATTTAATAAAATACTTGAACAAATTTATATATTAGCTGCATTAAATCTAAGTATAAGGAATTATACAACCATTCTAGAGTATTTATGTATCTAAACATTATTCTAACCTGAAATCCTATCCATAGAAACCTGCATAATTCGCGTTATTATTTTGGGACAAGCTAGACGTCATTGCCCTATAAGTTTCTCAGCACGACCCGTGATTTCGTTGGCTGGGGGCTTCTGTACGAGGTCATGTGCCTGTGTAACTGTGTTACAGATGATTGGTCACTCTGACGTTGAACTGTTACTATTGGTTAAAAGAGTCTTTCACGTCGTGCCACAAATACTCTCAACCATTGAGGGACGTCAGTAGCATGCATAACACCTTGGAGTTTAGTCTGCTGCAGAAAAATAACGCGAATTTTGCAAGTCTCTACATATCCACCGTTGTTTTGTAAGTCCTATTGGCAATAAAGCAGTCTAATGGGACATGAAGTAGGTTACTGGGTAGCTGGCTTGCGTTTTCTCCTCCGTATTCTCTCTACGGAGGGGCCGCGGTGATATAGCGGTCAGACTACTCGCCTCCCACCTAGGTGAACCTAGTTCGATTCTCGGCGGAGTCGCTCCCAGATATTTCACACGTGGGAATCGTGCTGGGCGTGCCGCTGGTCTGCGGGTTTCGTTGGGGATCTCCCCCCTTGGCCACCCGCTCTTGCATTCCGGAGCTGCTCCACACTATTCTCGTCTCACCCTCATCGGAATCTGAAGACCTCGATGTAAAGAGCCAACCGACTGCACTCCACTCTCTACGGATGTTACACGTGGAAGACGGCGGTCGGTGTCTTTGGACGGTGAGTTTCTGGAGGTACCCGCTTTACACCCACTCTTGTAGCCTGTCGCTTCATCATCTTAGGACCTCAGCCCATGTTAGAGTCCCATCTTCATCTGGCCCCATCCGCAGGCGTGTCTGTACCCCGATACCAACTTTAGGACCAATAGTGCACGAAATCAGTATGTTTACCCGATTTTAGTTATAACGTGTTTTTCAGAGGGTTTGTAGAAATTTTTGGCACGACAAGACGTAAATATTAATTTTTAACTACTTCATGGATTGTTAAATATTCACTACCTTTATTATTCTGTGAGCACTGATGGAAGATGAGAAATTAGATATTATTTCTTATCTTCCATCAGTGCTCCGATAGTAGTGATGGTAGTGAATATCTATCAATGTAAGAAGGTGTTCGAAATTATTCTTTATGTCTTGTCGTGACAAAAATGATGAAAAATTTCCTAAAAAACAACTTTTGACCAAAATTATGGTAAATGCATGGCTTTTGTGAATGATTCCCCTTAATGACACCACACTAACGCATTCAGAATCTATTTTGGCGAAGTCTGAAGAAGAGATTCCACCAACTCCGACGAGAGAACTGTAAACACATCAAGTTGAAGGTTGCTCTAATTCTGTTGTTACGTAGTTCGAATGTTGATATTTAGCTGATTTACATGCAGTATAAAACCAGCGGGTTATTAAAATCATGCCTTTCTTGATAATTATTTATAAAGCCAAAAAAGACCCCCCGTTCATTTTAGACGTACAATTAATGCCGATGAGATAATATCGTTGTGCTAACGGATTTTCTAATGCGCAAAAGCCATGTTTATAGAATTATGCTCACTACACAGACCCTTGAGACATTGCGAAGAGTGAACAACCTTAAAGGATACAAAACTGCCACTTATTATCACACTAAAGTTCGTAAAAAGAAACAGATAAATGCCACAACATTCCAGGACTAATAACTAGGCGAAACCCGTAATTGAAAGTGTATAATAGCAAGGTAATATTTCCCAAACAGCTGCCTCGAAAGTACGCGTAATAGTAATATAGCCCAAATCTGGGTAGCATTCACGTTCCATAACAAACCAAGAAAACTGCGTCTCATCCACCAATTTCAACAAAGCGGACACTGCGTCGGCAAGAAGAATCATCATTAGGAGCTGTGTTACCGGAATTCAACGAACATAGAAATTAAGAACATTAGCGGGTATAATAATTTCTTAGCTGAAATCTGCCTCATTTTATATTGCTGAGTCCCATTCGAGAATAACGTTCTTGCCTATAATGTAAATCAACAACAGAGTGATCTCCAAAACTGCTTATCTCTCAGTCCTACTTGGTGAGTCTAAAATCAGCCGCTACATATTTTCTACAGCGAAACTGACGAAGCAGAGATATGGCGAAATGTATTAACGATGTTTGCTGACATCAGAGTAGGCGTGTACATTGCTCAGATGTAAGCGTGCTGTAGCGGCTGCAATAAACAAATAGTAATAATAATAATTCATTTTTGTGCAAAGCGACTAGTGGGGATCGTGATCCAAGGTACTTACGAAATTAATGCTCTTTAATTTTGTATACAGTGCTTTCGACGCTAAGGCTGACCATTTTCGAGATATAAGCGGAAAACAAAAAAATAAATAAATAAATAAACGGGATCATCTCGCCCCCCCCCCCCCCTTTTGCTCTACTCATAGGTTCCAGGACTTTTAATACGTTTACCTCCTAACTAGTCCAAATAAAGTCCTGAAGTCAATTCTTGCCGTTCCAACATTTCTGTCATTCACTGGACTAGCGAGGATGGTACTGAAGGTACACAAATAACAGTGTTTTTACTAATTGAAATATTTACTACAAATAACACTGTACATACCTCACGATGAACGTTTTATCGGTAAGAAACGTGTTAGTTGGTCTGAATGAAGTTTATTGGCAGAAAATTGAGTAATGACATAATTTTACCACTGCAGACTTTCGCAAATAACAAAGTAGTGTTGAAAATGATTGTACGAAATTTTACTATCGTCAGATAACTTGATATGTGCTGATGCGAACGCCACACGAAACGCACCGCTGCTCACCTGGAACCCTATTACTATTATGTAACTGCTTCCTGTCTTTGAATGTAGACAGTTACGGCGAGCTGTCGTTACGAGCCGATATATTAGTATGCAACTCATTACGTCGACATTGCTGTTATCGGAGACCTCGTGACTGTCTGTATATAAAGACGGAGACGATAAGGTTTCTTTATGACCGAGAGTGTAGCGAGAATACCCGTCATGTTGAGGTTCTTTAAAGTAAACATACCAGAGGGGAAAAAGGTACGTACAAAAATGCTTCCAATGAGGAGAAATAGTACTTGTAATTGTATTTATGCAGAAAAATAAGTTGTATCGGGTACACGTAAAAATTTTATTTTTTTCGTTTGCTAGCGATAACATTTTTTAATTATCCACGACACAAACGATGAACTAGGCTACGGATTCAGCGCTGCTGTCTAGTGATGGTCAAAAACGAACTAGGTCTATATGAATACTTGTATGATAGAAGCAAATTAATTTTATAGTTGTCACTTAGAAGTGTAACCAGAAACAAATACTCCTTAAAATAATCATTTTAAGTAATGCGTAATATAATAACATACATCGTATACATACAACTCCAACAAGAAGATAATTCATTCCCAAACAGAGCCCACAGCTTTTCCGCTACAATAACACCCACAGAGTCCTTAAAGAACACTACATAAAGGTATTACTGAGTAACTGTCATAGCTGCCGTTGTCATATAGACGTTCGCGGTGAGTATCTTTAATCTCATATTCTGCAGGCCCGAGTTCAGAGTGGCCTCCTCTCGCTTTCTAATTACTATGATGACTGGGGTATTCGCCCTAATCCGGCCAAGACTTCTTGTGTCTTCTACACCAAGCGGCGCAGGCATCCAACTCCTCCTTTTCTTCAAGCTGCTGTTCTCTCATGGTCACCTGTTGCCGAATATTTGGGTGTGCATTTAGACGCGACACTCACCTGGCATCGCCACGTCACAGTGATAGAGGGGGGGGGGGCGATGGGACTCCTGTCACACTTATCACCTGCGTTGACCCCAGCTTGCCCTTTGTCACAAGATGACCGAGTGTGCCTGTGGTGGGCGCTGGTGCACCTGGTCGTGACATACGCCGCAGAGTGGTCTGGACGTACAACGCTGCTCCTCGGCTGATCCTGTGACGTCCAAGTCGGACTGCGGTCGCCGCCTTGTACGAGACGACTGGTGTGGAAAGCCCCACTGCTCTCATGTGTCGACTGGCATCTCGCTTCTACCATCGGTCAGCTGCTCACTTGAACCCCTTCATCGCTGAGACTGGAGACTACGACGTCGAGTCGCCTGGGCCTTACCGACCGATCCGTGATTTCCTGCGTAATGACCCATCCTAATGTTGGGGTATTTATCCAGCGAACCAGTGGATGTGATCCATAGCATCATTGCAACACCCTGTGGTGTTAATACCTGTGCGGTTGTGGCCTTTTCGTCTCGCTCACTGATGAGCTTTAGCGTGTGGGCCACCGAGGGCTGAGATCTAGCGTGTAAGCCCCCGTGGGCCAAGCCATTGCGTGTGTGCCCCCCGTGGGCAATGCTTCTTGCGTATGGGCCCCCGTGGGCCAAGCCTATGCGTGTGGGCCTCCGTGGGCTGAATTTCTTATGTATTCATATAGGTTCTTCCTACGTCTTCTTTAATTGAGTGTCTTTTTGTATTTTATTTTTATGTGTACATGTGTAAAGGCTGTTCACGATAAAGTGAGCACTTTTGCAATTAACCTTAGAAAAAAGACACTACTCCTACCTGCATATATTTTAACGGGCGTACCGAGTGACATGCGCCTAGTGAAGTTGGTAACGATGAAGGGAAAGTAGTTCCATAGATTAACGTCGAATAAAAAGTGTTATGTAAGCATTTGTATTAACTTAAATTATTTATTTCGCTTTGAGTTTTTTTTTTTTTAAATCCATCTAAGTGTAAAAAAAAAAAACCAGATTTGTAACATATTTACTTTCCTAGTAATTGCACATTTTCACCTGACCGAAGCATGAACAAAATGATGAGGCGCATGGCAAGGTCAATTTTACATAAGGCGGAAGAATACACAACGTTCATTCAAGTAGATCTTAAGCAGGGCTTTCAAAAGTGCTCATTTTACTGTGGACCGCCTATAAATGAGAGCACCGCGTGTTGCCGGGTGATTCCCGAAACGTAGCTGGGGTTGAGCTTCGGATGCCGACTTTCACGGCTGCTTATGTGAGGACGTTACCCCCACCCCCCAAGTGATGCCTGGTGGCCTAACAGGCCAGGATCACTTACAGCCTCCATTTATAGAATAAATAAACCTTTTTTTTTATGTTTACTATGTTTTTTTATGATTACTTGTAATTTTATTGGTGAATACAAATATTTTCAGTGTTTTGTTTATTTTCTTAATTTTTTGTGTTATTGTTTTTAATTGATACAAGGGGCTCTAATTATTTAATTGTTTATTGTTTGCAAAAAGTCTAACTTTAAACTTTTTCTGTACTGTTTATTATGCTGTCTGATGTTTTTCAGCTGAAATGTAGGTTTTTTTTTTTCCCCCCATAGCAACTTATTTTCTGTTTAAAATTTTAAATTATGTTCTCTTCTTCTTTTACCTTGATCTTTAAGTGTGGAAGAGTGCGAAAGCACTGGGACTCACTAATTTCAGATTACGTAATGCTGATATATGCCACACATGGGCAATATTGGCAAATTATGATAAATAAAGCCTTTTAATTATTATTATTATCTTTAATCAAGCTACAGTAGAGCGACAAAATAAGGCATATAGATAAGGCGTTGGTCAATATCTCGTCCTTTTGTAATGCCTGCTTGGCGTGACGATTCTAATAAACAAGTAAAGAAGGTACGTGCAGTTCGCACCCATATGCCGATTCGTTAAAAATCACTAATGAATCCTCCGGGAAAAATTATTAACATACTGTTACAATTTCTCTCTCTAGAAATTAAGTGGGCTATACCAAGTTCGTTAAGGGATGGAGGTCTTAATAAAATAAAATAATTAATTATAATTTCCACATTTTATTTACAATAACTACAGCAAAATTCTCTGAACTCAAATTCTCACAATAAATTGAAATCACTTACTGTTAACAATTTACACCTATTAATAAAATTTATAATAACGACAAAGAAGTCAATGAAATTGAATAATTAAAAATCAGTCCCAATAGACAGTGTATCAGCCCATTAAATTATTTTATAATTTATGCGTCCATATTTGACAGTTAGAATATTTACAATAAAATCAGTATTACACTTCCGTTCAGTCCCACCTCAGTTCAGTCCATGTCCCGCCAGTCTCAATGTTCTAGAGTCCTCCAAGCGCCCTCACGCACAGTAGGCTTCACTCGTCGGTTTCACACCCTCTGTCCATTCAAGCCACGAACACCTCACTCGCCGTCGTCCCGCAATCTCCAGTCGTCGTCCACACTTTCTTCGCTCGCGCACACTCGGCCAGACGGCCTCCGTCAAAGACAGCCGACCGCTGGGTTGCGGCAGTATATATAGGTATTAGGCCGCCACCTGGAATCTTCCCCAACTCGCGTGATGCGTCGCGGAGGGCTGAGGCGCTAGCCAGTCTCACCATAACATTCTTGCGTCGTCGCCAAACGTATCGGAAACTCTAGCAGGCGAGAGGAGGTCTGTGACACCAGCAAGTCTCGCCGCTGTCGGCATTCACGGGATTCTAAGAAGGGGGGGGGTCAGGAGCCCGCGAGCGCATCGTTCCAGGAGGAGGGGAGGACGAGGTGGGTTTCCGATTATTGCGTGGGGCAGCTGAGTCGGCGCCAGCTTCAGCATGTAATAATATGTAATACATCGCATTCATTTGTTTTACGTAAAATAGTTATTACAGGAGGTAAGGGATTGTAACTTTAAATTCCTTACATATTAATTCCTAATCTGAAGGAAAAAAAATCAAAATCGATTACAACGGTTGTTGTAACGTTAGAAGAATAAA
The DNA here is from genome assembly GCA_029891345.1 of Dryococelus australis. Taxonomy (NCBI): domain Eukaryota; kingdom Metazoa; phylum Arthropoda; class Insecta; order Phasmatodea; family Phasmatidae; genus Dryococelus; species Dryococelus australis. Next base: position 361,293,881 of record CM056993.1, read on the forward strand.
TTCATGTATGGCTGTTATTATATTTTTCAAAGGTTTGTAAATATACAAAGTATTTCCCAGTCAAACTTACAAAATATTTTACAGTGCAGGGGTCAAACATTACATAATTTTTCCAATTCACTGCCAGCAAAGTAAATATATTAAACGAGTTCTCGTAAGAATGTATTCAATTGCGGTTACGCGCAGGGATATATTTCTCTATAAAGGTGGCTGCATTCAGTTGAGGGGCGCCTCTAGTTGTCGCGTGGGCCTTATTGTTATCATTTTGGTTTCTACTGTAATTTTTAAACACCTTTGGAATATTCAAATGTAGAATTTTTTCCCCGGATAGAAATGAAAGTTCATATATTGTGGACAGTTTATAAATTCGATTATTGAAACATAGATGTGGTCGTTGTAAAGTGCCAAATTCCGGAAAAATCGCTGTAGGCCTATGTAGCCCTCTTTTTACAAATATTTCTTCTTCTGCAAAACATTACTTTAAACTACAGAGACAATGCTGTTTCTTTTCTGAATATATTGCAGTGATAAAATGGTTAAAATCTTATATACACCGTTTAAAGTGAAGTGAAGAGATTTGAGCAGCTCTTAACAACGTGGTTTTGAGAGCTGATAAGGGTGATAGAAGTGAGAATGGAAAGGCGTAGGAATGAAAGGGCAGGTGAAACGGGAGATCCCCGAGAAAACCCGACAACCAACGATTCTCACTTGCGGAAATCCGGTTACCCGGTCGTGGATTGACCCCGGATCGCCTTGGTGGGAGGCAAGCAGGTTAACCACTCTGCCACCGTGGGCGCCCTACCCCGTTTAAAATTCCGAGGAAAGAGAACACACGAGGTTTATTTATTCTGTTTTCCATCGCCGTCGCAATTAATTCCTCACGGCAGGACGCAATCTTGAAGGTTTTTAAAAAAAATTTTACGATGGAGGCACGTTATCGGCGAGGAGTCGCGAGGCAGCAACGTGACCTAGACTATAGTTAACGAGACATGTGACAGCCTGGAGGTGAGCGGGACGGCATGCCAGGCCTGCATGCATGCTCGAAGGTCGCCGGCCAACTGCACTTCCTTGAAGCAGTTACCGGTATTTACCTACCTCACGTAACGTGCCGCTGCGGGCATCAGTAGCGACGCAATGGACCTGCTGACACCACGCAAGGTATGAGCACACACTACGTAAGCCGTGTCCGAAACGGCTACGAGACCATTACTTATATTACTAAACCGACCACGTGATCAAGTTTAGGCCCTAAATATTTGGGGATTTAGGGTTGAAATTTACTGACGTGAAGTAGTACACTAAATCCACAAATAGGTCCGTAAAATCGCCTGCTGTTGTTTATTTACGTTTTATTTCCCGCGTAATGGAGGAAACATCAGTATTTACTGTTCTTGAAACACTGCACAATATGTTCACGTGAAAAATGAAATATCAAGGATCTACATGAAGTTATTTTAAAATAAAATTCGTATTTTGTGTTAAAACTGCTATAAAAAAAGGGGGGGAGGGCGACCGTTTATTATTTGAAATGGAATGTTAATTGCAGGGAGCGAAGAAATAAGTAGATTGATATCGGCTAGAAAGAAATATGATCAGTTACTCACAAAACAACGGGGTTACGTGGAAAATGTCTGGGAGAAAGTTATTTATTGATAGGTTGACAAACAAAATAACGTTGAAATTCCACAAGCCTGTAGTTTCCAACTTTGTCGCGCGTAGCGTTAGAAACCATCCACCACTAAATTCCTAAACCCTTGTTCCCCAAGTTTACTATTTCGGACACGGTTTTAGTACACGGGCCGTGTTCGAATTCACTTCCACATACCCTCGTTCATTTGCGCTTGTATATACTCCATTCCTATATTCGTTATACTCCATTCACGGCTACTTCCATCTTTTCTGAAGCCCTGCTGAAATTATACATCCACGATATTTCTCCGCTCTCATGCAAACAGAGCTTGGAAATCTCACCAGAGAGCCAACCCACGGCATTCGTGCGCACTCGGTGAAATCATATTTCGCATAAGAACTATCTCTTGCTAGGCATTACCATCGCACATTTTTTTCTCTCTGTCTTTATTTATATCAGTCACAAATAGTGTTATGCTTTATTAATAAAAATCAAGTTAAATTTCAATCCAACCATTAACAAAATACTTTTATGTTAATACAAGAATAAAACGCTTGTGATGCGTGCCACATTTAGGAAACAAACAAACACGTCATAAATGGGGTGTTTTTTTTTTCAAGGGTTTGATCCAAAAAGTGTGAAGGAACAACAAATAGACTATACCCACAATTCCCCACATTCCCTTGATTCCTTCGTGATGAAGTAGGTATAATTGTGAGCACTCGTCTTCGTTTAGCAATTATTATAATTCCATAGCATATACTATTAATGGGACTTAGTTATTGGTAACTTTACGTTTTGATGGAATGTCGTTTATCTTTATAGGTTTCTGATGTATTTATTTCATATTTAATTGTATTCATTAATTAAACGCATCTCACTATGTTGCCTTGGATTGTGTACACATAGCAGGGTCCAGCAAATGGTAGGAAGAAGCTTCAGAACTGTTACGAGCAATTGAAAAACGAAACATACGATTGTAGGACGTGACAAGGGGAGATCGTTCGTTTCCTTAACTGCACGGGCATTGTAGGGTGCATTATGAGCTTTTTGGACAGCGAAAATGTGACTTCTCAGACCGCGATGCAGTTTCCTAAGGCAGGAAGCCTGGTAAGGGGTGTTGGCCGGCGAATTGCAAAACACAGCCACAGGGACGAAATGGCGTGGCAGTTCCTTCGATGTGGGCGATGTTCATTCTCTGATGTGGCGCTACGAGGCTTTGCGGGAAAGGCCATCGAGTCTGATTGTGGCTGGAGTTCCCGTTCTAAACGACTTTTTCAACCTTTGAATAGGCCGTTCACGGTAAAGTGAGCACGTATTGAAGCTCTTTCATCAGACATAATAACCAATAGATACATTTCATGGTGGTCTCAGACATTTGGTTTTGGGTATGGTGAATGTATACACTGTGTTTAGTACTCACATGGCAGGGTTTACATTAACAAGTGGTGGAAGGATATAAATTGGTTGAAAGAAAAAGTAACTAGGGCTTCAAAAGTGCTCACTTTGCCGTGAACGGCCTATAGTCTGAATTACTTTGTGGTATGAGTTAAGTGCCGTACCATCTCGCACTCGACACTTCATTTTCCAACAGTGAAAATATATAATACTTCAGAAGGAACAAAGCCCTTCAAGGTTTTTACCACTGGCTTATTTTCTGGAGCAAGATACCTGACCTTACATAACATAATTCTGCAATCTTTGCCGAGCACCCGTGAAGCCATCGAGTGGCGATACCAATAAGTTGAGGTAGAAGTAAAGTGACTTGCAATGGTTCACTGCACCCGACTGTACAACAAGCGCAATGCATTAATATTATTACACACATTACCAAAATTTTGGAAAAGCGATGTATATTGAATACAAAACGAGAATGCATATATTTTGTAACACCTTAACTTTTTTCTATAATTTATTAAATAAATTCTTTTCAAGAACCCAATTAAAAATATTTTATTTTTAAGTCAAAATGTCAACTAATTCCATTCCGAGTGTTTGATATCGCCCATGTTTCAACGAAGCCTTCAAGTATGGCAATCATAATAATTACTACGGTTGCATTAACCATATTGGTGGTGATAATAAACAATATTTTATATAATTCATTCATGTAATTTTATTTTAGTCATAAAAATAATTTGCGTGACTGAAATGGTTGTTGATATGATCAAATTTTATATTTGTAAAAATTATTACTGAATTTATTACATATAACCAGAGTAATAATTATGAATTTCAATTCCATACTTTACAAAAAAAAATGTCTTAGACGTCTTGAAAAGTTGCTTATTATGGCTTGTAGTAGAGAGCCGTCAAAAGTCGCGTTTAAAAATTATCAGAACATTAGTTTAAACGGTGCAAGTTTCATGCTAACTTGCAAATTCCTGCATGTAGTTAATTGTGGCTTACAGCATCGTTTAAGTGGGCACTGAAGGACATCTCTGACTGCCAAATTTTTTGGTCGTGATCCATTAAAGGGCGTAGAATTGTATAGAAAACAAACATACTTACATACATACGCATAGACTTCCATACATACATACATACATACATATTTTAATACATATGTATGAATATTTTTCTGTATTTAAATCAATCTTCTTTAGACATACTTCAAAATATAACATAGTACATATGGGCGAAAGAAAGATAAAGCGTATACCTTAATTTCGCCATGTAAAACTAAAACGGGCATAAATAAACAGATAATAGACAAACTTAACAACTTTAATTTGTTCACTTAAAACTACCTTAGTCTTTTCACGATTTATACACATTTTATAAATCAAACCTTTGAAAAGTCACCCCATGTAGAACGTATTTGGTTGTTTCGTAAATATGCCGTGTACCTCAAGCGTTTTATACTTGTTTTAACACGAAAGTACTTTATTTTTTATTAAATCGTACTTTCAATTATAATTCAATTATAAACTATAATACGTCATTTATAGTTAATATGAATAAAAACAGAGAGAAAATAGGCGTGTTCGTAATGCTTAGTAAGAAATATTTCTTATGCAAAATACAATTACACTTAGTGTAAATCTCTAGACTTGGGAAGCTTTGTTGGCATGAGGCGAGGAATAACCTGGAAGTAGACATATCAAGCGAAGTGGTGGAGTTGTCAATTGCGCGACGGCCTTGAGACCGCCGGGTTCCGGCAGGCGCGGCGCCGCGTGCGCGCGCGCATGTGTAGCAGGCTGCCTGGGGAAGCGGCACGCGCGCCCCCATGTGTAGCGGGCTGCCTGGGGAAGCGGCACGCGCGCGCCCATGTGAAACGGCGCTGTTGTCGGCCGCGCGACGTATCGCCTTCTCTCCAGGTTCGCGTGCCCCGCCTCGTGTCTACCATTGGCGCCGGAGTAGGGGAGGGGTCGCCCCTTCCATTTTTCATACAACAAAGACTTGCGTCCCCCCCCCCCCTTTCCTCAATCTCTTGCTGCTGGGAAATAGTGGTTATTCACTATAGCACTATTAGTGGACTGCTTATAGGCTGTTTACGTTAAATTGAGCACTTTTGAAGGGCCTCCCAACAGTCATTAACCACTAATAAATATGTTTTATTGCAGCATCAGATATTAACTTTTGAGAGTGGTGAAAGTACTCACCGTATCAATTAGTAACGTGATAATGCTAATATTAAAATATGGCTTAAATATTAAAACTGTCTTAAAAGAAATATGTGGGAGGGCCTTAAAAAGTGCTCGCTTTACCGTGAACGGCCTATACCTTATCCTTTTCAATACATACAAAGGTTGTAAACGCATAAGCAGGATTTACAACGACCCGTCGCCCGTCCGTCATCCGTCCGTCATCCGTCCGTCAATCACGTGACCAACAGCCAATCAGATGTGGCCACCAATTCCATCCTTCCGTCCGTCGAAACCTTGGCAAGCTTTAACTTTTGACGAACGAACGGATGAAATTACAACCTTCTAAACTTGCACATTTTGTTATTCGTGCATTCCGAGTTATTTTCAAGGGTGTGTAGTGTGTGCAGTGTTTTGTTTTGGCTGTCTTTTGTTTTCATATGTTTGTTTATATAAATGTAAAATGAAATTAAGTTAATTTTTTCCTGAAGATTTATTGATGGTTACATTTGGAAACACGAACTCATTTTGTGCAATAGTAACGATAATAAATGTATGCTTTATATTATATAAATTTTTTTTACATCGATTAATTTCCGTTACGTACGTATATGGTTGTTTTGGTTCCTAAAAATTCTATACCACAAAATATTTTCACTTTTTATGGAGAATTTTTTCCTATTTGTAAACAGTTTGATTTTATTAGTTTGTAGCAATGAACGTACGACGGGCGTAGGAAGTTTGGTTGTAAATAGTTCGGCTGAGAGACGGATGAACGTATGACGGACGGACGCGACGGGCTGTTGTAAATCCTGTCTTAGTTGGGGTGCTGTCACAACTTAGAAACAAGTACACTAGAACCACATACCTTAGAACCACACAAGACAGAAAATTCTAACAAAAACCAGTTCTATGTTATGTGATTCTAACGTACGGCAGATCTAATATGTGTGTTTCTTTAGTACGATCGTTATAACATTTGTTGTCCTGTTGTATGATCGTTCTAAGTTATGAATTTCGGTTGTACGACGTTTCTAACGTATGTGGTTCTGCAATATTTGGTTCTAAATTGTGTTTCTTTTGTACGACTGTTCTAACACCTGTGTTTCTTTTGTACGACTGTTCTAACACCTGTGTTTCTCTGGTGTGACTGTTCTATCTTCTGTGTTTCTAACGAATATTAATTCTTAGTTGTGTGTTTCTGTTGTATGACTGTTCTAAGATGTGAAAAGTTTAAGTTATGTGGTCTCGTGTGTTTATTCTGTTATCTGAACGTTCTAGACGGTGTGTTTCTAACGTATGTGTGGTTCCCCGCTTAGTTGAGCACTTTTGAAATCAACATTTGAAAAACGTCTCTGCCTCTACAGGCTGTTCACGGTAAGGTTGAGCACTTTTGAAAGCCCTCTCACTTGGAATAATAGTCAATAAATATATTTTATTTTAGCCCTAGACGTTAGCTTCCGAGTGCAGTGGAATTTACACACTGTGTTTATTACTTACATTGCAATAATTATTTAAAGGGTGGTTGGAGAATAAAATATGGGTGGAATAAAAAAGTAACTAATGCCTCAAAAGTGCTCACTTTACCGTGGACAGTCTGTACCTGTATGTATTTTAACGCGAACATCGATTGGCATGCGACAAGTAAAGTTGGTAACGACAGAGATAAAATAGTTCCCTGTTTTAGCGTTGAGTTAAAAGTACTAGGTAAATGTTTGCCAATAGTTATATTATTTATTTTGCTTCAGTTTTTTTTTTTTTTTTTTTTTTTTTTTTTACTGTATATAAGTTTTAAAACAAGCAGATTTCTAAAAGATTTACTTTTTAAATAATTTCATAGGTTTCACTTAACCCACGCATGAATAAAGTGATGAGGCTCATGGAAATATTAATTTTTCAGATGGTGGAAAAATACACAATGTGGATACAAATTCAAAAGTACTAAGTTTACCGTGAACAGACTTTACACATACGAATTTAACAGTTTTTGACCACTTCGGCTATTTAATTTCAAAATGGTTGCCATTTGAAATCAGGGGTTATATGTCATATCTCGGAACCATTTAACCTGCTGAAATCAAATGCTGTATGTTGACGGTCCATCATAAAATCATTGAATTTCGATAGAGATACTTTTATTGGTCCATCATTTCGAAACCTAGCTTTACATGAAAAACAAAGGTTCCATGTCTCGGAAATTAGTTAAACTATTCCCGCCAAATTTGGCAAATGAGCAATACTAATATAAGAAATGTAATCGTATGAAATTTATTACATTCATTATAATTTTATTTTCAAAAGAGCGGCTAAATAAAAATTTATTTGTATTTACTATATCCGTCAGACCGTTTTACAAATGCGACAAGACTTGGTTTCTTGAACATATCTATTTACACACATCAAATGTGCGATTTTAGTCCATTCATGGTTATTTACAACTTTTCCGAAGACCTGCTCAAGTTCTACTTACGGGGTATTCTTCCGCCTCATGCTAACAAAGCTTAATTAAGTCTATAAAATTACACCAAAGGGCAGCGCACCGAATTCGTGCGCACTCAATTGTAATAGTATTTTGCATAAGAACTATTTCTCAATAGGCATTACCAACACTCCTATTTTCTCCCTATTTTTAATCACATGAAATAAAAATTAATACTATAATGTAATAGATAAAATTTAACTAAAAGTTCAATTTAACCTAGAATAACATGTTTTTACGTTTACAGAAGTATTAAACGATTACGTTACATTACATCTTTAGGAAAGAACCAAACCCGCCATACTTGGTGAGGTTTATCAAAGGTTCGATTCAAAAAATTTGAAGAAACGGCGAATAGACTATATATAGCCTCTTTTGTTCGCCGTTGTGTAAGATAGCGCAAAATGAACTTATATAAATATTTCATTTCATATCTCGGGGAACACGCAACAGATTCCTACCAAATCTGGCAAACAAGTAGTGCTATAGCAGATCATGTAAACTGGTGTATTTTAAGTGGACCAGACACATTTTAAGAGGACAGACAAGTGTCAAATAAGCTAACATATTAAACACTTTGGCCAGCCATTTTTGAAGGTGGCACCATATGAACGTTAGGCTTTTATGTCCTCTCTTTGCAAATAATGAGCTGATTTATACCACATTAAGGCGACCAATTAAACTTTTGTAGTCCATCTGAATTTATTTGACTTGAGGGGCTAGTCGTATATTTAATATAAGACATGTATGTATATATTTAAGCTAGAGTGCTATATAACCCAAACAATTTCAACCAAATTTTATATTCCAGCAGTATCTACGACAAACATCGAATGTGCTAATACATAACATTTATTTCGCCTTTTAAAGGCTGTTCACTATAAAGTGAGCACTTTAGAAATGAACCTTAGAAAAAAATGTCACTGGCTCTGTATGCATATATTTTAATGGGCGCACTGAGTGACATTCACCCAGTAAAGTTGGTAATAATGAATGGAAAGTAGTTCCATATCTTAACGTCTAATATAAAGTGTTGGCAATCATTTGTGATAACATAAAATTATTTCGTTCGATTTCTGTTATTCTTTTCATTCATCGAAGTGTAAAAATGAGAAGATTTGTAAAGTATTTACTTTCTTAATAATTCCACAGTTTCATTTGATCGACGCATGAATAAAGTGATGAGACCCATATCAATGTTAATTTTACATAAGGCGGAAGACTTCACAACGTGAATACAAGTAAATTTTAAGCAGGGCTTTCAAAAGTGCTCACTTTACATCCTATATGAAGGTACCAGCACATGGGAAAATGGTGCTTTTATGCCATTGGTCGGTACCAATCAACCCATTCCCACGAAATTTTGCATGCTAGTAGTGCTACAATAGGCCATGTAACCTTACATAAATTTAAGTGGGTCAGAAACATATTTTTAAAATGGCGGCCATAAAACTTATTTAAATTAATTTTTCATAACTATTATACAACCTACCCAAATCCAACTAATCTTTGTATACTGGCAATATATATTAGAAGCACCATATATCCCTATATAGAGCCACTTTGTTAGGTCTTTCTGCACGACAACGTCAAATACGAAAATAAAGTTTTTATGCCATATCTCGGGAACCGATGAACCGATTTCCGCCAAAAATGTTTACAAAAGTATCGCTAAGGTAGTCCACATAACCTTGCGTGGTTTAAGTGGCTCGTGCACTTATTTTCAAACGATGACTCTGTAAAAATTTTACGTTCGTAAACCCTATCTACCGAAACATTAAACTGATTACAACCGAGGTTGATGATCGTAATTCCATCTCTGCAATGCAGTTGGTTGTACTCCATCTTACTTTACGAGGATTTCTGAGTTCAAGTTATGGGCAAGGAACGTGTTTGGTGTAAATGCCTCACTAGTGTTCCATAAGTTTCTGATTCCACCTCTATTGATATTGTTGTCAACGATACGTCAAGTTCAACCTACCCTCTTAGCTTTTAAGAACGTCCTTAAAATTAAATTCATCTATATAGAGGAAATTGGCTTTTTTTTAAATGTTATACTGGTAACTTCTTGTTTAAGCATAACCATACCAACAACACTTAAAGAGTTGGCATTTTTTTATACAATTGCGTTGGCTACATTCACGTGTAACAGTACCCGCTAGGCCTACTATTGCCAAACACATAGCTGCATGTCAAGTTGTTGAGCTTAAGACTTTCTTGTGCAAAAAAAAATATATATGTAGCCAATCAGAATCCACACGTTTCTACTCACGTCAAAATCGCTCCCATAACCTCACATTTCCGGTATCGGAAAAAAAAACCTTCAAATGTCTTTCCTTTTGCGTGCTAAGTAATTAGTTTCTTTGGTACGTGGTTTGCTAATATGGCAGTTGCAACATCTCCGAATGTCCTTGTGTATCAATCAGAAATGTTTACTAATAAAAAGTTCACATAAACAGTGAAAAATAGGAAAAAAATCAAACATACCTACAATATAACAAGTCAGACACCTTACAATAACAAAAATTCAAGTAACTTTTGTCAGGAAGACTTAATTTTGAAAGAATATTCTTTTGGCTGCTAAAAGGAAACATTCGGTTTTAGTATGTCAAATATTGAAAACAAGGTATTTACTATGACAATGGTTAATGGTATTTACACGGTGTAAAATGGCGGAGTGTATAACGCTGGGGTTAAGTAGAGAAATGAGAACTGTGAAAAAATATACGGGTAATTTTGTATTATGGCCAACCGTTTGTTCGCAGCGATCCCACTAATCTAGCGGATTATCGTGTGTAAAATGCAGGTATGGTGGCAAAACTTCATTTTGCTATTACTGCAGTCGATGATGAGGAGATGTCGAGTTATATGCAAGGTAATTTTCTTTGTCATGTGTCTGCATGCCGGCGAATGGATGGATGACAGTTTTGACATCTGACGTAACTCTCGCACGTCGAATAAGGTGTTGTGTACCCCAATTGTGGACAGCTAGTTCTTTTCCAAAGTTAGTACTATAGAGTGGCGTGTATAGGCTGTTCACGGTAAGGTGAACATATTTGAAATGTCACTGTCCCTACCTGCGTATATTTTAACAGGCACACTGACTGTCACACGCCCAGTAAAATTGGCAACGGCGGAGGGAAAGTATGTCCATGGAAGTTTTTATAGGTAAACATTTTTGAATATTCGAATTTTTTCTTTTAAATTCCATTTGATTAGTATACATAAGTGTAAGAATAATAGAATTGGTAATATATATATATATATATATATATATATATATATATATATTTTTTTTTTTTTTTTTTTAGTTGCACGGTTGCCCTTGAGCGAAGCATAGATAAAGTGATGAGGCCCATGGCAATTCTAATTTTATATGTGGTGGTAGAATACGCAATGTGCATACGAGTAGATCTAAGCAAGACTTTCAAAAGTGCTCAGTTTGCCGTGAACAGAGTATATTAATGAGTACTGTCAGTACATGATGTACGTGGAACATTAGAATGCACGGTTTGCTGACTTAATCACAGCAGTACTGTGTAGCTGGTTCGGTGCCCCGCTCACGATCATGCGCTAAATTCACGGGGCCGCCGTAACCAAACGGTTATGCCATAAAACAAAATATCCCGTACAATTTTTTCCTCATTTTTCTCTTCTTTGCGTGACGCCCGGTGTCGAAATTCCGCCATTTTTACACGGCGTATACAGTTATGGCAATAGTAATTGCGAATGCAGCAAGTGTGGCAGGCACCAACCGCAGCGCGATGTTGCTGGACCGTTGGGAGTTTTTGCAGAAATCTGCAAGGCTCAGGGATGTCGGAGAAACCGCGGTAGTCTTCTTTTTTTATTCCACGTCCTCAGCGGTTCTGCGGTCACGGACAACCAAGCAGCGTCTGAACCGGTCTTGCAGTGACGTGAGTACCAGACCGGAAGCAACGGAAGCAATGTGCTGCAATGCAACCCAACGGCATGTAACGAGAGAACCTTCTCTTACTTGTTTGTTTACCGAAGCAGGTTTTACGGAACTGCCACCGTTAGAACTCGGAGTACACCGAGAAAAAGGTTTTGTTGAATCAAACAAAATTTGTTCGGTGCAACCAAAATATTTGTTTGTGTGCCTATAGGGGCAATGAAATATCTTGTTGCTGGAACCATATTACTTTGTTCTTCCCATTTGGCTGCCCCGAACTATACGATTTTGTTGGTGCAACTAAAGATTTGTTTGGCTACACAATACTTTAAACAGTTTGGGCCTATATAAAAATGTTTTACAAGTTCGACCACGTTTCGAAACTAGATCACCTGCATCCGAGCGTTACGCCTTAGTAATCTCAGTTAATGTGACAACTGATGCTGCTGGAAAGCTTTTAAATAGATATACTGCAAACAGTGGGCAATGTGTGCAAACAAATATTTCCAGTTTTACAGCTTTACGTGTCAGTTTCTTGTTGCAGTGTTTTATTAATGTGTTAAGCATCACTAGATGCACAAACAATACTATCCCAATTCTCCCAAAAAAATACAAACAAACTCTTGAGCTATATTTTCGAACGAAGGCAGTCAAATGTGTGGCCAAACAAACATATACAGTTGATTCAACAAAATATTTAGCTGACAGTCGACTTTTTTTTGGCCCTACACAAAAATTTTGTTGATTCAAACATATATTTTGATGTACGAACAAAAGTGATTTTGTTGCTTTTCAAATTTTGTTTGCTCAACGATATATTTTGTTAGGGCAACTAAATATATATTGGGCCCTATAAAAACAAATATTATGTTCGATTTTCTCTCAGTGTAAATAACGAGTTTTCACTGTGCTGTGTTGGCATTGCAATTTCATTACGCCCCAGCGTGTAGCCTATTTCGTTTTTATTTAGGCCTTGCCCACGTTTTCTGGCAATATTGTTTACTTTGCGTTTTTCTTGGATACAAATGCGCGTGAGAAAATGTAAATCATTATCGTTCAGTAAACTTTTTTTTAGATATGCGACTTTTTTTATGCTTACGTCGCAAGACCGTATAACCTCAATTTTGTGTATTTTCGGTAAGGATTCGTTTTCTCATTCGAGTTGCAAGAGATAAATGAATATTGAGTAGAGTGCGGATGTTAGATGCGCAGTAAAAAAAACCCCGTGCTCCATCATCATTGGACAGCTTAGAAGCCAATAGTGCTATCAGAAACAAATTTATTAGTATTTGAAGCAGGAACATTGTTTGTGCAAGTTCTTCGAAACAAATATTTTGTAAACTTGCAAATATTCAAGTTGTAGTCCATTCATAATTACTTCAAACTGTTTTAAAGCCCTGTTGAAGTCCAACTTACAGGCTACTCCTCTGCTTGCGAGACCCACTGCAATGTAGTATGGCCATTAAATTTTTTCCTTGAATATGTTAGCCTCATTGCAAGAATACTTTCAAGAACCTACCGAGGAGACAACACACAACATTAGTACGCACTTAGTTTTTATGTTGTTCACGGTAAAGTGAGCACTTTTGAGGCACCAGTTACTTTTTCCTTTCAGCCATATTTAATCCTTTAACCACCACCTTTTCTAATATACAACGTGTATAGGAAGCATGTGTACAAACTCGGGAACGTGATTCGCGACCGGAAAAGAGGAAGATTGATACAGGACACCCATGGACCAACTCAAATAATAAGGGCTGTAGCAGCCCCTAAAGGCGGTGGGCGACAAGGCCATTACGTGAGATATTAGGCAAAGTACTTGCTTTAGAAGAACGCAAATCTATATACTGAACAATTAAACCAAGATATTGAATACACGGTAGGTATGGTCCGTCGTACACACCCCCATCATGTAAATAATAGGAGCTAGCAGCCTTTGATTACATGCAACACGTACACCATGAGGCTAAATTGCTTGTGAATGCCAGGGAATGAAGAAGGATGACGTAAGTAGCAAATAAGCCCCCTCTCCCCCTCCTTGTTGCAACTCTCTAGGACTCACAATTTCCGGTTGAATCGCAAACGAAGGGTACAGTGATATCAATAACAGGGCCTAGAGAGTAGGCAAGCCTTACTGCACACGGAGGCATTCAGCGTGAATATACTAAAAAATATTAATTTTAAGTTTATAGTATAGAAAAACAAAATGAAACCAAAGAGCACGGCCACCGACATACTGTTGCTAAATTGTGAATAGATTTTTTTTTTTTTTTTTCTGTAAATCGTCGTCGTCGCCCGCGTCGCGTCGCTGTACTGTGAATCTCGCTCCTTTCTGTGCTGCACAAGCCGCCGATGCCGGATGCTGGGCTCCGGCGTTGCCAGTGGTAACCGGGTGGGCGAGGTAATTCAACTGTAGACCCAGATGAGGTGTTTGTTCGGGGTGACGTCACGTCCGAGAGTAGTCCTGGGGCTCGCGCATCATGGAACGTCATTCCTGCTTGCGGTCTGTAATGCACCGCACTGTCAAAAAAACTTGAAGCAAGATTCCTTTACATGTAAGGGGAGCTAATTACTTCTACATATAAGATGAAATTACCTCTTAAATGTAGAGTAAATTTACATAACAAGTAAAGTACTATTCCCTAATAGTACGGGGAAAGTACCTGTCAAAGGAGGGCAGCCGGAGGGGGGGGGGGATGCCATAGAAGTTAGGGAAAATTAACTAAACTAAATTAAATTAAAATAATTAAAATACTATGAGTAACAGAAATTTAATCAACCGCACAATTTCTTTTCGCGGTGTAGAAAGCCCACAAAGCCACTCCAGGGCCAAGTTTTTATACTATTTTGGTTTCCACAGGACTGCATGTCAAGTGTACTTATTGGCTTCGCCTCTTAGGTTCAATGCGTGGACAGCTTTACTATATACCTAAAACTTTAATGAAATAATTCACTCACGGTTACTTCACACTTTTCCGAAGCCCTGCTAATGTTCTAATTCCAGGATATTCCTCCGCCTCGTGTGAACCAAGCTTAACGATGTCTTAGAAAATTACACCAAAAGATAACGCACCGAATTCGTGTGCACTCAGTTGTAATTATATTTTTCATGAGAACTAATTTTCACACAGGCGCTACCAACAAACATGTTTTCTCACTGTTTTTCACATATTTAATTTAAATGAATTATTATTCATCTATAAAATACGGGTAAAACTCAATTTAACGAAAAATAAGATACTTTCATGTTAACAGAGGTTTAAAACGCTTGTGATACATGGCACGTTTTGAAAATAACTAAACACGCCATACGTGGGGTGATTTTTCAAAGGTTTGATTCGAAAAGTGTGGAGAAACCGCGAACAGACTATATATAGATAGAACGTTGCAGTATCCAAGGGCAAGTTAACACGCCAAGGAGTTACAGGAAATTACGTCACAGCGGAGCAGGAAACGCGTGGTGTTAAATGAGCATTCCAGCCCTCAGGGTTTTTTTTTTGTCGGCGATGCAAGCGAAGGGAACCAGACTTCACAGACCTCTGGGAAACCTTAGCAGTGGCCATTTGTTCGTGTTGTTGGATAAAATCCCTTGGCACTATCGTGCGTAACTGCTGCGACTGTACTGACATACGTGGACAGGTTTCTAACTACGAGGCTCCAGGGCCATTACAATTTTAAGCCAAGGGCAAAAAGATAGAACGCAGAAATTGATCTTAAATCTGCTTTTCACAGAATAATTAAGGCCCATGTGAAATTCTGTGAACTGTGGAGGTAGTAAATATCTACAAAAATATTTAGCAGTGTTTAGCGTGTCACTTATATATAAATACCTCTTCAGAGAATTCATTCAGTGTCGAGTTCCCATCGCCGAGGCAAAGTGAAATACAACGAACATCTCGTAATTTTCCAGTCGTCAATTACTGCAAAAAAAAAAAAAAAAAACTGAACATACCTTCAGCAAAAGGGACAAGCCTTTCACAATAATTTACACTCGCTTAACTTGCAGTTGTAATATTAAACACGCATTGGTGATTGGAGATTTCGCAGCATAGCCCGAGGAACTTGCTAACGCGTCACAGTCACATGAGGTAGAAGCCGGTTACTCATTCGTTGCAGTGATGACTCCCTAAATGTGTATTATTCTCGCGCACTTAGTGCGTCCGGTTTGGTGATCTGTGAATTCGTGAATAAATTATTGTCAAACACCCGAGAACTCTTGAAGATGTGGAAAAAAAAAATAGTATTAATTGAAATACTAGGCGTATATTGTTTTATAATGTTTATCGTGAAAGCATCGCCGCTGTGCAAATCTATGAAACCTTGTGCAACTTTTGAAAAATCACATCATGTGTGACGTATCTGGTTGTTTCGAAAATTTGTCACGAATCACCAGCGTCTCATACATGTAGTAATATAAAAACACCTTATTTTTGTTTAGAATTAAACTTTTACTCATATTTTATGTGTAAATAATATTTTATTTACTATTAATATGAATAAAAACCGAGATTAAATATGTGTGTTGGCAATTCCTATAGGCTGTTCATGGTAAAATGAGCATTTTTGGAGGCCCTGCTTAGGTCTACATGTATGACTGTTGTGTATTCTTCCGCCTTATGTAAAATTTGCATTGCCATGTACATCTTCGCTTTCTTCATGCCTCGGTCAAGCGAAACTGTTAAATTATTAGAAAAGTAAACATTTTATAAATCTGCTAATTTCCACACACTGATGCATTAAAAAAAAAACAGAATACGAAATAAATAATTAAAATTGTCACAAAGGGTTACGAAACACTTTTTATTCGACGTTAAGATCTGGAACTGCTTTCCGTCTATCTTTACCAACTTTACCGGGCGCACGTCACTCAGTGCGCCCGTTGAAGTTTACGCAGGCTGGCGAAGTGACAGTTTTCTGTGGTTGATTTCAAAAGTGCTCATTTTATAGTGAACATTCTATAGTAATAAATATTTCTCATGCAAATCGTTATTAAATTAATCATGCATAAATGTGGTGGAGTGGAGAAAATTGGCCGACTCTTAACATCGTGGTCTTGAGAACCGACTTAAATACAGTGCGTTGTCCCTTTGGTGTAATCTTCGAGACTCGGTTAAGTTTTGTTTGCACGAGGCGGAGGAACAGCTCGAGAGTGCAACTGAGCAGGGCTTCAGGAAGCTGGAAGAAATGACCACGAATGGACAATATATGTTAATGTATAATCCATTCACAGTTACTTTCATATTTTCTGTAGCCCTGCAAAAGTTCTACTTCCAGGATATTCCTCCGCCTCATGCAAACAAAGTTTAACCGAATCTAGGAAATTACACCAGAAAGACAACGCACGGAATTCAGGCGCACTCGGTGTAGTAATATTTTGCATAAGGACTACTTCTTACTTGTCATCACCAACACACGTATGTTCTCCCTGCTTTTATTGATATTGAAATTAAGTATTGTAATTAATAGAGAAAATATAAGTAAATGTTGAATTTAACCAAGAATAACGTACATTTAAGTTAACAGAAGCACAAAGGCGCATGTGGTACGTGGTTTATTTATGAGACAAGCAAACACGTCACACTTGGGGTGCTTTTTCCAAAGGTTTGATCCAAAACGTCTCAAGAAACCGGGAATATGCTATAACCAGAGAGAGACCTGGAGGATTCGCGGGGTTCATTTTGGGACAAGCTAGAATGCGAAACACGTGTGTTTATATGACTTTAGCAATTGGTTCACTCGGTGTTTGACACCTCCGAGACAAGGCTGGCCCTATCGTCGCCTTCCACTGTAATAGCAGTCAAACAATGTGCAGTTGTTATCGACACATTTGTCAGCTACGGCTGTATAGTCACGCCTGCAGGTCACTGGACTCGCGAATTTGTCAGGTATCTAACTATAAACGCTCTTCGCGGTAAAATGAGGACTTTTGAAATCCCTGCTTAAGATCTACTTGTATACACGTTGTGTGTTCTTCCGCCTTATGTAAAATTAACATTGCCATGGACCTCATCACTTTATTCATGCGTCGATCAAATGAAACTGTGGAATTATTAGAAGTAAATATTGTACAAATTTCGCTTGTTTTTACACTTCGATTAAAAAAAAAAAAAACGAAAGAAATAATTTGAGTTATCACAAATGGTTACCTAGCACTTTTTATTCGACGTTAATATATGGAACTACTTTCCTCTCCATCATTCCCATCTTTACTGGGCACACGCTGCTCATTGCGCCCGTTAGAATATATGCATGCTGGGCAAGTGATATTTTTCCAAGGTTGATTTCAAAAGTGCTCGCTTTATCGCGAATAGCCTTTAACAAAGAATAGGCTGTAGAGGTGTTGATGTTAGACGCGGCTGTTGTTGCAGGTGATGGAGGCGGCGGGGATCCTGGAGGCGCTCCAGTCGCGTGCGGCGCTGCTGCCTGGAGGGAGGGACACGGAGGGTCGGCCACTGGTCGTCGTGCCGGTACCCACGGAGACGCAGCCCTGGAGCAGGGACGACCTCGAGGCCGTGCTCCGCTACTTCTGCTCGGTATTCAGGTTAGCCCCCTCCCCCCCCCCCCCTCCAGCACAGATACACGCCGCTGCAACACTGAGAGAACATCGATCAAAATATTTGTTTGTATAGGGCCAGATATACAGGCTGATTCGCATTTAGACCGACAAACTTCGGGAGGTGATTCTTCATGGAAAAGTAAAAGGAAAACATATGAGACACACTATACCTAAACCGAATGTTAATGGAGGTATGTGCCCTTAAAAAAAAAACGAGGTTTTAAACCATATTTGTGCAAAATATCGGTAACGAATTAAAATACAATGACAACTCTCGGAACATTATTGCTTGTTATCGGGACCTTCAACGTAAGAGTGGATATTTTGCACAAATACGGCTTAATTTTTTTTATTTTTTATTTTTTTTATATTCGTGCCTCCCTTAATATTTGGTTCGGGTATAAAGTGTCGCATATGTTTTCATTTTACTTTTCCATGAAGAATCACCTCCCGAAGTTTGTCGGTCTAGTTGAGAATTATCCTGTATATTTAGTTGCCCTAACAAAATATATTGTTGAGCAAACAAAACTTAAAAGCAACAAAATTACTTATGCTCGTTTAACAAAATACGTGTTTGAATAAACAAAATCTCTGTGTTGGGTCAAAAAAAATTAGACTGTTAACAAAATATATTTTTGAATCGACTGTATATGTTTGTTTGACCACTCATTTGACTGCCTTCGTTCGAAAATACAGATCGAGAGCTCGTTTGCATTTCTTGTGACAATTAGGTTAGTAATCGTGTTTATTAGTGCATTTATTGATGCTTAACAATCGTATAAACACATTAATAAAACAATGCAACAATAAACTGACAAGTAAAGCTGTAAAACTTGAAATATTTGTCTGTACACGTTATCCAATATTTACAGTATATTTAAAAGCTTCTCAGTGTCACTAGTTGTCACGTTAGCTGAGATTACTAAGGCGTAGAGCTCGGACGCAGGTGATCCAGGTTTGCAACTCGGTCTAACTTGTAAATAGTTTTTATATCGGCCCAAACTGTCTAATGTACGTGTGGCCAAACAAGTCTTTAGTTCCACCAACCAAATCTTAGAGTTTGGGGCAACCAAATGAGAACAACAAAATAATTTGGTTTCAGCAACAAAATATTTTATTGCCCCTATACAAACAAATGATTTGATTGCACCAAACAAATCTTGATTGATTCAACAAATCCTTTTTCTCAGAGCATGGAGTACGTGATAATACAGAGGTGAAATGGTGTCGTGTATTGCGAATCACAGCCGCACATGCCATGGTCTCAATATGACGGAACGTCGTTCTTCAGTCAGCTCCTGGGGACGGCAGTCCGACCAATAGGAAGTATTCCATGACGTGCTGTAGCCAATCAGACTCAAGGCCCGTTTTCACAGCTTCGCGCGGCCGTCGAGCGACCGAGTTCGCTTACATTTTGGAAATTGCCACGATATTTCGTTTCTGTATACTTACGTGTATTATCAGGCTCTAACTACAAGTTTAATGGCGCTGATTACAAAAAAAAGTATCATTTTATATTTTTGTACGAAATTCTGTTCAACTTGGAGACATTACTTACGTATCAACTCCCCATATAAAAATTTAACGTCATATTTTTTTCGCAATAGTCTGCAAAAATCATCATTTTAGTGTTCTTGGGACATCGAAATAATATACCTTGAGTTATTTAAAGGAATCTTAAAAAATCACGCTATAGTATTTTTTCACAATTTAAAAAAATAGCTCAATGTAAGGAAAAGTTTTGCATATCTTTATATGTACGATTGTATCATATTTTCGTAATATAATATTTACTAATATACGCGAATTAGTTAATATTATTTGTGCGTTCCAAAAACACTACAATTTTTAGCATTTCATGATTCTTTTTATTTTTCCTTTGACCACGCTTTACTTGGCAAAATAAAATCCTTACGGCATTAGATTATTGTTTTGGTACCTTTTCTGGCAAAAAGTCGTATTTCCACAATTTTCTGAGAAAACATTGTATTATAATCCATTCACGGTTACTTCACACTTTTCTGAAGCCCTGCGAAATTCCTACTTTCAGGATATTCGTCAATCTCGTAAAGGACTACGCACCGAATTCGCGCGCACTCAGTTGTAATAATATTTTGCATTGGACCTTTTCCTTAATAGTCACTATTAATACAGATTTGTTCTCACGGATTATATTCATGTTTATTATAAATGAAATATTATAATTTATAAATTAAATATATGTAAAACTTCAATTTGACGACTAGTAAGATTCTTCTGTGTTAACAGAGGTATTAAACGCTTGTAATACAACCATACATGGAGTGAAGCAACCCCGAATAGACTACAATATAGCCCTCTTCATCGTCACAGTTGCCGTGTCCTATCTACTGGACGTCGCAGAACACGTGACTGTATTGCCCCGCGCTGTACTGCACACGGCAGGAAACAGTGGCCAACAAGAGACGTGGAACCGCAGTGTTATAGTGGTCAGACGACTCGTCTCCCCCACCAAGGTGAGCCGGGCTCGATTCCCGGCGAGGTCTCTCCCCTGGATTTTCGCACGTGTGGGAAATGGTGCCGTACGAGGCCGCTGGTCGGAGGGTTTCCGTGGAGATATCCTCCCCCCCCCCCCTTCTCAGTATCATTACATTCCGGGCGCTGCTACGTACATCGCTTCACCCTCACTGGCTCTCAAGCCGCCCAGACCTCTTCACTCGCCTCCGCCACTATAGTCTATTAACGATTTCTTCATACTTTCTGAATCAAACCTTTGAAAAACCACCCGATGTCTGACGGGTTTAGTAAATTCCTAAAACATGTCATTTGTCACAAGCGTTTTATAACTGTGTTAACATAGAAGTATCTTAGTTTTCGTTTAAATTGCAGTTTAACTATGTTTTCTTTATAATTTATAATACTTAATTTATCATAAATATGAAAAATAACAGTGAGAAATCACTTGTGTTGATAACGCCTAGTAAGAAATAGTTCTCATGTAAAATATTATTACAACTGAGTGCGCACGAATTCGGTGCGTTGTCCTCCGGTGTGATTTTATAGACTTAGTTAAGCTTAGTTTGCACGAGGCGGAGGAATATCCTCGAAGTAGATCTTCAGCAGGGCTTCAAAAAAGTGTGAAGTAGCCGTGAATGGATTATACATCCCTACCTTCCTACAAGTTCAAGGCTCTTAAACCCGTTCGGTCCCGAATTAATTTACGATCTTAGCTGTGGTGCCGTCAGCCATGTTTTCACAGGCGCGGCCTGCGTCTTCGAGTCTCTTTGGCGATTGTGTTGTGACGTCAAGGCTGCCATCTTTGTTTTCCTTGTCCTGAAACCTACATAATCCTACTACTAGCGTTCCGTGGAAGAACCACCTAGGTGACACTTTATTAAAAATTGCTGGAATAAATTCGGAATAAATGTACGTTGTATGAAACACAAAAAGTAGGCCGTCATAAAAATTCTGGACAGAAAATAAACATGATATAGGGTGATATAGCGAACCCGTTTCTAATACCGACCTGGGTATTAGATCATTTTTAACGATCTTTGAACGTGATTTTATGTCTGTTTACGTACTTATACGCACCCAATATAAACATTTGAGCAATACCTAACATTTAGGCTTGGCGTAGGGCCTCCGGTTCGAGACCCGAATCCATAAAAATGATTAATTTTCTATCGGGCTTAAAAAAAAAAAACTCAAAACATCGGGTGCACAGTGCGGGCTTCAAGCTTCTTTCGTCTGAAACATACTCTCGATCATTCGTACTGGGAATAAACGTCCAAGTCCATTGAAATATTTTTCTAGGTTTTGAGGATATCTTACCGTTTTATGTCATTGTGTCAAGATTTTTTTTTTTTTTTTGATAATGCTAAATGTACTTCAAAATAAATTCCTGTTAAATTTTTTTTTGTAGTTAGAAGAATTTTAACCTCTAAATATTTATTTAAATAATAGATAACATATCTAATTAATAACATAAATGATATGTTTTTAATAATACCAGTACCTATATGATGATATACATTAATAAATAATGTTAGATATATTTTATAATATAATATGTATAGTTTTTAATTTTAATATAGTATTATTAAATCATTCTATTAATATATATTTGTTAATTATTTATTTAATGGTTGATTTAAGCAGTTTCATTGGATTCCAACGCTTTGTTCGATTTCTATTAGCGTTCAATTTTTTTTTTTGCATATTTGACTTTAAATTTGGATGTGAAATTTAAAATAAAATTTCGGTAAGCCATATGAATAATTTCCATGGAATTTTTTTAGAGGTATTCTGATGTCTACGACTGTTATTTTGAACTGTAAGCAAACGTGTCAGTTATTTGCGGTATTGAAATGTATGTGCCATATATAAAAATCCGAAACAATATTACTGGCCTTAATTGATTTTGTTTGTTAGTTTGCCACTTTATCGATACGAAAAAGGGTCCGCGGAAATGCTAAATATCACATGTGATGGAAGGATGCCCGAGGAAAGAAAGTGGCTAATAAACAAGGCTTTCAAATGTGTACGCGTGTATTAAAACGAAAACAAAAAAAAAGTGATTTTCACAATTTGTACTGAAATATTTGATTCCCTATTATTCAGAATATTTCCGAATATGCTTAAACAGAGCGCTATTTAGTATATTATAAAAAAAATTGCCGACTTAGTGCATACGTTTTACTTACAAAATATATTTATAAGACGATCAATAATTGATAAAGGCAATTCACGGTAAATTGGGCACTTTTTAAAGCCCTTTTATTTCGAATAATATTCATTTAATATATTTTATTTCAGCCTTAGACGTAAACTTTCGAGTGCGGTGGAATCTACACACTGTGTTCATTACTTACATAGCCATGTGTCTTTAAGAAAGTAGTTAAAGTATAAAATATGACTGAAAAAAAGTAACTAGGGCCTCAAAAGTGCTCACTTTACCGGGAACAGCCTATATATATATATATATATATATATATATATATATATATATATATATATATATATATATATATATATATATATATATACACACACACGTATTTCCCGGACAAAGAACTATGGTAATTTTGTTTGTTCTACGTTTGTTCGTATCTGTAATGCCACGCCCGAGAACATTATGCGTTGTTTTACAAGTTGCAAGTTCAATAGAACTAACTTTTTTTCCCCATTAGTGGCTCAGTTTTAACGGGAAACATTTTAAAGTTGGCGGCCTGCGTAGGCCGCCGAACTATGCGCAGAGCTCCAGCAGAAAACGTTTTATAAAAAAAAAACCATCCAACGTGTCTGAGTGAAGTTTGCTTACGAATATCATTTAGCAAACGTTACGGGTCTGTATACGTTTTTCAGTTCCTCCATTTCTCTCTAGAGCTTGTTTTTGTAATAGTGAAAATGGCTCAAACGGGTGTTTTCACGGTAATTTTTAGGTATGAACATTCCGGTACGATCAAAAAAAAAAAAAAAAAAAAAAAATAGAGACTGCATCAAACCTTAATTTTTATTATTACTTCATAACATGGTAGGGTCTCCGCTGAAAGTCTCATAGAGGCGCGTTACCGACGGCTGGACTACATGACAGTTCAGTGATTTGCGCGTAGAGGCTACCGCGCTTTTAGGCCTCGGACATGCAAAACTCCTTCTACCAGGCGGCCGGCCTCCTTATTGTAATCGTTGAAATCGTCGAGAGAAACTATCAAACATGTCTGATATGCAAGGAAAGGCCCGGCTGCCTCAGTATACGGCATACCGGTTGGGTGGTGGGGGAGAGGAGCCCTTGTGCTTAATGCGTGACTGGCAACACCCAGTTCGTGCCACTTGTTGCAACCTCAGAGATATTGTAGCAACGTGCTGTCAACACCAACCACGACTGCCTCAGCTGTACAGTCGCCCCTGAAAGTATACAGCACTTGTGAAATTGCTCACGTTCGCTGAAAGCCTACAGGAGAGGTATACTAACTACACTCCTCTCTCACAAAATTTGCTCACAGAACTACAGAAAATTACTGGTAAAATAATTATTCAGAAATATTTTTTTTAATAAGACTAGCAACTCATTTAATTATTTTTGTGCAATAACGGGTTTTCCGTAAATTTCACTCAAGTGTTTGGGAATTAACGGAACATGTCCGTAAATTCGCTACGTAATATTTTTTTTTTGTAAAGAAAGAATAACTAAAGGTTGTTCACGATAAAGTGAGCACTTTTGAAATCAACCTTAGGAAAAAGTCACTGCTCCAACCTCCATTTATTTTAACGGGTGCAATGAGTTACACGCGCCCAGTAAAGTTGGTAGCGATGGACGGAAGGTTGTTCCATATCTTAGTGTCGAATAAAAAGGGTTAGGTAACCATTTGCGATAGCTTAAATTATTTATCTCGCTTCCTGTTTTTTTCTTAATGCGCAGAAGTGCAAAAACGAGCATATTTATAGAATATTTACTTTCCAAATAATTTCACAGTCGCACTTGACCGAACGCAAGAATAAAGTGTTGAGACCCGTCGCAATGTTAACTTTACATAAGACGGATGAGTACTCAAGGTGCATACAAGTACATCTTAGGCAGGGATTTCAAAAGTGCTCACTTTACCGTGAACAGCCTATACAAAATGAAAAGGATTGATTTTCGTCATTCGGTTGGTTCTCCGTGTACAAAAATAAATTTCAAGTACTTATTTTATTCCGTGGCGTATCAAAAAGATCACAAACCCTGCGTATCCTGTCCTATGAGCATTGCTTTCTGTTAACACGGCATGTGACACACGTAATACTCGTATTTTTTGGTAAAGGCTATTCTCTGTAAAATGAGCACTTTTGAAAGCCCTCCTTAAGATCTACTTGCATTTACGTTGTGTATTCTTCCCCCTTATGTAAGATTAACCTTGTCATGGGCTTCGCCACTTTATTCATGCGTTGATCAAGTGAGACCGTGAGATTATTATTAAAGTAAATGTTACTATAAAAGTAAATACTTTACAAATCTGCTCATTTTTACTCTTCAATTCACTTAAAAAAAAAAAAAAACCTAAGAAATAATTTGAGTTATCACTAATGGTTACCTAAAACTTTGAATTCGACGTCAAGTCATGCAGGTAGGAGCAGACGCTATTTATAAGGTTAATTTCAGAAGTATTCACTTGATCGTGAACAGCCTTTAACTGGAGATATTTCAGTTACTTTACTTTACTGACTGGCTGATTTTCCGTGCTAGAACTACAATACCTAGTATATTGCAACCCTCAGAATTGCGATTAATTCAATAACAAATTAAATATACAGTTAATATGCGGGAACGCACTACCAAGGACACGAAAAATAACTAAGATTTGAACACATCGAATACTCAAACCTCCTCCTATTTTCTACAGCTTTGGATTTCCCCAACCTCTCCACTCCACTTATGTTACATCCTTTATCATAGAGATGTTTGATAGAGGAAAAAAATTGTCAATATTATTTGTATTGGTTATTTATGAAAGTATCGTCTTACGAAACGATATATCGAAGGAGGATATACATTTACGGTACATCGAAATCTGATAATTTATGTAGTAAAGGACTTACGAAATGTAAAATTGCTTGGCATATTACATAGACGAATAGCATTGCAGAAAGCTGTGGTGCCTGTTTTTTGTGCATGTTAACAAAGTGAACATAGTCATTTTTAAATTCAATATTATTGTTCAAAACAGAGCTTATTAAAACAGCATTCTAAATAATAATTTCCGATACCTGGAGAAAGATGCTGATTTCGATCAAATATCGTTGAAGTGCGTATATCAACTATTTATATCGATACATCATTGATATAATACCGTCATTTCGATACATCGATATTTTTTTGACATCACAAGTTTACCAGCGTTACTGCGTTATGGGAGATTAGTCACTGCCATTGAAACGTATTATATATATATATTTAACAAGGTACACTTTGAGTCGCACAGTGTTGATTTTCGGTCAAGGGCAGAAGTCAATGCCGAGATAACACGAAGTGTCCACCGTTAGAACCGGAAAATTTTCGTTTCTGTGGCAGTTAGGACATCGACGCCACTTAAATCTGTGTTTTCAAACATCAGAAAGTAGCACAAACCACCTGTAATAGTTATCAACCCTACTAACATTCACACAGTAAAGGTTGTTCACGATAAAGTGAGCACTTTAGCAGTCAACCTTAGAAAAAAGTCACTGCCCCTGCATTATATTTTAACTGGCGCACTGAGTGACATGCGCCCAGTAAAGTTGGTAACGGTGGAAGGGAAGTAGTTGCTTATCTTAATGTCGAATAAAAAGTGTTAGGTAAACATTTATGATAACTTGAATGATTTCTTTCGCTTTCGCATACAACGGTAAGAATTAGCCAGATTTGTATAATATTTACTTTTTTAATAATTACATTGTTTCACTTGACCGACGCTTGAAGAAAGTGATGAGACCTATGGCAGTGTTAATTTTACATAAGGCGGAAGAATACGCAATATGCATACAAGTAGATCTTAAGCCAGGGTTTTCCAAAGAGCTCAATTGACCGCGAACAAACTATAGTATAACTTACCTTGTACTCGGATTGAAACTGCTGTCTGCGTACGAACGTTAAAGATTTTTTTTCAGACAATTAAACTGCAAATCAGATGGATTATTGCTAGAGACCTGCATGATTCGCGTTTTTATTTTGGAACAAGCTAGACGTCATTGCTCTATAAGTTTCTGAGCACGACCCGTGATTTCGTTTGCCTGATGGCTTCTGTGCGAGGTCATGTGTCTGTGTAACTGTGATACAGGCGATTGGTCACTCTGACGTTGAACTGTTACTATTGGTTAAAAGAGTCTTTAACGTCGTGCCACAAATACTCTCAACCATTGAGGGACGTCAGTAGCACGCATAACACCTTGGAGTTTAGTCTGTTGCAGAAAAATAACGCGAATTTTGCACATCTCTAATCATTGCAAATTCCCGGCCATTTAGCTATATCTTGCAGTTCGATAGCTTTACTCGACTCGTCAAACTCTTTAAATTCACGAAGTGCCCTTCAGAAATAATTACTCAGCAAAACTGCCTTTGTACAGTTGTAGCTACATAAGTACTTCTTCAATTAAAGTAACGATTTTGGGAGCATAATTGAGCGCTGACTTAAAATTAGTAAAATTATCTAAACTACTGAACAGGCGAGTAAACTACTTCCCATACAAAAATCTACTACGGTTCACTGTAAAAAATAAGTGTAATATTTCACATTAAAATTTTTTGCAAATTTTTTAATTTGTATGTGCAATTTGTAAAAACAACTTCAGTACGTGTACTTTTACACAAATTTTCGTGATAATCCAGCGAGTTCTGCAATTATTTGGTGAAAATACATTAATTATGGCTTAATAAACACAGTATTGGTGTTAATTTACACATTTTGAAGTATGTATAAAAATTCACCTACTCACTGTATTAAAAACTTACGTTACGTATTTTTACTGCTTCATAGTCATTGTATGAACACCGAATGTAAGTATAGTTGTACATCTACAGTTGTGTAATTATACAATGACCGTGTGTGTGTGTAAACATGCATTACATTCTGGATTATCTGTGAGCGTATATTTACACATACAAATGTTTGGTAACTTTAGATTTTATGCGTAATTTGCTAAAACGATTGCAGTATTTGTAATTTTACACTAATGCTAAATTTACTTGGACCTAGAGTAAAAAAAAAACATTGACATATGTAGGTGTAAAATTACACTGATGTCAGTGGAGTCATTGCTGCCACATCTATTTAGTTTAAAATTACAAGACATTTTTACAGTGTGTATGATGCATTTTAATTATTGGTTATTCCGTACTACACGATCAATTACACTTCTACGCCATATGATATACATATTTTCTGTAAACTAGAGCCACTAATATGAACTAAACTACTCAAGTAAACACACATCATTTTTTCACGTATAGTTTAAATATATTGTCTAAAATTATTAACAACCAATACAGTGTTAAGGTTAACTAGAGTGTATGCACGTATATAACCAGGCAACGCTAATTTACAAATTTCTTTGCTCTTGAAGTAAATTCTCACACTTCTATGCTTTTGCTGTTTCGCTGTACTCTTTGGGACACTTTGTAAAAAATTACAACTAGTCAACATTCAAATTCATAAGAATAAAACTGTTAATTTTAATAATTTATCTAATGAACACGATGGTTTGTGAAACATGTAATATCTTTCACGACACATTGGTTGGCGCATAGTGAATAGACGACCCCATTGGCCGATAGACAAACAATAATAAACGTTGCGGAATATTGTAAGCCTGTCCGGCGTAGCCAGGACCAATAGGAAGAGGCTAAGTAGAAATACAGAGACCAACACAACTAGTATTGTTGTAGTAGAGAATATAAGCAACTCACTTCAACCTTGTCTTCAGGAACAGTAAATCTGTGCCTTCCTATTGTGTTAAAACAAATTATATTTACCTGGACTCATGTGTCACGTGGAAATCACTTGTAGCGATGTGACACACAATCGTCTAAGAAATGTTATAGCTTTCAGGCGAACGTGGCTATTTTTGGGTAGATGTTTCTATCGCCTATTGTTACAAGGACTGTTAGCACTATACGCTATTCTTTATTATGAAATAATAATAAAGATAGGAAAATTTCGCGTTTTAAATGACATGTAGGCTAGGCGCCACTGCCCTATGTATTTTCGAACCCCAGCTTTGGGTTGGTTGGTTGGTTGCTGCCCCAGTGTGCAGCCGGATATATCCCAGACCAGTCGGCACAGTATTCAGTGCTTGTTCCGTTGCAGATCTGTTATTGGCTCAAGAGTTCACCTGGGCGTGTCTAATAAATACAGCCCTGAGAAATTCGCGTGGTTTTTTAGCTGCGAAATTAACTTCATCGTCCTACGAATATTCGAGTCAGGGTTTTTTGTTTATTGGCTTCCGAAGAAGTCAGGTACCATTTTCCTTTTCGACTCGATTGGACGCGATTGGGCCATGCTGTCATTTATTGTTTCTTATTGGTTCTAATATGTCCGGGATGTGTCAGGCAAACTGTTGCCCAGTAATAAAGCCAACATAAACGTATAACATTTCAAAGTATATTCTGTCCTCAAATAATAACGCGAAATTTGCAGGTCTCTACTAATAAACTGTGATCCAATTCCGAGCATAACAGGAAAGTGCATGTGTTTGAAGACTAGCTGGCCCAGAAATGAATTCGCGAACGTTTCCAGTCCCTAAATAATGTCGAAGTATTTGTAAGTTTTTTTTTTTTCTTGCGCATGTTTCTTTACTGCGGGAGGAGTACCATACGCTACATAACACGACTCGCTCCGTGTTTCAGAACGAAG
Organism: Dryococelus australis; assembly: GCA_029891345.1. NCBI lineage: Eukaryota > Metazoa > Arthropoda > Insecta > Phasmatodea > Phasmatidae > Dryococelus > Dryococelus australis. Next base: position 361,323,388 of record CM056993.1, read on the forward strand.
CCCCGCCAAGCGTACAACTATCTTATGGGTTAGTTGACCCGGAGTACACAGAAACCATGGTACTTTGTTTGACAGGAAGCATACAGGCCGCTGTGCTAACAGGCTGCCTAGTTTATATAACGGTGACCTCTATAGAAGAGGTAGTTAGGGATCGTTTTCGAACCCTGGGTAAAACGTGAATGGTTTGCTGTCACCAGAGTTACGATTAGATTACTTCCCTCTTATCCTGCTTCCCCCTCCCCCCCCCCCAAAAAGAGAACTTTTCAGCTGGCATTATGTGGCAGCGTTGTATGCAATAATTAAAACTGTTTACTTTTAACGTCATCAACTGTCCTACATGATTTTCGTTTAGTTAGATTGTATATAAATTTGTATATTTTGTGCGGTTCCATTAGTAATATTGGATATTGCTGCGATGCCCCACAGAATAAGAGCGTGCGAGTGAGTAGTCGACTTGGCTCAGAGTTTGATGTAAACGCTGGAACTATTTTTTTGTATCAGTGAATTTTTTGGAGATATTCATTACTGATTCTTTAAACTTTGTCGTATCCACAGTGTGTTCATTAAAAGGAAAAAAACCTCATATGTATATATATATAGACACACACACACACAATAGTATATGGCGTTGATACGCAGACGTGAGGCAAGTTGCTCGCGTAGAAAAATTCTAAGAAGCTACAGTGAATAAATCATCTTAGCTTGCTGAACGCACAGAAAGCATTTTAAATTACGAAATACCTTTTAACCTACAAATAACCTGAAAGTTATCGCCACGAAATTAATGCAACAAGTGGCTAATTTTAAAAACCGGGGCATGTCCGTAAGAAACCCGGACCCATGGACACATTAACTGTTTTGCACACTGAAGTGGCAGGCAAGATCGTCTATAGTTTGTCCACGATAAAATGGATATTTTTGAAAGCCCTGCCTAGGATCTACTAAGCAACCTAATTTGTATCCTTCCGCGGTACGTGAAATTAATACTGCCGTGGATTAACTCACTTTACTCATGCGTCGTTCAAGTGTAACTGTGAAATTTTCAGGAATATAAATACGTTATTAACCTGTAAAATAGTACTCTTACGCGCTTAAATCGTTTAAAAATAAAATTAAATAATTTCGGTTGTCCAATAATGTAAATATATGTAAGTATCTTAAGATGACGTTGAGCTATGTAATTACTTTTCGTTATCGGAAGCCAACTTTTCCATTAGTATTTCACTTGCAGTGCTTAAGTTACAGGCAGCATTTTTTTTTAATTTTTTTTTAATTTTTATTTTTTTTTAAAGATTCCGAAAATACTTACTTTCCTGTAACAGCCTATAACCATGATGTTGCTAAATCAGACATACAAACTTCTGCTGCAGGTAAATCAAGAAAAAATAACGCGAAAACATGTATACGACACGTGGTCTAAGTGAATCCTAAGGGCGGCACACATCTTTGAAATTGGGCCTGAAGCTGTTATAGTTTATTACATATAATGGAGATAATTTGTAAGCTACAACGTTGAACGTCTGGAGAATGTGTAACGGAACAAATATCTGTCAACACCACGACATCTGTCTGTAGCTATCATCAAATTATTTCATGGAAATGATCGCAGTTACTTCCCTTATTTAGACTTATCGCCACGACGCTGCCTATAATAGGGATTCAAAAGAAGTGTTATCAACCCTGTAATACCCGTAAAAGTACGTTTTCATGCATATAACTACCTTGCATTATTTTTTTTTTTTATCGCTATACATATTGCCATGTAAGATTAATATTTTTTCACATCTGTCACCTATATGCGTTCATCTGATTATGTACATTTTTGTTTATTTATTTTTTCTTAACACGTAGGATTTTTAAAATTTATTTGTATCGTGGCACTATTTTATGTTTAATTTGGATAGACTAGTTAATTTTTCATTGTGTATTTAATTTTATGTGAGTAATACATATTTTCGGTGTGATCTAGTTTTCGTGTTTTATTTTATTGTATCTCAGTTCCGAGATCACGTGTTCTTTGGTTTTTCAGCATTTAGGCCGTTGGAAGTGGTTCGTATGGATGGTTTAAATAGGTTTAATCTCCATTGGTCCGCAGGTTTAAACCCTGACTGTTGATTGGCCGGCGCCTTAGGTCCCCTTAAGCTAGTGCCAGTCGGCAAAGTATAACGCTCTCTTCGTTAGCAGCATCCAACCGAGTCAGACGTAGGCTAGGACCTCCCGTCTGATGTGGACGGAGAGGTAGGATTTTAATTAGTTTCCCTGAAATCACTTGAAAATTATTTTACAGCCAGCATTGGAGTGGGAGATGACGGTCGCCATTTTGTTAGGTTTAGTGGTCAGGAGATAGCTAGGTTTGAGGATGCCGTCTACGTATGTGTAGAGCTGAGAGAGCATCCTACCTTCAATCCAGTTGATGAATTAAAGATAAGTCCTACGCTGCGAGCTGTCATTTTCATCAGATTATAATTTTTTTTATAGTTCGTATCAGCTCAGTTTTCCTCTAGCGTCAGTTACGCAAGCGATATCATTTTGGTTTTTTAAGTATGGAAGGTTCCAGCACATTTATGCCCACTGCAAAACTTGAGATAAGAGTGACTTTTACCAGAGCTAGACTGTTTAGTGAGCACACCAATTTTAAAGTTAATTCTAACTACTTAAAACAGTTGAAATCTTCATTTTTGGAAATGATTATTTTCAGACACTGACAAGCTATAATACGCAACCGCCAAAGGGTTTAAGCAGGCTAGGCATGAACACTTTTATCGTTGCTAGTATAGTAGTGTGTGTTTCTAGCTTTTCTTATATTGCTATTAATGTTTTTAATTATTCCTTCTAACAAACAATCGCAAAGGTAAAAAGAATGGCGAAAGAAAAATTAATTAAGCACATCAAAAATTAATTAAGCACATCAAAAATTAATTAAGCACATCAAAAGGACATGTGTCGCGTCGATTTCTCTGTTATAGTGTAAAGTTAACCTGTTTCCTATCGAGTGCAAAACCTATGTTTTATTAGAGTTCTCTGTTACCTGCCTTGCTATAACGTACGTACACAAATGGTATACGTGTCGAATGCTTATTTTATAGAGGGAGCTAATAACAATAAGCTTGTTCACCTACCGGCCCTAGACTGCACCGGGCAATTCTGTAACTGCAGCCTAGGTAATGTTACACGTTTCCACTGAAATATTTCAAGTCAGCTGTTCTGCTTGGTGACTCTCATTTTTACAGGTGTTGTTTCTTTGTTATGTATGCAAAACACGATTTTCATAGAAGTGAAGAGTCCCGAAAAGGACGTCTAATTGACGCTAGTATATACTTACATAAAAAATGCTCGTGAGTGCCACAGGCAATTTGTCCCGGCTGGAGTTGATTGAACTGACAGAATTAATCACAGCTCAAAATACTAAATATTCAGTAAGCAGTGGTCTAAGAAAACAGTTATTTACATGCTGAATATTTTAAGTGTTCAGTTTATGTGCAGAAAACCCAGCAAACCAACCTGCATATGGTAACTGGCACACACATAAGCATAACCTGAAAGGTGTATTGCGTGTAAGAATAACCAGTTGGTCAGTGCACACTCTCATGGAGCTGGTATAAACATCCACGACCACAAAATATGTTAATATTCAATTATTTATGTTTGGTACACCCGCCAATTGGCAACGAAGTTAAGTCATTAAATGTAGAGAAAATTGCTGACATAACGAGTGAGCATGCACAGCTAAGTCAGTACGAGTTGTGCTGTATAGCTAATTTGCGACGAGTTTCCTGAAGCACAGGGGAAGTACATCGTACACTAATAAATCGGCTATCCCACGTCACAATCAAGGGCTCCGCCCACCTAGAGTTGGAGTTGCGCAGTTTTGAGGGAGTGGAGCGCGGGAGCTATACGGGCGACAAAGCCACGAATGTCAAATGCCTCGTCGCTTCTATCCGCGCGGCTCTGAACTGACGTGCAATGTTTCCGTGCTGCGTGTGTACCTATGGGACGTTAAGCGGTGACTCTATCGTTTTATTGGCGGAAAGTCTCAAGGAAAGTTCGGTGTAGCTCCCTATAGTATTTTCGCAATTTTCAGACCAGAATATTTTTAATTACAGCAGCGTGAAGAAAGCCGATTTTGGCTGTGTTGGTGGGCTCGGAAATAGTATATCTAATGTGCGTGTTGTCAATAGAGCGTTATTAGTACCTCCTCTAAAGCAAGTTTTCTTTTCGTATATCGGTATGAAGAGAACACATCAATGGTTCCATAAAAATATGCGCTGATTCCGACCACACTGCAACACAATTCAAGCGACAGACACTCAGTGCTCCATCTCATTTATCTATCCCATGCATAATGTAAAACAAAGTCACCTGGCCGCGTGTGTCTGTGTATTCAGCTAAGGCTTCTAAACTACTTGATGGATTTTTGAGCAGTTTTCACCACCATTTAGAGAATTTCTAGAAGGTTTAGGTATATAAAACGTCAATATTTAATGTATGGATAGTAGATAAATATCTACGTTTTCTAATCAAGTCGGAAAAAGCCACTTTTCGGGCGCTTACATGGCTTACGCTGACTAAACCATAACAGATACGCGAAATTAATGTAATACAGGATTTAAGATCTCTAAAAATTGTACAAAAAAGTCGGCGACAGTATATGTTTATCCTTTAAGGATGGCCCACAGAAATAATTTTTGTCTTTTACTCACTTACGAAAACATTTTGAATAACACAGTATTAATCCTATATTATTTGCCTTAAGCATTTAGTGTATATACTTGCTGTAAACCTAAACAACGCCATATTTGTAAATCGCAACAGAGCGAGGCCCGGGCGGGTCTCTAGTTTGTAATAAACTAGTGTTACAGGTCCAACTACAAATATATGTACCGCCCTTTGTATTCTCGTTAGACCGTCCTAGATCGTACGTTTTCACCTTTTTTTTTTGTGTGATTAACCTGCAGCCGAAGTTTGTCTATCTAATTTAGAAACGTTCTTTGTATAGTCCATTCATGGATAATTCCAACATTTCTGAAGACCTCCTAAAGTTTTACTTCCAGGGTATTGCTCCGCCTCATGCAAACAAAAGCTTTACCAAACCTAGAAAATTGCACCAGGGGGACAACGCACTCACTTTATTCGTGCGCACTCACTGTATTACTATTTTGCGTAAGACCTATTTCATACTAGAGTATGTTCACGATAAAATGAGCACTTTTCAAATGAACCCTAGAAAAAAGTCACTATCCCTACCTGCATATATTTTAACGGGCGAACTGAATGACATGCGTCCAGTAAAGTTGACAACGATGAATGGCAAGTAGTTCCATATCTTAACGTCGAATAAAAAGTGCCAGGTAAGCATTTGTGATAACTTAAATTATTTGTTTCACTTTCTGTTTGTTTTACTGCATCGAAGTGTAAAAATGAACAGATTTGCAAAACATTTTCTTTTGTAATAATTTCACAGTTGCACTCGACCAACACATGAATAAAGTGACGAGGCCCATGACAATGTTAATATTGCATAAGGCGGAAGAATACACTATGTGCGTACAAGTAGATATTACTCGGGGCTTTCAAAAGTGCTTATTTTACCGTGAACAACCTATAGGTAATCCCAACACACGTATTTTTTCTCTGTTTTTATTCATATTGTTTATTTATGAAATATAAAATTTATTGGTGAAAATTTAATTTAACAAAAAATTAATTGGTTTTATGTCAACGCAAGTATAAAACGCGTGAGACATGCGACATGTGTAGGAAACAACTAACCACGTCATACATGGGGTGATTTTTCGAAGGTTTTATTCGAAAAGTGTGAAGAAACCGTGAGTAGACTGTAACAATTGACGTAGGAATAACAGATGACGTCATGCTATGGCGTCGTTGATACTGCATTTTCGTCCGACGCCATAGCGTGACACCCAAAACACTGAAAATGTTGAGGCAGGTTTTTTTTTTTTAATTAATGTATGTAAAATGTGGAAACTCTAAAACAAATAGCAACTAATGAAACTAAACATTTAGTCTAAGTATTGGTCAGTATGAGGACGCCTGCGGGGCGTATCTGAGTTCGTAAGGGATGAAGGACTTGTTAATAAAAAAATTATATAAACTAAATTTGATTTATAATTTATTCACTCTGTTACGATGTACATCCATTAGCTGTATCCACTTTTATTCCTTCTATTTAGCAGTCAGTGCAATATTTAATGTTTATTTAAACTTTAATTAACGTCCTTCTTAATGTCTCTCGTGATTACAGTCAATTAACTCATACCCACTACTAGCATGTGTTCAGTCTATTAGTTTACATCAGTTATACCATCTTTCATTCACGCACATGGTCCATTAGTCCAGCCTGCCAGACGCTTACTCTGCTGTTGCTACTTGCAGTCACAGTCTCCCCTTCCGCTGGTTTTCTCCCGCTGCTCGTCTTCTATCGCTCGGAAACCCGTCAATAATCCATTCAGCCCTGACCATCTCGAATGTTCAACACACCCCGAGTTGCGCTGAGAGACGAGGTCAATAATCCAGAGCATTCTTCGATGGACAAGGGAATCACTACAACCAGGTTCACGCAGCATCGTGCCGCAAAAGATTATCGTGTCGGCCTCGCTTTGAAACTGATACGTTTCGCCACTTGCTCGCCTGCTTCTTTTCTCACCCGCCCGCGCGGCTCCAAGCGGCGACTCGTAACACTATCAAAACGCTCTGATACGATAGTTTCATTTTAATTTTGACACATTAGGTTTCCAATGTTTTGGGTGTCACAGCATGACCGACAGGCTTCATCATTTAATAATGCACATTCACAGGCAACTACAAGGCCACCCCTTGACTATAATTAAAATTAATTCTACTCAGTTTAGGAAGAAAACGAGTTTTCTCATGGGAGAGTTCGGTATACAGATAATTTCTGCCGCTAGGTGCGCAGTGTTCTACAGAGGTCAGTTTTAATTAGAATTTTAACCTACATGACTAATAAGAAAGACAAGTTTTTCATAGTTACAAAATTATTTTATATTTAATTTATGATTGTGATAATTATTTTTTTAAATATATAAAATAGAGAAAATCAAGAACACATGCAACACTTACGCTTACTTAGTGGCGAAAAATTTTAGTTGCCAAACTATAAACATTGAGCTCAAGGATGTGATCTGTACTAATAATATAGAATTTATACTATAATTCACAGCTTTGTACGATGTACTATAGCACATTCATTATAGTACGCAAAAATACTATAATTTATTTCATAACCGCGCCCTAGTATTATGATACTTATAATTCACTATGGTATGTATTCCATACGTCAACGTTGCGCGTATACGGCCAAGAAAACACAAACCTAAAGGTTTTATAAATATGTTTCAATATAAGTAATGTGAGAAACACCTAATAAGTTGAGTACTAAAGTAGTATTTCTAATATCAACTTTAGTTTAATATAATCTGTTTATATGTTTTAGAACATATTAGAAATACAGAGCAAAGTAAATCTGAAATGGCTGCCAAAAGAATTTTCGTTAACTTACTATAATTTTGTTCTAAATAATACACTTTTCACAGACTTGTACAATTTTTTTTAACTTCCGGGGTTCATATTCCTGATTGAGCTACCCAAACTGATTTGACTGAACCTTAAATCTGGGTTTACAATAAAAAAAATTAAGCATTAAATTATGCGTTAAGACGTGTGAAGCATAAACGGAAGTGTGGTATTATATGTATTGGTTTCCGGTGGAACTTACCAGGTCGTGTGTGTTGCTGGGATTTCCTTAAGGTGGAATGCTAGTAAGGAAATTGAGAATGAGACACCGATGTCTGGATTTCGCTGCAAGTAGTTCAGCAATCTTCCTTTAGATAGCAGCATCGTCGTAGCAGCTATGGCACCAGGATGTCTGCTGGTGTCCCGTGAACATGAGTATTTGTGGGAGGGGGGGGGGCTCTCTACCTGCTCGTTCCTAATCCCCTCGGACCACTCCGGTCCCATTAGCGAGCGTGGGGTCAAATGACAGATACCAGAACATAGCAAGACTTCCGGGCGATATTCACTCTTCCTCGTGTTCGTTGCCGATTCCATAACAAAAGAAACCCTTTTTTTCCTTCTTTTTTTCGATATTGCAAAGTTATTACAAATTCAAAAGAATGAAAAAAAAAAGGGGGGGGCGCACGCATAAGGCATGTATTCCCAGAACCTATTTAACTCGTCTTAAAAAATGTTTACTTTCAAACAACGAGAAAATAAGCTGTCTAATCTGCTGTGACAATTGAAAATGTAATTCCGTTAGTTAATAAAGAAAAGGGATTAAGGATTACTGCCCTGTTGATTTAAATGAACTTTTCAGCTATATACTGAAAATGTAGTTAGTTATTTAGCATATAAAGGCTGACGAATAAAGTAATTCCTGGTAATTTTTTTTCCCCTGTTCTAAATCATACAGTTACATACAGAGTTCTTCTGCAGCCGCCTTCGATGACGGTTCGGGATTTTTGAACCTCGGCGTCGAGGTTGCGACGTCACTGTGTTTTTGTGCCGTTTCACGATTTTGCGAGTTTAATGGACTTTCGAATAATGGCTTTGTCGAGTTTTGAGGATTTCGCTGCCGTGTTTAACCACGTTTTTGGTTGTTTCTACGTTTCTTGTATTCGAAATTTGAATTTTATATTGTTGTACTGGTTAAGCCCAAGACAACGTGCCTTTGCGCGATTTAGGTGAAAAGGAAGTTACATACAGTACTGTGAAAGACATTATAAATTGGTGGGCTAGGATACACTAACATAACTACTCCAGAATATTTCTTAATCTTGAAGGCAACATATAAGCAAATAATATTTAATAATCAGTTTTATTTTTTACCCACTCACTATTGCATTCCGAATGAATATTTGTCCATAATTCATGAGAATTTCTAATCGCTGTTATGAAGGTAATTAACTATAGGTACACATGGACAGATTTGACTTGGTGGCATTTCAACAGTACAGTTTCTAATACATTGTTAAATTTTAATGGCTTTAAATTAGAATGCCTAAATTTCCATTAATTATAGATGAATTTTAATTAACTTTGATTAATTGGAGACCTCTAAATATATATCTACTGCCACATGCATGACACTATATAAAATTTCCTACCATTGTACGCTGTCGATGGTGAGTAATTTACTATCATTTTCCTCACAAATATCTGCAAATCATTCAATTTATTACCATTGAGACTGATTTCCATAATCGTGCTGTCAATGTAGTATGAAAACAATGCACTATAAAAATCCATACAACGCTTTCTGTATAAAAAGGAAAAACATTTCTTGGAGGTGTTTGGTTTTCAGTAATACAATATAGGTTTAGTTCAAAGAGAGGATTACAGATACATACAGGTTTCCTGTTACTAGAATGTTTCTTTATATGTTTTTGTTAAATGTAACACTACATTATTTATAGCAAATACAAATTCTTTGAGCATGTTTTGTTTAAAGAAAATAAATCTATCTTCAATACAAAGGAAAAGGTTTAGCAATGTTAAAAGCTGTAAATGTGTGTGGTGTGTGTGTGTATATATATATGATATATATACACACATGCATATATACACACATACACATTTTTTTCTAATGGTGAGTTCTAATCACTCACTTTTCGGTTTATGTAAAGCAATTTCTGTTTTTACTCTACTTGTACGGTACCGTTATGTCACGGGTCGCAACTATAATGGTGCGAGAGTTACTGTGTCTATACTCGATTCTATGGAAGAAAATTAATTCGCTCGTATAGTTGGAAGTAAGTTGGGAGCGAACAAGAGGGCTTGTCATAAAGGCAAGTTTCAATAAAGAATTAAAGTTAACTTTAAAATTTAAAAGTTTTATTGTAACAGTAAGATAATATATACACAAGCTAGATTAAAAGCAAAATTTAAATAATACATTAAAATGGATAACCAAATGAGTGAAATGAAAAAGAGTAACTTCACTGTAATCGTGAGTGTATGTCCCTTCCACACACATTGTTGTTCAGTCCTTTCCTTTATAGAACTTCTATCGCATTAAGATTTACCAGTCGCTGTCAGCCAATTAGCAATGGGGGCTGTCCGAAGCTATACGTTCCGGCCGCCAGAACGTCCACTGTGTAAAAAAAACCCGCATTGCATTAAAAATTACGGTGGCGGTCGGCAAACGCTCTCTTGGCACCCAGATTGCAAGAATAGCCCGATGTTCGCGACAAGTGGACCACGATCCCACTGCCTTCAAACGGTAGACATAACGAAAAAAATCTGGGAAACTTTCTATGCCATGGAAAAACGTGTGCAAATGGGACAAAGTAAATATACGCATACACACATATTACATGATACACATTAAGAGAATGCGTATATCGCATTTAAGTGTTTAAAAATTTTACAAAACTTTTATACACAGTTAGCGATGGTTTCCTCATATTCTCATCTGTTCATTTACCAGTTACGCAGTATTGTAAGATAGTTACCAGATTTAACTTAGTTGTTTTATTTCTTTTAAATTAAACATCTATTTCTTTTATCAAGAAACTCGTTAATGACACAGAGCTGTAATGATACAAACCATAAGAACAATTACAAGTTGTAATTTTTACAACAGCTCATCAAGTTACAAGATATATATATATATATATATATATATATATATATATATATATATATATATATATATATATATATATATATATCCCATGCAGTCAAAATTTTGCCGATATACAACTTAGTTTAAATGAAAGTGCACTGCGTTACAATGAAACATTAAACACTGTATAAACATATGCCATAATGTATCAGTATGCAAAAAAATTGCGCAACTATCAATATCAAACAATTAAATGGTGCAATATCTGCCTGAATAGTTTTGACAAGGGAAGAGGTACAAACCAATATGCAACACCAATAGGTACATCCACGTACTATCGGAAGTTTCAGCCGAGGAAGTTTAACTACTTTTGAGGCCTTAGTAAAAACTGACAACTCTCTTTACGTTTCAAGGCTACAACCTACTAGTCAGAACAATGGGGAAAATTGTTATTTTTTTGGCAGTTGTTAAACCGCGGAGTCGCATGTACGGAATTAAAAATTTCCATTGGATTAGTGTGGTGCAGGATAAAATAAAACAAAGTCTTTGTCCACCACTTCGCCCGCATCGAAAATGAATATGCCGTTGATATTGGTAGGGGAATTTTATTTTTGCAAAAAGAATTTACGCCTTATGTATTTCCAAACTTTTTAGCTCTGAACAACGTTCCCCACTGGATGGTCTTATCGGTCCCATGTATTGGATGCGTGCCCGCAAACAAGAGATGTTTAGGAACAGAGTAAGTCACATTCCGCGAAATATTCTCTCAAGGACACGCGGTCAGAAACCAATGGAAACTTCGGTGTACACGTAGCTCATCGAAACCAAGGCTGCCAGGAACTCTTTGCGGAAATCAGGTAACTATAGATGTTGGCATTCGGAAGATAGAAAATAAATTTCTTGCCCACGACATTGCCCACTCGGAATTTGGATTTGTCGATGAATCGGGTAGATTGAAATTAAATACAGCTTTTACCCAAAACCAAGCCCAACAGGTATTTGTTTTGATGTTTTTGGCATAACGGAAATAAACAAATATAATGAAAATAAATAAATAAATTGAAAATGGAAATAGATATGGAAATAAAAATAAATTAACAGAAATAAATAAACTAATAAATGAATAAATTAATATATATATATATATATATATATATATAAACGAATAAATAAATAAATGATGGCTTCATTCGTCGGAATTACTGTGATTATCACGTCAAGTTATGTACAATAACCTGGTATTAATCGAAGACATAGTAGTCTAACTCACACTGCTGAGCTCATTTCTTACATCGCATGATTATTTACACTTTACCTTTAATCCAATAGCATAAGGGAACATATGTGTAACAATAAGCTAATACAACAAAGACATGTGCATAAAAATACGTGCTGGGAAGCAAAACTTCGTATAAAAAATTAAATTTTTACTTCTCAGCTTCCTTTTGATATAGGATGATACATACCTAAGTATCGGTTTAAGACTTACCACACTCACAGCGGTTTTGGAAAATCCGCTCAGTACTTTATACTTAATGAAAAAATACAGGAAACTATAATACTTTCTTTAACCCAATTTTTTATGAATATGCTAGATATTTGCATAAAGTTATTTATACTTAATACAATATTTTTGACAAAAACCTCAATCATCATTATTTATTTGCAAATCTATTGTGTTATTAAACAACACTTTATACTCACAGATGCGTACGTATGTTTATTTGAACACATGAGTTATTGTTGAATTCACATATAAGCATGGGTATATATTAATTATGTGACTGCCATAAGTATTATCTTGCGGAGTAATAAAGACGTATAATTTATAATCAAAATAAACTGTGGCATTTACTAATCACTACAGCACACGACAAACTGTTCTGGCAAAAAACACATTTAAAAAAAAGTTCTACACATAGAAAGACAAATTAAATTAAATTTATATCTCTTAAAAAAGTCACTCTGTATGAATTTATACAAGCATCCACCGATAAAAATGTTGAGCTACAGGTTGTAATAAATTTGTTTGAAAATAATTTTGCACTGAACAATATTTTGTTCTCTCGAACAATATGTTGCTCCAAACATGCGAATTTATTCTCTTTAACCAAGTGAAACATTTAAACATATATTGTTGAGTAGAATAATGATCTAACTGTCGCAGCCACGTTTAAACGCATTTGTGGATACACACACAACTATTTTACATGTACATTCAGGTAATTAGTTTCGTTACCGTCAAAATGATAAATGTCGTGATAGTGAAATATTTTGTTTAAAGTTAATAAGTGTAGAGTTAGCTAACAGTCATATGTCTCCATTGTTATAGAGGTTTTTGCGACAACCAAATCAGTTTGGTGCATTATTGACATGTATTTGGTTGGCTGTAGCGCAACCGAGTCATTTGATTACCTTCGAATTTACAGTTCGAGAAATCATTTGTAATTTTTCTAACTATTAGAAGTATTGCAGTGTTTGTTAGAGTATTTATTGATGCTTAACAGAGTCGAAAACAATCCCGATGAAACGATTTAAATAAAAAATCTGCATAACTTTACATTTTTGCAAACCTACATACATGCTATTGCTATGCTCTGAACTTTGTATAAAAATAAAAGTAAGTAAATTGCCAAAAATTTTACGATGGCCGTGGTTACTAACACAAAAATTCAACAGCAATGGATATAGGTTCGGAACCCTGTCCTGTTGGATCTTAAATTGATGACCAAATCTCTAGTTTTTGGACATCCATAAAAATCTTAATTTGCACCAATAAAATTTTACGTGTTTGGGACAGCCAAAAACGAACGAAACATAGTATGTTTCAGGAACAAAATAGTTGGTTGCACAGATAGAAAAAATTAGTTTTACTGTACAAAAATATTTTCTTATCTTCAACATAATCGTTTTTTTCAGTGTAAAAAAAAACATAGTATTGCCATTTCCTCAACTAGCTTATGGTTCACAATCATTCCAAAGGTGTACAGCGGTGGTATAAATTTGCACATGTAGTTCGGAATATTCATAAATTCTTTTGGAGACACGCTAGGCTTCTAACATTTACATTTTAAAGTAAGTTTTGTAATTGAGCTAGTAATTATTTTATATAAGGGCTGCTATTATATGCCCATTTAGGAATAACATCACAAACTAATTTTTATGCAACCCAAAACGGACTTCTTATAAAGACAACTACACGACTGCAATGAGGATTGTTGGGTCTATCATGTAGGACTATGAATCCGCAGAATTTTCCAATCGGTAATTATAGCTCTAGTAGGAATGTGTCCAGTAGCTTCATACGCTAAAAAATATATATCATTTAACAAATGATATCACTTTTCACACATAATTTCTTCTCTGCTGAATATACTTTGTATTTATGTACAATATTGTTAGCATAACGTGTTGTCTTCATGTTTTCCTCACAGCTTTTTGGAGTTATTGTTAATGGTGATTAGATTTGTGTATTATATTAATCGCCACATAAATAATACATCTGCAATACACGCAGTCACTAGTTTAATCAAAACGTATGTTTCATTACAATTTAGGCTAGACAATGACTGGAAACCATAATTAGTTTTGCAATTAAAATAACATAAAAAAAAAAATGTATTTGCACATGTAAATCTTTGTAAACTAAATATTGCTGGGGACGATTTCGTTTTAACTTTTATTTTCATTCTTTCTCTTGAGCCAGTAATTTTTGTGATCCTTGTCATGACCACACTAGCTCGCATCTAGAGAAAGCCGAACCAGTGATGGCTGGGAACCCACTATCGGGGTGACTCATAACTTTATCAAATAATTGGCATTCAGATGATTTTGTCGTTATTAAAATAATTAAAATCACGACGTTCTGCCAATTTTAGCTAACCTTTACGTAACCAAGGGATCTAAGTCTCAATGTTGCGCGAGTCCTTTGACTAAATCTATGCTTCCATAACAAAAAAAAAAAATGCTAACAATATAGTATGCACGGATTTGTGTTTGTATATCTTGAAAAAAAAAATTCAAATACCTAAGCTCTTTCAAATGAAATGAGCAATGTATGTACATACATCTTCATAAAAAAAAACATTTTGTACTACTTTATCGTATTGCAAACCCATGTAAATGATTCAAGTTTAGCAAAACAGAGCTCCGAGACTGCTCATTTTAGTAGGCAGAACACAGCGTGTCATGCTGGAATAACAATACCGTAACAGACGTGACGAGAATAAAATCAATTTCCAGCAAATCAGGATCGAGACTTCTGTGACGTCAACGTGACGAAAATGGCCCGCGCGACAAGATTTCCGAATAGAAGATATTACTAATTTATTCGCGTCGCGGGCGCGACAGGTCTGTAAATCGGTCTAACCCGCCATATATTTGGTGCTAAAGTTTTATGTTCTCTTTTATTTACGCTATTAATAAGCAAAGCAACTCATTTTTATGCCTAGATGCAATTGCAGCCATATTTTCACGCAAGTACCAGCGGGCATGGAAAGATTTTTTCTAAGGATTGAAAAATAAGAAGAAATGAAAAACATTAATGACCATCGCAAAAGAACCCATTTATAAAAATACTTTCAAAATGTTGATCACGAGGCGGTAAAATCTAGTGTGCATATTAAATCGCCCTTCGCAGCGCATCTGTAGCATTATTGTGATTCCAGCATCAGTCTGGCTCGCTAACCAGCCGAAACTTACAAACAGGTAGGAAAAATTCGCTTCCAGACAGTAAGCCGATCGGAAGGAGAGATAACGAGCTGCTAAGTGTTCCCCCCCCCCCCCTCTGGTGCACTCTTCTGCCACTCCTGAAAGAAGTTCCAAGACTCGCGGCTGCGATCTCTGCCGCAGCACTGCATTTATGGTAGAATGTCCTCAAATCTGAACAGATTTGTCTTTAAAACGATCAATTTTACACTTCCAATGGCCGTTAATTTGGCATTTTCGGACATGGCACTGGTGTGTGGCAACAATAACAATGTTGGTTATTGTTTCTTCTGTAGAATGCCGTAGTTATTACCTTGGTACACCGTGTATGTGCTGAGTGGGAAGTAATTCACTACGAGCCTGCACTCATCGCCAGCGAAAATTTGATGTTTTTTATGTGCATTAGTTTGGCTTTCTCGGATGTTGTAAAGGTGTTTTATAGTCATACAATGCTAGCATAATGACTTGAATGTAGGGTGCTCTATTTTTATCTGTATCCGAATATTGTATAATATATAGTGGACAATTTCTCCGAAGTCTGCACATTGACCTTATGCAGAGGTGCAGAGGTCTGCACATTGACCTTATACAAAATATATATATATATTAATAACAGAAATATTGTACTTACGATATCCAAATTTCATCAGAACTAAGCAGAATGTTGTATGTTCACATGACCAAAACCTCGTACACATATTTTCAACAGCTCTAGTATTATGAAGCGACAGATTAATAAGATTGATTATTAAATATCTCCCAAATTTTTAAAAAATTAACAAAATCAGGTATACATAACAAAAATAGATTAACAAAGTAGTGTACAAAATTTCATCGAGATCAACCGTAAGATCTGTAACTAGTGCTCCACCTTAAGCGTTAAAAGAAATAATAGTTATGTTCCATACCTTGTAAAACCTAAGAGGCCAGCGACCAATCAGAAAAGAACAGTAGGTATTGTTGGCTGGATATAGTTATTTACAGTAACGTAAGTAAGAAAATTATTAAAAAGGTGTGTGTGTGTGCACATATTTACGATTATGTTTGTTAACAAAAATCATCTTTTCTGACAGCGAATGTCGGCTTTGAAGCGTGAGCTGCTTAAATATGGTTGAGATATCAGACGTTAGATTAGGAACAAAAGTGAACATGAATAGCTCGTTACGTGTTTCCATTGGCTGGAATTAGGAATCATACTATTAAACAAAACCAAAAGTTTTTTCGAGGCCTTGCAGCGACCTCACCACCCTCGAGGGGTTCTGGGATAGAACCAAATTTGTGCACACCTTTGGGCCTTCGGCTATCGATCCCCCTCCCTCAACAACCACCTACTCTCTTCTCCTGGGAGATGCGATAGCCTCAGGGATGTTTTTCCCCTTATTTTGGTTCTGGGAGGCGCATTTGTCGACCGATTTTCTTGGGATTTGAGGGAGGGTTGTCTTTCTGTACCCCACCCTCCCCCAATGGGAAGTTAGGCCCTTCGAACCTAAGGTCTTAAATCTTAAGTGTCACTTCTTAAGCTTTACGATTTAAGTCTTACATGTTAAGTCACAGGATGTGAGAGCGTGCACGTGCCGGAATTTCCAGGCACTATTTCGTACGATTAGATGCTTCACCGACAATGGTTTAGCCCGCGGGTTCCGCGGGCCCGTTTTCCAGTGATAAAATTAGTTGGAAACTTCAAATACAGAAAACGTGTTTTTGTATGCCAGATCAGCGCTCACTCCATAATTCTTAACGCGTAATTGTTTTTATTGTAGACCCAGCGAGTCCGTGCACACTCAAAGTGGCGCAAGGCATTATCGCCGTGGCTGGCGCTACCAGTTTCTCTTTGTTATCCCCGCATCAGAAGTCTCGGGCACTTTGCGACGGCTGACCTTCTTCGACTTGCTTGTCCTTACGCCTTGTCTGATAGGCATCGCCGCACGTTGCAGTCCGGTAAATAACCGCGGGCTGCATTCCTGCGATTGCTACACCCAACCCACCCACTCTTACTTGCACCCTGGCTTCAGTCACGGGTCACGTTGCCGCGCCACTGGCGTGGAGCGTGTTAGCCCAGCGTTTCGCAACGAACTGAGACACGTTCCACCTCTACAAATGGCGTTCGTTTCTTGCACTATGAAACTCGCACCATTGTGATAATACAACGTATTCTCACTTGAAAGAGAAACGTTTTACGTCAGCCAAGACATAAATCCCAAACATGTAACTGGGGTCTAAATGGTTCGGTATTTTAAAAGGAGACTATGTTTTAAGGACGCTCACCATTTCATGCAGGAGATGGTGCTATGACGATGGTTTCGGAAGCTTTCAGTACATTCCATTTAGTTTGATACGGTCACATCATGTTATTACAACATTTTTCTCGGAGCAATTTTTTTAAATTATATGAACAAAATTTTAATATTTACGTGTCATTTTTTAGAAATTCCAGTAATTTTTCTCCATGAGGTAGAAGTTGTGTAGACTTGCAGTCATCTAGTACTGTTACAAGTAGCCTAGGACGTTTTCAGATCCGTGAGGAACGTAGGTCTTAATAAAATAAGTAAGATTAATGTCCTGATTACGTACAGCTTTCATTCACAATAGGCGACTGTGTATTTTTAGTATCAACACTTATTATTATTGTCAGTGGGCGCAGTTTTGCAGTGATCTCGATTATAATAAAATCACTATACTTGTACTACTTACAGTCATTTAATCTTTATTCACGAATTGCAACTATACGATCTAAATGTCTATTTCCATACATTTACACAATTCAAATATCCGTCGTTCGCGAAACGATCCTACTTTCGTATAGTCCAATTGGTCGTCATTCCCAGACACTGCCCTCCCGATAGTCGCACACTGAGCTCGCTGATCGCTGTGACGTCATCCGTCGTCTCCCAGTTCGCCTGCTTTTCAAGCATTGGACACAAAATGACTAGGGGCACCTGTTCTTGGCGAAAAAATTTCAGCACAAGTTGTGTTCCAATGCACTTTAGTTCAGAACCACTTCCGTGATTGGATCATTTGAATTGTTGTGCGTCTTACCTGCCTGTCCGCGCATCACGGATATTTAGTATCGGAGAATCTTAATTCTGATTGGCTCACTCATGTAACCGACTATCTTCATACAGACGTACAATAGTCAGACGAAGACTCCAAGTGTGCACATAGGACATTGAAGTTTAGCATCCGCGTGAATCGTTTCGCGAAAAACAGACAGCCTTAATAATGACCAATCAATAGGGACATACAAAATTTGCGTTATTATTTGGCATCAGGCTGAACTTCATAGTACTATATGCACTAGAGCCGGCGTCGTTTCTGCATTGGCTGCTGCATAGATGTGAAGACACTCCCTCTCTGACTGAACTACGGGTGATTGGGGCACACAATTATGAAGTGTTCCTTTATTGGTGCAGAGTCACCCAGAGTGTGTCACTTGAAGTATGGTTCAATGTCAAACGTATTGCAAAGATACATGTGTTTGAAGTTTAACATGTCCCCAAATAATAACGCGAATTTTGCATCTCTCTACCAATCAAGTCAGACGACACAGATTTACGCCTCGGCTTTTATAGCTGGGATGACCTGGTCCAGAAGTTTCTTCACGCCTCAAGTCACGACGAAGCAGGCAACGACCAGAAAATTCGCGCGGCGGCCCTTATGTCGTTGAATGTTCCAGCACGCAGAAGTGACGCCAGTCCTTTCAACGATAACCAGGCAGTTGTGGACTCCCTCCCTCCCCCTCCGACGACCACCAAAGACGTCATCGGGAAGAGACTACCGCTAGGCCCACCTGGAAATGGGGGAGGGGGTAAGGATATGGTGGTTAAGCGGCCGTGTGGAACAATACAATAAGAGGCTAAAAGATTCAGTTATCTTGTGGAGTACCTAACTCAACAAATTTCCAGGAATAATAGCTCAATAAATGCTAGATTCGCAGGCATAAAATAGTTTTCTTCATAATATTGTTGAATGAAACATTTGAGAAAACACCCCACGAATGAAGTGTTTATATGCATCTTAAATGTGTTATTATCACAAGCTTGTTAACATAAAAGTACCTTATTTTTCGTTAAATTAAAATTGCACCTATATTTTATATGTAATAATTTATAAGTAAGGACTGTTGTTAATGACTAGTAAACTAGTGATAAATAGTTCTTATACAAACTATTATTACACTGAGTGCACACGAATTCGGTGCATTAGCCCTCTGCTGTAATTTTCTAAATAAAATGGAAACGACTTCTGACAGCCTTTGCTATTCAATTACTAATCCCCCATGGGTGATGTAGTTTGACACACGTGTACTAACAAGCAACCACTAACCGCGCCCCCGAAAAGGCTGTTCGCAATAAAGTGAGCACTTTTGAAATCAACATTAGAAAAAAAATCACTGCTCTTACTTACATATATTTTAATGGGCCCCCTGCATGACATGCGCCTAGTAAAATTGATAACGACGGAGGGAAAGTAATTCCATATCTTAACGTCGAATAAAAAGTGTTAGGTAACTATTTGTGATAACGTAAATTATTTCTTTCGCTTTATTTTTTTATGCATCAAATAACCAGATTTGTAAAAATTTTCTTTTTTAATAATTACACACTTTCACTTGACCTACGTATGAATAAAGTGACGAGGCCCATGCCAATGTTATTTTACACAAGGCAGGATAATACACAACGAGCATACAAGTAGATCGTAATTAGGGCTTTCAAAAGTCCTCCTTTTACCGTGAACAGCCTATACCTCGAATTTATAGTGTCCTAGGTGCAGGCACTCTCCTAATGGCGCGCCAGTTCCGTTTGCCTTCGTGTTATGCAACTTGTGCACGTAGGTACGTATAGTTGCTGAATCCTTAGGTTGTTTAGCCTAACTTCAACTTAAATTTGAAAATACAAGAAGACCTTTCCAGAAAAATTTTGTAATAAGAATTTTTTCTTTTATTAGTACACAGGGGATGTAGTTTTAATTTTGACGTCTTATTACGAACATCTTGTGTAAAAAGTTTATTGGAAGTTTTTATCACGAACACGAGGCCGGTTTAGTGTAATTGTTAACACGTGATTATAATTACATAACGCAGTTCTCAGTTGGTGGTAATTATGTACTCCATCTGCAATACACTGAAACAAATAATTGATTTGTTATGAAATTATTAGGGTAAAATAATTCTCCCCGCAGTTATAATTTTCCAAATATTACACAATTTCTACATATACTCATACATACCTGCTTATGGGCAGTTAAAAGGTGATAATAGCTTGGCCAATACATTATAAGTCTAACATATCCAATATTCGTAAACATGTCACTTCCCACAGTACATTTACTCTGGTATGGGACATCATGATGGAAATCACTTAAAGGATAAAGGGAAAGAAATGAACAGCATATCTTTCTTTGATGTTAACATTTTACTGACATCAGTACAAACATAAATCAATGCCATATAAGTTAAAAAGATATGACATCTAAGTTAAATTTTGAGAGCGACACTTGTATCCATTAATCTGCAAAAGAAAGTGTTGTGTTATTGATTAAAATGCATTCTGCGCAGTTCATTGAATATTTCCAAGCGTATATTTTTTTATAACTGCAGACATAATCTGTGTCCACTGGCTTCGTTTTGTGTACCCATTTCCTGCACCTAAAAAATAAAGATAGATCACACAGTTATTCATACTACATTTAGTTTCTAAAAGTAGCAACACCTAGAAGCTCGATGCAAATCTGGTAAAATTTAAATTAACTCTAACACATTGCTGACTGTAATCCCTCCAACTATTTATCCCACAATTACTCTAACGTTTATAGTTCTGGAATTTCTCAAGCAGAAGACTGATAAATTAAAAAAATGTAAATGATAAATCATTGAGCAATTTATGCAGACCCCAGAAACACAGTTTCAGTTTATAACCCTTTACTAGATAGGTCCCGTAACCTATTGATTGACATGTGGGAATCGCACCGGACGATGCCGCTCTTTGGCGGTTTATCTCGTGGATCTCCCATTTCTCCCCGCCCTCACACCCGGCCCTGCTCCATACCTCTCTTCATCCCCATCGGCTCTCAAGACCTCGATGTTAAGAGTGAGATAAAGCAGCGCGTCCAAGGTCAAGGAGCGAGGGAGCGATACGGACGACACTAACACGCACGCCTAGCGCCTCATCGCTCCTACGCGCAAGGCGTGCAGTGTTTCCGACGTGACGGTGTACTGTGCAAATTATATCTGTAACAGTGGGGTTTTATTACACACGTTGAAATACCACACATTAAACTACGGCCGTGTGTTTATACTTTTCATTTACCGCTTAAGAAAACACCACACATAAACTTTCAAATGCGATATCTGACTATTTTCACGATTTTTTTTCCTCCAAGAATACACTTGATGTGACAAAGGTAAAATTTATATAGATGCATAGGTAGTTGTTTTCTATCTTTCCTGTCAAAAAGTCGTATTCCCAAAACATTTATTTAGCGAGATATGCGCCCAAATGTCTACACTACACTTATTCTATTAAACTCCCTTAATGTTGAAGAAAAGCAACTGCCTATGGAGCACTGCACCCGACTGTACAACGTGAAGAGCTCATAAAAAAGTAGTACAGACACCATCAAATTTGTCAGAAAAGTGCGATTTGTGCTGTAAATGAAAGAAGAATGTATATATTTTGCAACATTATAAAATATTTTACTAAAATATACTTTTTAAATGTACACAAATAATCGATTAAAATAGTCTATATTTTTAATAAAATTTAAGCACATTTCCATTCCGGATGCTTCGGAAAGCAGAATTTTCAAGAAAATCTTCTTCAAAAGAGATTGTCATAATATTTACTGTGATTATATGTAATAAAATCATATCAATTTTGTAGTTAATTTTATTTACATCAGTTTCAGCCATAAATGTTTGTGACAAATGGACCCACATAAAAATTATTATAAAAAAATTTTCCTACATTATTATCACAATTTTATTACACACAATCCTAGTAAACATTATGGCGATATTCCATGACGAAGATTTTATGGCAAATTCTGTTTTATGAAGCATTCAGAATGGACAATGGCTTAAATTTGGTTAAAAATGTAAACTATTCTAATCGATAATTTTTTTACATTTAAAAAGTATATTTTAGCAAAATATTTTATAATATTGCAAAATATATGCATTCTTCTTTCATTAACAGTACACATCGCACTTTTCTGACAAATTTTATGGTCTCTGTACTACTTTTGTGTGGGTTCTTCACGTTGTATAGTCTGGTACAGTGCTCCATACGTAAAGCCTGTTCACGATAAAGTGAGCACTTTTGAAATCAACCTTAGAAAAAAGTCACTTCTCCTGACTGCATATACTTTAACGGGCGCACTGAGTGAGATGCTCCCAGTAATGTTCGTAATGATGGATGGGAAATTATTCCATATCTTAACGTTAAATAAATAGGGTTAGGCAACCATTTGTGCAAAATTAAATTATTTATTTTCATCTCTTTTTTTTAAAGCGTCTAAGTATCCGAATGAGCAGATTTGTAACATATTTATTTTTATAATAATTCCACATTTTCATTTGATCGACGCATGAATAAAGAAATGAGGCCCATGGCAATGTTAATTTTACGTAAGGCGGAAAAATACTCAACGTGCATACAAGTAGATCTTGAGCAGGGCTTTCAAAAGTGCACATTTTACCGTGAACAGCCTATACTTGCTTTACTTAAACCTCACTGTTAAGTGCCATGTCGAGTGTACTGTATTGTGTTGTATAATGTGTCTGTGTTTGCAGCCCGGAGACGCGCAGCAATGGGCTGGCGGTGGTGGTGGACGCTCAGCGCGGCGCATGGCGCCTGGCGAGGGCCTGTATCCGCCAGGTGGCGGCGACGCTGCGCGGGGACGCTGCCTCCGTCGTCGTACTGCGCCCCGACGCCTTCTGGGACAAGCAGCGCGTCGACAACTGCGCGCGCACCCAGCGACACGGACAGGTATGAAGCTCCTCGCAATCACCTATACATACATATATGTAGAGCTAGTGTCTTTTTGCGAAAAAAAATAAAAAATAAATAAAGAGTATAGGCTGTTCATGTTTAAGTGAGCACTTTTTTTTCCTTTCAACCATTTTTCAACCTTTAACCGCCTTTTAAAATAAATATTACTAGTAGGGGAGTGCCGGTTCTGGCCTACTAGGTGAATGACATGTGGACGGAGCGCATATAAAAATTCGCAAAATCTATTATTAGATTCGCGTCATCCATATGTCATTCACCTAGTTGGCCAGAACCAACATGCTCCTACTATTAATATTACCCTGTAAATAATGAACGCAGTGTGTATATACCGCCACACTCAAAAGTTAACGTCTAGGGCTAAAATAAAATATATTTATTGACTATTATTTCCAAATGAGAGGACTTTCAAAAGTGCTCACCTTACCGTGAACAGCCTTTACACGGTAGACTTCAATACTATAAGCACCCAACATCAGTTTATTAATTGCCATTGGTTGCTGTCTGCTTGGGATAGCATTTTCATATTTGACCGGGCTAAGGTTACTGCTGTACTCAGGTTACGAACAAAACTAGTTTCCTTATGAGAGAGTTTGGCATAGGGAAAATTTCCGCTGCCAGGCAAGCGCTAGTGTTCCAAAGAGGCCACTTAAATTAGAATTCCAAGCTACAGTACGTGAATAATAATAAAAAATATTTCACTTAGTTAAGTAACGTAGAAAATATAAATCAAAATCCGGTCCTCGTGTCCTCGTGCGACACTAGCGTTTACCTAGTGGCGAAAAATTTTCGTTGCCAAACTGAAAGCACTGAGTATAACAAACCTTAACCGGTCCACTCAGAATTCGGCAACGTCGCACGGCTACTGCTTAATTTTTGTGCAGACATTTAACACATATCAAAAAGTATTCAGCATATTAAGATAGGTGAACGACCCTACAGTGGTTTTAAATATAACCATCTTGAAATATTTTCGCGAAATTTCATTACCTCTACGTATATAGTCCGTTCACAGTTACTTCCACATTTCTGAAGCCCTGCTAACATTTTACTTCCAGGCTATCCCCCCGCCTCATGCAAACAAAGCTTAACCGAGTCTATCAAGTTACAGTAAAGGGACAGCGCACCACATTCGTGGGCACTCAGTATAATATTATTTTGCATAAGAATTATTTCTTGCTTGGCATTAACAATACGCCTATTTTCTCCCGGTTTTCATTCGTAGTATTATAAATGAAATATTATAGTTGAATAAATACTCGTAAAATATAAGTAAGATCCCAATTTAACAAAACAATAATGTACGTTTGTGTTAACAAACGTATAAAACGCTTGTAATACATGGTATATTTAGGAAACAACCGAGCACGTCATACATGGATATGGGGTGATTTTTCAAAGGTTTGATTCAAAAAATTGCGAAAAAAAAAAAAACCGCGAAAATACTATATTTAATGTTCCCTTTCGGGAAGTAGACCCAACTTCAATACGTCATAAAGCTAACGTAAAATCAGCTGATCATATTAAAGAGACAGTTATTGTCATTGTTTTCCTGTGTTCATTATTATTCCTACGAACTTCCGTTTGTGTTGTATATTTATTTAATAGTACGTTATTTCAATTGAACAAATTTCATTTGTGCGTGATTGGTTGATAAACAAACTAACGATCTAAAAAATTATAGGATTTAAAAAAAAATCTGAGCACTAATAGGGGTCAGTTCAGGTTATTATTAGCTCTTGGAGATATATGGAAATGTTTGAAAAAAATATTATAGCAAAAATTAGTATGCACGTTTACTACTTGCTTATATATACAGCGAGTTTAGGAAAAATGTGTACAAACTCGGGCACGTGATTCTTAACCGGAAAAGAGGAAGATTTCTATAGGACACCTATAGTCCATTTCAAATACTAAGGGCTGTAGAAGCCCCTAAAGCCGGAGGGCGGCAAGCATATTACGTTTGATATAAAGCAAATTACTTGCGTCAGAGGAACACAATTTGACATACGGATTAATTAAACCAATATACGCGATAAAAGGAAGGTATGATCTGACATACACACCCCCATCATGTAAATAATAGGAGTTGGCATCCTTTGATTGCATGCAACATTTACACCGTGTGGTTAAAGTGATTGTGGATACCATTGGTTGAAGCAGGGCGTCGTAAATAGCAAATAAGCTCCCCTTAGTCGCAACTCTCTAGGACCCACCGTTTCCGGTTAGATCGCAAACGAAGGTTACAGTGGTAGCAATATCATGGCCTAGTGAGTAGGCAACCCTTCCTGCACCAGGAGGAATTCAGCCGCCGAATGAGTGAAGAGATTTTGGCGGCTCGTAACAGCGAGGTCTTGAGAGCCGATGAGGGTGATTAAGGTTATTATGGAGCAGTGCCGGAATGAAAGGGCGGGGCAAGCGGGAGATCCCCGAGAAAACCCGCCGACTAGCGGCATCGTCCGGCACGACGTGTAACATCGTGCATCATACCACCAAGATGTGTTTAAGCCTGGTCCAAGATGTGTTTAAGCCTGGTGCAGTAAGTGTGGCTTACTCACCAGTCAATGGTCTTGCTACCCCTATACCCTTCGTTTGCATTTTACACGGAAATGGTGGGTTCAAGGAAGTTGCAACTAGGGGGTCTTATTTGCTAATTATGACGTCCTGCTTCATCTAATGGTATCCAAAATCACTTTAACCTCGCGTCGTAAAAGTTTAATGCAATCAAAGGGTGCCAACCCCTATTATTTACATGATGGGTGTGCGACAGACCATAAATTCGTTGTATCCAAGATATTGGTTTAATTAATCCGTATACCAATTTTTATTCCTATAACGCAAGTACTTTGCTTTGTATCCCACGTAATATGCTAGTTGCCCTCCGGCTTTAGGGGCTTCTACAACCTTTAGTATTTGAGATGGACCATAGGTGTCCTGTAGCAATCTTCCCCTTTTCCGGTCACGAATCACGTGCCCGAGTTTGAACACATGTTTCCTAACCACGCTGTATGAAAACAAATAGCCTGTAGAGACACGGATATTTTCCAGATCACAGTTTCAGCAGCATTGGTTGCACAGCATTATGACTCACTAAAGACGAGCCATCTTTAATGCAATCGCCTACCTGGCCCTTTAAATTTTTTGCAACGTGGTGAAAAAATGTGTTTTCTGGCGAAACTATTAAAGTTACCTCCATAAGGTTTGCTCTACGAAACGAAAGCACATTCCAGATGATGACAGAATTGTGCTTTCAAGAGATGTACGCACATCGGAAACATTATTTCCACGCCATCCAACATAGCTAAAAACAGCTTTTCCAGACCGCTATGTCTCGAAACATACCGCTCCACACTGTGGCACACAACGGCCGCGAGCTCCCGTTATGTGCGCGGTCCGACTCTGTGGGGGGTGACCTCCTTCCACCCTCTCTCGGGTTGCAGGGGAATGATTAACAGCGGTGGGACCTGGCTGGCGTCATATCCCCTCCACCTCCCCGCACTGGAGAGACCGACAGACGTAGAGGCGGCTCAAGAATATTCTGGGAATTAGTACCCTCGGTGCAACGCGGGGTTTAGCGAAGTTGCTGGGTGATGGCCTACGACCCTTTAAATACTGCAGCGGTCCAACGGCCAGCAGTCTTTGTAGAAGTCTTTTGGCTGAGTGCGGAGTGCGAAGTTAAGTGCGAGACGAAGGCGGACGAGGTGTTCATGGTGTGAATTAACGAGAGGGCGTGAAACCTGACGAGTGAAGCCTATTGTGCGAGAGGACGCTCGGAGAACTCTAGAACATTGCGGACTGGCGGGAAATCGACTGAACTTAAGTGGGAGTGAATGAACATGCAATACGGATTTTATTGTAAATATTGGATTTGTCAAATATGGACACATAAATTATAAAATAATTGAATAGGTTTTGATACACTGTCTATTGGGACTGATTTTTTGATTATTTAATTTCATTGATTTCTTTGAGTTAATTTAAAAACGTATTAATTTGAGTAATTAATTGTAAACAGTAGGAGATGAGACAATTTACTGTGGGATGTTTAGTTGAGAGAATATTGTTTGTAGTTGTAAATAAAATTAAGAAATTATAATTATTTAATTAAGACCTCTATCCCTTGACGAACTTGGTTTGACTCACCGACTTTTGAGAGAGAAATTGTAACAGTACAGTGATGGGTTCGCCGATTAAATTTACGTTCAGACGGAAATACTGCACGTTATTTGAGTTCCTCGCACGTAGAGGCGATATCGCTTTACATACGCCGGTCTGCGTCGTCCGTAGGGCTTCATCGATTTTTGCCACACACACACACTTCAATGTGAATCGGTCTCTATAGTTCCCCTCCCCCACCCCCCTCTACCAGAGCTGCTTTTAATGTCGATGATGAAGCAAGTCGGTGGCAAAAAGCGTTTTCATGAGATAACGGAATAGGAACCTTCCTTCTTTGTGGCTGGCGTGACCCACTTCTTACAGTCCATTCACGGCTACTTACAACTTTTTTTTTCTGAAGCCCTACTGAAGCTGTACTTGCTGGATATTTCTGCAACTCATGAAAACAAAGCTTGATCGAATCTAGAAAATTACACTAGAGGGACAACACACCGCGTTCGTGCGCACTTAGACAGGAGTCACAACGACCCGCCGCGTCCATCCGTCCGTCATCCGTCCGTCGATCACGTGACAAACAGCCAATCAGAGGTGTCCATTAATTCTATCCGTCCATCCGTCAAAACCTTGGCAAGCTTTAATTTTTGGCGGAAGAACGGATGAAATCACAGCCTTCTAAACTTGCACGTTTTGTTACTCGTTCGTCCCGATTTCTTTACAAGGCTGTGCAGTGTGTGTATTGTTTGGTTTTAGCTGTCTTTTGTTTTCATATGTTTGTTTATGTAACTGTAAAATGAAATGAAATTACAGATTAATTGATAATTACGTTTGGAAATACGAGCTCCTTTTAGTACAATAGTAAAAATAATAAAATAAAGCTTTACATGCTGTTTAAATTTTTTTTACATCGACTAATTGCCGTTACGTACGTGTATGGTTGTTTTGGGTACTCTAGAAACACAATAGGCCTACCGCAAATTAATTTCATTTTTCATGGAGAATTTTTTTTCCTATTGTAAAAGTTTTTGTTTTTATTAGTTTGCAGCAATGAACTTATGACGGACGTACGAAATTTGGTTGTAAATCGCTCGGCTGGGAGACGGACGAATGTATGACGGACGGACGCGACGGGCTGTTGTAAATTCTGCTTTAGTGTAGCAATTTTTTGCATAATAACTGTCTCTTATTAGGCATTACCAAAACACATATTTTCTCACTGTTTTTGTTCATAGTCTTTATAAATTCAATATTATAATTTCTAGATAAATCATACGCAAATTTCAATTTAACCAATAATGAAGTGCTTTTATCTTACCATAATTATAAAATGTTTGTGATATATGACATAAACCTATTTAGGGAACAACCAGTCATGCATGGGGTGATTTTTCAACGTTTCTATTCTAAAAGTAGCTTTGCATAATCTCTGTTCTTCAGAAACAGTATGCTCCACAGAACCAGCACATTTGTCTGGACGAGATATTGCGCTATTTCACGTCGATATTGCGATCTCTGCAAAGCTACACTACACGTTGACACGTCACCGACCACTCCGGAAAATAATGCAGCAGATTGAGCT
The DNA here is from genome assembly GCA_029891345.1 of Dryococelus australis. Classification (NCBI taxonomy): domain Eukaryota; kingdom Metazoa; phylum Arthropoda; class Insecta; order Phasmatodea; family Phasmatidae; genus Dryococelus; species Dryococelus australis. The sequence continues at coordinate 361,352,396 of CM056993.1, forward strand.
GCGGAAGCGATTGTGTTGCTAGGATAACAGACGGTTTACGCCGTGGTATTTGATTGGCCTGGAGCAAGTACATATGGACCAGTGACAACGTAATGCAGGGCGCCTGAGATTTAAACGATTTCGTACAGTTGCAGACGTTTGTAGATTTACAAAATTGCCCGTTGTAAACCTGCAGTGTTTGTTCAGTTACAAAATAAATATTTTACTTGCAGGCCTGTAACTTTTCTGTTGCTAAACAATAAACAGTGGCCAACAATATGTCATAACACCAATTTTGGGAACTCCGCCCGTTTCGTGATGACTTTGGTAATGTTACAAGTAACCAGATATTCGCACTTCTATACTCGCATTCGGAAGTCACAATACAAATAAATGCCGATATTATATAAACAGTACGAGTGGACTTGTGCATGTTCCGAAAGTGCGTTGGGCACAGGACATTATTTGTTTACGTATTTTCGGTTGTTCTATAACTACAGAGAAAATGGAAGTGTGTGCGTATGTCATCTGCGCAGAATCAATCTCTGTCGCGCTGCGACTAATGTTAACACAGTGTTGGAATGAATAAGTGCTTTAAGATTTGGGCGCTGAGTAGGTAGATTTCCTCTGCGCAAGATGTAATGCAATTTCAATATATCTTATTAAGTTATGTTCAGTGTACAATTTTTTTTTGTAGACACGCGAGTTTTTATTGTAAAACCAAATGTAAACGAATGGTTCGTCTTTGTTTGAATGCGTTATTTGTAGTTTTATTACCACTACGAAAGATAATCTACGGCTGCGCCTTGGCTATTCACGACTATTGATGCACTTTGGAAATCAACCTTTGGAAAATGTCAATGTCCCTATCCGCGTGTATTTTGAAGGGCGCGCTGACTAGCATGCGCCCAGTAAGGTTGGCAATGACGGAGACAAAGTAGTACTATGTCTTAAACGTTGAATTCCAAGTGTTAGGTAAGCATTTATAGATAATTAAATGATTTTTTTCTGCATTCTGTTTTTTAATGCGTATGTGCACCCTAAGAAATTATTTATAAATGTATCACATCAGTGTGTATGTATGTTGAGAGAGCGCATATGGTAAAGTTATTTCCTCTACGTGAATGGTAGCGTTTTTACATTTATTCAGGGAACTGTCAAATGGGTAGGGAAGTTCCCAACTTTGTACAGTGGTGATACTAAAGATTCCTACATTTGCAGTTTGATATGTGCTAATATATCCATACAAAGTATGGGTTAAAAACTTCCCGTACAGTTTAGGAAGTCTACCAGAAAATTTTTTACAGTGTGTGTAAGAATTGGCAGATTTGTAAGATATAAAATTATCTAATAATTTCGCAGCCTCACTTGACCGACGCATGAATAAAGTGATCAGGCCTACTGCAATGCTGTTCTTACATACGGTGGAAGAATACACAATGTGTGTGCAAGTAGATCTTAAGCAGAGCTTTCAAAATGTCCAGTTTACTGTGAACAGCTTATATAGGCTATTCACGGTAAAATGAGCACTTTTGAAAGCCCTGCTTAATATCTACTTGTATGCACGTTGTATATTCTTCCGCCTTATGTAAGATAACATTGTCATGGGCCATATAACTTTATTCATGCGCCGGTCAAGTGAAACTGCGAAATTATTAGAAAAGTAAATATTTAACAAATCTGCTATTTTTTTCATTTCGATTCATAAAAAAACAGAAAACGAAAGAAATAATTTAAATTATAACAAATGGTTACGTAATACTTTTTATTCGGCGTCAAGATATGTAACTGCTTCCCATCCATCGTTACACACTTGAATGGGCGCATGTCTCTCAGGGTGCCAAAATATACGCAGGCAGGGACAATTACATTTTTTTCTAATGTTAATTTCGAAAGTGCTCTCTTTATCGTGAACATCATTTACCATGGTTGACTGACGAACGGCCGACATGTTGCTGGACAGCGACGCCATGTTGCTGGTGACTGCGGCTGCAGTCCGCGGTATAAGCGGCTTCTTCGTGTCTGTATTCTTAACTACTCTGTGGCTCCGATACGTAAGAAAAAGGACCCTGAACACGTAAACGGAACTAGCGGACAACTCGAGATGAATCTCTAACTATTCTACGGGAGAGAGAGAGAGAGAGAGAGAGAGAGAGAGAGAGAGAGAGAGAGAGAGAGGGGAAAAAAAAAAAAAAAAATATATATATATATATATAGTTCTGCAACTTACGAAATCAAAAATACCCAGCTCTTGCAAATTACTGATATGGGTATTATTGTGTAAAAAAAGCCCGTCCGGTAGGCTATATTTTTAGAGTGTTTAACACCGCGTAAATACTGCTGCCATGTCATGTGCACGTGTTTATTTAAACAAAAATGGTAGTAGTCGAGGGAAATCCATGCACTTGTGGCCGTGTATACCACAATGGCCACTAAAACGAATGTCAAGAAACCAAACACTCGATTCCTATTGGCAACACGGATTAACGGACACGGAAGACTTGGGAGATGCCCAGCTTTCTGCCGTATAGCCGTACGTTATCCGTGTCCACATGCGTCTCATCGTAGATCGAACGCAGAGTGTGTCACGTGCTCCGCCTCCGTGATCCGTATCTATCCGCATCCGTGAAATTGTAGAACGGGCCTAAACGAGGCACGCATTAAGTTGCGATAATTTTACATGTACGTCGGACACCAAGGGAACGCCCGTGTCCAGGGTTGGTGTGTGGACTTCTATAGAGATATGACACCTATCGGTTCCGTGAACTACCGCGTTAGTGATTAAAAGCGACCCGAGAAATTAGCGAGTGCAATGACCTGTAGGCTAGACTTCACAGTCTTATACACTCTCAGACAGATATGACTGTTTATTGGTTGATGATTGTGGTAGTAAAAGGCGGTGGTTGGGCGCCCAATTTATTTGCTCATTTATCTGCAGGAAGTGTCAAACAACACGTCGACCAATTGCAAAAGTAACATGAACCTACAAGTGTGTGAATTCCAACTTGTCTAGAAATGAACCCGCGAAAATCCTCGGGCCTCAAGTGATTAATGTTTAACGAATAATCAATCATGTTGTTGGATTCTAGTGTGACGTCGACGATTTAGAGATGAATTCTCTCATTGTCCGGGCAGCCTTGGGTCTTCTTTGACGCGTTGCCGAAGAAAATATTCATTGGCGTGGCACCGTCTCGACGGGGTCAATCGTCCAGTGACGTCTGACGAAAATAAGACGTAATAGCATGCTGGTTGTAAAGCATCAAGGGACCGATATCTGAATACGCGATTCCCAATAAACTTCATTGATACCCGACAGGTATAGGCTGTTCACGATAATGTGAGCACTTTTTAAGGCCCTCCCAACAGGCATCAACCACTAATAAACATGATTTATTGCCGCCTCAGACAACTTTTGAGAGTGGTGAAAGTATACACCAATTGTATTAGTCACGTGACAATGATGATATTAAAAAATTGCTTAAATATAAAAAAAACTAGCCTAAAAGAAAAATTTGGAAGAGCCTTAAAAAGTGCTCACTTTACCGTGAACGGCCTATATCTGAAGATACTGAAGCGGTAGTAACGCTTTAGATACAGGTGTTATCACCACCAACAACAACGTATTAAATTGTTCCCGTGCGTGATACAAAACCTCTTTGTAAGGTTCTGCAGTCGTCCCACATTCGCTACGGGCATCCTGTTTCAACCACCAAACATCTGGCGACGGACGATAGTGAAAATTGAATCACGGACTCGAACGCGAAGCGCGGAGTTTACAAAGTCGGGCGGACAAAGTGCACTAAGAATTTCGATGGATGATTTTTTGAAAACGACTGTGGTGAGCAAGAGTTGAAGCCATGCAGTTTTCTCAGGGTCGTAGACAATTATCGGCCAAAGAGCCGTTCACTGCTGGGACTAAGGCCGGGTTTACAAATCTACGCTACAAACGCTAGAATGCAACGACGCAACGGAAGGAAATTACTATCGTTTATAAGTAGGGGACTCCCGAATTTCGCGGAAATATTTCACGACCAGTTGTATTTCATAACACTTTAGCTCAGATCTGATGGTTTCCGTGTTACGCGTCGTAGTTGTATAACACGAATCAAAGACGCGCAGTATTGAAGTTACCTAATACTGATTGGCCAGTCGAGTAGGAGAAGATTTTCTCACAAAGACACGCCTCCAATAAGCAAAAGAAAACAGTTGGTATGCCCATAGTGTATTGAAATCTATCATGTGCGGGAATCTTTTCGCGAAATTCGGGTGTCTATTTGTAAGCATCGCACGACGCATTATATTATATAAAAGGAAAATGAAAACGTGAAACACCTACAAAAATATCTCTTTCCATAATGTATTCCAGTGATCTTACTTTTAAATACCCGAATAACGGATTTATATTATTACTATTTAATTTTCATAGTAAGAAAACTATGATGGTGGCGGGGGAGGGGGCAGGTTCCGGGATGGTGTAGTGGTTAGACTGCTGGCTTCCCACCTAGGCGAACCGGACTCTATGCCCGGCGTGGCTGACCCCGGACTTTCGCATGTAGGAAACGTGTCGGACAATACCGCTGGAAGGCGGGTTTTCTCTGGGATCTCCAGTCCCCCCCCCCCCGCCCTTTCACTCTGGCCGCTGCTCCATACTCACCTCGCTCCACCCTCATCCAGCGTTGCCAATGCTAATTTTAATTTTCATCCGCACGTGCAATGTACCCACAAGTCTGCAAAGAAAAATTGGCAGGCAAAGAATTAAAAATGCCTTGAAAATGCTAAATAAAGATCGGGTTAAGGTGAATTTTGTGTATGTAGGAGATGCAAGCATAAGAAAGTGTTCATACATGTAAAATGAAGAAAAGAGCTATTGATAGTGACATTCGTCTTTGAGAGACCAGCGTAACATTTAATATCAACACATGCACCAGTTCAACCACTTGAACCATAGATAACACGAAGCAAGTATGTCAACTTGGGAAGTATGTATGCATGTATATTTTTGTGCTGAAATCAAATACAGTATTGGTTGCAAACCACTGATAAGCAATGTATTAAGCTTAGAAACACTAAGCAATTTAAATGGGTCAAGTAATGGTCAATTTAAATATTTCCCTGATGTGTCTGAGAAGAATGTCCTAAATTGACCCGAAGCTGGTAAATACCCACATTTTTACCCACAAGTATGTAAAATACCCGAAATTCGGGTAATTACAAGCACATTGAAGACATTGATGTTAAGAGCCGCCCAAATCTCTTCACTCGCCCTTAGGCTGGGCCAATTGGTACAGGCGACAGAACGGCGACAGTGACTGGCTGGGGACAGAGATTAAAGAAGGTACAGATGGAACATGATGTGTACTTTTAGGCGAGGGGACTGAGGTCATAAGACGGAAGGGGGAAGTACACGTCCGCCATATTGTGACGTGAAGAAAGTTGTTTTTCCCCATAAGAGTTGTACAGCGGTTGACGGAAAAGTGTTTCGTTTTTATTAAGAACATTCTTATCGCTTGAGAGCAGTATATATGTGATACACAACAGGTTATCAGTTTTCGTTCCTAATATCATGTGATGCCTAATTACTTCTAGAATATAAGTTTTTCACGTGTGTAATGTGCTGTAGTGAAATGGACTTCAGTTTCAATGTTCGCCTGTAAAAGTGAAGAGAAATGTCGTCCTGGGTAGTGTATAGATGTATCAACAGGAATGCAAGAAAGGGAGCAAAGCTGTGTTCATTGATCGTGTCACTTCATTGAAGATTTTTTCTATATGACATCTCTGTGCTGTGTACGACTGCCAGAAAGTGCTGGCCCAACAATATTTCCTGTACATCCAACACACTTTCAGCAGGTAGATAGTGGCTCTATTTTATAGCTTTTGCTATTTATATTCATGTGTAATTCAGATTTTCTCTATCCTAGAAGTGTACAGACAGAATTGTGAGGTTATGTTCTAGTAAGGAATGTGGAACCACAGGCTTCTTGTGTGATTACTTTTTACGTTTTTACCCTGCAATATACCTGATAATCAAATCCCCCCCCCCCCCCCTTACTGTGGAGTTTTTTAGGTGTAGGTTACATACAACGATGTGTCCATGTGGAAATAAATATGAAACTTACACCGGCACTATCTGGCTGGTGGTATTTTGATAGTGTGATACCTTTATGTGTGGAAGTGCTAAGGGCGAGCAGGCACCCGCATCAAGGCCCCATTTCATAAAACATGACAGGTGTGACATTACGACAATTATGTCAAATATGACAAATTTGTCAATACAGTATGTCATGACAATGGTATGTTTAATAAATAATACAAGTTTCCCTTCTTTGACAAACCAGAAAGTGTAAATTGTCAGCCTTGAAATAACTGTTTCATAAACGTGAATATTATATGTCAAATCGTAAGTTTCATTTATTACACACTAGGTAGCTCTCAAGTGCGCTTATAATAATCAATCAGGAAACAGACAATTTGCATTTGTTTCGTCCACAAGAAATTACAAAATTTGTACATCATATAATTATTTACATTTCTGGATTTGTTGTACGTCGTCTGAGTAAAATTATAAAATATGAAAATTGTTTGAGCTCTCTGTCTGGAAATTCAGAAAATTTTTTCGATTCAGTAATTCATTAAAAGTACAGGGGTGGATTATTGTACCCTTCCCATAATGTCGTTGAGGTTATACAAAATATGTCAGAAGATGATTGGAACTGCACTTGCAGAAAATGGCGGGAGATTTCTACTGAAGAAGTTTACAGTGTCCAGACTTGTGTATTTTGTATTGGAACACTACATGACTTTAAAATGGCATCTTTTTGCTCACCTGGATGGACATTCAAACGATCAGGAACCTTTGAACAAAAACTGTATTCATTTGATTCGTGCAGTAGCTGAAAATTATTTTCAGATTAGTGTACATTATATCTGCAAGAAATCAGTTGCCAGGTCAGAAAGTAAAAGGCAAGTTTGGAACAAACTTATTCTTTTTAAAGGGTATTAACTGTAATACACTGATATATTAAAATATATATATTTTCTTAAACAGCCACTTTGTTTTTTTTTTGTGTGTGAACAGTATTATAGTGTAATACAGTAGAACCCCTATTTTACCCTTTTCCAGGGACAAATGAAAAAAAAAAAATGTCTAAATAAAGGGAAAGTATAAATATTATTGAGTGACAAGTTACTCAAAATTGTCTTTACTGAAATGTAATGAAAGTTACATTTCTTTTTGAGAATTCTTCCCCTATTCAAGTTATATTACTCGTATGTTGCGAGTAAGCGCTGATTTAATATCTGTGATGTGTTTCTTCTGTATGACTAGTTGCTTTTTTGTGTATACAGTTGTACCAATTTTATTTTAATGCACTTTTGAGTAGGCCTACTTGTATTTTTTTCAGTGTAACCTACAGTTGATTTACACATTTTGTTTAGTACAGTTTATATTTTGTTTATTACATAGCCTTTGTAATCTCACTTATCTACACTGAAAATTTGGTATAGTGAGTCTGTGGAATTGCTGTTTTTTGTACTTGATGGATTTTTCCTACAATAGTTTTGGATTTGGTTTTTTCACTGTTGTTGGTGAAATTTCTTAATGTAAATGTTAATTTAAGTATGCTAGTGACAAGATAATACTGTACTTGTTGCTATTTTGACATTTTTAATGCTTGTCAATCAAAAGTTGTTTAGATGTAATCCACCACAATTTAATTTTTGTTTACAGTGTAGGTCCTACCATTTATCATTGATGCTATCACAGCTGTGTGTATTGTGTACTTTAAGAATGTATTTTAATTCCTGTCTTATTTGTTAGGGTGATGTACGTAAATCAAATGGTTGTATTTTTGTACTTTATCGAAGAAACAATATACAATGAACGTTATGCAAGTAGTTATTTAGTACAATGCCTATTTTATATTAAGTTACCTTGTTCTTGTTTCCTTGTTATTTTGACCAGTGTAAATTAAAGATAAAGATTACATGCATTTTTTAATATTTCACAGACCTAGGGTCTACTTTTTACTGACACTGTAGCAGGCTGAGAGTATTTTATAGTTCTTACAACTGTGACATTTTGCAGTGCACTACTGATAAAGTAACATCTACCATAATGTTATATATCTAAAGACACACACGCCCAACCACTTCCTTAAAATCACTACTGTGTCCACAGAAAAAAAATGTAAACTTGAGCTCAGAGAAATTGCGTTAGCAGACAACTGCCGTCAAAGACAATATGCAACAAGCTTATGATTAAGTCCTGCATTTGTCTGCTTATAGGCTAAGTAAGGTTCTCATGCAATGTCGATAGTTTGCAAGGTGTGATATCTACACGTCGTTATATACATATTTCTAAACTTCTAATGAAATAATTCAGAGGTATGTGGGAATCTGGATATTTTATAGCCACACTGTAAATAGTTCAGTGACGGCACAAATATGAGCATGAGCTAATATTTTATTTTGTTGATAATATTTTGACAGGAATAATCACCACTTCAAGGCAGGAAAAGGTGTGACATAACATTGGGGAATTCCTTAGCACTATTTTGTTGATAGAAATATATTATGAGACTGTCTCAAAATACAGTATTCTGTCACCCTGTTATCTAATAGGCCTAGAGCATTTCTATTCATAGTGCAAATAGCAGTGAATTGGCACATCTTTATTGAAGTGATAAATGTTTGATTTTAGGCTAGATACTGCCCACAGTTTAAACCAACCCCTCTACCCTCTTAATTTCAATGCTTTTAGACCAAGTTAAATGGTAAATACTGCTAGTTTTCACAAGTACTTGGGCTTATACCTGCCTTCTTCTACTAATTCAACTGATGAAATTTTAGAATGCATATTGATGAATGAGTTCAAGGCTATATTTAACTAATTATTTACACAGGACATGTGATATGGAGTCCAATCAAACAATTTATTCTGTAAGCATAAAACTTATGTCACTCTAGCATTTTTCTTTATTTAATATGATTTTTGTCTTTTAGCCTATCCCAGCTGGTGGCAATGTAACAGTGACATTATGAGTATTAAACCACTTTCACACACATACATAAATTTAGAATCAGTAGTGATTTCTTTTCAGCTTGTCAAAATGAAACATTTGGTCACCACCTTCAATTGAGTATTTTTGACCTCCTACAACAGGCAATAAGGTGGAAATCAAATTCCATGATTTTATATCTAGTTTTTCTTTCACAATCACCACCAGGGATTCCAAGCACATCTTCCTGGTTGACAGATGGGTCTGCAGTGTCTCGAGTATATGGTGTTACGTGTATCTTGTGCTAGGCCGTGTCTTAAATAGTAACCTACTACTAGAAGTAGGCCCTACAGATTTTCAGTGGACTTTCAAGAATGACATATGTGCCTCCATAATGCACATAGCATTTCCAGCAGAATTACCACAAGCACCGGCTGGGTTGCAGTATTCCAACCAAAGGTTAAAAAGTTAAGGTAGGCCTGGATCGAATAAGATTTGATATACACATACTGCAATTTTGAAATCAAGCATATTTTAAAAAGAGATAAAAGGCAAGACAAATTAATTCTAAGTTCTGTAAACAGGGATTACTTTGCACCTGCAGGAGTAACCTTACACAGCTCAGAATGTTTAGTTTTTGCAATTTGGAAAGTGAACATTGAACTGCACAGGGACATTGAACTGCAGCTGAGTATTTTAAACTTCGAATTTTATCTGTCCAGGTCAAATCTGATATTCCTTCCACGAAAAGGAACCCAAACAAACAATTTTAATGATGCAAAGTTACAAAGTTACCTGCTTTGCAGGTGTAAAGTAGCTAACCCTGGTTTATGGTAATGTTAAAAAATATTTCCCAGTCGCTTGAAAATGCTGTCAATACAAATTTAGAAGATGGAAAATTATACTGCGAAATGTCTGAATATGCATGTCATCGTAGTTTGGTGTTACAATTGACAAGTAAGGATTCAGATGTTTTAGACTAATAATTGATAAATAAAGTATATAGAGGTGCTTTATATATTCACTCTTAAAAGGTTGGTTTTTGTATTTGCAAGTCAGCCTCCACACCTCGACTGTATATAACTTGCAAGGTCATTCACAAAAATACCAAACGTGCAGTTACAATAAGCAGTCGTGAAGTCAAAGTGACATTCGCGTTGTACAGTACAGGAGACCAAAATTGCTATTCGTAGATGCTGGAAATAGACCATCAGATGAACACAGACAATGGCTTCTTACACTGTTTGCTTAGTCCTACTGTTAACATTGAAGTTTACTGCTACAGATTTCTATGCAAATCTGACTGGATTGAGTATTTGTGGAAACTAAAATATTTTGTGGAAATATGCCCAATAGAGGCTTCTGCCACAAATTTAGTTTATTGAAAGGTAATTCATTCCTAATTATGTTTTTAAGTTGTGGTAGATTCGAAATTAATGTAAAATATTTTTGGAAATCGTGAATTGTCGTCTTGAAAAAAATCTGAGACGACATGAATTTATCAACCATGTAAGACACTATAAATACCTTATCTCTCCATTCCCCCTCCTTTTCCTAAAAATTGCAAGCGGTGGTTATTCTCTCATGTATAACATTCTTGCCTCCAGGTTTGACATAACGGCTAATACAAAACAGTCTCTACAGAATAATTAAAAAAAAAGTGTTGTCTTATTGAACATTGATACCTAAGCCCTCTGCCGTCGTACTACATCTTGTTAGCTGCGTGCAAATTTCACCTCCACGTATATATAGTAGGGCCTATTGTGTGTGTGTGTGTTCCAGGCGTTCCAATGCTGCTACTGGAATCTTGGACATTTTAATGGAAAAATACAGTTGCAACAAAACTACCACTTTTGTTCATTTGTCCGTATAATTCAACAAAACCATCAAAATGCTCTAAACCTGAAGGAAACAAGTTGTATGCAATGAGGTGGCCATCTCTGTTAATTATGTATTTTGCTTATCTTGTTAACATAAAATTTCACGAATTTGTAATTGATTCTACAAGAATACATTTTTCTTAATTCGTTTACAAGTGTGAATATCGCCAGTAGTATGTATTTGGGCTTAGCCAAGTCTTATTGTACATACACGTAATTTTCAATAAGGAATGTATTGCCGATATGTTTTGGGATAAGTTACCGAATTCGGTACTAGTATAATAGTAGCGGTGATATTAAAGTCATCGAACCTACTAAAAGCTATTCAATACATAATTTACGTTTGTCAACAGAGAAACAGCTGATTGCAGTAAAAAAAGCAAACGCCGCCATATTGTGACCTGAATAAACAACGTCCGCTTGGCCTGCTAATGTTCCATCTATAACTTCTCTAATCCGTGGCTGGGGACGACGATGGCCGCTTGTCGCGGAACGTCCGACCAATGGGTGGTCAGCGCGGGAGGTGGGCCGGGGGGGGGGGGGGGGGTCAGCTGCTTCGCTCTCTTCTTCGCTCTGCGGTTTCCTGTTGCGGCATTCCTGCCCGGCCCCGAAGTCAAGGCCGCCGACGAGTTGGCCGCCACGTTCACGTACCGGGTTCACGCACGGCTGACCTTAACACGTTGTGACTCGTCCGCCTCGCGGCATTTGCACTCGCTGGAAAAAACCACATATCTATAACTCGCCCACTTCTCAATTGGCACCTTGATTTAAAAAAAAAAAAAAAAAATTGAAAATAATCTCTGCCGATATCTTTGCACATCGTAACGTAAACAATAGCTGGAATACTCGCAGTAAATAGGCATAAGCGCTGATTTCAAGATCCCACTACAAGGAAAAAGTTTTGTTCAATCAAACAAATTTTTTTTTTTTTGGCGCGACAAAATTAAATGTTTTTGCAGTGCTGATAAAATATTTCGTTGTTGAAACTAAATTATCTTGTTCCTCTCATTTGGTTGCTGCAAACAAAGATTTGGTCAGTGCAGCTGAAGATTTGTTTGGCACTACGCACATTAAACATTTTCGGTTATCATCCCTTCACGGTTACTTCACACTTTTCTGAAGTTCTACTTCCAGGGTATTCCTCCGCCTCGTGCAAACCAAGCTTATCTAAGTCTAGAAAATTCAAAGGACAACGCACAGAATTCGTGCGCACTCAGTTGTAATAACATTTTGCGTGGGAACTATTTCTTACTAGGCGCTACCAACATGCATGTTATCTCACTGTTTTTATTCTAATTTATTATAAATCAAATATTATATTTTTTAATAACATAAAGATAAGACTTTATAATTAATTTAAAATTGCATACTTTCATGTTAAGAAAGGTATTAAACGCTTGCGATACATGGCATATTTAGTACATAATTAATACACACATCATACTTGGGGTGATTTTTCGAAGGTTTGATTCATAAAGTGCAAAGAAACCGTGAATTGACTATAATATAAAAAGTTCTGAAGCCCGACCGAGATTCAAAGCTACGTCGCCTGTGCCCCAGCGACCTATGCTAAAAACGACTGCTGATCAAATGGGGCACTGAACATCGCGTGCAAATAAATATTTATAAAGATTTACAGGATTAATTTTAAGTTTCCTGTTGAACTTGTTTTATTACGATACTTATGTTATATTAAACGAAACTCTCGATCTGTGTTTTCGAACGAAGGCAATCAAATGAGTGGCCAAACAAATACATACACTTAATTCAACTAAATATTTTGTTGACAGTCAAATTTTTTTTTTGGCCAAACGCAGATGTTTTGTAAATTCAAGCGTGTATTTTGTTAGGTGAACAAAAATATAATTTTGCTGGTTTTCAAGTTTTTGTTTACTCAACAAAACATTTTATCGGAGCAACTAAATATATTCGTGACCCTGTGCACACAAAAATCTTGTTTGTTGTAACAAACATCTATTTCGGAGAAGGGGCCAAGTTTCGGACTTTCTGTGAACAATACCAGCGTACATTAATGTATTATCTCTGTCCCCGTCCACCGTCTTTCTCATCTTGTGCGTTGTATGCTTGTACATGCAATTAGGCACGTACGTAACACTTACTTCGCGTAAGCCAAAGTTTTTAAACATTTCTTCTTACATATCGCTGTTTCTGGTTACGCAAGCACCTGTATACGTGACATATTCAGGCAATATTGATGGATGTATCTATAGGAAAGTTATAAATAATTATTTATTAACTGAAGTAGTGAGCAACCACTCAGAAGAGCGACGCTCCTGCTGGCTGAAAAGTGGAGGGATGACCGCCCTCTCCTCTTGCCAAACCCTTACTTGGCGCATATGAATTTTAACTTCGATAACATTGCCTGTAGTTACATGCATGCTACAGTACACACTGGCATCCAAGCTCCCAGTTTCCAAGACTTTGCGAGTGTTATGTTTGAATGTATTGCCATCGAAGTCAGTGTTTCACGTGGTATACGTTTTGGAGAACAGATTTGCTTAGTAGCGACACATTTATATCCCCAAGAGTTGAACTGCCTTTGAATTACGCGATGTGAAACTAAACTGGGTCAAGTTTGTTACATGCTGCGCTTCCTCCGTGTTTGTTTGGAACCAGAACAATAAAACAAGCGCACTGTTATTGTTCCGCTCCCCTGTGCACTCAATAATGTATTTCGTAACGGGAACAATATTCCACTGGTTTTATGCGCTCGTGCAACAAACGGAACGCGTATACCACACCTCAGTCGTTTGCGTCTATGACTTTCCTGGAATTCGAACAAGGAACTTCTTTCCTGCAACAACCCCACTCGTGACGAACAGCCAAACAGATTTTTCTGTGAAGACATGTTCGGTAAATGACTGACGTAAAAGGGGAATTTATGTGGAGTGGTCATGGCCGCCTGTTGACATATATTTCCTTATCATGTTGGTAATCGATTTCCTGCGCCACTCTTTCTTTGTTACAGGCGTTGAAGGTTGTTCATGGTAAACTGACAACTTTTGAAAGCGTTGCTTGAGATCTCGTATGCACGTTGTGTAGTATTCCAACTTATTTAAAATTAACATACCCATGGGCTTCAGCACTTTATTCGTGCGTCTGCCAAGTGAAACTGTGAAATTATTACAAAAATAAACATTCTACAAATCTGCTCATTTTTACACTTCGATGCATAAAACAAGCAGGAAGCGAAAGAATTAATTTAAGTTATATCAAATGGTTACTTAACACTTTTCATTTGACATTTAGATATGGAACTACTTTCCCTCCGTCGTTAACAACTTTACTGGGCGAGTGTCACTCAGGTAGGAGCAGTGACTTTCTCTAAAGTTGATTTCAAAAGAGCTCGCTTTATCGTGACAAGCCTTTAGACTCGTGGTGGTAATACAATGTGGAGAATACGCAAATCGGCTACGCAGAAGGCAAATCCTGAGTTACATGTAATCTTCATCAGTTGTCAAAATCCGTACCCAAGACTATCGGATAACACTCTGTTTCTGAAATATGTGCTCTGAAATTCCAAGACACTTCGCATGACAAAGTTTTGATGCCGCTGGAATGAATTCAAGCTGTAAAATAATCATATGTCAATAAAAGTGCAGGTCCGTTCGATAAAGAAATATGGACAAACGTCAGTGCCACAGTTGGGTCACCTGTCGTAGACAGTGCAATTTGCAATTCGTGCGCTACGTTTCGTACCATGCGCAGAAGACGATAAAAAAAAACCTTCCTCGTATGTTGCCTGTGCGTAAATGCTACGATAGTTCACACTAACCCCTAGATTTTAGGATTGCCTGATACTCAGCATAAAAAGGAGGACATTCACTCTGGAAGAGAACAATTTTCTACGGTGGATTCCTACCCGCCATCTTAGATTTATAGATTTTTCGCCAGAGCTTCTATTTCAGAAGGTGTATTGAAATTTCCCGCGCGACATAACCTAAATAACAGCTAACCAAACCTAATCGAATTTCCCTACATCAAGTAATTTTTAGCTGGTAACTATCGAGGCAAAACGCGAGATTATTTCTTACGAACGATTGCAAAGGTGACGATATCAACAGTAATCAAGAAATACTGACCTCAGACAATGCACTAGGCAATGCTCTATGCTTTGTCATTCCAAAAAAACGTGATCCGAAACTGTATTTCCAGAGTATGGCGAAAATTCCACAAATCCAAGATGGCGGGTAGGAATCTGCCTTAACAAAGGTGGACAATGGCATTTCATTAGCCGCAAATTATTTATACATGGGAAAAAATATATTTTTTCCCGCATGTAGCCTAGTTTTGGAAACATTGAAAAAAATAGTTTAATTCAAGTTATCGGTATTTCAGTCACACAATTTTCAAAAGTTTAATCAATAACTTGAAAGGATGTTCGCATTGTGAGTTAATATAATATATGAAAACTTAAAGTCAGGGTAATAAACTATGATTACACATACAGCAGTATAAAACATAAATCACGATATTCAGTAATTTAAACCAATCGGAACTTGACACTGACACTCCACGCTGTTCGGCGACCCGGGGGGGTTCACTGTCCTGGGCACTCCGCCAGACGGCAATCCGCGATTGGCTTGCCCCCACTACGCTCCGCCCACATGTCGAGATCCGTTCCTCAAGGGCACAGGTTTATCGTAGCAGTAAAATCCTCACCATGTTATACCCGCGCGGTTACGATCAGGGGGAAGGAAGCACTAATATGCAGAACGAATCCATTGTGATCTCAAGAAGTCGCGTCCCCAAAAAAAATAGGTGGATCTGTTAAAACTCTCACGTATCTCCAGCTAACCAATCAGAATCGGGGTCACGGTGGTGTAGTGGTTAGACTACTCACCTCCCACCTGGGCGAACCGAGTTCGATTCCCGAAGGGGTCGCTCCCGGATTTTCGCGTACCGGAATCGTGCCTGACGATGACACTGGTCCAGAGGTCTTCTCGGGTTTCCTCCGTTTCCCCTGCTCTTACATTCCGACTCTGCTCCACATTCACCTCTCAAGATTACGTTGTTGAGAAATGCTCAAATCTCTCCACTCTTTACGGATTGTTTGCGACTATTGCTGGCAGGAAAATATTAGGTAGAAATTATATTATTTCGGTATTCCAGCAGACAAAGATCAGTTTCGGTACATCTACCGGAAAAATGGCAGGGTTGACAAAACTACGACGTGGCTATATGCACGGTTACTTCACACTTTTCTGAAGCCCTGCTAAAGTTCTACTTCCAGGATATTCCTCCGCCTCGTGCAAACCAGGCTATAAAATTACACCAGAGGGACAACGCACCGCATTCGTGCGCACTCAGTTTAAATAATATTTTCCATGTGAACTATATCTTACTAGATGTTACCAACATACCTATTTTCTCCCGGTTTTTATTGATATTAATTAAAAATGAAATATTCTAATTGTTAGATATAAGTAAAAGCTCAGTTTAATGAATAATAAATTACTTAGGATGCGTTAAGAGTGGAATGGAGCTAGGCGTCCAAGGTCAAGAAGCGAGGGAGCGATACGGGCGACACTAACACGCAGTTCTAGTGCCTCATCGCTCTTACGCGCAAGGCGTGCAGTGGTTCCGCCGTGAAGCTGTACTGTGCAAGTTAGATCAGTTACAGTGGGGTTTTATTACACGTGAAAAAAGCCCACAGATTAAACTACGGCCTTATGTTTGTACTTTTTTCTTGCAGCGTAAGGAAACTGCATACGCAAACTTTAAAAATGCGCTATTTGAACATTTTCACGATTTTTTTTTCTCCAAGAATACAGTTAATATAACAAAAGTAAAAAAAAAAAAAATATGGGCATAGATAATTTTTTTGTATTTATCTTCTCAGACAAAAATTCATATTTGCAGATCATTTATTTACCGAGATACGCGTATTCGCGCAAACAACTATTTCACAGAAAATGTTTCAGTCCATTCTACTCTAACATAAGAAAGAAAAATTGCTTGAGATGTCCGACATACAGGCTGAGTCCTTTAAAAGAGGCCCCGTCGACGCTATCCCGCAGCATATCCTCGCCCGTACCTTTCACAACGTTTGGTGTCGTCTGGACACCTGCCTCGAGGTCAATGGCGGCCACTTCCAGCACCTACTCTTTAAGTATTCTGTTGTCACACTGGACTGTATTTCCTCATTCCCTCGCTCCCTTACACACATGTCACACTGGGCCTCTTTTTTTTTAAAGGACTCACACTGCATTTAGAAAGCAACTAATTACGTCATACATGGGGTGATTTTTCAAAGGTTTGATATAAGCTGTCCATGGTAAAATGAGCACTTTTGAAAGCCCTGCTTAAGATCTGCTTGTATACCCGTTGTATGTTCTTCCGCCTTATGTAAGATTAACATTGTCAAGGACCTAATCACTTTAAAAAATAAATATCGTACAAATCTGCTCGTTTTACACTTCGATGCATTAACAAAAACAGAAAGCGAGGGGAATAATTGAAGTTATCACAAATGGTTACCTAACACTATTTATTCGACGTTAAAACAGGGAACTGTTTTCCTCTCCATCGTCACCAACTTTACTGGGAACATGCCACTCATTGCGCCCGTTAAAATGCACGCAGGAAGGGGCAGTAATTTCTTTCTGAGGTTGATTTCAAAAGTGCTCACTCTATCGTGAACTGCCTTCACAAGAAGTGTGAGGTTATGAGCAGTGATGAAGGTGGTGGTGGGGGGGGGGGGGAGCGACTGATGCCGGAGAGAGAGATGAAGAAGGGAAGGGAAAGGATGCTGTGGAGGGGAGGTAGAGAGCGGTGTTGGCAGCCCTGTTACGGTACGGCTGCACACCGTTATCGCCGCCCCTGCAGGGGTCAGACGAGGAACGCCCGAGCTCACGGCCGGCGTCCTTGCAGCATCGCCGCGGCCCGACTTCAAGCTCGGTCATCCCTCCTCCTGTATATATATATAGACCCACACTTTTCAGCGTAACCTACTGACACCGCAGATCCTATCCTCCTTCCCCGTGAAACCGCTGCAGAACAGGTTATCGACTAGACCTTCTTACCATCTAAGTGTATTCTAGTAGTCCAACCACGGGTTACCATAAACACCATTCACGGTAAAGTGAGCACTTTTTGAAAGCCCTCTTATTTGGAATAATAGTCAACAAATATATTTTATTTCAGCCTTTGACTTTGACTTCCGAGTGCGATGTAATATACACACTATGTTTCTTACTTACATGGCAATATTTATTTGCAAATGATGGTCGAAGTATAAGAAATGGCTGAAAGGAAAAAGTAAATTTACCGTGAACAGCCTATATAAAATCACTGACCCAACGATTTTCTCGGTAGCTTCTCCCAGTGAACCGAAGTGAGCGAGAAACCAAAGATCCTTGTGGAGCATGCTCTACGTGAATACTTGGTTGCAGATATTTTAATCAATTTGTTAGGCTGTCGTATAAAATTACTGTAGTTGATTCTGTGCATATAGTTAAGTACCGGTATGTTAATAGTATTGTTTGAAAAATAAAATTCTCATTATTATAGCTGTCACTTTTTACTTTTATCGTATTGTTTTAGGTGAAGGATGATGCATTAAGGGGAGTGGGAGAGGTATCTGAGTTCGTAAGATATGGAGGTCTATTAATAAAAATTAATAAATGGAACTAAATTTGGTCTCTAATGTATTTACTCTGCTACTATTTGCAGTCAATTAATTCGTACCCATTATTAGACGCTGTTCACAATAAAGTGAGCACTTTTGAAAGCCCTGCTAAAGATCTATTCGGATGCACGTTGTGTGTTCTTACGCCTTATGTAAAATTAACATTGTCATCGGCCTCATAACTTTATTCATGCGTCGGTCAAGTAAAACTTGAAATTATTAGGAAAGTAAATACTTTACGAATTTTCTAATTTTTACACTGCGATGCATAAAAAAAAAAAAAAACAGAAAGCGAAAGTAATAGGGTGGGAACTATTTTCCATCCATCGTTACCAACTTTACTGGGCAAATGTCACTCACCATGCCTTTTCAAATATATGTATTCACGGGCAGTGACTTTTTTGCAAGGTTCATTTCTAAAGTGCTCACTTGATCGTGAACAGCCTTTAGCGAGTGTTCAGTCTGTCTATTTCCATTAGTTAGGATGTCTTCCACTCACGCACTTGACCCAACAGTCCAGGCTCCAGCCACGTCCTTCAAAACGTTCACACCCCCGCTGTCTTCGCCTTCCCTTCGTCACAGCTGACCGCGCCGCTCGCTCCGGTTCCCGCCAATCGTCCATTCAGCCGCTCCAACTCAAAAAGCTCCCGGCCACGAGGCCCGCTACACTTAAACACAGTCAGAGCGACCATCTGGAAGGTTCGACATACTCCGAGTTGCGCTGAGAGCCTAGGTCAGTGATCGAGAGCATTCTTCGATGAACGAGAAGAAACAACACCGCCAGGGGTCACGCAGTGACGTGACGCAGAAATATTATGTCGTCCTGCGACCACCACTGCCACGACTAACCAGTCACTATCGACGAGACCACGGACAAGGGACTGCGGTAGTAAAACAAGCACTTTTGTTAGTTTACTCGAATACAAAATAATAATAACCCGACAGAATATAACCACAAATAATACACGTTGCATCGTAAAACTGCACCGCTAGGAGCGCTACTGTAGTTGTCTCAAGCACTACAATGATATAGAGCAGAATTTGGTTTACTTCACAGGGTCTAATGTAAATCGTTAAATTTAAATTATTTTGTTTATAGTCAATTCAAATATCGCTAACCATGTGCACGTGGGAAATGAAAACAATTGCAAAGGACGAATTATGTAATACGAAATAAGGTGAACAATGGGCTAATTTTCGTGATTGAATTGGTACCAAGACGGTTACACGCGTTTATAGTAAAATATTGCGTTTGCACGTTGATGCGAAAGTGCACAGGCACACGAATCATTTGGCTATATAAATAAATAAATAAATAAATAAAATCAACCCAACCAAAATACATAAACTAACAAGAAACAAATCTCGGTTACCAAAATGTGTTACCCACATCCCGACTATGGTAACCAACTGCACACACTGGCAGCAAACTGTTTACAGAGCATTAACAAACAGCAGAGCAACTACCAGCGCTATTCCACCGAGTTTGCAGAATTTGCTTCCGATTAAATCGCAGAAATTTAACCTATTATTTATAACCGCATACTTAACATATGCTGACTTTTTAAGTTTCAGTTACAAATGTTGTTCACTCAATTACATATTGGCTTGATGTTTACAAACAATTACATTATTTTGGAACTCTTCCATGCTACATGGTCTATGATTGTTTGTGATTGGTTCTTACAAAGTGTTACGTACGTGGTATTGTAAATAGCTTTTCGTTCTGCGCTGCGAATACCTCTGCAACTTTCACGACTGTCGTGAACTACGAATTCAATGCAGACCAAACTTTATGGCCAGACCCGACATCGGGTCATTTTTGAAAGTCCTGCTTAAGATCTATTTGTATGCACGTTGTGTATTCTTACGCCTTATGTAAAATTAACATTACCATGGGCCTCACCACTTTATTCGTGCGTCAGAAAAGTGAAACTGTGAAATTATTAGAAAAGTAAATCTTTCACAACTCAGCTCTTTTTTATGTTTCGATACATAAAAAAAAATCACAGAGCGAAAATAATTTATGTAATCACAAATGGGTACCTAACACTTTTAATTCGACGTTGAGGTATGGAACTATTTCCCATCCATCGTTACCAACTTTACTGGGTGTATGCCACTCAGTACGTCCATTATAATTTATGCGAGCAAGGGCAGTGACTTTTTTCTAAGGTTGATTTCAAAAGTACCTCGAATAGCCTTTACTAGGTGTTCCCCTGCAGTGGGGATTGTTCGATGTACAGATACATTGGCGTTATTTTAAGCATCTTCCTGCGGTACTTGTTGCTCGCTTCGTCCTCCCACTTGCAGTCGTCTGCGCATACACCCGCAGCCAATGGGCAGCTGGTGGGTCGTCGACCTCAGTGGGCGCTCACGTGACAATTTCCTGTGTGTGTGTGCGCGCGCGCACGCACGCAGATAGAACTGCTTTTCGCGATCGCGTTGGAAGTAAAATGCCAGTGACATTACATCAGAGGTGTTTGGCGTACCAGGTACCAGTTTTCAGGTTGCCGTACCATGTAAAGGTTGTTCACGATAACGCGAGAACTTTTGAAATCAACCTTCTAAAAACGTCACTGCTCCTACCTGCATATGTTTTAAAGAGCGCACTGAGTCAGATACGCCCAGTAAAGTTGGTAGGGGCAGAGGGAAAGTAGTTCCATATTTTATCGTCGAATAAAAATTGATAGATAACCACTTGTGATAACATAAATTATTCCTTTCTCTTTCTGTTTTCATGCATCAAGGTGTAAAAATGAGCAGATTTGTAAAATATTTTCTTTCGCAGTTTTTTCACAGTTTCACTTGACCGACGCATGAATAAAGTGGTGAGGCCCATGGTAATGTTAATTGTTCACAAGGCGGAAGTACATACAACGTGAATACAAGTAGATCTTAAGCAGGGTTTTTAAAAGTGCTAATTTTACCGTGAACAACCTATACCAAGATATGCCCGTCCTGGTAGGTGAAAATACCAAGGTTTTAGAATTTGCGATCACTTGTAACAGAAAGCACAAAAAAAAAAAGTATTTTGAGTTCGGCACCTTACTTCGCAAAAAAAAGTTTCTTGGGGCAAAGCACAACTGATCTGAATCTCCGAACACGAAAATGCACATCCAGTATTCCGTGTCATCCCATGCAGGTTGTTCCGTATTGTGTCATCAAGCAACGCCGCTGGCTCGGGCTGTTGGCAACACTTCTATGGTGTGGTTTACGTTACGAGTCCACATTTCAAAGGTGTTGTAATAAACAAATCGAGTGTTCAGAGGGAGGCCAGAACATCAGTCATCTTGATTTTGTATTCAAAAAAGTTTGATTTTATGCTGTGACTTTATTTTCATTCACTGCAGTTAATTGAAGTATTTGCACTGTTTCGTTATGTATTAAACTAAATTAATTTTTCTAGCGTGCCAATGTATAGTTAAATGCAATACATGCGCATATAACTCTCCCTTTAATTAACATACAGTTTAAATTTCTTAGAAATTAAATTCAGAAGAAAAATAAGCTGGTGTTGTGAAACTATCTGTTAATTAGAATACATGAAATAGTGGCTTGGGTATTTATATCGTGTAAAGTTCCATGGCGTACCGATTTTTCGTCTAAAGTGCCAGTTTTTTGTGAGGTCAGTATCAGGACTTCCGAGTTGCCATCTAAACCATCTTCATTACATGCGGTTCCCGGGACCTTTAACTCAACCTTTTCTTGAATGTCGAGCAGCTGATATGGGGCAAAATAAAACGTTCATTTACTTTTGACAAACTTATTGTTTTTCAAATGCTCCCTTCATATCAGAAAGCAAATAAGTACATAATCGACATACCTGCTGAACTCACTTTAACTTGCGTCAGAAACGACACGAATTTTCGGCTCAGTCGGGATTAGAACCCGGAGCCTACTGATCTGAGTGTATAAAGGCATATCCTGCCGGGAGGTCCGTCCGAAAGTAAGTTTCATGCATGAGGGATTTGATAATATTTGCGTCTTGTTTGATGGACCCAGTGATAGTCGTTTCACGCGTAACTTACGTCCTGCAAACAAATTCTCAGTCCTTCCAAGTTAATTTAACAGGAATGTACAAGTGCGCTCATTGAAATATATGCATGCAGAGGCATTCGCTTTTTATTAAGGTTCGTTTCTAAAGTTCTCTCGCTATCGCGAACAGCCTTTATATGGTCTATATACATTTTTACCTCGAGAACTCTTCAGGCAGCAGCATGGTTGCAAGAAGTGAAGATACGATAATTCGCGCCCACGGACTGCATAGAAGTATCAGCGCTTAAGAGATTTTTATAAAAAGAAGGATCGGGTTTTACGGTTCTGTGCAAGAAGTGGGAGTAGAGAAAATGCTGACAAGAATAATGGAGTTGAATACATAAAAAGACGGCCAGAGAAAGACTAAGAAGGTAAAGGGAAGAACAGAAAATAACTGCCGGAGTGTATCAAAACTGTGTACAGGATGGTAGACGAGGAAGAGTGGTAAAGAGTCAGAGGTCGATGGCATTTTACTTCGCTCAGCCATAAGCGGACTGGAAAAATTAAGTGAATGACGACGATGATGGTCGTGAGCGGTTATAATGAGAGATTGCGCCTAAATAACTATAGCGGGTTCTCGCTTATTGCCTGCCTGTCGTAGCAGATTGTACGTAGATGTAGCTATAGGCTGTTCACAGTAAAATGAGCACTTTTGAAAGCCTTGCTTAAGATCTACTTGTATGCACATTGTGTATTCTTCCGCCTTATGCAAAATTAACATTTCCATGGGCCTCGTCACTTTATTCATGCGTAGGTCTAGTTTAGCTGGGAAATTATTACAAAAGAAAATGTTTTGCAAATCTGCCCAATTGTATACTTCGCTGCATTAAAAAAAACAGAATGTGAAAGAAATAATTAAAGTTATCACAAGTGGTTACCTCACACTTTTTATTCGATGTTAAGATATGGAACTACTTTCATTCAGCGCTACCAACATTACTGGGCGCATATCACTCAGTTAGCGCTTTAAAATTTATGCAGGTAGGGGTAGTAACTTTTTATAAGGTTGATTTCAAAAGTGCTTACTTTATTGTGAACAGCTTTTAGTTCCATAAGCCATCATTGCAGGAACCACACAACTTTACAATGACGATTGTAAACTGATTCGCGAATTTGTATGCGTTTTACTATGGCAGTAATTTTCGGTGACATTTCTCTACATTCATAACGAGTTAACGTCAATTAATATTATTGTTGCAATTTCTCTCTCTAGAAATTAAGTGGGCTGTACCAAGTTTGTTAAAGGATGGAGGTATTAATCAAATAAAATAATTAATTATAATCTACTTATTTTATTTGCAATAACTACAGCAAAATTCTCTGAACTCAAATTCTCACAATAAATATAAATAACTTACTGTTCAAAATTGACACCAATTAATAAAATGTATAATTACCACAAATAAATCAATGAAATCAAATAATTAAAGATCAGTCCCAAAAGACAGTGTACAAACCTATTCAATTATTTTATAATTTATGCGTCCATATCTGACAGTTCGAATATTTACAATAAAATCATTATTGCACTTCCATTCAGTCCCATCTCAGTTCAGTCCATGTCCCGTCAGTCACACAGTAGGCTTCACTCGTCGGTTTCACACCCTCTCGTCCATTCAAGCCACGAACACCTCACTCGCCGTCGTCCCGCAATCTCCAGTCGTCGTCCACACTTCACTTCGATCGCGCACACTCGGCCAGACGGCCTCCATCAAAGACTGCCGGTAGCTGGGTTGCGGCAGTATATATAAGTCTTAGGCCGCCACCTAGAATCTTCCCCAACTCGCGTGATGTGTCGCGGAGGGCTGAGGCGCGAGCCAGTTTCACCAGAACATTCTTGCGTCGTCGCTAAACGTATCGAAAACTCTAGCAGGCGAGAGGAGGTCTGTGACGCCAGCAAGTCTCGCCGCTGTCGGCATTCACGGGATCCCCAGAAGGGGAGAAACAGGAGGCCACGAGCGTATCGTTCCAGGAAGAGGGGAGGGCGAGGTGAGTCGGCGCCAGGTGCAGCACGTTACACTATGTAGCATGGGTTAAACGTTAGAAAATCATTTTGTATTATTAAACACAAAGTATTTATTTATTTAAACATTAACCTTTTGTCCAGTAGGTTTATAGGTCAAAAGTGACCTATAAAAAGCCAACATAAATTCGTCAGAAATTTTCACAAAAACGCATACAGACAAAAAATTAACAAATGGGAAGTACTGCCTGAGAATGACGACACTAAGAGATCGGGACGAATTGGACTGAAGAAAGGAAGAGAATGCACGGAGGAAAAATGCGAGCTGCGTGGAAACTCAGAATATTGAATCGTTAAGGCTTTGCGTGATCCTATTGGGTCCAATCACACCCAATAATAATAATAAACACCAAGGAGTTTCTAATTGTCACCGTTTACTGCAGTGCATTTCATATTATCTTTCAGGACAGACGAACAGCCAGGTATCTCATGGTAGCAGGAATGTTGCAATAGCTTTAGGATGTTATATTTGATTCATGTCAATTTGAGCATTTTTAAAGTAAACCTTTGGAAAATGTCCCTGATCCTGACTAGTATTATACCAATAGATTTATGGCTGTTTATAAAAACTAGTTCAGTGTCATAACGTTGAATGCAAATTGTTATGTTTAAATTACGCTAAATTGATATGAATTAGCGTCTATTTGTTCAGTGTACTGTTCATTATTAACCACAGGTTATGGTATTTTAATATGTTTTTGTTCCTATCTTTCTGTGTTAAATTTTTTTGTTTATCAGTGGAGTATTTGTGGAGTTACAAGTCTGCTCCCCTGTCCTCATTTATGTAACACAGTGGCTGTCATACACGACCACTCTATTAATTCCAATTGAATAACTGTGAAGTTATACGTAATATGAAGTTACATCAGCAAGCAAGTTACAGAATCTCTATGTAACATTAGTTCGTTTATACCAAGGCAGCTGCATTAGTGACACTTGGAATAAAATTTTATTGTATAAAAAACTTAATTTATTTTGCAGTTACAATATTTAAAATTTTTTGCCATATTAAAACAGAAGTTTACAACTACTACTATTGTTAGTTTCGAAATATAACAAAACTTTGTTACCTTATTAAAAATCTTAGAAAGTAGAGTGAAACTTAGTGCGCGTAGTGTAAGATTCCTTGTTCGATACTAGCGAATATATGTGTAGCTGTTATCTGTGTGTTATTCTTTGCAATCGTGCATGTCAGTCTTAGAGCAAGTGTTTGAATGTTCATGATAAACCGATTTAACTTCTTAAAAAAAAAAAAAAAAAACTGTCATGTAGTTAGCTACCAATTTCTACGGTTCGGCAAAACAACACCACCGTTTATGGCGTTTTATTCACTTTTTGGACCAGCTTTTGGTGAGCGGGTTGTCATCTTTGTTTTCTGTTACTCGCAACAACCAGTTTATTTACTTTAACCTAACTGTTAATAATTTTTTGGACCATGTCTAAATAGGCGGTCGTCAAGTACGGGCGATATCTTGCTGTTTCTACACCAGAAATGTGTCTGCCGTATAGCAGAATATTCTGGCCAGCTCGTCTTTTACGTTTCTGTGCTCGGCTCGCCTGGAATAACAGATAACCAAATCAATGTGATATAAAAAATTAATAATATTTCTTGCGTGCATTTTTGAAATGGAGTGGAACTGTATATTTGGACAGGAGCAAGCACTAATTTATAATCTATGCCTATAGCATATTTATTGATTTTTTTTTGCACACGAATAGCCCATAAAAAAAAAAAAAAAAAAAAGAGACAAACTGACAAAAAACGAGTTATAAAATATACCCTTTTTACCTTTTTGATTATTTGTCATGTGAGAGTGCTGGTATTATTCTTACAATACTTTCAGTACTCACTTCATTAATTTTTTATATTTTTTATAATCATGTTGTTGTAACTCACCCAGCATGACTGCGAGGGTAGAAATAAACTGGACTCACCCCGAATTTTGAGTTATTTTTAACGCACTTGCTTTACCTGTCCATGTTTACTTCAGAGTACTACAATAATTTGAATAATTATTTATATTTTTGTGAAGGAGAAGAAATCGTTACTTGCTCTGCCTGTTTCAAGACTGTTGTATGCGCTTGTTGAAACCATGGATCCACGTTCGTATTTCCTTCATTGCTTCTTTCGTCTGTTTGTGTTGGCGGTTGTTCATTATTGATAAAGCTCTCTTCGTCTTGAGAGAGTATCTCGCCTGACGAATGGAAGGGACGGGAGAGCAAATTGGCACATCACGTGTTAGAATTGCCAAACGAGTAAAACATACCCATTCCCAACTTTTTCACATTCGCAGACAAATTCATAATTTTCGGCGCTGCAATAAACAAAAAATTTTTGTTCGGTACTGTACAAACATCAATATTAACGTTTTTCATACGTCAGGGGAAATTTTTATTGTGTGTTCGGTGATATTGAAGGTAGCTGTTTAAGAGTCTGCAAAATGCAGTCAGAGCAACGAACGACATCTTTCAACAAGAGACGGGATTTCCGTAATTGTACGATATTTCCGTTACTGTACGACATTTTCTGATATGTGCACTGTCTATCATTACCTGTGCGCTGCTCTCTATACAGTACACTGCGACTGAAAATTGAAAAGGTTAACTATTTCGTAATTACATTTGAATGGCGCATGAATGAAATCTTCTCAGCCAAAGGCAATGTTAATTTTACAAATCGCATAAAGGAAAAAAGATAGGCACAAAATTAGACCATAACAAGGACTTTCAAAAGTATTCCGAGGACAGCCGTACTTATTTCTGGGAAATTACCGTTGATATCCTACCATCCGTTCTCATGGAAGTCGTTAAGGAACACAATGTATGAGAGGTACTTAGATGATATACACCAATCTACAAATAGTTGGATATTGATGTTAACTGCTTTATTATTATATTCTATATATACGCCGAAAAAAAAAAAGTATTCTTTTTCGTATATTCATAGCACAGAACATTTTTTTAGGCCAGATTTTTTAACCTAATAAAAAAGTTTCGTCATCTTAGATATATATTTTATTATATGGCAAATTTAGTTTTACTAAGTTGCAAACATTTTTCAAAGGAAAAAAAATTTTTTACAGCAACTGCAAAATAAATTTATGCGAGCTGGAACAAAACTTTTTGTCAGTGTCCCATACATTGCCGGCACTTTGTCACAGAATACTAAAGGACTCAGAAGCAAAACTACCAGGAATAACACGAACTCAAGCCGCATTCGCAAGCTAAATTGAATAACTTGCTAACAATATAGTAGCGGAGCCTCTCATTAGGAAGTCATTACCTGGACTCAAACTTACCAGACGGTTGCCTGAGAAGTATTCTTTCAGAGCGTGCGTTAGCCAATCAGAATCGAAGCCCGTTTCTGGAGTATCGTGTAGATTGCATCAATGGGACCGCCATGCCACCGTTTTGTTTCTGTGCGCCTACCGATTCTGTAACCTTGTCATAACGATATGAACTGCTTGACCAGGCTGCCTCTAGTGTGGGTAGTAGAGTCAATTTATTTTTGTAATACACGATACACACGAGCCACGATTTATACACATTACTTACCACAAGTACATTTCTTTTTCACGAGCTCAGTGTCTTAAATTTCAGTATTTTTCTCATAGTCTTGCGAGGAGCTTAATTATTCAAAAATGAATTGAATTGCAGGATTTAAAAATATAATAATATTGTTGACATGGTCTCAGTACCTGCCAATTTTACGTGTTAAAAAAGTGGAAATAAGTATGTATCGATGACTTGTATGTAGAGTGCCCTAAACGTGTATTCACACGTTCTTAGATCACGACGAACCTACAGGCAAGATTAGCAGATTAGCAGATTGTTACGACACGCCTGATGGGCTATAGTACAAACTATCGGGGTGTATAACTCAAGAATGGTAGACGACACAATGTCCTTTTACTACGTCATTAGTTTAATATAAATTACTCTGTCAGTCACAATACGTTAAATACATCACTTTACAACAAGTTACTTTACGTTATTATTATTAAACTACTGAATCACTGTAAGTTTGGCCACGTCATTATCTAAAGTCTATGATCTCTACATGTTCCACTGGACTGGTATCACCTTGACTGTTGCCGAAGGCGGCTTCACATCTCGGCTACGGCGGTTCCCAGTACGCCATGCGTCGTTCCATCTCCTTGGTTGGCGGCTGGTGCAGGAAGGCTCTGTTTCGTGGCGCTGGCGGCGCTTGAGTATTCCCGCACGGTTTACTTACTATGCTGCTGTTTTCCAAACCTCTCGCTGTGCGTGGCCTCGCCCTGAACACCGTCGTTTGTCGCCTCTGCGAGGGGCGTGTCCCTGGAATGCGTTAAATAATTGCTTGCCTACGCCGTAACATCATGTTCACGCATCACCACAATATCTGCGTTGTCTGACTGCCCATAATCCAAAGTCATGTTTGGTGAGCCCATCTCCTTTTTCGTCCCAAGGTTTCCCAAAATTATTTTTTTTCGTGCCTTTATCCTCGAATATTTTATCCCCCAATGTATGTAACAAAGGGCCTTAACATTATTTGTAAACCATAACACTTTGAGGTGTAGCATATTTACTGCAGTCACGACTAGTTAGAGGTGAATTGTGTGTATGCGACACCATAAGAGCACCAGTTTTACTGGTTTGTGAATTTCCATTTGCCACAGCATCCTATTGGTCCGCATTACATCCCACATGCTTGCCTTACTTACAAGCCCTGTTATTGGTTAAATGTCCGCCAATGAGTGGGCGAGTTGACTGTGATCCAATTACAGTAACTTATCATGTTTTATACGATACACAGTCTGCCATGTTCATTTTGGTAACTAAAACGAAATTTCATTCTTTGCTAATGAAAATGAAAACTTATGTTTCGTTGTGTTCGAGTAAGACCATCCTAAAAACAAGCGAACCAGTAGAAGTAATATCTGTGTGAGTTTTGTCTTCTAAAGTAGAAAAATCGCCAAACGTTGACCGAGCGTAGACTCGGGTTTAGTCCTCAGTGTGTTAACCTCGAAACATTTTTAATGGCAGCCAGTCTGGTCGCCTTAAACATCTCCCATTGAATTGTGGGTAATTCCGGTGTTGTATATCCGGGAAAAAAAGGAGAGCCGAAAGTTGAAATCGGGTCAACGTTTCTTCCACGCAATCAAAGCGGATAGCGCGGAAGCGGCCAGAATCTCCCTGATTGGCTGTTGGCATTGTCTGCCCCGTCTGTTCAGTGTGATATGCGAGCGTATAAACCCGCCTTAAGTGCGTATTATTCCTTCCATCTTGTATATTTTATATTTTCTTCTCCTCAGCTTACTGTTCGGATAGAATATTTGAAAACGGTGGCTATCAGGGTATCAGGGCATATCTCGACACATATTTTTAATATCATAATATTTTTTCCATGTTATTTTTTCTTAATCTGTAACCGCAATAAACATTAACAGTCTCACATGAGAAAAAAAACAAACTGAAATCATTCTATTATGGTTTCAGGAATTCTGTAAAGTAGTTTTGTATGCAAAGTATTGAATGTTAGTAATACATCTTAAGAGTAAGTTTTGAAGTGATATAAATAAACACATACCGTAAAAAAAATTTATAGTCAACTTCCTAAACTGTAATGGATGTTTTAACCTATACAGTGTATGGGAATAATACTACACTTCAGTCTGAAAATATGGGAATGTTTAGCTTAGCTACTATGCAAAGTTGGGAACTTCTCTACGCATTTGACTCTTTCTTGAGCAAATGTAGGAACGTTACCATGCACGTATGGGGAAATAATTTTCCATTCACGCTTTGTCACTGTACATATACACTGATATGATAAATATACAAATATTATTTTACAGTGCAAGTTTGCAAGGTTGCACCACCTGAAGGAGGAGAGCTATATGGGTTCATATATATTTTTGCCATTATTTAAGTTTGAGATAAATTTTTGTAAAAGTAGCTTTATCAGGGAATAGAATACTGATTAATTGTATTTTAGAGACCATTATCGTTTGACTACTGTAGTCATTATGAGAAGGTAAGAAATCATAAATTCTCATTTATTCCAAATGGTAAACAGAAGTTCTACATTGGTATTGCAGTTATTCAATCATCTGAATGATATACCTACTATGCCTTGTCAAGGAATGCTGAAAGTTTCACTGTAAAAATTAATGGGAAAATTACCTGACAAGTGTAAGGTAATATTCGCAAACCTGTGGAGGAAACATAGTTTTCCTGACAGGTAAGGTAAAATTACCGCACTCTGGTTTATAATTCACGTATATGGTAGTGGAAAATCCCATACATGGATGGGACAATAGCCTTACGACACGAGCATCTCTTCAGAATTCTCAACAGCTAAGTGAGATTAGGGGGAGGGGGGAGAGGGCGGAAGAAACAAACGTTTAACACGCTTATATTCACTAATGCTGTCACGCTGTCGTCGTGGTGTAATGGCTAGAGCCTTGGTCTGTCGTGATATATGGCCTTGGTTCGCGCCCACACACCAGCAAGTGTCGAGGATTTTAGTGTTGAGGTTTCGGGGGTAATTTTAAATATAATTATATTATACATTATAGTTAAATTGCCCTCACTTATATGGGATTTTCCCCCACTTTTGTCAGGTACTTTTTTCGTACAATTAGGGAATAGTACTTTACTTGTTACATTAATTTGCCTTTCATTTAGGAGATAATTTTACCTTACATGTAGAGGTAAAATTCTCTTACGTGTAAGGGAATTTTACCTCAATTTTTTTACAGTGATTTTATGATTTAAAGCTTGGTACCAGCATAATGATTCCTGTCTCTGTCCTGTAAGAGGTGATGGCGATTGTGGCAGTGTTATAACGAGCGTGTTGTTCCAGCCAGTCTACATCCCCATCTCGAGGGTGAGTAAGTACGTGGACTGGTCACAGCTACCTGAGGAGTTGGGCGGCACCTGGTGCTACAACCACAACCAGTGGATACAGAGCCGCATTGTGAGTAGTACTTAAATATTGTTGTTTTGTAAACAAATACCTGTAAGGTAGTATTGATAGAGACATGAAAAATTCACGAGTTGAATGACCTGCAGGCTAGACTCTACATTCTTATGTACAAATATGCCGATGTCAACTGTGCATTGGTTGTCTGCTATCACAGTAGAAGGCGGTGATTGGGTATTCTTTCTCCCATTCTCCAGGAGGTGTCAAAAACCGTGTGGACGAATAGCTAAAGTTATATAAACACACGTGTTTTGAATTATATCTTCCCCCAAAAGGATTCCGCGAATTCTTTAGGTCTCTAAGTACTGAAAATAAGTCTTTGTGTGAAATTCCTAGGAACATGCAAAATTCGCGTTATTATGTGGTATCAGGCTGAACTTCACAGTACTGTTTGCACTAGAGCCAACGTCTTTTCTCCATTGGCTGCTGCATTGACGTGAATTCACACCTTTTCTGACTGAACTGCCCGTGATTGGGGCACTCAATTTTGATGCGTTTATTTATTGGCACAGAGTTACCCAGGGCGTGTTACATAAAGTATGGTCCAATGACAATTATGTTGAAAAGGTACACGTGTTTGAAGTTTAACGTGTCCCCAAATAATAACGCGGATTTTGCAGGTCTCTAGTAATTCCATATAGTGTAAGCCTAATAACTGACCAAAGTACCAAGGTGTATTAGGGACAACTGTATTAAAGTTGCATTAAAACTGTGATTGAAAAATCACTGACAAATGAAAGACAGTGGTTATTGTTTGCTATATAATTAACGCACGCAACTACTGTAACCTAACATATTTTATAGCAATTTCGAACTTATTTTTTTTCAAACTAAAATAATTTAAACTATTTTTGTGAACTTCTGCGGAAGGTTTTTTTTTTTTTTAAAGCAGAATTAGAACAGTTAACTTCGTTAAACAAAATATTGCGATAAAAGTATTCCTAATTTATATAAATATTCCTAAATCATAAAAAAATTTTTGCTTCTGTATAAATGCAATCAATTGAAATACTTTTGTCATCATCATCCTCATATAACCAATTGAAATTTTCGCTAACATTATTAACAATTTAAATTAACAAACATAATCTTACACCAGTCAAGAACGGCTATCATATTTGTAGTAAATATTCTGACAGTACAGTAAATGGAACCTGTTCTTGTGTTTAAGATATCCATTGTTCACAGGCAATTTAAACGTTGGTTATTCTTAACCATACAATGAGAAACAGAAAATGTCACTAACCAAAACTTAAATCTTACTCAGACTTTAATAGGAACAACGCTAGGCATTGTAAAATCGACCCTCATAATCTTAAACAATTTTATATAGTTTAGTTTGACCAAAGCAAAAATACCAGTCATTCGATAAATGGTTAAATTTCAGCTTTTACGTGACATGAAATAATACACGTCGTGAAGAGAGGAAAATATATGCAGTGTTTTCAGAAAATTTCAGTACGCAATGAGCATACGATACGTGCTTTCATTTTTAACTGGATCATATTTTAAATAATGGAACAGATACACAGACTCGATCCAAGCAGGATCAATTTCGTATACGTAAGAGCTGTGCGTATAGAACGTGTACATCAAAAGTATGCTTCGTAGTAATGTTTTCTCCTTACGTCCAACCAGTCACATACGATTAGAAATGGGGCGACGGTGGCTGGGCGGATAGCCTGCTCGTCTCTCACCAAGGCGATCCGGGTTCAATCCCCGACCGGGTCACTCTGAACTCTCGCATGCGGGAATCGTGCCAGACGATGCCGTTGGTCGGCGGGCCTTCTCAGGAATCTTCCGCTTCACCCGCCCCTTCATTCCGGCGCCACTCCTTCCTCCTCTCAATCACCCTCAATGTTAAGAGCCGTCCAAATCTCTTCACTCACGACTATAAATGTTATATTTATATTAAATTAATATTAATATTAAATACATAACGCAATGCAAAAGCTTAAAAAAGAAATACAATATATTACTTCTTATTCATTTATTATCCTGCAATCTACTGGCTGCATATCATGTAGTGTGCAGGAAACAAAGTAAAAAACCACTTCTACACGTCGAAGTTGCTTTCTACACGATATAAACACGATGACCATGAAAAATACCTTCTTTTATTTTGACACCTACATGTTCGTTACATAGGCCCACACATTTTCTCGTCGTTAACCGAGCCTTACACGTGGTCGAGGGCACGTAGGCTATCTGTAGTCTCGCCATTGGCCACTCTGCGGATGTCAGCGTCCACTCCTTTTTCAGGGGCCAAATATGTCCAGTAAACGTGAAGACAGCTATGTTTGCACACGTGTTTAACTCTCTGCTAATATGGGACAGCAAACGTAGCATCTTTCAACACGCGCAAGGGTACATCATGTGCCAAGTTTATTAGCAACGCTCCAACTTCCACGGAATAGGTCACGATCTTCTATATCCCAATAATTTTAAAATTCATTAACTTTTGTGACAATGTCGACTAATAGTACCTATGGGCTAGGCCAAAATCGCAAAAGCGTTAACTTCGGAAGGCGATATTCTTGACTGGTCACGGGTAAAGTACAGATATGCCTATATGTGCATGATTTGTTCAGTTTGTAAACATCCTCCTCCTGAATGACACAATAACATTGATGAATACTTCGACATTTCTGGCTCCGTGCTCTAATATCGCTACAAAATTTGGAACGATGATTACAGGTTTACACGTTAAAGGTTACTTCAAGTACATATGTTAAATTTTGAGTGTTTGTTTACGAAACAGAATAAAATGCTACCTTCAGAACGCTGTAGGTAGCGAACTCAAATTGTGAGATAAAGGAAATTTGTTTAAAAATTAGCTGACGTGGACAACAGATTTTTCAGTTCATAAACTTTTACCGTATATTCATAGATGAAAAAAAAAATTGGTTTTTAATATTATTTTTCTTTAACTTTAAATCTGAATAACTCGTGGATTCGATTTCCTGTATACAATACGTCACATTCGTGTCGTTACTTAAGCATGTATCAACTACTTGTTTGTTCTTGCTGTCACAATGAAAGCCGTAATCGAGCTAGTGTATTTTCCCCCTGTTTATTATTGGTTTAGAGTATTTCAGAATAAAGCCCATAAGTCAAGGGAAAACTGTGAACTAACTTTAACGTACAGGAGAAGTTTGTCCTCCAAATAAAGCGCGAAATATTTTAGGGCATAGACGTAACCTAAGAAATTACCAGAGAGCTAGGGAGAAACAAATAATAATACACAGTCACACATGAAATATTTGCCAGCCGATACTGAATGTGTTCGAACATCAGATATTCTTATAGATACCACGAAGTTTACAGACAGTAAATTATTTTACCAGACAAAATTGTTAAGCACCAAGAAACAGTGGTTTAAATGAAACGATAGAGGATGGCTTGAAACGTCATGCGACGTTACAATGTAGGATCACACGGGCAACAAAGATGCAAGAATGGGTATACTGCTGGTCCTACATCAGTAGGATGTAACACCTCTTTAAGAATGGGCACATGCGTCTATTCAGATCGGAAGGGAGTCGGACAGCCGTTATATACTCTCCTGAGGCGTCTGCGCAACCTTATTGTAAATGGCCCTCGAAATCCTGCAGACCTACACAGATTCGGAGTTGGCATCCGAGCTGTATCCATTCACATTCTATCGGGCACAGATCGGGGGACCTCGCTGGTCACGGAGGTAAGTTACACGACACAGGAATCTCATAGACACTTATGCTGTGCGTGTACAAGTGTTGTCTTATTGAAAGGCTGTAACAGGACGCCGTCTCATGGGGGAAGTCCCTTACCTGCCGTGCTGTCAGCATTTCCCGAACCGTAACTAAGAGGTGACCTGACCCTACGGCATGATGCCAGGAGTAATCGCGGCGAGTTTACACAACACTGGTAGTGGGATGCGTCGCCACATTAAACAAAGCACGTTAATTTTGTGGTACTACAGGACCGAGATACATCGCCGAACATGATGTGATGTCATTCGTCATCGCTCCAATACCTCCCATTTTTGACAACACTCCAAACTCCACCCTCTCTGCTATTGTGTTAACAGGAAGCTACGCGTAAGATTGCGAATCCGTAATAATAATAATAATAATAATAATAATAATAATAATAATAATAATACCAGTCGAGCAACTGTGCAAACATTAGTATACCCAGAAATAAAAACATCAGTCCCTAGTTCAAAACTCATTCTAAAGGCTGTTCACGATAAAGTTAGCACTTTTGAAATCAACCTTAGAAAAAAGTCACTGCCCCTGCGTGCATATATTTCAACGGGTGCCCGTAGTGATATACGCCCAGTCAAGTTGGTAACTATGGATGGGATAAAAGTACGGTATCTTAACGTCGTATTAAAAGTGCTAGGTAACCATTTCTGATCACTTAAATCATTTCTTTAGCTTTCTGTTTATTTTTTAATGCTCCGAAGTGTAAACATGAGCAGATTTGTTAGCTGTTTACTTTTCAAATAATTTCACATTTCCACTTGACCGACGCATGAGTAAAGCGATGAA
This sequence comes from Dryococelus australis, assembly GCA_029891345.1. NCBI lineage: Eukaryota > Metazoa > Arthropoda > Insecta > Phasmatodea > Phasmatidae > Dryococelus > Dryococelus australis. Next base: position 361,388,465 of record CM056993.1, read on the forward strand.
GGCCACGGCAATGCTAACCTTACATAAGGCGGAAGAATATACAACGTGCATACGAATAGTTACTAAGCGGGGCTTTCAAAAGTGCTAATTTTACCGTGAACAGCCTATAATTAGCATTATTACTATTATTAAACAGAGGTCATAAGGTATATTTAGTTCGTTCCCCGCACTGATATGTTATAGGCACACACACACACATATACACACACACACATATACACACACACACACATATATATATATATATATATATATATAACAGTAGCTGTTGTGCGCTGTGCTGCATTCCGTGATCCAAAAATAAAGTCTTTTGACAGCAGGCATTTATAAGTGAGGGGCGCGGCATCACGTTGCTTATAGTTTCCACACGAGAGACTCCTATTTCTTCGGAACTTGTTTTCTTATATTTATAGCGGAGACCATAATTCTGATACTTTTGTGGCGTGTCCACGTAGCAGGAACAACGACCAGTTCCCTTTGAAGGTTGCTAATCATTATGTTAACAGCTGGAGACGTTATATCTTGCCAGTTTGCTCACGTGCCTTGTCACGACATCTCATTGTTGTAGCGCACATAAATAAAACAGCTGTCTACACATTACTCACTGAACGCAAGAACAACATTTCAAAATGTTACATATGACACCTGAGGGGCGTACCTGAGTTCGTGAGCGAGGGAGGTTCTCAATTAAAAATATTAAAAGAAAAAAAAAGAAAAAACAAAATTCAATAATTGAGTATCTTCTCAAAGTTACAACGGTCAAACATCTCTTATTTACCAGTCTGTGTCCTATTAGCTCTTATTATTCTTATTGAGAACAATATTTAATTACTATCTCCATTTCAATTAAAGTCTTTAACAGTCTTTACTCTTCCTAATGTCCCTTAAACTGGCTCCACTAATTTCCAAACCTTTAGTTAAAACTGTCTATTTCCATCATCCCGAATGTCTTTTCATTCGCGCATCCGCAGATCAGTCACGCTCTTCACTGCATACAGGCTCGTCGACGCACTCTCGCAGATCGCTGCAGTCTACCCTCGCCGCCCCGGAATAGCCCAACTGACGCTTAAGATCGCACGAGGCGCCAAACTCTCGGCTGTTAATGGCTCTCCTCTCAGAGGCCCACACGTGGTATTCATACTTGAAGTAGGTGCGGTCTAGAACGTTCTCGGCAATCTAAGTTGTTCTGGGAAATGTAATTTTGATGACGACGAATTCCTACGCGATAAATGGAGAAATATGAGCTTCTCAGGGTCAGCGAGGCGCGAGATGCGATAGGCTTATCTGCGTGTGCTGCGGCGTCCTTCATGATAGGTCGCTCGCTTCGCCTAAGATTGCAAATTTGGCCTCCAGCTTTCAGGGCCGTCCCACGCGGAGGAAACACCGGTAAGCAATGACGGCTCCCTTTCTATAACAGAAACACGCGGCCGCCTGGCTACCGTTCGCTTGTTGGCTCAAAACAATTCTTTGACTTGCTGCCGCCGCTATCGTATAACTCCTGTCCTTCACTTCCGCTCGCTCGAGGGGGCTGTGAAGCAGCGAGCGAGTAACAATATGCTAGAGTGGGCCTCGCTGGTGTACTAGTTAGAGTGCTCGCCATCCACCAAGGCGAATCGGGTTCGATTCCCAGCGGGGTCGTTCCCGGATTTTCTCTTGTGTTAATCGTGTCGGACGATGCTGCTTATCGGCGGGCCTTCTCGGGGATCTCCCGTTTCCCCCGCCACATAATTCCAGCGCTGCTCCATACTAACCTCACTTCACCCTCATAGGCTCTCAAGACCCCGATGCTAAGAGCCGCCCAAATCTCTTCACTCACTCATATGCTAGTGCAGTAACTTCTCTTGGGGAAAAAATTCAAGCTGCAAAGGGAGTTCAAGATTTCGCACTCACGGAATGCATAGCGACTTTTAGGCACAGCTTTTTCGATAGTGCCGGGCAGTATCGTGACAGATACGAGAAGTGTACAATTTCTGAAAATAACGAATCTTTGTATTTCGAGTGTGGCAAGAGGCAAAATACGATTTTTACGTAGGCGAAACATTTCCTTAACTTTGGGCTGCGGCATCTTAATCAACCTGTGGGAATTTTCGCTGGCACACTGTCGTTATGCGTGGACTTCCCATACTCCACCAGAAACTGTAGCTGTTAAGCGTTTAATTTACTTTCTTCACCAAATACTGTCGTTACGAACATCGCACAACGCCATGTAAAAATCAACTAATTACGAGGCATTATTTGTTCTTGCATTAAAGCATAGGTTTATGTCAAATGAAAGTTCTATGGTCATTTGTCCTTCCAATCAATATTCGAACTTCCTGAAACTCTACATCATAATGACACAAGCAAAACTTGTGAAAATTAAGTTAAAAAATATAACAGAGAAACTTTATAGGGATATAATATAGTTTTACCTTATAATACCCAACTATAAAAATTGTAGAAAAGAAGTATATTTTTTATGTTGTTAGTACTTGAGTGTCTGTGGTGACAAATCCGCCAAAAAACAAAACAGGAAAAATAATTTAAACATTTATTTTAGTGATTTACTTTATGCCAACGTATAAAACAAGTATTAAAAACTTGTGTATATCACACCCTCTCCTTTTCTGTGAGTTCTGAGTATGAGGCTGTTCACTGTAAAATGAACACATTTGAAAGCCCTGCGTTTAAGACCCACTTGTATACACATTGTGTGTTCTTCCGCCTTATTTAAAATTAATATTGCCAAGGGCCTCATCACTTCAGTCATTCGTCGGTCGAATGAAACTGTGAAATTATTATAAAAGCAAATATTCTACACAGCTGTTCATTTTTACACTTCGATGAATTAAAAAATACAAAGATCGGAAGAAATAATTTAAGTTATCACAAATTGTTTACCTAACACTTTGTGTTCGGCGTTAATGTATGGAACTACTTTCCTTTCCATAGTTACCAACTTTACTGGACACATGTCACTCATTGCGCCCGTAAAAATATATGCGTTCAGGAGCAGTGACTTTTTTCTAAGGTTCATTTCAAAAGTGCTGACTTTATCGTGAACAGCCGTTACTAAGCATTACCGACATAATTTTTTTCTCCCTGTTTTCAGTCGTATTAAATGTAAATGAAACATTGTAATTTCTAAATGAAATTTAAGTAAAAGTCCAATTCAACCAAGAATAAAATACCTTTGTGTTAACAGAAATATGAAATGCTTGCGATATAGTCTATTCGCTGTTTCACTAGACTTTTCGAATCAAACCTTTGAAAAATCACCCCATGTATAACGTGTTTGGTTGTTTCTTAAATATGCCATGCTTCATAAACGTTTTGTACTTGTGTTAACATAAAAGTAACCTACCGCATTTTTGATTAGATTCAACTTTTTCGTATATTTTGTTTATAGGTTAAAATGTTTTATTTGTAATTAATGTGAATAAAAACAGAGAGAAAATATGTGTGTTGGTAATGCTAAGTACGAAATAGTTCTCATGAAAAAATGTTATTTAACTTAGTGCGCACGAATGCAGTGCTTTGTCCCTTTCTTGTAATTTTGTAAACTTTGTTAAGTTTTGTTTGCGTGGGGCGGAGAAATATCCTGGAAATAGAACCTTAGTGGGGCTTCACAGAAGTTGCAAGTAACCGAGAATGGTCTATACGTGACATATGCAAGAAACAACACAAACACCTCATATGCAGGATGCATTTCCAAAGGTTTGATTCGTAAAAGCGTGAAGACGAAGGAAAATATAATATAAGTCGCGGGGAAAACTAACTATAGTCCGTTCACGACTGGGACAGACTTTCTCGGAATCTTTCCTACTCCCATTTTTAAGCAGTAGATAAAAGAAAATACGTCAAAACATCCAGAATATATTCTCTCTCCGTGCTGCCAAACTAAGTGTACCCGCGCCAGTCACTGTTTGTAGTAACGATGCATGCAGCTGACGACTAAGGCGTTATTCAAAAGTCTGTTTCAGTCGTGAACCGACTATAGACGGTTTTATAAACAGACTAAATATGAGGTAGACCGCTTATTCGTCTTCTGCGCATGTACCCAACATTGACCTACCTCAACCACACACAACTGCCAATGTCGCATGATCAACAGTGATGAATCTGTTTATATATTAATTTTTATATGACATGCATTATTATATTAATAAAATACTTTAGCCAGTTTTAATTTAGTCAAACTGCATTATAAATTGGTTAGAGGAAGTACAAATACATCTCTAAGTACTTGTTTAGTAGTCATTAGAGACCCGGAAATTCCGTGAATTCATCTGAGGACAAGTTAAACTGCGTTCACGTGTACATGCGTGTTTGTGCTTCTGTTGGCCCACAGTTTGTTAGACACGCCCCGAACGACTTTCAACCAATAACGAACCTGCCAGGAAAACAAGAACCGAATCCCGTGCTACCTGGTCTGCGGTTGAACTGGAGCATCAGCCAATGAGCTATTAGCTGATGCACGAATGCACAAAGGTTTGTGGAGTCTATGTTGCAGAATGGATTCCCGAAATTTCCCGAGTCTCGAGTAATCAGTTTCCTAGCCCAAAATCTAAAACATGCCGTTTTCGCTAGACGTGTTGGCAGGTGTGCAGTTCGGTGTCGGGGGCACGGAGATCGCCTGTGCGCAGCCAGCCGAGATCGGTCTACCTCGTCTTCAGTCCGTGGTTTTTATGGACTGTTGAGGTGATTCTTTGTTGTGCTCGCAGTACCTGGAGTCGTTCGCAAAGGATGCCGAGGTGGCGATGTCCGAGCTGGAGAAGTTGCGCCAAAGGCTGACGAGCTTCAAGTCCGGGGTCCGCGTCAGCAGCATCGAGGAGACGCTGTCCTTCAACACGTCCATGTTCCAGGGCGTCAGCGATCTGACGCACAAGGTGCTGCAGGCAGGTAAACAATTGCGACGGCCATTATTTAAACTAACAGTTGTGAATGAACTGTTAAATGCTGTTCACGATGAAGTGAGCACACTTTCGAAGTCAACCTTAGAAAAAAGTCACTGCTCCTGAAGGCTGTTCACGATAAAGTGAGCATTTTTTAAATCAACCTTAGAAAAACGTCACTGTCCCTACATCCATATATTATGAAGGGAGCACTGAGTGAAATGCGTCCAGTGCGTTGGTGACGATGGATGGAAACTAGTTCCATATCTTAACGTCGAATAAAAAGAGTTAGATAACTATTGGTGATAACTTAAATATTTCTTACGTTTTCTGTTTTTTTTTTTTAAATTCATCTAAGTGTAAATATATAAACAGATTTGAAAGATATTATTTTTTCTAATGATATCACATTTCCACTTGACCGACGCTTGACTAAAGTGACGAGGCCCATGGCAATGTTAATTTTACATAAGGCGGAAGAATACACAACTTACATTCAAGCAGATCTAAAACAGGGTTTTCAAAAGTGCTCATTTTACCGTGAACAGTCTATACCTGCATACAATATAACGGGCGCACTGAGTGACTTGCGCCCCGTAAAGTTGGTAACGATGGCCGAAAAGTAGTGCCATATATTAGCGTCGAATAAAACGTGTCGGGCAACCATTTGCGATAGCTTAAAATATTTATCTCGATTTCTGCTTTCTTTTTTAGTGCATCAAAGTGCAAAAATTATCAAGTTTATGAAATATTTACTTTCCTAATAATTTCACAGTTTCACTTGACCGACGCATGATAAAGTGTCGAGGCCCATAGCAATGTTAATTTTACATAAGACGGAAGAATACACAATGTGCATACAAATAGATACTAAGCAGGGCTTTCAAAAGTGCTCATTTTATTTTTGAAAGACCTGCTTAAGGTCTACTTGTATGGACGTTGTGTATTCTCCCGCCTTAGCTAAGATTAACATTGCCATGGGCCTCATCACTTTATTCATTCATCGATCAAGTGAAACTGTGAAGATATTATAAAAAATAAATAATTTACAAATCTGGTCATTTTTACACTTCGATGCATTAATAAAAAAAAGAAAGCGAAATTAATAATTTAAGTTACCTCACATTGTTACTTAACACTTGTTATTCGATGATCCATCGTTACCAACTTTACTGGGCGCATGTCACTCACTCTGCCCGTTAAAATATATGTAGGCGGGGACAGAGACCTTTTTCTAAAGTTGATTTCAAAAGTGCTCACTTTATCGTGAACAGCCTTTAACATGTTACAAGAATAACTAGGGACGTGCCGTGGCCACATACTAAACTCCAAGAATCTGTATGCTCGTTTGACTTCGGTCATTGGCCGACAGCTCATGTGGTACGTACCCGATAAAGGACGTTTCTAACCAATTGTAGAGGTTGGATGGTTGAGTAACCAATCTACAGTATGGCGGCTACACAGGTAAATGACGCCGTATGTTAGTCGGTAGCCAATGAAATCACGAACTGTGCTCATGTAGTTATAGGGAAATGAAGTCTGGCATGTTATCAAATAATAACGCGAATTTTGCAGGTCCCTGCGAATAACACTTTTCGTTGTTTGCATAGGCTGTTCACGGTAATGCGAACACTTTTGACAGCTCTCTCGTTTTGAATAATAGTCAATAAATCTATTTTATTTCAGCCTTTGACGTTAAGTTCAGAGTGCGGTGGAATACGCAAACTGTGTATATTACTTACATTGCATTATTTATTTGAAAACGTAGGTTAAAGGATAAATGAAATGGCTGAAAGGAAAGACTAACCAGGGCCTGACAAGTGCTCACTTTACCGTGAACAGCCCATACAACGAAATGGCGTGGCGGTTCCTTTGATTTGGGAGTACGCTGATCGGCTGCGCGAAGTTCTGGAAACTGATATGACGTCTGATTGGCTACTGCGTGCCACGAAATATTCCCTATTGGCAAAGGATGCCGGCTGTCGAGTAACCTACTAGACGCTGATTGGCCAACGGCATTCCGACACGTTGCTGAATAGTGCCGCCATTTTTCCGGCGTGTGCTGCTGTAGTTCGCAGAATAATCGCCTGTTCCAGCTCTATATCCTTAAGTATTCTGTGGTGCCGCCGTGCGGCGACTGGTAGAGGCTGTTCACTGTGAAATGAGTACTCTTGAAAACCCTGCTGCCTAACATCTACTTGTATGCACGTTGTGTAGTCTTCCGCCTTATGTAAGATTAACATTGTCATAGATCTCATCGCTCTATTCACGCGTCAGTCAAGTGACACTGGAATTATTAGAAAAGTAAATATTTAATAAATCTGCTCATTTTTACTATTAGATGCATTAAAAAAGAAAGCGAAATAAATAATTTAAATTACAATAAATGGCTACCTAACACGATTTATTCGACGTTAACATACGGAACTACTTCCCATCCATCGTTACCAGCTTTACCGGGTGCATGATATTCATGGCGCCCGTTAAAACATATGAAGGTAGGAGCAGTGACTTTTTCTTAAGGTTGATTTCAAAAGTACTCACTTTATCGTGAACGGTCTTTAACTTGATCTGCTCTGTTTATATTACGTTCAGTATCTATCCCTTGGGCATAAAAGTAATGTATTGCAGTCAGCAGTAGCGTGCGTTTATTGGTATACATTGTTCGTGAGCACTTTTGAAAGCTCTGTTCAACTTCTCTCGCCGTCCCAGTGATTTGGCGTCGACCAGGCGAAACTATGAAACTGTTAGTAAAACAAATAGGTCCATTTCTTATCCTGAAGTTTTTAAAACGGCAGGTAATTTACGCCAGTTGCCATATGCTTACACATTGCAATTCGTACTTTTAGCAAGACGCAAAGAAATGCTTTTACCTGTCTTATTTCGTTGCCAACTTTAGTGAAAATACGAACAGTGGTATATACGAAAAATAAAGTACAGTTACGCGTTCAGGTTGATTAAAAAAATCCCAAATTTTCCGAGGAACTGGCTTCAAGCTCAAACACAACTACGCTTTTTAACATAACAGCGTAATTTTTAATTCTAACGCAAATAAAATTAAACGCACGTTTCCAGTTCAGGAATTTCGGACTATTTCTGCAGAAAAAAAAATAGGGTGTGGCTGTGTTGGGGACTCGGCCGTTTGTTTTCCGTGAATACGTCTACGTTGACGCACTCGGGCGCCTTGATGTTTATTTTACGTTCCCGGCACCGCTTCACTCGATCATATGGGGTTTTATGGGAATCACTGGATTGCTTTTGAGATGCTCTTTCCAACCGCATGTGATTTCTGTATTTCGACTTGGCTTTTTGACGAGTATAGGCCAACATTGTGTTAAGTTTTCTTAATTTTTTTACATTAAACTCATACAGTTTCACCATAACCACACCACTTAAATGTTTTTATACAAGCAATCGATTGATCTTGATTAGACGAGTGTAGTAGCTTCTCCTAGTCAAAAGTTATACTACGCGGAAGTTAAGAGACGTGGGGAAACGAGCTCAAAATTGCGGCTCCCCCCCCCCCCCCCCCGCGGTTAACGATGTTTCGTAGTCCTCACTCAACGTAACATATTCTTTGATCCTTTGGCAATCGAGTAATGTAATTGAATCTCTAATTTAGATGATAGATTCGGATCTGCAATGCCAAACCGTATCTCCCGATTTTGTTATCATCGGATTTTCTGGATTGCCTCTCGCAATGGTTGCAAATTTAATACGTATTCACGTCAAAACGAAAGTGTGTTTGTGGGAGGGGGGAAGTCTGGGCACGGCATGAACATTGCCGGAACATCACAGACAGTTGGGCTTGAATAACTGCAGTAACCTGTCGATTAGTCACAATGACGTCATTGGAAGTGTATCGTTCGCAATATTCGGTAGTGAAGCGAACAGCTGTTGGACACTGGTTAAACCCTCAAATATTTTACAAAACCGAGGTTGACGCAACACAGCGTTTTGCAGTTTGTGTGGCGGAAGCGCTGGATTTTGTTCATTATACAGTAAATTCTTTATTGAACTATTTTCGCTAACTCGTACTGAAGAAAACTAAAGGACAGTAGTGGCGCTTGTCTAAAAAGCAAACCCTCGTTGTTTAATAAGGATGATTCATTGCTCCTAGCAGGCAGCACCAAACCCCATGTGGGAAAGTATTCCATAACAAAAGATGAGTGTCTTGAAGTATAGAGTAGTGCCTCGCCTTCCATATTCCTGGGTCTTAACACCATTATACTACTGCACGGTTATGCATTAAAGTCAATTTCTGAAGGCCAGAGTATTCAAAGACAGGAATACTGCGAAAGGAGCCTTTTTGGAACTTCCTTGTCTTATTGGATCATTTTTTCTCCACAGATGACACTGAGAGACCTTCTCGCTCCAGACAGACTTTTCTGCAGTTATGTGAGGTACGTAAAAGTAACGTGTTAAATGAAAGACCCCGCGTGGGACATACACTATCGTGCCGACTTGGCTGCAAACGCTGGGACCACCCATAAATATCAACAGTATCTTGAACATTTCCAGAGACAGTTACCGCGAAATTTTTGACTCTAGAACAGAATGGCGTTCACGTTGGATTTCAGAAAAAAAAAATAGTTATCAGGCGACTGCACTCATGCAGTTTATCGATTAGTGGGTGACCTGCATTTTCACTCTTTACTCGTGCTCAGTGTTGAGTGACGGTATGCTTTTTGTACTCAAGTTGGCTTTCACCTGCCTCTTAATCAATCGATTGGTTTCAAACATGACTTCCTCTTCAATTTGTAATCTATGTGTAGAGACCTGAAGAATTCGCGGATTCATTTTGAGACAAGCTAGTATTCAAAACAAGTGTGTTTATATAACTTTGGCCATTGGTCCACACGACGTTTGACACCTCCTGGAGAACACTGGCCCAATCGTCGCCTTTCACTGCTACAGCAGACAACCAATGTGCAGTTAATGTCGGCATATTTGTACATAAGAATGCAGAGTCTAGCCTGCAGGTTATTGAACTCGCAAATTTTTCAGATCTTTACCTATGTGAATAGTTTGCTCAAGATAGTGAATCATTTTCTTGATTTCAGTTTCACCTAAGTGACATATCGTCAGGTATAATTATTAAGAGCAATCTAAAATCGGAAATATTTAAAGAAATTGCTCTTCACGACTCTTGAATTGAAGTTCCCGCATCTCCTGTTAGTTTGATCATTAAACGGGGCAATCTTTGCGTCCTCTTCTGATGCAACCAATCCAAGGGGAAAAAGGGAGCATGAGTCTGCTTTTGCGTAACGCTGCCTTATCTTCTTGGCGAGGTGTTAATCCAGCAAAAAATCTCTGTTTACTAGTTCTCTTTACGTATCCATTATTGTTTATTAACAGCGTGTTTCATAATATACCATCCCTTTTATCCCTATTCTTGATTGCATTTCAGTACTAATGTCTATCAAAAAATGATGGTACCTATATTTTTAATGGAAATAATCTGCTCGTAGAAACAAAAAAAATTTTGTTTATAAAATGCACTCAACAATAATAAAGATAGTCACATAATATTAGTGTGTGATATATGCGAAGTAGATATCCCTATAAATATGGTCTGCTACACGGGGAAAATGTATGTACTGAACAAGAAACTACAGAACATTTCACTGAGCTTATTCACTGATAAACCAACTCGAACACTGCGCACTGACAACACAAAATTAGCTTAATAAATTAATACAAAACAACAGACGAGAATGGGGAAAAAAATATTTACTATTTACTAATTCGCCCATTAGTCAACCTTTTCTTTCTCACTTGAGCTAGTTACTTGGGTGATGAAAATTAGACTACATAATTTCTCTTAATAGAAGATCCAGACACTTAATTAAACTTAATTTAGGCTACACTAACATCGGTCATACGAGAAAGTAAGTCGTCAACATTTGTGGATGCGACTAGCGATACTTTAAAGACAACATGAAATTCTTGTGGTATCTCAGTCATGATAACAAACAAAACAAAAACTATGAAAACTTTGTTGGAAAATGCCGGTTGAAAACTAAGTACGTCTAATAGAGTTTTGAATAATTTTAAATTGTATTTAATTGTGTTACGGAGATACCGAAAAATACAAATACATTTCCACAAGAAGTTACGTAAACATCACATAGAAATAATAACACGAATGACAATAATAATAGACTTGGTGTAAAAGAGTCTACAATAATCACTTTAAACTGCATACAAAGGGGGAAAAAACACATATTTTCGACGTTTTTGCTACATATAAATTACACGTGCCCGAATTTGATGCCCACGGTAGCTTTTGTTACAATAAAAGTCCATTTGTGACTTCGTTTGTGATACGTACTGCAAAGCTATGATTAGCATTAATTTTAAAAAATGTACCGGCGTCTCAGATCGGTTACAATTACAGTCCTGCATTATTACTTTGTGAGAACTTTGTAATAAATAAATGATGAAATACAGTATGTATGCGTGTGTGTGTATATGTATATATACATACATATATACACATATATATATATCGCCTTAATTTGTGCAAGTATGCATAAAAAGACGTGTAACTTTCAGTATGGTTAAGAAAAGTCATGTTACGTAAAGTAAAAATCAAATTAGTTAAGTAATGTGAGATAATGTCCAGTTTGTTTACGCCCTGTGCGTTCTACATGTTTTCAGTCCCACATACCGAAACCAACCCACGATAGTCATTTTGTTGTTCCATTTCCCGGTGCAATCATGCATGCACTTGGTGTTACAGTTCAATTGGCTCGTTTCCGAGCTACTACTCTCATGCAGGGACCGGCAAACGACCTGTGTAACAGGAGAGTGGCGTTTGTGTTGTAGCAAAGGCTACTATCATTGACTTAATACCGTCACCCAAGAAATATCGAGCGTTCATTCGTATATCCGCGCAAGTTATAAAATAGTAAATACTTTCACTAACGTTATTTGAAACCTAAAACAATCATTCACGTAAAATTTCGAAATAACTGAAACCATTGCATTTACAGTAGGCTATTTACCTGTTATCCTACGTTAAATTTAATGTCCCTCTCAAGTTAGAATATTACAGTTAGAAATTAAAGGAATGTTACGTGATATCAGAGTTTCCACTAATGTGTTATTAAGATGACTTCTTTTAATTAACTGTTTACTAAACCGGATGGTTTTCAAATTTGAAACAAATATCTCTAAAGTATCACGAAGGAAGTATCGATTTTCACAATCGATTATTCCAAACATTAATAGGTACACTCTGTAAGAGGAGCCTGTCCTGGCTGTACAGTTTGCAATTCTGAACCGTAAAGACAATGCGGAATAGAGAGGGCATGCCAGCTACGCAATAACAAACTCCCGAATTCCAACATTGAACTGCACGTTTCACCACTAGAAAAGTCCGAACAACGTGACTTCAATGACGCGTACCACGCCGCAAACACACATGCGTGTATTCTCTGGCGCAAGTTCGAATGAAATCGAGATACAGTTGCGCTAAATATTATTTTTCTTTTTTAATAATATTATATGTCTGATGAAAATTAAATGTAAACAGGCGTACGCCTTATTGTTTGATCAAGTGAGTTTGGAAGTTCTGTAGGTTTTTCGTAAGTCATTGTCGGGGACGAAAGTCAGTCTGTAGTGGAAACCAGCGCGCAAAATTTGGTCCGTTTCCTCGAGTGCAATCATGCACGCTATGGGTAACGGAACGACATTTCACAGGTTTACAAGCCGCTGCGCTGATGCAAGAGATGGAGCAGTAGAGGCCGAGTTACACTGAAGTTAACGTGGTTGTTAGCTTACGTAGCTCTGTTCGCATTGGAGTTAAGAACGACCTATATTTGATAAGTCGTAATTCAATGCTACCAAGAAGTAAGTATCTATGGTATATATGGGTATCTTAAAAAGGCTCATTTGTATGTATGTCTGCATATATAAATATAATGTACATGTAAATATGAACAATTGTAATCCTTACTACTATATAAATGCGAAAGTGTGTTTGTTTGTTTGCCTTTCTTTCACGTCAAAATGGAGCAACGGATCGACGTGATTTTTTGTACAGATAAAGTTGGGGGTCCAGAGAGTGGCATAGGCTACTTTTTATCCCAGGGAAATATCTCAAACTGTTACAAAAAAAATTATGATTAGAGTTGTGCATAGGTACTGGATTAAACTTTTCTTAGGATTACTGCATAAAAAAGCATTATTTAAAATTTCTCCTTTCTTTTTTGTCTGTGGGCTGTCTTAAATCCCTTCCCAAGATGAGCAGTAGCTCAATGGGTAGAGAACCAAATAGTGGGGCCGCAGTAGCTCAATGGGTAGCGAAACCAGTAGTGGGGCCGCAGTAGCTCAATGGGTAGGGAACCCGATAGTAGGGCCGCAGTATCTCAGTGGGTAGAGAACCCGATAGTGGGGCCGCAGTAGCTCAGTGGCAAGAGAACCCTATAGTGGTGCCGCAGTAGCTCAGTGGGTAGAGTACCCGATAGTGGGGCCGCAGTAGCACAGTGAGTAGAGAACCCGTTAGTGGGGCCGCAGAAGCTCAGTGGGTAGAGAACCCGATAATGGAGCCGCAGTAGCTCAGTGGGTAGAGTACCCGATAGTGGGGCCGCAGTAGCCCAGTGTGTAGAGAACCCTATAGTAGGACCGCAGTGGATCAGTGGGTAGAGAACCCTATAGTGGGGCCGCAGTAGATCAGTGGGTAGAGAACGCGATAGTGGGGCCGCAGTAACTCAGTGGGTATAAAACCCAATAGAGGGTCCGCAGTAGGTCAGTGGGTAGAGAACCCGATAGTGGGACCGCAGTATCTCAGTGGGTAGAAGCAGCTGGTTAAAGTTTGTATTTAATAATTTTGTTCTATGTGCTAGCAATAATCCCATTTCTTACCTAAATTGACGTATGTTTGGGTTCATGACATTTCTTTTAGTTTGAAGTTTTTCGAAACGTATATTTATCGTCGTAACACCCATATTAAAATAAAACCACTATATCCAAAAACCCAAAAGCATTTTTAAAACATCCCAATATCCACCCAATGAATTCTCCCCCCCCCCCAAATTACCCAAAAAATGTCTACTTTCCAAACCTTCCCCCAAAACTTCTACCAAAGAACTCTTTCCGCCAAAGAGTCTCCCCCCCCCCCCCAACGTCCCCAAACACTTCAAATAATTATTCACCCCAAAATTTTCTTCAAGTATTTCTTTCGTCCCCCCCCCCCCCGGCCTAAGTTCCGCAACAATTCTGGCAGATTAATTCTGACCCTCCCCTCAGTTCTTTCAATTAAAAAAAAATATGCTAAACCTTTCCCGAAAGCTTGCTCCAAAGCATTCTTCCCCAAAACTTCCAACAAAAATTCCGCCAAATAATTTAACCCTCCAAAACTTTCCCCAAATAACTCTTACCCTCTGAACGTTTTCCAAAGATATCTTCCCCCAGGAGCTTCCCCTAAATAATTATTACCCCATAACTTTTCCAAAAGCATTCTTAGGTTAGGTTATGATAAGGTTAAAGCTAGGTCACATTAGCTTAAACCATCTCAAAAAGTGCAGGTGGACTTAAGTGAATTCAATCACCTACAAAATATAATTATCAAAAGTAATAAAGCAATGGGACACACATATATCTTTAAATATTGTATACTTATGTTTTCTCAATTATTCACATAACAACAAATATTGCAACACAATTTACATTCCAACATAAACAATTAAAAATTAACCTAACTACAGTTAAACATAGTTACTATCATATTACATGTAGCCACCTACACAGAACACAATAGTGTTACCTCTTTCGGCTACTGTAACCAGATAGTTTGTGAGTAGAGCGAGCGATCCACTTCTGGACCGTCTCCTAGAATGACGTACGTGGAGAGGGGCGTAAGGGGAGCGGAGAGCCTTCAGTTTCGCCTACGGGAGCCTATCACGCGCTACACGCAACTGCAACCATCACTCAATCCCTATGCCTTCTAGGAGACGGTCCAGAAGTGACTCGCTCACTATACTCACGTGAGATGGCCACCCCTCGAAATCCGAATCATTGTCAAATTCGAGGGTGCTTTCTGACACAACATCACATGGTCTATCAGCAGTCACTGGGAATGCCAAAGGGTGATTTATCTCCGAATGTCCAGCCTCATTAACACTTCGAGGAGTATGCACGTATGTACTCGGGCAACGTTTATTTGGAAATTTCTTTGCCCTTGAAGACAAATCTCGCACTTTTATGATTTTGCTGTTTCGCTGGATTATGTGGGAAACTAAGCAAAAAAATATATATAGAACTAGTCAACATTTAAATTCATAAGAATAGAATTGTTGGCTTTAGTAATTTTTAAAATGAACACAATGGATTTTGAAACATGTTACATTTGTCACGACACATTGGTAAGCACATAGTCAACAGCGACTCCATTGGCCGATGGACAGACAATAATAAACGTTGCTGAATATTGTAAGGGTGTCCGACGTAGCCAGGACCAATAGGAAGAGGGTAAGTAGAAATACAGAGACCAACAAAACTGGTACTGGTGTAGTGGGGAACATAGACAGCTCACTTCAACCTTGTCTTCAGTGACAGTGAATCTGTGCCTTCCTAAAGGTTAAATACACTTGATGCAGAAAAGTGTAGGGAGAGGCCTTGAGTCCCGGGAGGTGTGGCGGTATGCGTAGGCGCGGAGCTGCTGCAGCAGCACGGGGACAGTGGCGGCGCGCGGCGGCCGGGCCGGGAGCCCGCGGCACCGCAGGATGCGCTCGACGGTCGCGACCGAGTCGAGCGCCTGCTCGAAATCGTGCGCGGCCGTCTGCAGCTGGCCGAGGAGGCTCGCCTCGCCATGGAGCGCGCCATGGAGAGCGCGCGCGAGCTCAGCAGCCTGGAGGACGGTGTGACGCGCGTCACCAACTGGATCCTCGGCCCCGCCGAGACCATGCTCAACGGCCAGAGCGAGGTTGGCTTCGACGTCGTGTCGGCCGAGGAGCTGCGCCAGGAGCACGAGGCCCTCGAGCTGCAGTGTCGGGTAACTCTGCGGTCAACTGAGCACTTTGGAAAGCCCTGCTTTGGTATTCCCATTTGTGTATACTTCCGCCTTATGTAACATTAGCATTGCCATGGGCCTCATCTCTTTATTCATGCATCGGTCAAGTAAAAAGTTGAAAATATTAGAAAAATAAATACTTTACAAATATGCTGATTTTTACACTTCGATTCATTAATAAAAACAGAAAGCGAAAGAAGTAATTAAAGTTATCACATATGGTTACCCAACACTTTTTATTCGACGTTAAGATATGAAACTACTTTCCATCCATCATTACCAACTTTACTGGACGCATGTCACTCGCTGTGCCCGTTAAGATATATGTAGGCGGGGGCAGTGAACGGCCTTCAGTAGTCTACTACCCATGATAACTTACGAAATTTCTGGAGCCCTACTAAAGCGTTACTGCGTCTAGAAAGAATGAGTGAAGAGTGAAGAGATAGGTGTTTGTAAGCGGGAGGGGAAGGGGGGGGATACCCGAGAGGGCCCGCTGGCCAGCGGCATCATGCCGGTAAGATTCCCACACGCGAAAGGCCAGGACCGAGCCCCGCCGGGAATCGAACCCGGTTCGCCTCAGTGGAAGGCGGGTAGTCTAACCACTAAACCACCGCGGCCCCACTAGGCCTAGAAAGTTACACCGAAGTGACATTGCACCGTACTTGCGTGCACTCAGTCTAAAGAAATTTTCCATACAGTAACAACAATTTCTTATTGGGCATTAGCAACACAACGGTTTTTTAATTTCTTGTTTTATTTATATTAACTATAAATTAAATATTATAACTTATCGATAAAGTATAAGGAAAATTTTAATTTAACAAAAAAAAAAAAAAAAAGATACCTTTAAGTTAACGAACTTATAGAATGTTTCAGATACATGTCATATTCAGGAAAAAATCACATGCGATTTTTTATTGTTTGTTTGAATAGGTGTAAAGATACTGCAAATATCCTTGTAAACCTAACACATCTGAAATCAACCATTAAAAAAATCACTGGCAATAACTACACACAGTACAACAGTACTGTATATTTGGTATGCAGATTCCCAGATAAGTTGGTAACGAAATAATAAAAAAATTTTCGAGACCTGATGATTTATTGAGAGTGAAATATGTAATTAATGGCTACCGATTTCTAAGGTTTCTTATGTATGCACACTGCACCAAAATTTTCATATTATTAACACATCTATTTACCAAAAAAATTCCTTGGTTTCCACTTCTATTACGCATGAATAAAGTGAGACAGTCCATGGCAATGGTGATATTACACACAGCGGAAGTACACAAAAATGAAATGCAAAGTAGATCCTAAACTGGGCTTTCAAAAGAGCTCAATTACCTATGAATAGCCTATGCCTACTTCCATCAACTTATTCTCATGTTTGAAGAGTCATCTTTAAGTCTGACGAAGGTACTGAATCTTCGGCACTGTAACTAATCTTCTCAGGTTTTGATATTTTTCTCACTGTGAATACACATTATCTTTCCAAAGTTAATTATTTTTGTAATAATTATAAAGTTAAAAATATAAGTTGTGTAATTAATTTGAGATACGTGAAAAATGAAACCAGTAGATTAAGGAATAAATACACAAAAATCGGTAAACGCAGTCTTGGCCTAAACGATTATTTCCAAACCATTATGCGAAAATATTTTACATAGTCATACATCTCATTTATTCCGGCTTTAGTATAATATTTAGTATAATATTTCCTTGGCAAGTTTCATAGAATAAGTAACAAGTATTCTGTGCATTGGCACATAATCTAATTTATGTAATATGTGAGTCATTGTATCGTCGACCGTAGGGGTAGTAGAGACGAAACCAATTTGAAGATAATCAAGAGTTGACAAGAAATTGGCTCTGGGGTGCTGTATCTAGGAACCATCCCAGCATTTGACTGGAGTGAAAAAGGAAAACCATGGGAAACTGAGAAGAGGATGGCAGTACCAGGGATCGAATCCACCCCCTTCATATAAGCGCATACTCTGCATACCCAGTGCGCGCATCTCACTCCACATAGTATCATGTGAGCCTGGGGTGCTCCAGAAACACCTATTTACTTCCACTTACTTTTTTTTCCGGAGTTTGTTCAAGCGGAAAATAAGGGTACCCTTATGACGTTTATTTATCTCAACTACCACTTTTTAATGGTTTATTCTCCTTTTAGTGGGTTAAGGTTAGCCTAGGTTAGTTTATGTTACATTAAGAGGTCATATTAGGTTAGGTGACATTATAAACGACTATGTCAACTCTTTATTGCGTTTCTAAAGAAATAAATACAAATATATGAACATAACTTAATTATTATACCCAGCTAGGTGACAGTGTAAACAATTTTGACTCGATTTCGGGAGGACCTGAGTTCGAATCTCGAACCGGCCATCTTGATTTCTGTTTACCATGGTTTCTCGAAATCACTCGAGGAGAATGCTAGGATGGGTCCTTACCACAGGCCATGGCCAATTCTTTTCGGGTTCCTAACTCCCTGAGCAACTTGCTCCGTCTCCAATAACCTCGCAGACGACGAGACGTTAAGCCCTACCTACCTATAAACTGGTCACAGTAAATCGAGCACTTTTGAAAGCGCTGCTTAAGATCTGCTTGTACCCACATTGTGTATTCTTCCACCACATGTGAAATTAACATTGCCGCAGGTCTGATCACTTTGTTCATGCGTCAGACAAGTGATATTGTAAAGTTTCTTGGAAAGTAAATATTTTCCAAATTGGCTAATCCTTGGACTTATATGCGTTTAAAAAGAAAGAAAACAAAATTAATTATTCCAGCATTTACAAATGTTTGCATGACAATTTTCATTCAACGTTGTTACATGGGACTATTTTCTATGCGTCATTTCCAACTTTATCGGGCATGTAGCAGTCAATGTGGCCGTTAAAATATATGAAGATAAGAATAGTGGTATTTTTCGAAGGTTGAGTTCAAAAGAGCTTAGTTAACAGAGGGCTTTCGCTGTTCACTAATAAAGAGCGTGGTTCCCACCTATCTGTCTCCTGTAGCATTTTATATTAATGCGTGTAATGAATTTAACTTCGTTCCTGCCGAGAGGGTTTTTACTGTTTCTATCCCGGTTTTTCCCTCCCTCTTCTTAGTTATAGGCTAACTATATATAGGAAGGACACTTAGGGAGGTGGTCATGGCTCCAATTGCGCTCATGGTTGCCCTATCCCCCTCGCCGCGATGCATGTCTCCTTTGCATGATTCTCTATCCTTGTAGTCGTATGGGGGCCAGCCCTGAGACGTTCTTAGCTCCCATCCCTAACTCGGACGTACGTATAACATTTATATTAGTGTAGGTTAGGGAAAAAATAGTTTACCATGGACAGCGTGTATAGGCTGTTCACGGCAAAGTAAGCACTTTTTAAGGCCTTTCTAAATTTTTATTTTCTACCAATTTCTGTTTTCCTGCTGCTTTTTAATATAAACACTGCAGCGTGACCAATAAACACCACTCTCAAAAGTTAACGTCTAAGGCTGCAATAATATATATTTATTAGTGGTTAAAGCCTGTTGGTAGGGCCTTAAAAAGTGCTCACTTTACCGTGAATAGCCTATAACTTCACTTTACTTCACTAATCGTGGAAGTACAGCGGTGGCTGAGCGGTTAGACTGCTTGCCATCCACCGGGTTCAATCCCGGCCGGTCGCGAGTGGGAATCGTGCCACACGATGGTGAGTTTCCTCGGGGATCTCCCGTTTCCGTTAACGGCGCTGTTCCATCACCACCTGGTCTCACCCTCATCGGCTCTCAAGACCTCGATGTTTGGAGCGGGGGCCAGGTCTCTCAACGAAACCTCCCCCCCTCCCCCATGCAGGAGACGTACGGCCACTACGCGGAGCTGCTGCACAAGATCGACACGCTGCCGGAGGTGAACATCCCTCTGCCCGAGGACCTCAAGTCGCAGAGGGACTTCATGGACTTTGTGTGCCGCAGCTTCGCCACGAGGCTCGAGCGCAGGAGGAACGTGCTCATCACCTCGCTCAGGTTCTACAGGCTCGTCGCCGAGGTCAGTACAGCTCTCTGTAGGGCGCCACGTCATACTACACTATAGTCCATTCACGGTTACTTCAGCCTTTTCTGAAACCCTGCTAAAGATATACTTGCAGGATATTCCTCCGCCTCGTGCAAACTAAACTTAACTAATCCTGGAGAATTACACTAAAGGGACAACGAACCGCATTCGTGCGCACTCAGTGTAACAGTATTTTGTATAAGGACTATTTCTCACTAAGCACTACCAACATACCTATTTTCTCTCTAATTTTTATTCAGATTATTTATAAATTAAGCAGTATAATTTATATATAAAATATTAATAACATTTCAATTTAACAGAAAAAAATTAACTTTTATGAACACAAGTATAAAACGCTTGTGATTCAGGGCGTATTTAGGAAATAACTAAACACGTCATACATGGGGATATTTTTCAAAGGTTTGATTCAAAAAGGCCGAAGAAACCGCAAATGGACTATACTTGCAATTATTCTGCACAGTATGTGATCATTAGTAGAGCCCCGAGTATTTCGCGGATTGAGTTGTCAGCAAGCTAGGCTGGACAATCCTCTATACACTCGAGACATTATCGTTTGCTTATTGGTTGATGTGATCACATGAGGTCTCCGTACATGACTGTTAAACATTCACTCAAACTACAGCTTCCTGCTTGTTACTAGCTTACAGTTAAACGGGGCGTGTCTGAAGAACTGTCGTCCAATCAGAACAGTAGGAGAAAGGAACAAGTGTTTGTAGTCTACCTCGCCTTCGAATGAATTCGCAAAATACTCGTGGCTCTAGTCATTAGAGATGATGGTTTATCGTGGGAAAAGTAGACTGTTTGCTAGGATTTAACGTACTGTACACATGTCCGACAGTTTTCTTTCCTTATTGGCTGTGATGCATGTATGAAGCTACTACCCAATTTCACTGGGCCAATGAGGAATCCTTTACTTTAAGACAGAACGTTCGCGATTGGTCTGCAAACAACTTAGCCTAGTCAAGACCTTGTTTATCCAGTCATGAAAGAATAAACAAAGTAATGTTATAGAAGATATGTTGGTTAAAAATTTTCGCGATTTTCCATCATCTCTAGTGGCCATGTTTTACTTGCCACATGCTTGTATAGGCTGTTCACAGTAAAATTACCACTTTTGAAAGCCCTGCTTAAGACCTACTTGTATACACGTCGTGTATCCCTCCGCCTTATGTAAAATTAATATTGCTATCGGCCTCATCACTTTATTCATGCGTCGGTCAAATGGAACTGTAAAATGATTACGAAAGTAAATACTTCACAAATCTGCTCATTTTTACACTTCGATAAATTAAAAAAACAGAAAGCGAAAGATTTAATTTTAAGTTATCACAAATGGTTACCTAACTTTTTTTATTCGGCGTCAGGATACGGAACTACTTTCCATCCATCGCGACCAACATTACTGGGCGAATTTCACTCAGCGCGCCCATTAAAGTATGTGAATGCAGGGGAAGTGACTTTTTTCTAAAGTTCATTTCTAAAGTGCTCACTTGATCTCGAACAGCCTTCACTCAGGAATTAACTGTAATGTGGGAGTCACATAGCCCCGTTGAACACAACACGACACGGAAAAAGAACCGAAAACACGACATAAGATTTGTATTTTAAATGTGACTGCTCGAATTTACAGCCCCACAGTTTACTGACGCGACGCGAAGAGTAGAATTTTTCGGAACCATTTAGAAGGCGCTGATTAACTACGCTTGTTTCAAAGGCGGTGGGCAGACGGGAAATTGGGAATACATGATGGTGACAAAGTGTTATCGCTAATGCATACAAAGGTAAAATTATTATTTTTAAGAGTTAAATACAGGCATTAAAAAAATCTTTTAAGCTGTGTATTTGCCATTGTAGGCAAAGCTTGCCATACCATTTAATTTTGCAAGGTCGTACACTCTGTGTCGCCTCAAAGAAACTATTGCAATCAGATTACTAAAATCAGGCCAAATAAACAGTGTTTCAAAATCTATTGAATTATCCTACAAATTATGTGTCCAAGTTTGACAGTTCTAGTATTTACAATAAAGTAAGTATCACACATTTATACAGTCTCGCCTTAATTCAGCCCACATTGCACCAGTGCGGTCTACTGTTGTGCGTGATTTATGTGTTGTAGAAACTTTAATATTAATAAAATTGCTAAAAACAATAATAATTATGTACCTAGATTACGAATTGTTGCTCGTTGACAAATAGTTCGCTCTGCTCATACACATCTTGAGTTTTATAAAATGCCGAGTATCTTGAAACTATTCACTACGTGAATGTTATATCGCTGAAGTACTGTAACGGCATATTTTCTTTGTGGTTAATAATCGCAGTGGGCGAGACACTCTCTTTTGTTGTCGCAGTACTTCGAGATGACGAGCGAGGTGTTCGAGTCGCTGGTGAAGTCCAATCACGTGGAGACACTCTCTTTTGTTGTTGCAGTACTTCGAGACGACGAGTGAGGTGTTCGAGTCGCTGGTGAAGTCCAATCACGTGGAGACACTCTCTTTTGTTGTTGCAGTACTTCGAGATGACGAGCGAGGTGTTCGAGTCGCTGGTGAAGTCCAATCACGTGGAGACGTTCGAGTCTGCGAGCACGACCCTTAGGAAGCTCCAGGAGAGTCAGATAAGCATAGGTGAGTACATACTTGCTCCTGCATGCAGACTGTTGCTGGGTTATGCCCATGTGACTACTGGTCAGGTAGGTGCACATTTGCAGAACAAAGCGTAGCGCTCGAGTACTCTTCGTTCTGGGAATTTATGACATCCATTCTGATATTTTTACCAGTTATTATTAATATATTGTGAAGACCGCCAAAGGCGTATCGAAGATAGTGAGAGTTGGTAGTCTTAATAACATAACATAACTCAATCACATAAAAATACTTACATAAATTATTATTTACAAAATACGACTATTAATTATTATCTACTATTTACACTTACAACATTTATTAGTGAGTGCAATTTCTATGCTAATCTCATTATCTTATTATTCATCAATTATCTTATTATTCATCAATCTTATTATTAAAGTCATTATTACTGTCCTCATACTACATACAGTCACTTATTATTCATTCGGTAAATACAAATATATATGATAAAAAAAAATCCATTGCTGTACATTCACACCCTCCAAATGTCTACTCACCAGACAAGTCCCACTTTCTTACAGTCCAGATGATCGATTCCAGTCTATGATCTCTCGATAATCGCAAACTGCACTCTCTGGTCACTGAGCCGTCGTTCTTCGTCTCCCGACTCGCCCATGTCGCCGCACGCGCTCGGCGGTAATGACCATTCACGACTGCAGAGACACGCTGTGGGTTTTATGGGATGGCATGAGCTGGCCCAGAAGTTTCCTCGCACCTCGAGTGGCAACGACGGAGGAAGCGATGAGCAGAAAATTTGCGCGATGGGTCCCAAGTCGTTGACTGTTCCAGGGAGCAGAATTGACGTCAGTCCTGTTAGTGATAACCAGGCAGTTATAGCTGCCCTTACTTCTCCTTCACCGGCCTCCGATGACGTCATCCTGGGGAGGATGGTAGGCCCGCCCGAGGAGGGGGGGGGGGCACAGAGGCGAAGCGGCCGCGCGTAAATACATTAATACCACTTTCCTCAAACAGTCGTAATGTAATTAGCTCCCAAGTGTTTGTGTACTGTTTAAATGCCACTTATTAGTCGTGCAAGCTATTTTTGGGTTTTATGGAGTGCGTTAAAACAATATTCGTCATACGATTGTAAACTTTAACTTATAATGGCTTGAAAGGTATTTATATTGAAATATTTTTGTAATTTTCCGCACAACACAAGGCCTCTGTCCGATACTTATTTTGCACGGTTATAACACGATTATGTTATTTTCTAGCAGCCCGTCATCGCTTCGCTCAGGTTTTATGGAGTTGTTAAAATTACATACATATATATTTGCGACTACCCGTGAATACCTGCGACTACTTGCGACTACCCGTGACTACCAGCGACTACCTGCAACTGCTTGCAACTACCCGTGACTACTTGCGACTACCCGTGATTACTTGCGACTACCCGTGACTACCTGCGACTACTTGCGACTACCCGTGACTACCAGCGACTATCTGCAACTGCTTGCAACTACCCGTGACTACTTGCGACTACCCGTGATTACTTGCGACTACCCGTGATTACTTGCGACTACCAGAATATATACTGCGATGTTAGTTTAATGATAAAAAACATCTTTGTGTGGTAAACATGGATGAAATGAGAGGAAGTAGATGTTTAGTGGAGCCCTGATAGCCCTACCCAAGAGCCATACCTACCGTTTCCGACCGCTTTGAGAAAGTTTGTGATGCGACGAGATGTGAATAGCTACGTGACGCATTGTTGGCAAAATACTAGTATCCCGAGCAAACCCACTTGTCATCGGTAACGTCTATCACGTTTTCCGCGTGCGAAAACTCCAGACGGACATCCGTCGGCTTTCAAGCTGAGATTCCTGTAATGGGAGGCCAAAATTCTAGCTATTTGATCTCCGTCTGAAGAAACAATGTTCCGTTTCCGTTCTCATTAAAAATAAAAATAAATTTTTGGTTTTTAAAAATACACAGAAACTATACATAAATTACGTCAACAAGTAGCATAAAATATCACAGTTTCCTTTAAATAATTAGTGTATCCACCGATACAGCATTGCATATTTCATAACTCCGGCTGAGGCAAATTACATACATGCATCCACAGATTTCATCTGCCAGTTCATTTACCGTCAATGTACCAGGTACATCGAAACGTTAGTAGTAAAATCAGAAAGTTCACGTAACCAATGACTTGTAGGATAGATTTCTTATTTTTTAGCTTGAGAAGATATAAGATGTTCATTGTTTGATGGCAGCCACGATGGGTGGCAATGATTTGGCCTGATATTGTTCTCTTTATTTACTCTCTCCAGAATACGTCAAAGAAAGCGTGACCAAATGCAAACGTAACATAAAGGTACGAAATTTTGATTTCTAGCATTTACCGTAATGGGGCCGCAAATTTTTCAACTGTGTAATAATTCAAAAACTTCTTGAATAGTATTTATTTTTCTTTTTAAAACCAAAGTTCCTAAAAACAACGGACAGAAGAATGAGTCTGTGTAGTCGTGAGCAGTTGAGTAGAATTGCTGGTTAAGTAGGCATAATTTAACCCTCGTTGTACAGTGATAAAGAGAATTGTGGTTATTCAATTATGAAATATTCTTTGAGATACTCTCTATTTAGTTATGGACCTTTTCACGGAAATTCCCCTTGAAGAATGCACCAGGTGTTCAGAAAATCGCTTAAACTTTGCGCATCGTTGTTTTTCCCGTGCTGCCTGATTCTCGACGAGTTTCCGACAATTTAGGCTTTTTTTTTTTCTTTCTGTGCGCGCGCGGCAACAAGACGACCTTGCTTCACTCAATCACGCCTGAGCCGCTCCAGCTACCCGCCCCTCCAGGGATGTGTGCGGTTGATGACCAAGAAACCGGGGAAACTGGCAGGGACCTGTTCTGTTCGCTCCACCTCGTGGCCTGGGTGCACACTGATCACTCTCACGTACTCATCATCTCTAAACTTTATCCTTTGCTTGGTGGTAGCAGTGACCAATTGTACAAAAAAAAAAAAACATTTGAATACGGTTTCTTTAACTTATTCGGTTTGATACAAAATGAAGTAAACATAAATTGAACAATTACCAGTTGAGACATTTCTTACCAATCCATTTTTAAAGTATCATATAATCCTCTTTTTTCCCCTCACAGTAACTACAGCTATCTCATTTTTTTTACCTAACTGAACTCTAGAACATTACCATTTAATGTTAAAAATTTTCTCTCACTAATTTTTAAAATACGTGAATTTTTCTCTTGTTAGAAACCAACATGGCCAATTACAGACAAATATTTAAATAAATTATATATTTCAACTTATTTTAATTTATTATTCCTCTAATGGTTATTGCAAAAGAACAGAATGGAGTGCAGCCTCTGTGGGACAAAGTTATTACCCATAATAATGGTAACCAAAACGAATGTAGTCAACTAGTCAACTCACATTACGTTAGTTCCGATTGTATTAGGCAGTTTTACATGAGACTATCTGCATTAATTACATTTCTCTTTGCTTTCTTCAATGCTCTAAAAAATTGCTATGCTATATGTGCATGCAAGTGTAAAATCCTTGTAGCCTGTAAACATTTTAATTCATTGCTTTGGTTTCGGTGCAAGAAATCACAAAGTTACTCGCGTTGTGCAAGATGGCTGACGAGGTGCTGACTGGCTACACAAGCAATATCTTGGAAGCGCACGAACAGGCGGATTAATACAAGCTGCCACTTCAGAATGGACAGAGTATACATAAATGATAAACATAAAGAAATTTTCTGGTGAACTTCCTAAACCGTAATGGAAGATTTTAACCTAGTTATTGTATGGAAATAATACCACATGTCCGACTGCTAATATAGGAATGTTGAGCGTCGTGGAAACCACAGCACATAACACTACACATGTAAAATACGCAGTCGTCAGTGGAACATACTATAAAGCAAAGCGCCATTGTTGCTTGCCATAGACTTTAAAAAATGCGTCGGTCCAATGTTCTTCCTTGCTTGTCACAAGTATTAACTGTAGATACATGTGGCGCTCTGCTCTCCTTGTGCCTCAACACCAGGAGCACAACCTCATCCCAACCCCCTCTTTTTTTTCTATCTCTTTCGAGAAAGAATCGGGAAAATGAAGCATTCTCAAAAAAAATATACCTCACAAAACATCCTCAGGATTGGTTGCTTTTGTTACACTGTAGTGCGTTCAACTCTGCCCGGAAATTTGGGGAAAATGCTCTTACCATAGACACTCGGTTTCAATTTCTTTACTGAACTCTTCAAAACAAATGGTCAGAATTACAATTCATTTTCACAGAAGAACTCTCAGGCACATGATCTTTGAAAACACAATCACTGAAAACTTTAAAACAGCTCTTTCAATAATGACACCCGTCAAAACCATTTTAATTTCAAGCTCTTAAGACAAATTTACCCAGGAAAAACATTACTATAAAAACTTTGACCAACACTGGGTATTCGTCAAACAAAACCTCTTAAAACAGATATTTTAAACACCTCGGGATTTTTATATTTCTTCACCAATACTCTAACCAAAATTTTAATACAACCGCATAATGATATTCGCCACTCTGCCCAAACAAATGGCTGTTAAAACCTCTAAACACAACCTTTACTCCGCTAATAAGCTTTAAAATGCATTCCGTTGGCTTAAAAACCACTTTAACAATACAGTATCAATAAGTTCCGACTCTTACAGCCTCTAACGTCGCCTTAAAATGATCTTTTAAATCATTTTAAAAGGCCAAAACATAGAGTTACACTAAATCATATCCAATGCACTATTAACACTTCTTCTAGGACCTGTGTAGTGCCCTTAAAACGGCACTTAAAAAAATTACTTTACGTTATTGGCACATCACAAGTATAGTAATTACACAAGTTAATTTTAATCTTCCACAAAACCGAATATTTACAACTCTGGTGCCTATTTTTAAAAACTTCTAAGACGCCCGCCAGAGAGATGGTCTCCAAGAGTTGGCCTTTACAAACTTCCCTTACAATCCCCAATTTAAGATAGAAATACCACATTATCACTCTCGGTCATTCAAAACATCACGCAACAATGGACCATCCAGATCCAACCAGGTTTGAATATATTCTCCACACTTACTTCCACAAACGAGGCGGTATTGCCCTGGATCTCCAGCCTCTCAATACAGGCTGCCGAGGGAGCCTAGGAATATGCTCCCCACCTGAACACCAGGTATCGGAAGTGCCTCCTCGACGTCATTCACCAACAAACACACCAAATGGTGGAGGAGCAGTCAAGGGACATTGTCCCTACTGTTTCCACTGCAATTGCAATGCTTCCTCTCCTCCATCCATACAACCTGAATCCACACACCATCACACCACACACACCACACCATAGCCCACGGTTTCCAATATTACCATGCAAATAAAGATCTTAACCAGCGCAAATCCCCACAAACGTAGTCCGTGTCGTCTTCTTACTCCAATATCACTAACTTGAACTCTTCCAAATATACACTGTCCGTTCGGTCCAAAAACGTCAAGGGAATCCCCCGCTTGCACTACCCCCACATAGAGGCACAGTCTAATTTTTCAGAGTTTTAGTCTAAGCCTAAAACAAAGCAAAATTCCCTACTACTCCCTTAATGGAAACACTCCTCCACACACTCGGCTTCAGTAACACTCTTCTAAATTCCCTTTCGTCCGAGTCCCACAGTTCCCTTAAACACAGCCGTGAAATTCCACATCAGCCAAAATCCGCACGCCCCGAAGGATGTTCTTTCTTTTCCTAACACTGAGAAAAAGAATATTCAATGTCGGTGTAATACTGCTCAAATCGGCTAAGTTCCATCTAGCTCGCATTTACAGGCAAAGTTCAAACCGCCTCACAAAAATTGACTAAGTCCTTCCCAAATACTAAGGGAAATAAACTAAGTCCAACAGCCGCAGAAAAAGTCCAAATCACACATAAAAACGACTTTTTCTGAGCATTGGAGAGAAAAATAATCAAAGTCCCGCTACGACCGAAAATTCGGCTAAGTCCCCATCGCCTCTTACTCTCAGGCTAGTTGCAAACACCTAACGATGGGATATTTCTGAGCCCCTCTCTTAACACCTTCGCCGATAAAGAATTTTTTTATATGTTCCAACTAGCAGCATTATACATATCCTTCAGGAAGCGCGGTCTCCTCGTCTCCCTCTTCGTCTCTCAGGTGGCACCACTCGCCCTCGAGCACAACCAGCTCGCCGGTTGGGATCGCCTCCCTGAGGACCGCCCCTGCATCCGTATGTATACCAGCTTGGTTCTTTACACTGGCCATACCCCTTCCCAGAGACCATAATTCCAGCTCCGCCTATACTATGGCAGCGCCCTACATTTTGTATCGGTACGAAACACCAGCCAGTCACAGGCAACCAGCTTATTTACCCCTAACTTTTTTCCCAGTCAGCAACCCGTCGCATACCTTTGCTTTGCAGGTCGACACGACTCCCGCTGTTAAGGCGTTCGAAGCTGCAAAAATAATTTACACACAAGCAAACTGTCCTCACGTG
Organism: Dryococelus australis; assembly: GCA_029891345.1. Classification (NCBI taxonomy): domain Eukaryota; kingdom Metazoa; phylum Arthropoda; class Insecta; order Phasmatodea; family Phasmatidae; genus Dryococelus; species Dryococelus australis. The sequence goes on from CM056993.1 coordinate 361,417,566, forward strand.
ACTGATCCTCCATCACAATTTGTCACGTGTCTTCGTTGTATTACTTTTTCTTACATGACTGGACCAATCAGAATTAAGTTACTCTACCACTGAACATCCGTGATTCGCGGGCAGGCAGTTAATTATCCCTCCAGAATGAACAGTTGCTTGTTCGCTGTCGGCAGTTAGCAATTTCAAGTGCAGCATTCACAATGATGAGCTGGTTGAAAGCATGTTTAAAAATGTGTCATGTTAACTGTAAAATAAATAAATAATGTATTTTGGTGATAAGAAAAGCAGTGGTGTTACAGATATTGTTTCACCCTTGATTATTCGTAGACAACCCAAACAGAAAAATGACAAAAAACATCAGACAATCGGATGTACAATCGGAAGAATCGTTTTGAAGTATTAATTTTCGGTGCTGCATTTTCTGTATGCAACTATCCTCAAATTAATAAGACTTTAATTATATTTTTAAAAATTGAAAATAATAATGAGAAAATATTAGTTTTTGAATTATGAAGTAATGACTTCTTTGGCATTGTTAAGTTATGTATCTGTGCACAGATGTGTTTGCAAAATTATTTTTTTTCTTTTTACCGGTACATCCCGATATTTTTAAACCGGTATATGACTGATATGACGTCGAACAAGAACGAGTTTTGTCTGGATAAAGTCAAAATGCAGTCGGCAGTCCAAGGCAAAGTTTTGAGATCACCGATTACTGGGCTTCCGACAGCCGACTGCTCGGTTCATTGTGGAGTCTCACACGGATACACACACACACATGTTAATACCCAACTGCACTACTGCCGACTGCTCATTCTGGAAGGGCGTAAGATCCTTGACAATTAAAATCACCCAATCACGAAAGTGTATCAGAACTAAAGTGTTGGGAATACACCTAGTAGTGGGATCTTTTCGCCAAAAACAGGTGCCCTTACTTACATGTACGTTGGGCTAATAACAAAATCCAACCGAAGCTATCTCGGCGAAATGTTACAGAGCTCTGGAGTGAATTATATTATCCCAGTCATACGGCCTGCGTGACGGCTCGTGAGTAGCACGCAGACGGCCTGGTCGTAACTCACTACGGCGTTCGTTAACCCGGCATCATCCCGCTAAGGCTGGTCGTCGGCTGTGATTTGTTCAGCAGAACGGCGTCTGGCGCCAAGTGATTTGTGCGGAGAAATAAACGCGTTTATTTTCTCAAGTTGTATTTAATACCTCTGCCCGCCTAGCACACATAATCACTTCATTTTTTATTTGGCAACTCAAATCTCGCATTTATAATATTGAAGAGATTGAGAGTACTTTTTAATTTAATAAACACCTCAGCGTCTCATCTACAGCGTCTACGAGAAACGGGACAAGTTTTATGGATGATCAAGAAAAGTCCTATTATTAACTTATCCTGTTATGAATTTCTTTTGTCTTCTTCCTCCCCTGTGTCCACGGTTTGTGCCTCTTCATGATTGTTGTTTTCCTTATAATATGTCCGTTTTTTTCCTTGTATTTTCCCCGCATCACGTTTAAATATTTATTCATTTTGTCCGATCTATTTTCCGGTATTGTACTCACTGCCGATCTCAGCAAAAGAACCGCCATTAAAGCTGGAATGTTGTTTGCTTGGTGTTGCATTTCAAAGTAAAGTTATTTTCGTGTTAATAAAGGACTCGGTCATGGCGTGCAGTAAGGAACCGTCATGGCATTCACCTGGAGTGATTTCCGAAAACTATGGAAAACCGAAATCAGGATGTCTTGACTGGGACCTAAACCCACGTCCTCCCAAACTGTAGTCTAGTGTGTTACCATTATTCACCTCGCTCGGTTCGAAGCGACTGGTAATTTCACGTATGTGGATGGGGGTATTGTGTGGCATAGTTTCCAAGCAGTGGGCTTGTTTCACTTGAGAAAGGTTCTGCCTGGGTGAAAATGGCTCGTCATGAAAACGTAATATAACATGGGTTCAAAAATACAACTGCACATGTTACAAGTGAATCGGTATTAAATTCAGATCAAACACTTTGAGGACGTTGCATTTCTTCTCTTGTACGTGCCTGGCCGGCGCAGTCATATGATGTAAGTTACACAGTAAAAAAAAAAAAATTGTAATTTATGCTGAGAAAATGTTTGTAATTTAAAAAAATATTTGTAACAGTAAAAAGATTTCTTTTGTAAAACTATTCGTTTGTAAAACTACAAGGTCCGTGTTTGTAATAGAACTCAAGAAATGTTTGTACTATACTAACCCCTGTCCACAAGCTTCAGCAAAATGGCGGACACTCAACAACGTAAAACTGTAGGGTATATAGCTGTTTGTGCTAAAACTACGGGTGATGTAAAGTATAATTGCGAGCTAAAATAAATGTCTGTATGTATGAGAAATGCATCGCAAGTTTAAATATCGTAAAACACTTAAAATAACTCAAATGATAATAAAACAACTATTTTAATAAAATGTGTGCGTATTACTCGTTAACTTTTAAAGTTTCCTAGTTACACAGAACTCTGTAAAATGAAATAAATGTATTCATTTAAATCAAGACTTCCTTAATATTTTATAAGTACTTTGTTATCGATTTATTATGAAAAAAAGTCTTAAATTCGTAACAAGGCTATCATGCGTAATATTACAAATATACCGGATGTTTCTTAACTAGACCGACAAACTTCGTGAGGTGGTTCCTTATGTAAAAATAAGTAGAAAATGTATAGGATCCGCACTACCTAAACTGAATACTAAAGGAGTAATAAGCCCTTAAAAAGGCATATATTCAAAGGTATTTTTGCAATATTTCGGAAACAAAGTGAAATGAAATTATAATTCTCCGATCATTATTCTATGCTAATGGGATCTTTATCTTAAGAGCAAATTCATATTAATACCTTTCCCCGTACAGGAAAAAACAGAGGTGGCCAACCTACTTTTCCTGGCAACTCTTTCACAGTCGGGAATTTCGAACATTTAATGATTAATTATTGAGCAGCACGGCCTAAGGAACAAAAGTTGTCCTCTTTTCGCAACTGCCCAGGGTCCAACGTTTTTCCGTGTAAAATGCACTCAAAGATCCCGTCTGCAGCGATTCAGTGCCTAGTACATAGGCAATACTACATCCAATCACGTACAAAGCGCTACGTGTCCACTGCACAAACGGCTGCCTATTTGTTTTAGCGGCAATTCGTATGTATTTCTTGTATTGTATGTTTCAATGGTCTTTCTGCAAATCGTAAATGAAATGAAATGAAATTACAATTCTTCGAATAATGTGTTATGTGACCGGGAACGTCAACCTAAGAGCAAACTCGTATTGATGCCCTCTCCCCCCTCCCAAGATGATACAAGTGGTAACCACCCGCTTGTTGCATACAAAGTTTTTACCGTCAGGAATTGTGAATGTGTGATGTTTTCTTTATTGAGCATTAACACATTAAAATAAGCTAAAAAGGCCTGAAACATCAATCCCCTATTCCCAGCCATTGCCGAAAAATAAATGAATAAAGTACACAGCCACGAAATACTGAGACCGGGTGTATAGGCAACACGCCATTCACTGGAGATGATCGGAAGTCGCGTGGCATACTATGCTAACATACGATCACAAAATACCATGTTGGTGAGTTAATAAATGAATTAATCATTTGACGCGATCGTCAATGGTATCCAGGTTTCGTAAGTTAAACATTTCCCCCGAATATTCACGATAGCAGTCTTGTAGCACAGGGCGGACGCTCATGGCTTATTTTGTAACTAGTAACTAGACTATGTGTGCATGAGCCAGTACCTTCCTCATAGGTTATCATTTGCGAGGACACATCTGCATCTCTAGTTTATGAATGGCTCCGACCAGTGACGTGAGTACTAGGCTTTCGGTACATTAGTGGGACATACTCTACTGTAATACACGTACTTAATGCTCATTAAAACGAGCACATTAAGCCTTACGTGTAAACGGAGTCTGGAAATGGAATTGGGCGCAGTATTAGGTGCGGAAGCGCCTGAAAGTAGGCAACACATTTACGCTGAGTTGGGTGTGGGTGCACATTGCCGTTTTGGTGCCCAAAATACAGATGGCGCAATTGTGCTGTACGTTACGTCTGATATCCTCCGTTCCTATTCCTCTGTGCAGGTCTACCGCATGCCCTGTGCGCTACAAGTAAACAGTGCCATTCGAATTATTCGACCATAGTGGTACGTTGACGCAGTGTTGTCGGTTCTGGTTGTTCTGTTCGTAATACAGTGAATATCCTTGCTGTAGACCATTATTCAGTGGACGTTTAAACAATGCCTGTTTATTCTTATCGTGAACAGGTGGACATGGTATTCATGTTTGGGCTTGCCAATGGTGTTGGTTGGCTGGCTAAGCAGTTGCATGAGGAGGCGTTCCCAGACACAGCACAGCCACACCATTAAACGTTTTCTGTGTTGTTTCGCGGACTTGCTGAGACGTGGACATTGGAAGTGAATACTGTTGACCGAGTGCGACCCAGAAGACTTCGCACTCCTCGGCTGGAAGAGCGCATCCTCGAGCACATTCACCATGATCCAAGTGTCAGCACCAGGCACGTGGTGGCTACATTACCTGTAAGTCACACAACAGTATGGAGGGTACTCCATCAGCAGCTCGTGTACCGTTACCATTACCAACTAATGCATGCTCTTGCGCCTGGTGATCACCCGGCTCGAGTGACTTTCTGTCAGTGGTTCATTCGACAAAATGCAACCCCAGACTTTGCTTCTGTTTACAGACTAGGCTACGTTTGGGAAGGATGGAATCACTAACTTCCACAACAATCGTCAGTGGGCAGACGACAATCCACATACTACCATCAGTAGTCGACATCAGCAACAAATTCGAATAAATGTGTGGGCTGGAATTGTGTGTGATTGTCTGGTAGGACCATATGTGTTGCCACCACGGCTAACAAGTGAAGTGTACAGGGTGTTTCTCGCTACTGTTTTGCCACAACTGTTGAAGGACGGTGCTTTTGGATGTACGCGCAAGGATTTGGTTCATGCTCGACGATGTTCCAGCACATTATAGTCGTCCTGTTCGAGTTCTGTTGGATGAAACATTTCATGGCAGGTGGATTGGTCGGTCGGGCCCTGTTGCATGGCCGCCTCGCTCACCCGACCTCAACCCTTTAGACTTTTTATTTCTGGAAACATATGAAGAGTCTTGTGTGTGCAGCTCCGATTGCAAATGCAGAGGTGTCGCACCAGCGCATTTTTGATGCTTGTGAAACTATTCGCACTCAACCTGGGATATTCGGACGTGTACACATGTCCATGATCAGACATGATCATGCATGCGCAGCTGCACATGGTGGCCATTTTGAACATCTGTTGTGATGTTTGCCTACATAACCTATCAGTATTGAAGTAAACATAATTGGGTATGACATATGTAACATAATGCATAATGAATAAACATGAAAACCCTAATTATGTAATGTCTCACATTTGGTTTTTGGGGTTTCCCGCTAGCCCCTTGGCAGCAGGCTAGGTATCTGCATTAACCCTGGTATTTGTAACCATTAGGTAGGTTAACGACTGCGATAACAGCAAAGTATGGGTTATGAGACCTGTAAAGTGTTAAATGTGGCCACCTTTACGTATTTTATAGTGTGGTGGGTGAAATGTGAGCTCACATCAGGTGGTAGCAGCAGGTGACTGGCGAGACATGGGGTGAGGTTAGGAAAACGTTGGTAGTGTTCATAAAAGGCCGAAGGTGCGAGGACACGTCAGTGATGAAGAAAGTGTCCTTCCAATGCAACAATTCTGCTATCGTGAATAATCGGGGGAAATAGTTAACTGACTACACCTGGATATCATTCACGCTCACCTCACATGATTATTTCATTTACTAACCCACCAACATGGTATTTTGTGATTATACGCTAGCATAGTGTGCCACGAGACTTCCTATAGTCTCCGGTGAACTGCGTGTTGCCTATACACCCAGCCAAGGTATTTCGTGGCTGTGTATTTTACGCATTTATTCCTAGACAATGGTTGGGAAGAGGGCAATGGTGATTCAGGCCATTTTAACGTATTTTAATGTGTTACTGCTCAATAAACAAACATCACACGTTCACAATTCCTGACGGTAAAACTTTGTATGCAACAAGAGGGTGGCTACCAATGTTATCATCATTATGGGGAGGGAGGGGCATTAATATGGGATTGCTCTTAGGTTGACGTTAGCGGTCACATAAAACATTATTCGAAGTATCGCAATTTCAAAATAGTTTGCAGGCTTTCGCGGCCATTGTCGTCAATTTCTAGGCTTTTGGGTTTGAGCAACATCGTGAGTTTCTCCTCCAACGTTTCGGCAGTCGTTGCAGGTGCCATCATCAGGGAACAATACCTGGCCAAATGAGGACGGGCGAAGGAAGAGGCCCTTTTATATTCTGATTTCTGGAGGGGTGTTTCCTGTTCGGCTAGGCTCTTCGCCCTATCACAGGCTGTCTTCCTCGTGGTTGTCTGAGGCGCAAGTAAACTCTCACCACTCGCCATCACAGAACAGGACAGTCATTTCCACATTGGTCAACAGATAAAAAAAAAAGCATACGTACGAACAACATCTTGAGGCAGAAATGAAAAAAACTCATCATAGCTCTAACAGCTAACGGTTACTCAAGATATGAGGTACAGCAGAACTTCAAAAAGCAGCCCAGAATAAAATAAAAACACTTAGAACACATCGCTATGCAACCCTATTTCAAAGGAACTACTGACTGGCTGACACGCTTACCGAGGAAGAAGGACATGTATACCATCATGAAACCTATTAACAAAGTCGATAGCATCCTGGGATCAGTGAAAGACAAAACACCAGCCGAAGAACAGGCTGGAGTTAACAAAGTACCTTACTCATTCGGGAAAGTGTACATAAGCCAAACTGGCAGAAAAATAACAACCAGAATAAAATAACATATCAGGGCCTACAAGTATGAAAACCAGCAGTCAGCTATTGCTGAGCACTCCATGAAAATGATTTCGACAAGCACAGCACAAAAGCCAACATACGAACTTATAGACCAAGAACCATTAGAGAATAAATAGAAATATTAAAACATCCGAATAGCATCAACAGAGAAGATGGATACAAGTTAAACAAAATATGGGCAAATCTCTTCATAGACGACCTGAAATCCTGTGATGCAAGAGCAGAGAACACAAGACTCGCCAGGATTGGCCGACCATCTCAGCCAATCAGGAGGAAGACAGACTGCAATTGGCCAGAGAGTCCAGCCAATCAGGGTAGAGACTACACCCACTCAAGGATTGGCCAACCACCTCAGCCAATCGGGAGGGAGACAGCCTGTGATTGGTCGAAGAGCCCAGCAAATCAGGAAACAGCCCTCCAGAAATCAGAACATAAAAGAGCCTCTTTCTTCACTGTCCTCAATTGGTGAGGTATTGTTCCCTGATGATGGCAGCTGCAACTACTGCCGAAACTTTGGATAAGAAATCCATGACGCTGCTCATACCCAGAAGCGCATAAATTGAATTGTAATTTCATTTTAGTTCATTTACGATGTGCAAAAAGACCATTCAAACATACAATACTAGGAATACATACAAACTGTGGCCAAAAACAAATAGGCAGGCGTCTGTGCAGTGAACACGCAGCGTTTTGTACGGGAATGTAGGTAGTATTGTCTGTGCTAGGCACTGAATCGATGCAGACGAATCTTCGTGTGCAGTTTACACGTAAACGGTGGGTCCTGGGCAGCGCGACAAGAGAACAACTTTTGTCCCTTAGGCCATGCTACTCAATAATCCATAATCAAATGTTCGCAATTTCCTACTGTGAAATGGTTACCAGGAAAAATAGGGTGGCCACCCGTGCTATTTCCTGTAGGGGGAAAGCTATTAATGTGAATTTGCTCGGTATATTTAGCAGATTTTACATAAAAATTGTTTGCAGTATTACAAAGGATTTTTTAGCAACTAGGTTTCCAAAGATTTTTCTTTTAAAAGTACATTTTTTTTTTTTTTTTTTTTTAAGAATGTGCTGTATTTGTTTACTTCGTCGATTGCATGCTATCAGTACGACAGTGTGTCACAGCCAGACACCTGAAAATTCGAGGGTTCGTTCAGGGACATGGTATAGCCTACTTGAAACACTCGGTCTTCCTGTGCTTCACCGAGTGAGATGACGCAGTGGTAACACAGAAGAACCGAGTTCGATTCCCTGTCCGGCAACTTGCTCCGACTCTAATGACCTCGCTGTCGACGAGACGTTAAGTCCAACCCACCTACCGACCTTTTTGTGCTTCTTTAGCAATTGGTACTCCACTTAACACCTGTTCGAGGATTCAGAGTCCAATCATGGCCTCCCACTGTAGCAGCTAGGAGCCAGTGAACAACTGATATGTGCCAGCAGTGTATATACATTTATGTGAAATGTTAGGTTCGGCGCCAGTGTGTAATCGTAGTGCGGTTACTTCGAAGCTGTGGAAGTGACTATCGGCGTCCGATTGGCTACTGCGTGCTGAGAAAGATTCCCTATTTGCTTCGCTACCAGCTGGCAAGTAAGTAACCAAGCTGCTATTGGTCAACGGTTTTCTGGCATTTTGCTGGCTTGTGCGGCTGGAGTTAGTGGTAATTACTCCGTGACTCTACATTATGATTATGATTGGTTCACATCACTAAAGGCTGTTCACGGTAAAGTGAGCACTTTTTAATTCAACCTCTGAAAAATGTCACTGCCCCTACCTGGGTATGCTTGAACGGACACACTAACGGACAGAAAGTATTTCCATGAGTTAACGTTAAATGACTAGTGTTAAGTAAACATGTTCGATTACTAAAGTATGGTATTTTACGTTTTGGTTTTTTAAAAATGCATTTAAGTGTTGAAAATAAAAACATTTGTAAAAAAGATTATTTTTTCTAAAAACGTTACATTTGCCCTTGACCGACGCACGAACAAAGCGATCAGGCCCATGGTAATGTTAATTTCACATATGGTGGGATAATACACAATGTGCATACTAGTCGATCCTAAGCAAGGTTTTTGAAATGGGAATGTTATCCTTAAACGGCCCTTATCACTGAACACAAAGCCTACAGTAGCTCATTGGCTGTGTGAACAAAACAGGTTCTGTGCCTGCTTTGAGTACACCACTCATCGAAATGGTTTTGTTTGCAACACTTGAAATCATACATTAATGTGGCCGTGGGAGAGGTATTGTGTTTGGCTAGGGGTTGTGTGTGTGTGCAGGCGCGCTGGAGCAGGAGGCGGTGCGCGAGGGCGAGAAACTGGCGGACATGCTGTGCATGCCCGTGAAGGACGCGCTGGGGCGCGACGTGGGCGTCAACTACGAGAGTGCCATCCTGGAGGCACAGGCGCTGGTGGGCGCTGTGGCGGCGCGGCGCGCGCTCTTCGCCGACAGCGTGTCGCTGCGTATGCTCACGCTCGAGCAGGTGACACACGTGGCGCAGTACGAGCGTGACGCCGCGCAGGCCGTGCAGTGGCTCGCCGACCTCTTCGCCGTCATGCTGCGCGAGCACGCACACGTCGGCTGCGCTGTCCCGGAGATACAGCTGCAGAAGGACGAGCACCAGGCCTTCCAGGAGACCGCCAAGGTGATCGACCGAACCAACCCCATCTCTTCTTGCTTCACCACCCCCTCTCTACATGTTTCACCCCCTCCCTACATGATTCACCTCCTCCCTCTCCCTGCTTGACTCACCCACCACACTACCTGTTTCACCTCCCCTTCATTACCTGCTTCAACTCCACTTCTTACCTGTTTCACTTCCCACTCTACCTGCTTTACTTCCCTCTCGCTACCTGCTTCACCACCTGTTTCTTCCTACTTCACCTACTCTCCTACCTGCCTCCCCCCCTTCCCAAAAGCTTTAGCCCATCCTTACCTGCTTCACCCCCTCCCTACTTTTTTAAACTCCTCCCTACCTGCTTCAACCCTCTTGCCTGCTTCAATCCACCCTACCTGTTCCATCCCCTCCCTACCTGTTTCACCTTTTCTCTACCTGATTTTCCTCCTCCTCCCTTCCTGCTTCACCCACCCTTGTAACTGCTTCACCTTCCCATCCTATCTGCTTCACCACCTCGTACCTGCTTCACCCCTTCCCTACCTACTTCACCCCTCCCTACCTTCTTCACCCTCCTACCTGCTTCACCCCTCCGTACCTGCTTCACCCCCTCCCTACCTACTTCACCCCCTCCCTACTTACTTCACCCCCTTCCTACCTGCTTCACCCCTGCTCTATCTGCTTCGTTCCCTCCCTACCTACTTCATCCCCTCCCTACCTGCTTCAGCCCTTCCTACTTGCTTCACCCCTTTTTCTACCTACTTCACCCCTCCCTACCTGCTTCACCCTCTCCCTACCTTCTTCCCCTCCCTACCTGCTTCATCCCCTTCCTACCTGCTTCATTCCCTCCCTCCCTACTTCACCCCTCACTACCTTCTTCATTCCTCCCTACTTGCTTCACCCCTTACCAACCTGCTTCACACTCTTCCTGCTTCACACCTCTTTCAATATACTTCACCTCATCCCTATGTGCTTCATCCCTCCCTATGTGCTTAAACCTTCCCAGTGTGCTTCACCCCTCCCTATGTGATTCAACCTTCCCTGTGTGCCTCCCCTCCCTGCCCCCTCATACACCAGTGGCCCTATTCTGTAATTTTAACTAGCTTAAAGATACTCACTGCGAGCATATTTATAATAAAGATAACTAAAACAACAGTTATTAATATATGTCTTTATGCGGTATTTTATTCTGCAAGAGATTTCTTTTTACTGCTTTCATTTTACGTCACATAGGTTTGGCAGTGCTGTTGGTTCTGTTCTGAAATCAACACTCTGCTTGCTGAGTTATATTTTTTTTGTCGTTGCAGAATGTCTTATATCACGTAATATATACTAATATTATAAAAAGGTACATGAGTTTATTTGTTTATACGTACTGGCTAATTTCGGAAACTACAAAACAGTTTCTTATAATTCTTTCACTGTTATAAAGTTACATTCTTCCAGATGGACATAGGCTGTTTATTTTAAATAACCCTCGAAAATTTTTTAACATTTGTATACTAAGTCGGAGAAAAATGAGCCACTTGACTGCTTTCTAAGCGTGTTCTAACAAAACCATTAAAGATAAATTGAAACAATGTTACAGTAAAATGTCACAAGTTGTCACATGTAGTCGCAATTAGTCGCAGGTAGTTGCAGGTAGTCGCATGTAATCACGGGTAGTTGCAGGTTGTCGCAAGGTGTCGCTGGTAGTCGCAAGTAGTCGCAGATAATCGCAGATAGTTATGGGTAGTCGTAGGTAGTGCAGGATTTGGCACAAGGTACAAACATGCAAAATTTTGCAAAAACCAAGTAAATTTTCACGTTTTCTAGAAATGAAAAAAAAAAAAAAAAAAAAAAAAAAAAAAAAAAAAAAGAAGAGATATTTTTCTACATAAAATTTATATCTTATAAATAGTCGTATTAAAGAAATTCCTATAGTATATTTATAATTCTTCAGAGGATTAGATTGCATTTTAAATGGAGAATAAGAAGATTATTTCGATTATGAGGTGTCGCTTATCTGATTCTGATGTATCTGGTTATGTTTCAGATGATTCAGATGTTTCAGATGATTTAGAAAATCCAGTTGCAGAACACAAAGTTGAGGTTGATGGCGATGGATTTCCAATTGAATATTACATATTTGATTTCGATTACTACGGATTTCCAACTGAAGATTACGTATATGAGTATGATGAATTTGATTACAATGCAGATGATGAATTTGATCGAGAAACGAAATAAATTCAATTAAATAATCATTATCGAAGTTCTACTAATTATTTAAAAACTTCTTCTATCTGCTCTAGATTTTCACCAATTTCTCGTAGTTCATATTTATCGTCAATGATATTTTAGATCGATAATCGTAAGCTTTGTAAATTTAAATGAAATTTGTAAACTATATTTTTAAGATCTTCAGATGCATTATCTGAAAGGAGATTTGACCCAATAACGCCTTTTAAAATGTTTGTCAAATTGCAAGGTAACACAGGCATTGTTAGTTTCATTTATAAGGAAAAGTAATTTATTTATAATTATGGAAATTATATTTTATTTGATCGAAAAATCGTAAAAAATTTAAACACAAACTATAAGCTTAAAAAATTGTTTTAAACTATCGGAACAATTTGTTAATTCCTCCATTTAATAATATTAAAAATTTATAAATCTTCAGTAATTCTTTCTTTCAAATAATCGTAAGAAGGATTCCTTCGACTAATTAAAACATCGTTACAAATGGTACCTGATTCTTTAGGAGTTTTATTAAAATCACCATAAATTTTTAAAATTGATTTTTTTAACTACGCTTGTTTTTCTACATGAACAATCAATAACATATAAAGGCCTTCGCCCCCAAAAAGGAATAACAATTAATATCGCAATCAAAGTTTACAGTTGGTGTATAAAATAGTTCATTATTTATACAGTCGGTATATAGTTTGGTTTTGAATTTCTAAAATCAATATAAGCAAGAAATTTTTTACCTAAAACACGGTTATTTTGTCTAGATTCCAGTTTTCTTTCGGAAAAATTTTATTTTCCACAGTTTTTTACATAAATGTTTCCCGCATTACAATGATCAAACATAGCAGCGTGTTTATGTTGTTCAGCACGATTTTTTCTATTAAATTGAAAACCTACAATTACAAAATCAGGCATATCAAATTATAAATTACTAAACTGATCTTTTATATCAAAGTTAAAAACATTTGTTTCTTTAGGAACTTCTTTTCTAAGAATTGCCAATAATCAAAACTAATAATTGTACCAGGATCAGGACAATGTTTCGTAACTTTATCATCTTTATCAAAAGTTTCATAAAGAAATAAACAGTTGTTATCAGATGAAATACGAAAAAAAAGTAATCTTTTTATCCACCTTTGCAATAAACTTCATAGTTATCACGAATAAACCCAAAGAAAAAAAAGATATCTAAGAGGATAAAGCATTTCATTTGTTTTAACATAAGAAACAGTTTTAACAGCTTTTGTTATTTTTTCACTAGAAACAGATTTATCTCGATATAGATTATCAACACCAGTAAATTCTAAATAATTTTGTTCACTTGGTGATCTTAATAAAGTATTCATCATTATTGATGTTATACCTGGATTATCAACAGCTTCAATAATATTTCCATGTTTTGAGATTTCTACTCTATAAAATTGGAAAGGAAAAAAGTTTGAATAGACATCAATATTGTCTTCTTCAAAATATTTTGCCTTATTTCCAACCTCATCTCTCTTTACTAAAGTATAAATGTTCATAAACATAAGCATTATTTGGGAAAGAAAAGTCATATCCTATTTATATATAACCATTTTTCTTTCTCCTCCATACATGTTGGTTAGAATATAACTTTTATTCTTTGTATATACATTGGAGGGTTTCGTTCCGATTGTACTGTGAACAGTGTTATTGTATTCACTTATTAATTTATAGTTTCCGTGCACAGAAAATATCTTCCACATTTTCTCCTTCAATGTTCTATTAAATCATTCTACAATGCTAGCTTTCTTTTCACTGTATGTTGAATAGAGTTTTATGTTGTTATTGGCTATTAATGTCTTAAATGATTTATTGTAAAATTCTTTCCCTTCATCCGTTTGTAAATGTATGGATTTGCGATCATTCAAAATAGTTTTAATTGCTAACATAACATTTTCACCAGTTTTATCTTTGATTGGTATTGCCTATGCAAAATTGGAAAAAAACTTTCTTCACGGTTAACATATATTTATACCCTTTGTTAATTCTGTGTATATCTTTTAAAAATCCAGAATTCATCTCAACTAAATCATCTTGCCAAAGATCCTCGATACCAGAAGATAGAACAGTTCTTCTGGGAAGTTTTTTCGCATTGGTGTATGAATTTCATTTACAATATCATTTTTATACCCCCACCAGTGAATATCGAGTTATTGGTAACACAACATCTACAAACACATTTAATTATATATAGATGATCCTGTAGATAGTAAAGATGTGGTCAATAAATGATATTTAGATAATGAAATATCTAATAAATTACAAAATTTAAAACAATCAGTTTTCAATTATTGTGATACACTCGTAAACACAAAAGTTTTAAAAAAAAAAAAAACAAAGAAGTTTCTAATAAAGTATTAGATGTTAAATTACAAAATCTAAATCAATCAGTTTTGAATAACTGTGAAATGCTTGCTAACTTAAAAATTGAAAAATGCAAGGAAGAAAAGTTTCATATAGTTTATTTAACTTCAACGTGGGATAAAACTAATAATATTTTTCACTTCGATAATAAGCAAATTTTCTTTATTTTTTTATGATGCATTGTACTGTTTATAAAACAACTACTGATGATGATGATGATGTGACTGTAACTGAGGGAACTATAAAATAGATTACAGTAAGAGTTTTGATGCTAAAAGAGGTGAGAATTTATCTTTTAAATAAATATATATTATCTCTTCATATTGATGCTCAGGTTATAATAATATAAATATTCGTTGGAGAAATATTAAATGGAGAACATTTGGTGCTTGAAGTGTAAGAAGGTCAACAAAAATAATAATATGAAAACTTAAGATACAATAATGGGCTATTAGTTCATAAATATCCCAAGAATAAATGTAATTTGTATGGTTTGGATGATTTATGGCAAATTGATTTTGTAGAGATGAATATTGGCAATTTGAAAGAAATATCACATATAAACAATTGATACAAATATATTATGTCAATTATCGATATATTTTCAATGTTTGCATTTGCTGTAGCTATTAAAGATAAAACAGCTAAAAATTTAGAAAATGCTTTAGAATCTATATTGAAGCAAAGAAAGCCACATAATGTTCAAAGCGGCAATGAGTCCGAAATTTATACTAAAATATTTATTGAACTTATGAAAAAATATTATCAATCATTATTCTCCTTTTAGCATATTGAAAGCAGGTGTAGTTGAAATATCTAATCGCACAATGAAAAAAACATGCGGAAGAGATTTGCTTTCAATGGAAATTATAAGTGGGTCAATATATTAGATGAATTAGTGAAAGAAAACAACAATACAGAATATAGCACTATCGCCATGAAGCCAATTGAAGTTAATAAAAATTATGAAAAAACATTAATATCTCCATATGTGTTTACTGGACCAAAACTGCAAGCTAAATACAAAGTTGGTGATGTCATTCATGTAAGCAATCTAAAAAAAATTTTTTGAGAAGGGCTATACTGATAATTGGTCAACAGAATATTTTACTATTTGTAAAGTTTTAAATTATGATGTGCCTACTTACAAATTAAAAGATACTAAAGGAGAAGAAATAGAAGGCAATTTTTATGAATATGAAATCATGAAAACCAAATTTCCTGGGGAATATTTGGTCGAAAAGTCTTAAAAACTGAAGGCAATAAAATTGATGTAAAATGGTTAGGTTTTGATAACACACGTAACTCATGGATTAGTAAAACATCTGTTTTGTGATTTTTTTTCATTTCAAGCACAAAAATGCAATGCACATTGGTTTAATTATCATTTTAATGTTTGTTTTAACGGTCGTTTGTATCATTCATAACATATATTCTGCATTTGTTTTAATATAAACACATTTTACGTTCATAAACATTTAGAGAATAATACAGTTTTTAATTTTATTTCTATACATTCCTTCTTTTATTTATCTACTCATATCTATTGTAATTAAGCCAAAATATTCATCTTGACATTTTGCACAAACCTCTTTAGATTTTTCATAAGGTATATATCCACCAACAAACTCATTATAGATGTGTTTTTAATTAGTATCATCTTGTCTAAATATACACGAAAAATTTGTATTATCTCTTACCAATTGTTTAGGTATTTTTGGATATGTTTGGGCTAAATAAAATACATCTAAATTTTTATGTCTTCCTCTAGTGAAATAATCGCGAATTATATCGTGATTGTATAAAATAACATAATCTAAAATAACTAAAGAATCATTTTCACATTCATCTAAAGGAGTCATTTCATCATTATTATTAGAAAAGGAAGGCAATTATTATTTAACTTAAAGCATTTTGGATAATATAAAAATATCATTTTGTAACTCGATATATTTAGGTTGATTAACCTTTTTGAACAAACCTACAATTTACTAAAATTTATCTTTCCTACATTATAAATAAAAGTTATTATCAAATTAGTTTTTCCACTTTCGCTTGGACCTACTATTACAGCCCTCATATTATCAAGCAATAATTCACCATTCTTTTTAATTTTGGAATTATCTTCACGAATTATAACACCAACACTTCATTTAACTTTATTCATATAAGATAATTTTTGTAATAAATGGATAATAAAGTATTAAAATTAACAAACAATATTTCTATATTAATGAAGAAACTTCATTATGATTTTATCCACAGTGACAAATCGATTGCTTTGGTTAGCTTTCATACAAAATATTTATCACCAAATAATAATAACAATACTATAACAACAATTGAACACATGAGTCCTAATGTTGATAAAAATGAAGTTACAACTATTCCTAGAGGTCAATATGATATTGAATCGTTAAAAGAAACTATAAATTTAATTGACCCATTTACAACAAATAACATTGAATTAACAGCAGATAATGGAAAAAAAATAGTATATCTATCACATCTAAGTTTGATACTAAACTTGATGTCCGACTATCTGATATTCTTGATTTCAAAGAAGTATGACTATTGAAAAAGACAAAATTGTTGTATGTACTGAATTACCTTATTTTAACCCATTTAAAACTGTAAATGTTCATTGTAACATAGCATATGGTATGTTGATCAAATATGATGAATCAAATCATTTATAAACATATATAATAACCATATTTGCACCAAAAACTACGTACAGATTTAGATATTGTATTATATATGAATCCGAATATCAAATTTTTTATCAAATTAACAATGAAGGTTTTAATTATATTGTTTTGGAAATTAGATATGAAACTATAAACTGATTGATTTTGATGGGGCTGATATCGATATTGTTTTAGAAACTAAATATGTTTCAGATTCTCTGTTTCGATAACCATATGGCACTATATCTGTTTTATTTTCTAGTATAATTCTCTTGTCATCATTAGGGCATAATGCTATTTTATTAGCTTCGATTGTATATATTTCATGCTTTCTGCTTCTTATTAAATTCATTGTTCTATATTGTATTTTTTTGTTAAACGAGCAATTCTTATAACTGTCTAATGATATTTGCTTGTTACCTACACATTTCTTTACCACTTTTTTTTTGTTTTCTTTATCGTCATCTCTATATGCATACATTTTTGCTCTTAAACCAACAAATTCTTTCATTATTTTGCTATTACATTCGTCTTTAAATTTTCCTAAAACTTTTTGATTTATTTGAGTTACGTAAATATTGTCATTTGGATAATCACTTGTATAAAATTTTTCTATCATTGTTTTCATGGCTTCGTAAAAATCTGCTGTTTTTATGTTATAAATGTAAGAATCGGTATCTTGATAATATAATTCAATTTTATTGCCATATTTTGGTTTCTTAACTTCATAATGGAAATCATATATCAATTCTTTTAATATGTCTAAGATTGACATGCCAACATAAATAGGTTTATGAAATTTTACATTTGTTTTATTCATATGTATAGCAGCACAGTTTTCATTAAATATAATACTTTTGTTACAATTTGGTTTTGATATTAATTTTTCACATTTTTCTTCGTTTGCTATTAGTTTTTTATACACCCTGTTTCTAATAGTTTCCATACTGTTGCCGAATACAGAATTATTAATCAGTTTATAAAAATCTTTTTCGAAGTCATTTTTAATGTTAGTTCTCGTCGTTGTATTTAAATCTATATATTTCTACAACAAATCAGATTTATTATACTTCAATATTCTATGTATTTTAGTAAGTTTTATTCCATTCTTTAAACATTGTTTCAAATTACGATAGTGTATTACGTACTTTTCTTGTTATGTAAAGTTGTTAATAATTTAGACTGTTTTTGGAACTACCTTATTTTCTGGGCAAAAAGGTAGATTTTATATGTAATTATTGTAGTTTCTTAGGATATTCCAAATCAACTTCTAATATTTAACCATGTGGTGAAGGATCCTCCAAATTTAATATATGTGCATTGTAAAAATGAAGTGCTCTATAATTCTCCCATTCGAAACCACCATATAGTAAATATAGTGGCATTGCCCAGCCATATAAATTATTAGCATCGAGATATGCTAAATAGTTGGACTATTGATTAGAGTCAAAATCATCTAAATATTTATTATTTGCTTTGACATATCATATAAAGCATTGTGATGTTCCACCTCTAATAACTTTTTCTATCAATAAAATCATATAATCGTGCACTAAATCTAATGGTTCTTCAGTCATTTTTAACATTGCTTCCCACGATAAGCCTGGCGCTGTGAAATACCATGCTGGATCTAATTCATATTAATTTATACATGTTTTCCAAAAATTCTCAAAAAATATCTGCTAACAATATACATCACTTTTTGAATATAAATGGTGATATTCACCCAGATTCTTAATATTAAATTGATTCCATACATGTTTTCTATGCTCATAATCGTCGTTGGTTATATCAAATTCGTTTAGTTTCTTATAAAATTCGCTTTTTGGTGGAAGCATAGTTTCGTTAAATTTTTTCCCAGCTATCCATATAATAGTATGGATAGGCACCCTTTTTGATAACTAAATCTACTTGATCTTTTGGAAAATGTTTGCGTGTGTGTTTCATTTGTTATTTAATTAAACTAGATGATAATTTGTCCAAACTGCTAGTCATAAATTTAAGTGTGTCTGTAAATCGCATTTTTAAATTTTCTGTTTGTTTCCCAAAACTAATGAACTCTTCTTCATTGTTTGCATTTAAATCTATATCTTTTTCATCATAGCTTAACTCTTTAATAAATAAGTGAGTATCATAGCCAGCAAAATTATGAAAATAAATTGGTACAAAGTTGGGCAATTTTAATTGTAGATCACAATTATTACATACAGGATTAATGAATTTGCCAGTTAAATGACCATGATGTCACAATTTTTTATTATCCTTCGAATATTCGCATTCACGTAAAGTGATTTTTTTTAGATCTATTATATAACTAGTTTTCTTCTTTTGTAAGCAGTCGTATTGATTCAATTTGTGAATATATTTCCCCAATTCTTTCTACTTCCCTTTTTATTGATTGTATAAAAATTTTATGACCATTTATACGACGATATACAACTGGCGGCATATATTCACCATAGGCAGATACAATATAATATCAAAAACCAGATGTTTCATGTAACTGATATTTCATAGTATAGGATCCATCATTTAGTTTTAAATCAATGTTATTTATTTGATCATTAGTAAGATTATATCTTTCTTTATGTATTTCTTTATAAAGCCCATTATCAATATCGTCTTTAGTAAAAACTGGATATTTTTTGATTAATTGAACTTATATAATTCCCTAGGATTTGTCTTAACTGTTGATATTTTCTTCAATATTGATTCAAAATCGGCATATATTACGAACGGAATCTTCATTGTATGTTTGTAATTTTTGAATAATATTTTCTCTCCTTTCGCAGGCATATTGACTTTTACAGCTTAATTTTTAGGGCAGTCTTCTATGTGTTTACTTAATTTCTCTTGAGAATAAAAGAATCGAAGACACATATCACATATATAAGCTTTACATTTATGATTATCTTTTTGCATTGTAAGCGGTTACGATAAATATTGTATCCAACAATAATGCGAATTTTGCGCAGCTGCATCTGCTGTATCATCATTGAAATAAAGTAAATTTATGTGCTTATCCTTTTTTTACTTTTTGTAAGCTTAAGTTGACAAACTGTGGCGTACTTACCTTCAATAGAGTATACATTTATAGATACATCGATTTGCTCTTCGATTTTTGGTACATCGTAAATTTTAATAGGATATACATATTTATCTATTATTTTGCAAATACTAAGCCCTACATTTTTATATTAAGTTACCCTGTATGAATTTTGGTCTGCTGGAAACAGTGCAGATTTTATTGCCCAAAGAAAACATTTTTGATCATCATTTTTAACATTTATCCATGATTTCTTATTTTTAATAACTTCGGGTAATTCTATATATGATGAATCATTTAATGGATTATATTTATTTATAGCTAATTGTATTCCAATAATTCTATATATTGTCCAGCCTGGACCTCTTCTTTGAAATTCAGATAAATGTGTAGTTATTTCTTGTATTATGAATTTATATAACCTTTTAATATCTCCTTCGTTCAATACTGATTATTATCTTGTTTATGGCAATTGGTATATAATGTGATAATGGTTTTCAGACATCTAAGGTTCCTAAGATTAGTGCGTATTATCTCAAAATCCGTATTTTTTTTCTGAAGTCAAAAAATGAATAGGCTGTAGTAAATTAAAAGTATTTTCAATGTTCTATGTTGATATCCTACTTTTAAAAGCTTTATTAATTAAGTAATTTTTATTGGTTCTTCTTATATTTCTTTGGCAAACAAATAAATTACTATAGAATGTAAATATTTCTTCCAGTTTCTTTCTATCTTTGGATATAATTCATTGATATTAGCATCAGCCAAAGGCAAATTCCAAAAATCATTCTTTGTCATCCATTCTTTTACCTGCTGGCTTTTATTTCTACGTTTTTCAAATATGTTACTAGAATAAGGGAATATATCCTTTAATTCCTTTTTCTATTGTTTATAAAATAGATTATTAGAGAATGGAAATATTATTTTCAATTTCTGTCTATCTTTCTGATTTAATTAATTGATATTGGTGTAAGAAAATTGCAAATTTGCGAAGTTTCTTTTTCTTTGCCCATCAATGATAAATGTTATAATAGCTGTAATTAAATCTGCTTTCCTTAGATAATGCAAATATTTAATTTCAAATCTTCTACCTATGATTCTTAACTCCCGTACTGTCTTCTCGCCCAGCTCAACTGCTAGAACGTTTGTCGCGATAAATCTCTATTTATAAAAAATAAAAACAAAATAAATAAAATGTATAAACAGATATACGGGATAAATCGAAAAGTGCTTCAATTACTGGGAAACCATATTTAAATTCTTGTTATTGAGATAATTTTTCATATAATCACTAAAACATTTTTTACATGTGATTGAATATTTGTCCTTACTATTTTTATTAAGATAAAATAATTTTATAGATCTATTCTCATTACACACCTTACATCACCCTTTTTTTTGTCGGATTACTATCATGTTGATTTTCGTTTAGAATATCTAAGGCTGTATTATGTAATTTTCTATTTCTATGCTGTTTGAGAGATGTATTATAAACATATTTTCGACATTCGCACATTACTCTCTCTTTTTTTAATTCCTAACGACTACTAGCATATTCATTATAGCAATTTTTACAGATGTTAAAATGTTTATCTTTTGCGTGTTTATGTGGTGCAAAACTTTCAATGTTTAATACTTTGCCACATTTTTTACATTGCTTGCATGTGTAATTATTTTCAATTTTGAACATATTTTCCATTTTATTTATTAAGAAAATAATTTTATAAAGATAAAAAATTTTTTTTTTTTTTTTTTTGCATTTGTAGGAAACGAAAATTACTTAAAAAGCGAGATATGTACTTTATTTTTGCATAATTTTGCTTTGTTTTACTTTGTGCCAAATCCTGCACGCTCAATTTGGGGGTAATTGGAAAAATTTGCTTGTTTTCGCATGATTTGGATTAACTTACTTGCTTTTTGAGGACCTGGAACTGCTGCTTCTAGCAGTTGAGACCATTGCTTGATTTTGGTTTAAATTTGCTTACTTTTGGACGAAAACTGCTTGACTTTCGATGAAAAACAAGATGTGAACCAGGATCTCTATTATACATCTACTCAAGTTGTCGCAGGTAGTCACAGGTAGTCACGGTTAGCCACGGTTAGTCATGGGTAGTCGCAGATAGCCACGGCTAGTCGCAGATAGCCATGCGTAGTAGCAGGTAGTCACTAATAGTCACGGGTATTCGTTGGTAGTCGTAGGTAGTCATATATATAGGTATGTATTTCAATAACTCCATGAAACCTGAGCGAAGCTATGGCAGGCTGCTAGTACCTTAATAAAGTAAATTTTCAGATAAAATTGGCATTTGTTTCTTAAATAATTCTCTCTGTGATATACATTTTCAGATGGCGTTAGTTCATTTTAATATTGCAAGGTAGCAGCAGTAAATCTGTGGCCTATTCTGTTGTCCATATCATGATTACATTAGAGTAACTGTCTTAATACAAATAAAGTAAAAATTTATTGAATAGGGTCCCTGGTTTGCTGTTAATTGAGCACTTCTGAGTAGTGTGAGGAGAAATTTATAAGGCTATTAACGAGGTCCTGACAGCCGATGAGGGTGAAGCGAGATGAATATGAAGCAGTGTTGGAATGCAAGGGTTTGGGAAACAGGATATCCCCGAGAAAACCCGCCGACCAGCAGCTCCGTCCGGCACGATTCCCACCAACGAAAATCCGGCAGAGGTACCTCTGGGAATCAAACCCGGATCGCTGTAGTAGAAGGCGAGCTCTCGAGCTATCTGATAGCGGAGTTTCTCTAATGGGCGACTATACACTGCCAGGTTTAATATAGCATTGAATCCGATAATGGGAATTTTTTTACCCTAGATGCTCCTCGTGGCTTATTAACTTAAACCTGGCAAATCTGAAGAGCGATTGGCATCGCTTGAGCTATTAAATCGTTTGGCAACACTCTTACGCTGTTGGAGGGAGATAAATCACTACTCACGCTGCCATCAAACTGCCTCTCAGCATCATTCGAGATCAAACCTCTCTGTAGATGATCTTAAAACAAAGTTACGCGCCTCATGGTATGGGATATTGACAGCTTGTTTTCTCAGATGAAAGTACCATGAGACACAAGGGTGGGGGGGGGGGATTTGAGGCACTGAGCAGAGCTTTAGAAGACAATGAGGGAAACGATGGAATTATGGACGAAGATACCATACTAATAGCTAGAGACTTGAGAGACTTCCTGTACTGTATAGAAGAACTCAAACTGTCCGCACAGAGGCGTATGGCCTTTCATCTGGAAACTTTCTGTAAGGAAAATATGAGGGTTGTTAAGAAATAATTGCTTCAATTGGCAATTCTCCAACATAAAACTAGAAATGAAGGATATCCTGAGTCTGAGGAAAAGGTGGTCATAACTGTAGATCTCACTACAGTAATGAAGATGTTAGCTGACCTCGTAGAACATCAGAACATGCATATCCTGATATTTCCGATGTCAGTGAAAAATCTATTACTGGTTGTGCAGTGGTGACATTCGTACACCCAGGAAAAACAAGGTTTATGTAAAATAAGGCTAGTGATAGTTTTCCTATGTCTTTCTAAAGAGCAAAGGCCTAGTATGAATGTACATGACTGTGCAAACAGATTATTACACTGAGTTACAGCACACAATTGCTCCTCTAGCTTTTCCTTAATATATGGACTCAAATGACGTTATTAGGGAAACTTAAGATGTAAAATGTTGTAATTGCACAAGTCTACATGTGTAGGTTCTACACAGCAAAGTAACCAAAGTCAGAGTCTTCAACAAAGTGCGTTTCTTACATTGTCAACTCTATGTGGCTTGTTCCATAGTTTGCTCACCAAGCAACTTGGGGCAGCAGTGGTGAAGTGATTAGACTACTCGCCTTTCACCTAGGCATCGGCTCTCTAGACCTCGCTGTTAAGAGCCGCACAGATCTTTACACTCTACTCCACTTCACCTAGCAATTTAGCCCTATCACACGGGGGAGAGAACCACTAACGAGTGTACAAAAGATCTCGTATTTCGTGTAGTACCCGAGGACAAAGCACAGGTGAAGTATTTGTGTTTCTAATAATTCAATTGACAGTGTCGCTTTATCGAGGAATTCATTATTGCTAGATACCTGAACAATTCGCGAGTTCAATTACCTGCAGGCTAGACTATGCAAATACGCCGATGTCAATTGCACATTGGTTGTCTGCTGTCACAGTGAAAGGCGCCGATTGTTCCAGCGTTCTCCGTGTGGACCAATGGCTGATGTTATATAAACGCACGTGTTTTGAATTACAGTTTGCCCGAAAATGAATCCGCGAAATCTTCGGGTCTCTAATTAGTGTCATTAGAACCATGACAGAAATAAACCTGATTTTTTCATGTAATTATAAAGTGCTCTCCATCGACAGAAAAAGAAATCTGGCAAGGCTTGTAAAAGTGCTCGATTAATTACGAAGCTATTACCGTTACCACAGTGTTACTAAAATACTATTTAATGCCTCATTGAGAAAGGTGAGCTAATATTGTGTATGCGATACTACTTTACACTAAGAGAAATCCTTGGTTACATGTGGCATAATGCCCATTGCATTCAACTTAGAACAAGAGAAAAGGAGTTGAAAGGATCACTCTAGTGCACATTTGTCATTTTTTTCTGGGTTAATGACAACATGTGCAGCAACACTTGTGGTGGGCTTGGCAAAACCCTGTGACTCGGCGGCCTTGGTTGAGATCCGTGTGCGACTTTGATTGGTGTCCTGCAGGTAGATAACTTTTCTCTTGCCTCGCTAGTTGGTCCTTGACCTGCTGAATTCTCTCTGCTCGTTTCGAAACACCCGCACTGCAATGACAACCCCCCCCCCCCCCTCATATTTCCACTCCCATGATGTATGTTTCTCAGAACATTATTTATACCAGTCGCCTAAAGGTGGCCGCCTCCCAAGGCCGCTCAAGTTAGAAAATATGGCCCCAGAACCCGTAACACCATAACTAGAGACCTGCAAAATTAGCGTTATCTTTCTGCAATATATTAAACTCCAAGGTGTTATGCGTGCTACTGACGTCCCTCAATGGCTGAGAGTATTTGTGGCACGATGTGCAAGACTCTTGTAACCAATAGTAACAGTTCAACGTCAGAGTGACCAATCGCCTGTAACACAGTTACACAGGCACATGACCTCGTATATAAGCCATCAGCAAACGAAATCACGGGTCGTGCTCAGGCACTTATAGGGCAATGACGTCTAGCTTGTCCCAAAATAATAACGTAAATTATGCAGGTCTCTAATAATAACATTGGGGAATGCACAAATACAGTAAACATAGCGAAACTTAAGTAAGTCCAGCAGAGAAAATAGCAGGCATCAGAACTAAATTTTTCATAACACATACCAAAGAACACAACACATACAGAGTCACAGACATCGCTTGCATGCACTCCCACT
This sequence comes from Dryococelus australis, assembly GCA_029891345.1. Taxonomy (NCBI): domain Eukaryota; kingdom Metazoa; phylum Arthropoda; class Insecta; order Phasmatodea; family Phasmatidae; genus Dryococelus; species Dryococelus australis. The sequence continues at coordinate 361,442,894 of CM056993.1, forward strand.
GCCTATGCGTATGGTGTATTATGTACCGTGCACACAATCGCTGATACAGCATGTCACATAACAGGGATTCAGTGTCGTTCATTGTACACGATAATGTCTCTAACATAAACAAAGGTATTTAAGAACCTATGTTCATTGACTAGAGGTAGTGAAATTTCGCGAAAAGATTTCAAGACAAGTTATATTTCAAAACATTGCAGGGTTGTTTACCTATCTTGATTGGCTGAATGACTTCCTGACACTAGTTAACTATCTGCACTCGAATCACGTAGTAGCCGTGCCGATGTAACCGAATCCTGAGTGGACCGGTCAAATATGAAAATACCGTCCCAAACATACAACAACCAATGACAATAGACAAACTGCAGTTTGGTGTTTATAGTATTGAAATCTACCGTGTACTCATATTTTTTTTCGCGAAAAGTCATTAGCTATATCATTAACATCTCTTCCTCCTCTACATTTCCTGAATACGTACCCACAGTTTTGGCGTGTATTTTAGATACATCCTGTATATTATTTTGCATTCTTATCATTCTTGAAACACATGTACTGCCTTCGTTCTGCACAAACATATTTCCGACGTTCGTAACATAAATACGCCGAACCCCACCACTTAAAGGTGTCCCTAAATTATTGTTCAGGAAATATTGCATAAATATGTATATATTTTTAATGTGTTTAAAGGTGAATCTTATGAATTTCGCGATCTTAATGATAAAAATGTGAAAAATGGAGTCTCAAGGTTACGTTAAGTTTATTTCAGAAATACATTTTATATTCATTCTCAGGAATGCCCCATCACTCCATCAAAAGCTGGTGTAATTTTAGCCTCATAAATGACAACGGGTATAGCTCTACACATGTTAAAATTAACGATCATTTTAGACTGGCTTGACAGTCCATATAGATAGGGAAAAAATATTACTTGCAGTTTAGTATGCCTTTGTAGCCTGTGTAGACTTAAGTGCAGTTCTGCTTGCGTGAATAGCTTGTCGACTGCGAGACCTCTACGATTGGCGGGTATAGCTCACCAGCTTCTAGGGAAGTTTGTTTGTTGCTTACGATATAGTTAGAATAATGATTGTAGAGAAATCACGGGCGCCCAGACAAACAGCCGCCTTCCCACACTCATAAGATCCGAGTGTGGGACCCCCAAGAGAAACTTCAAAGCTTACCACAGAATATACTAACTAAAATGTTAACCTTTAATAACCTTTCTTTAAATTGTAAAACCTGAAGAATGTTTCCTTGACAGTGGTATCAATCCTAAAATAGTAAATGTAATTAAAATAATAGTCGAGTGGGAAGGATAGACCTGGTGAGGTGGGGCGGAGGCAGAGGATCCTAGGGGAAATGGCTGTGCGTAGCATGGATGTGTCTCGGGTACCTTCGTGACCCGCTTGGCGGATGTGAGCCCAGATTGAAGCTCCAGCGGTTGGCTCCGTGGGAGAGAAATTGTAGTAAAAGCCGCATCCAGGTTCGTGTGGGAGCCACGCCGAGGCCCAGCCACGTGACACTTGGCGCTACAGCTGTCTTCACCCTGGGAAACTCCTCGCCCCTATAGGCTGTTCACGGTAAAGTGAGCACTTCTGAGGCCCTAGTTACTTTTTTCCTATCAGCCATCTTCTATACACTTGCTACCTCTTAAAAATAATACTGTCGTGAAAGTGATAAGCAGAGTGTGTAGATCCCACTGCACTCGGAAGTTAATGTCTAAGGCTAAAATAAAATATTTAATTCACTATTATCCCAAATGAGAGGGCTCACAAAAGTGCTCACTTTACCGTGAGCAGCCTGTATCCACCCGGGTTTGTCGTTCTCTCTCGACTAAGTAAAATAAGAATTTAATTAATGTATTACAGTAAAATTTTATTTCATTAATTAATTAGAATTCAACACCCTGGATGGCCTATGGCTATGGCTAATAAGGGTCCAGGAGCTCTACAGTTTTTTTTTGCCTGAATATCCTGTGTGTAGTTGAAAGAAGCGACTTTAGTGCAGCTACACTTGCCTGTGTACTCAAAAAAGGACCTACATGGAGTATTGTTTGGCTGTGTTGCTTATGTATTTGAATGAAACGATTTGCATGCAGTTCTGAATACTTTGTTGGTTGAATGTAACAGTTTGTGTAAAAACGCCCTTGACTTTATAGACTGTGTAGCCCAAAACAAAATTCTTCAGTGCAGTTCTGCTCGCCTGGGTAGCCTGTGTATTTGAAAGAAACTACTTTTGTGCAGCCCTGTTTGGCTGTACAGCCTGTGTAGTTGAAGGAAACGACTTTCGCACAGCCCTGCGTGCCTGTGCATCCTGTGTATTTTATAGAGACGACTTTCATGCAACCTTGCTTGCATTGTATAGCCTGTGCAGTTGAAAGAAACGAGTTAAGTGGAGTTCTGCTTGCCTGTACAGCCTGTGTATTTGAAAGAGATGACTTTGGTGGAGTTCTGCTTGCCTGTGCAGCCTGCGTGTTTGAAAGAGACGACTTTAGTGGAGTTCTGCTTGCCTGTGCAGCCTGCGTGTTTGAAAGAAACTACTTTCGTACACTTCTGCTTTCCCGTGCAGCCTTTGCAGTTGAAAGAAACAACAACCCGCTGTACAGTTGTGCGGTGGTTGAAAGAAAGTAGCGGGACTGAGGGCAGCGTGGCGTGGTTGTGTTCCAGGGGACGTACGAGTACGGATGCCAGCTGGTGAGCGCGGCGCTGGCGCTGCGGCACTCTTGCAAGCTGCCCGTCGACGTGAACACGGACCTGGCGGAGCAGCTTTGGCGCTCCTGGGAGCGACTGCAGACTGTCGGCCAGGAGCAGATGACGCGCCTGCGCGTCTCTGCCGTCTTCCACCGCAGTGTGCAGCAGGTAAAGTCCGTTCACTGTAAGCTGAGCACTTTTGTAATCAACCTTAGAAAAACGTCGCTGCTTCTGCCAGCTTACATTTCAACGGGCGCACTGAGTGACATGTGCCCAGTAAGGTTGGTAACTATCAATGGAAAGTAGTTCCATATCTTAACGTCTAATAAAAAGTGTTAGGTGTCCATTTGTGATAGCATAAATAATTTTACATAAACCTGAAGAATTTATAACGTGCATACAAATCATTTTAAGCAGGGCTTTCAAAAGTGCCCACTTTACCATGAATAGCCTATAGGGGCAATGACATTTTTTCAAAGACTGATTTTAGAAGGGTTCAATTAACCGTGAACAGTTGCTGAAGGTATTTTTCATGTCCGACGCCAAGAAGCGCGGAAGCTCTAAGGGCGACCCAGACTCGTCCATGCAACTGTCTCGTCGCCTCTACGCCCAAGGCACTGAACTGGCCTGCAGTATTTCAGTCGGTAGCGCGCCTTTCTGAGACTTTCAACGGCGACCTTATAATTTTGTGACGTAATAATTAATTTAAAATGTACAATGCATGTCTACACGAACCTCTAAAGAATCTCAGCTCCAATATTGTACTCTATTGTATAGGGCTTTTTAACGTCCCCTGGTTTTATGCTTGAAAGTTTAGTAGGGGACGGCTTACAGACTAACTTATAACATGACTTAAATAAACACCCATGCCCTATCCGGAATTCGAATCCAGAGCCTCCCGCGCCACAGATCGGTGGCGCACCAACCGACCGCGCCACGGGAGGTCGACTCAACTGGAATAGTCATGACTAAAAATTATCACGAAAAAGCATGTTTTAGTAATTTTAACTCATAAAAAATACGAACTACAGAAAAATGAGAAAACTGAAACTTCTACAAAGAAAAGTGTAACATTTCTTAAAAAGATGCCATTAAAAATACTATTGAGCACTTTTTGAAAAATCATTTTCCTAAGAAGCCACCTTAAGTATGTTCAAGAGCCTGGACATTAGTTTTTTTAGTTTTAAGGATATTTTATAGTTTCGTGACTTGGTCTCGATAAGTAAATAATAAATACCAAATTATTTAAAAAAAATAGAGGTCATTTTTTTTTGGAGTATATATGAAGATTCTAACACTCTTGATTCCTAAAAATTTCAAAGAAATAGTATAATGCTATTCATACGACTTAAATAAACACTTTAGATGAAACCACAGTTTAACTTTGAGCTTTTTCGACTTCGAATTTTAGATCAAGATATAAAAGTGAAGTACGGGCGATCCTTAAAACATATCTCCAAGAAATATTCTTTCTCGACAATTATTTTTGTACCGTTTTGAGATTTTTGCTATATAATAAACAAATTTCAAAATTTCTATAACTCGTTTCGTTCTTTATTGGAAAGCATTATTTTTCCATCGTCAAACTTTTCGTTTTCTATTATTTCATATCACGACGAAAAAGGAAGTCGACATATGTCAGAAAACGTAAAAAGTGATTTTAACGTCCTGATCGTCCTTAATGGTCCGCAGTGGAAACAACAGAAAACGGCCTCCATATATATATATATAAGCTCACGTATGGGAGGTGTAATTCGCTCTTGAAACTAAAATGTATTTGATTGTATCATAAAACAGCTGCCGCTACTAACATGATGCGCAAACACATTTTTTTGTGTTGACCCTGAAATAAGACACAAATACCGACAAAAATACAGTGCCAAATAAGATTTGTACGTGTTGCAACGCTATTCAACACTCGACACGCTATAACACTTTTCGTCCAGGTCTTAGAAGCCTAATTTCGCCAACATGAAGATAAATAACCTCACGCTTACTTAAGCACACGATTACAGCATGTTATCTTACACGAATCGAGCCTCAAAGTTATAAATGTTTTTTTTATGTCTATATCCTATAGTAATCTAGTCATTATGCCAGTCGATAATATTATTTAACCAACAAAGGTAAGTTATGAAGCACAATAAACTGTCTCTTTTCTGGACCATACATGTTATGCTTTGACAAAAAATGCATGCGTTTTCAAGTTCTAGTGACAAAATAATTTGGTGAATAGCTATAAAACCTCAATAATTCCTAAATGTATGCTAATGCAGCGCACAACATCGAAATAAAAGTTACGACAAGAAATAAAATTTAAATTAATAATAACACTTTATTTATTTATTTTAACAGATTATATTCCAAATATGTCTGTGAAATACTGACCAAAGTAAATACACATTGTCTCGAAACTTCGGCGTTCGTATCAGAAAATAGTTGAATGTAATTATATGTCTTTCTTATTTTGTTTAAATAAAATGTAATGTATAACATGCCATGTATTACACATCTGATGTGAATATGTGTTTAAAAATGCTTTTTTTTGTTAATTATATAAAGCATTTGCAAAAATTAAAAATAATAACAACGCAGTATTGAAAATGTTTAAAACAAAATTAAGCCGAAAATAAAATAATGAAATATATTCTTTATGCGTTTGTTTTTATGGAAAACTATACATGAATAACACTGGTTGGTGCGAGCTCGTTTTTATTGGGTAAATTGCATAGAAACTCTGGTGATTTTAGAATAGAACCAAACTATTTGCGTTCAGTGACATAAACCATCACACACGATCGAAATTTATGTCGCATCATGTAATTTGATTCACATTAAACTACCTGTGTTGAGCTCACGACTTCATTGTGATGAAAAGATGTAATTTGTCTGAAGACGCATCGACTGACATCACTTCTAATTATTTTGCATACTTACTCAGCAGCTGATTCCTGCTGTATGAATTCGACATCAGACTCAACCTCGTAACGTAAATTCTCATGTCTCCTCTGATGGACTCGCTTATTTTCTTTGACTTTTGGCGCCATCGTTCTACTTCACATGAGCAAACTGAGTCTTCAGAGAAAGGATTCAGATACATGCGTTCGTAATTAAACCCGTAACACTATACGTATCATCTCGGCGTGGTAGCAATACCATATAAACTTCGTCATTCTGCTTTACGTTACTAATAGGACCTGTTCAAAAAAATTATTCCGTTTTATTTTTTACCTGAAGTTAATTGGAAAAATTTAGCGCAAGCAATTAAAAAAGTCTGTTTTGGTCACAAAAAAATCTGTGAGTGCTCAAGCAAAGCAGCATTTGAAATGCATTCAATTACTCATATGTCTCTTCTTTTGAATGCCTTCGCGTTATTTTTCATACTGGCGCTGTGTTCTATTGTATGGTATTTGGGAGTATTAAGTTACATATTATTTCAGTAATTTCTATACTGTGGCTAACAATACGTTCCAGTATTGTACAACTTTTTTAGATTTGTGAAACCCTAACTCAAACTAGTGTAACGTCAAATTCCAAACTCGTAATATTTGGATAGTTAAAAATACAAAATACTTTTGCACAGCAGACAATCCAAACTACAATAGGTAGTTTTAAAATAAAATGTTTGAAAAAAAATTCGCTTGGTTAAAATATTGCAAAACATAGCATTGATTTACGTTTTCATGAAGTGTTCGCAACGGAAAAGAACGATTTGTATAGTTCTGTTATGGCTGTACTTCAAGACGTTTCCCGGATTTTCAAGGAGCATCTAACAAGACGTCGTTTAAAACTTGGGTTCAGTGAAACGCTGGTTGTGAATGGCTCATAAAACAGTTTGATCTAAATTACTAAGAAATTAAAAACAATCACATTCAGCAGCGTTTATTCGGGTTGACATTTTAAAAGAGCAAAGAGAGTCATGTTTTTAATATTTTTTGGTCTTCCCCAATTACAAGTTAAGTATAACTGTGGCCAGTGTTTAAGATAAAATAATACTATAGGCTAATACTAATACAGGCTGTTCACGGTAAAGTGAGCACTTCTTGAAACCCTTTCATTTGTAATAATGTTCAAAAAATATATTTTATTGTAGCCTTATATGTTAACCTTCGTGTCCGGTGAATCATACACACTGTTTTTATTATTTGCTTGGCAATATTTATTTTAAAAAGTGGTAGGAGGATAAAAAATTTCTGATAGTAAAATGTAACTAGGGTGTGTCAAAAGTGCTCACTTTACCGTGAACAGCCAAGGATACGACCTTCGATAATTGGCTCGCGTCAGGCCGCAAGCACGTATGTTACATAGCATCGAGTAAATGTAGTATCTCACGTCAGCTGTAAATATAGCAGCCGTGAAGCGAGAGTCAGAAAGTGGCAGATGGTTGGCACGTTCTCAAAGCTACCTGTTTAGAAGGACAGATTGAGGCATCGGACCCCTCCACCGAAGATTAATTTTAAGAAAATACGCCAGGAATACATTTTCTGTTGGACGTTACCTTTCTTAGTTGGTATGTTTCTTACCTGTTTAACATTCATAACATTAAAAACAATTATATGACTCTCGTGATTTAAAAGAAAAATGTCCAGTTGTATGTATTCCTAGGAAGCGAAGAATCTGAGGTATTTATAGCTGCCTCGGAAGGTATTACAAAAATATTATTGTCGCAATGAAACAAATAAATAAGTCATGCTAAAAATTAATTATATGCGTACTTTGCCAAACTTTCGACACAGTTTGACTGACTAGATAAAAATATGGAAGACTTATTTATCTGTAGCCCATTTACATTCTCTAGTTTTTCCTGAATAAGTGGTAGTTATTCGTTTGAGGAATCCGCGGTAGTTTTAAATACGGCAGTTTAAACTATGTGACGGAATACGAGGTACATGCGAAAGCGAAAGCTGTTTTTTGTATCTACCGAATTTGTGAGGCAAGAATATTAAAAAAAAAAAGAAATTGTTGTTTAATTTAGTTTCGTGTAATACAAAGAAAAATGTGACCCCTCACCCAAATTTTGACGTCTTTTTGAGCACTGAGTTTGCTTAAAAAAAAAAGTTTCTCATCACGGAAAAATTGCAACTTTTCTACCTACCCGAATTTCGCGAAAGAAGATGTGGGTTTGCCCACATACCAGCTGTTTGTACCTTGTCACGACGCAGCCCGGGGTGGGCTGCACCAATTCGACAGTGTCACCACTGGCACCGATTCCCGCAGCAGTTCGGCTAGTGACTTTCCACCTGCTTGGTCTCATCATGTATGGTGGGCGCCCGGCAACTTTATCGCTGGCCCGCTCATATGTGCGGCGCTCCGAGGAACTAGGATGCTGTCATCACGTGCAGCTGGCCAATCGACAGGGCGCGTGAGGTTTCCCGTGCCTGTGACATCATTTCATACAGCCTGCTTGAACGGCGGGAGTTTTATGAAGTGTGAGCACGTTGGCAGCCCATATTTAGAAATGTGTGCGGTGTAAAGAAGGGGATTGGACTACATTAAATTAACTCTTATGAGGAGTAATTCTCAGTGAACGGACCCTTTCATGTGTAATTCTGTGTAATTCTATTGGTCGTTGATTTTGATAACCCCTCCCGGTGTTAGAGCCTTGTGTTTTGTATAAATGGGAGGTGCACCTCTGGTTTGGAGTCGGATTCTGCCACTGCCCCAGCAGGAGTCACCTTACCACCAGTTAAGTAATGAGTAAATAAAAATTTCTGCATTAGATGTTATGGCATTTGTAGCAGGCACACTTGGTATCCTGGGTAGGAAACAGGCTCCAAGATGGCGAGAAGACTTTGAAAAATTTCACTAATTGAGAATCTTAGCACCATGAGAAATTTACTTGGCAGCAATCTTTTATATTTCCGTCTTTTTTTTTAAATTGTTTGCCAGTCAAGTTTTAAAAATGGAAACTTCGTGTGTGTTTTCCCATAAATTTTACATGGAATTGAATTTTAAATTCAAGCATTTTTAATCCAAATAAAATTTAAAACAAATGGAAAATGGTGTTTGTTGCTGGAATTTGTATCGATAAAGTTTCGGAGGCGTCATGTTTTGTTGACCTCGTAACGATTGTATGAAGCCATGAATTATTCTTTAAAGATGTTGGAAAATAATTCACTTAAGACTTATCCACCTAAATTTCTTTAAAGTTAAAGAAAATATCTTTTTACTAGATTTGAGTGAAGAATAAGAATATTTACCATCAATATTTTTTTGCCACTAAATAAAAATGGTGACTTATAAGAATATATTAGTTTGGTATTGTATTCTCTGATCATTGCGAATAGAGAAAATTATCTTAAATATATATATATATATATATATATATATATATATATATATATATATATATATATATATATATATATATATATATATATCCATTGATAGTAAAAAGTTAGCTTGTCGCCTTTAATTTTTGGAGGAAGTTTATTCTAGGACAGCAGTATAATCAAAACATATTCATAAATATACATAGCTGGCAATATTTATTGTGAACTGCTGTAGGGATAGAGAATCGCCTTGCTGGGGGGAGGGGGGAGGTTCTATAATTTTACTTGAAAATATTTCTCCAATTTATTAGCATGGAGGTTTATAGGCCCATGTGATGTTTATATATTGTGGTTGAAATACTAAAATTCTAGAACAAACTATTTAAGTCCATACACTATTTTAGGCTTTGTGGCTTCAAAAATTAATTATTTTTTATTTATTGTTCAATATCTGCACTTTGGTGCCTATAAATTATTGTATGAAAAATGAATATATGGTAAGAGACGTGAATTGCAAATCTAATTTGGGGGGGGGGGGGGAAGAGTTAATAAAAAAACAAAATAAATACATTTTGAAAACACTCGTGAGTTTTACTGGTTATAAGATCTCACCATTTTTGTTTAAGGTACCAGTGTTATTTCAAGGAATTGTTTCAATTTTTTTGCTCTGCTTTACGAGGTTTTTGTTTTTCCTTTGGGAGTTTCGATTTACGGACCTTCTGTCCACCTTGCTACGTCCTTGTTGGCAAGGGCGTCGCAAAAATACTATAGAATACTGTGTTCAGCTGGCGTAAACAATCAGTATTCCTTAACAAATACATATATATATTTTATGTAACAGTTGGACTCAGAAAATAACTCTACTACGTCGTTAGCCGGTGATAGTAAAAAAGTGTCCAAAAAGGGCGTGCATGTTAATAGAAGTCATCATGATATTAAAAAACAATTTGAGCCAAAGGGCTACAAGTCCCGGAATGGAAACGTGTGTGCGCCAAGCAAAATAACTGAGCCAGCACATCATTTACAGTAATTTTAATCCCAGTTTATCTTCTGAGGTAAATATATATCTGAAATTACTCGACACCTGGAGTTTCTCGTCGTATTTTTCGATTCTGTCCGATATTGGAGCTGCCGCAGGTGTTGGCACTTTTATCACTCGACGAGATTACGTAGTCAAGACATCAATTAATTGCAGAAATATGCAGAAATATATCAGATGCGAAATTTCTATATGTGCTTGCTAAGAGCTGAACATTTTCATTGGTCGTCCCTAATAGATTTCGCCATGTCCTTTAGTTGTACTTAGTAAAATTCGTAATAAAAGTGTAATATGTGTGAAATGGTCAGGTGAAATGTTTTTTTCACATATATGAATTATAATTATTGGCGTAACGTAAACATGCATTAATGTTTTTAATAATTCACAATGCTTTTGACCGACACGGGAATTCAAGTAATTAAATCAATGGTATTTAAAACTTTTATTTAAGACTAAAAGGTACACATTGGACTACACAAGCCGTTTCAAATTTGCTTTACGAACAACGAACTAATATTTCAGATGAAAATCGCGGTATGTCGTTAATTTAGCGGTATATAATTTATTATTGGAAGTCATCTTTGAGGCATTCCTCATGTGTTGAAAGTGAAATGGGATTTGGCACTTGACATCCTCCACGTCTAAACTGACATTTTGTTTAGTTCTCAACTGACTTGTCAGAATCAATTCCCATCATTGCACAACCATCGTCAGAAAAAAATCTTGCAGAAAAGTTTGAGGGGACTTGTCAAGTAAAAAGCTATACTAGTTCGTACACAAAGGAAAAATAATTTGGAAAGTATGCGAAGAGTACTTTCTTGGATTCAACTTTGTTTAGAATAATTTCCTTTAATGCAAATACTGGATATGCCTGTTTTTATATTTAAAAAATTACCGCTTTTGATAACAGAAAAAAAAGACAAAGTAGACAGTTTTTAAAGGATCCCTTGTTTTAAAATTTTTGAGAGTTATACAGTACACGCAGCATATTTATTACAAAACGTGGTCAGGAGTTTTTTTCTATCTGTATTTAGCAAAGCTGTATTTCAGAGTAAACTGTGTTCCACACTTTAATAAGTTATTTATTACGATCATTTTTTGCATTACAAACCTTGATAGTGAACAGATATTTTAACTAACACAATACATGTTTTTAATCGTAAATAACGATGCTATATTTTTTACTGTCGGGTTATAATTTATTTTTGCTACTATTAGCTCTTTTTTAAGCGAAACGGGTATATATGTCAGTAATTTGTTATTCTCATTTACTAAGTACTTAATAAATAATTTAAGATTCTGGCAAAATATATTTGAATACATTCTCAGTAGGTACCTACAAACAAAATAACGCCCAGGAATAAAAGCCATAGCTATATACACACACTCACCACTCAATAAACACACACTTGCACACTACACACACACACACACACACACACACACATATATATATATATATATATATATATATATATATATATAAAGATATCGGGGTTAGTTTCACTTTTAACATTTAGCTCTGTAACAACGGTTTAACGAATAAAAATAATATTGAAACAACTGGAAAGTTGTTAAAAAAAAAAACTTTCGGGTACAACATAACGACGACTACGATATCAGAGTCAGATATTTACAGCGCAGACTCTTTCTATGTCCCATTCAACGCACAACATTTCGTAGGATATTTCCGTGCACAAGACAAATTCGTTTTGGCAAGCAGCACACAGAATTCATTTTCTCTTTTCTGTTGTATTCCACACTGGAATCCATAGACCTCGCATCCTGTTCTTCATCGAGACGGATTTCTTCAAATCATAAGTTTGCTTGAACGCTTATAACTGCCGTTAGTATTTCTAAATGTATTTATTGTTCCGTAGCGCCATGTATTATAAGCAAGTGCGCACACTTCTAAAATTAACCCTTTCACAAATGGGACCAAATATTGCGTACCTCGGTGACGCTGAAACATATTGTGATTTCTACATTGTGGACATAAGTGTAAGTATTTACAAGAATTTTTTTTTCTACAACTCTTGCATGTCACTGCTTTGGAGAATAGTGTGGAGATGTACACACTGGATGACACGCCGCCGATCCCTCATGTGCCCCCGGAAAGGCTGAGGTGTCACGAGAACAGGAACCGGAAGTTCCCATAACTCGTTTAGTGGGTTTGCAACAAAAAAAATGCAGCCCGACACATTACAGGGTTAAATCACTGAGTCGGCGGCGGGCTGCGGTATATATGTTTTAGCTGGGCTCCGGGCCCGCATTTATTGCTGTTAACCGCTGTTGCCATTTTAGTGAAGTTCGAGAGTAGGTGTTATCGACGAGGGAGTGAAGCTCCACACCAGCCTCCCGACTGGCGTGATGTAGTGTCGCGATGTCTGTAGAACATGATGTAGTATTGTTTGCAAGTGGTTGTAGGCTGTTGCAAGTGGTTATAGCACTTTCTACGGCCCTCCCAACAGTCATTAACCACTAATAAATAAATCTTATTGCAGCCTCAGGCATTAAGTTTTGAGGGTGGTGAAATGTATATACTGCGTTTATTGGTCACATTGCAATGTTTATATTAAAAAGCAGCAGGAAGATTGAAATTGGATGAAAGGAAAAATTTAGAAGGCCCTTAAAAAGTGCTCACTTTACCGTGAACAGCCTACAGTCAAACTCACGTGTAGTGTGTCGGTGAGTCTCTACGACCCCTGTCGCTGCTTATCGACAACCCAGCTTGTTCGTCATCAGCTCTTACGGTGATGCAAGTCAGGGACCGGCCTCGCTCCTATTCGCCGGTCGTTTCATCGTGTGGCGTTTGCGAAAATCAGTTGCATGTAATTAGTACACTTTTCTGGCGCCTTATGTACCAGGACTGTTGCCAGGCCTGGTCAAAACTAGGGTTAACCAGTGTAAAGGCTGTTCACTATAAAATGAACACCTTTGAAATCAACCTTACAAAAAGGTCACTGACCCCACCTGCATATATTTTAACAGGCGCACTGAGTGACATGCGCCCAGCAAAGTTGGTAACGATGGACGGAAAGTAGTTCCACACCTTAAAGTCGAATATAGAGTGTTAGGTAACCATCTGTGATGACTTAAATGATTTCTTCCGCTTGTTTTTTTTTTTTTTTTTTTGTAATGCATTGAATTGCAAAAAAAACTACCAGTATTCTAAAATATATACGTTATTTCACAATTTCACCTGACCGACGTATGAATAAAGTGATGAGGGCCCCGGCAATGCTAATTTTACATAAGGTTTACGAATACACAACGTGCACACAAGTAGATCTTAAGCAGGGCTTTTAAAAGTGTTCATTTTACCTTGACCAGCCTATAGTCGGCGTTTCTACACTGGATGGCACAACGAGGACGACACAGAAATATTCGGCTGTGTTCGTTTATTTGTGTTCGTGTTGTGTTACAGAGAGCACAGATAAGTGCACAGACGACGCATTGGGGTGGCGGTTCCTTTGATGCGGGCGTGTCCATTTCCTGATTGGCAGCAAGAGGCTATGGGAACGGGTATTGTGTGTTTGATTGGCTGCTGCGCGCTGCGAAAGGTTCCTCATTGGCTGGGCTGCCCGCTGGCGGGTAGGTTATCAGGCGCCGATTGGCGAACGGCGTTCTAACGTTTTGTTCGTCAGTGACGCCATTTTGCTGGCGTGTGCGGCTCGGGTTCGCATTACAAGTGACAGTTCCATTTCTGTATTCTTAAGCATAGGCTGTTCACGGTAAAATGAGCACTTTTGAAATCCCTGCTTTAGATCTATTTGTATGCGTATTGTGTATTCTTCAGCCTTATGTTAAATTAACATTGCAATTGACCTCATTACTTTATTCACGCGTCGGTCAGGCGAAACTGTGAAATTATTAGAAAAGTAAATATTTTACAAATTTGCAATTTTTGCACTTCAATGCATTAAAGAAGCCAGAAAGCGAAACAAATAATTTAAGTTATCAGAAATGTTTACCTAGGACTTTTCTATTTGACGTTAATACGCGGAACTACTTCCTGTCCATCGTTACCAACTTCACTGGGCGCATGTCACTCAGGGCGCCTGTTAAAATAAACGTAGTTACGGGCAGCGACATTTTTCAACGGTTGATTTCAAAAGTGTTCACTTTATCGTGAACGACCTTTACACTGTGGCTGAGTCGTACAAAGTTATTTGAATATACCTGTAAACACTATGCTTTTCATAGTTATTCGTGTTGATGGTTTTTTTTTTTGTATAGATACTTCTGGATATAAGTAGGGCCAGGTGTATTTCGCGAAAGTATTCCAGGCCATTCTAAGACTTCAATTTCCTACATCCACAACCACAACATTCTTTAGTTATTAGTCACGTGAGAAGACATGTTCCTATTTGAGTGCGCCAATCGTAACGAAGTACTCCTATACTGAAAGTCCGTGATTCGCGGACAGACACCTGCGGAACGTGACACTTTAAAGTCATCCAACCACGAAAGTGCATACGAACAAAAGTGTTTTTGGAGTACAACTGGTTTTGAAAATTTCTCGCGGGAAAATACCTGTCCCTAGCTTATGAATGTGTGTGCGGGTGTAATATGCTTTGGTTTGCAGATATGGCTTATGCAAGAAGACAACTACGTGCATTAAAAAAAAAAAATATGTTTTAAAATCGATTAGACCTTAGCAGTAATTACCTGGTCAAACATGTCGTGCATATCATCTGTGCCAGTACCAATGTCTAGGGATAGGAATAATTCGCGAGTTCAATGACCTGTAGGCTAGACTCCGCAGTCATGTGTATACTAGAGCCTCAGATGTTTGTTCGTTGGCTGTTGCCCCATAGAGTATCCAGTGTCACTTCACACCTGGCGGTATGTCACTCGCTACTTGTCGTCCAGGGCGTGTCTAATAAACTGCGATCCAATTGTAAAGTCAACTTCAGTGTACACGTGTTTGACGTCTATCCTGTCCTGACATGAACTCGCGAAATGTTCCTATCCCTACCAATGGCATTACATGTAAGTATGAGTGAGGGGAAAGCTACGAACGCTGTTAACGGTTACTTCCAAAGTTTCTGAAGCTCCGATAAAGTTTTTTTTACTTCCAGCAGGGTATTTCTCCTGAAAGTCATTTGATAAGTTACTGCTGACCGACGAATAAAGCAAATCAACTGCGAACAAGTGATTTATAAGAGTGGAATTCTTGACATTCAGTGAGAAATCACGAACAAATCAGTGGAATTCGACCACTTTATTAATTAGTTATCCGGCACTTATTATCAATTGCTCAATTCGCACTGTTTCAAGTTTAGAGAGTGCGTTTTGCGTTTTTTTTTTTCAACTCCGAAGCTGACACAATTACGAGATCCCCGCCTGGAACGTTCAAATACACATATAGGTACGTTATTGAATTTTAAAAAAAATGTTTATCCTACTCACAAATTACTATTTCACAAGGCGAGGTGCTGAAATATTCTTGAAACAAGTAGTTTTCCATTACACGATTTTCTTTGCTAACAATTTCAAGTCATAACTGCTTTATTTCGTTGATTTGAAATTTGAAACATCCGTTTAACAACTTTCGGGAATAAGCACTGTTCATTTTAAGACTTCGTTGGATTTTAATTTTGGGATCATGAAACTACAAAACGATACTAGCACGACACGGCAGACAGTAGAGTGGCGTGGTGTTGGTGTTCTGACTGAAAACTTATAAAATGATAAATTCATATGATAAATATATAGGCCTGTATATGTATATAATATATTATATAAAGGCTGTTCATAATAAAGTGAGCAGTTTTGAAATCAACTTTAGTAAAAAGTGCACTGCTCCTGCCTGCATATATTTTAACGGGCGCACTGAATGACACGCGTCTACTAAAGTTGGTACCGATGGAGGAAAAGTAGTTCCATATCTTATCGTCGAATAAAAAGTGTTAGGTAACCGTTAGTGAAAATTTTAATTATTTCTTTTGCTTTCTGCTTTTTTTTTAATTTATCGAAGTGTAAAAATGAGCAGATTTGAAAAATATTTAATTTTCTAATAATTTTACTGCTTCACTTGACCGACGCATAAATAAAGCGATGACACCCATCGCAATGGTAATAATTATACCAGGCGGAAGAATACACAACGTGCATGCAAGTAGATCTTAAGCAGGGCTTTTAAAAGTGCTCATTTTACCGTGAACAGTAATATCAGATTACGCAATCATGACTTTTGACCCTAAAAACTCATTTTTTAATTACTTTTTTTCCTATGAAAGTTTTAAAAGTTCTTGTGCTGGGCCGCTAATATAACCGCCCCAGCACACAAAATAGAAGGCGAAACAGCATGGCGGTTCCTTTTGTGTAAGCGAACTCGCGGTCGCTCATTAACCGCACGAAGCCGTTGAAGCCAACATTGTGTCTGATTTACTATTGCACTTTAAGAGATCCGTGCTATTGGTCGGACTCCCGTCTTGCAAGTTGGTCTCCAGGAGGTGACTGGTGAACGACGATCCGCTATATTGGCGACCGGCTAGCATACGCGGGCTATGGTTATTCTCTGTGTACTTGCTACTCTATGGCCTCGGCCTGCGCAGTGTCTAGCGTGTGTGTGATGTCTGCAGCACTGCGTGCAGCTGCGGGAGCTGGTGGAGGCGGCGCGCGCCATGGAGCAGCGAGAGGAAGACGCCGGCTCGAGGCGGGCTCGCCTGCACAAGTTCCTCACCGCAAGGGAGCGACTGCTGCTCGAGGTGGGCCGCATGGTGCGCCTCGGACGACTGCTGCGTACGCGCCTGCGCGAGCCGCTCTGCCCGGAGCACACGTGAGTACCGCCATGATGGACTCAAAATCCTAGACTAAAGATGCGGTAGACAGCTTATTCGTATGTACCCAGCATGTACCCAACATTCACCTACCCCAATCCTACACAACTGGAAAAGTCACCTGGTCAACAGTGATGAAAGTGTTTGTTCATATTTTGAGTTTTAAATGACAAGCACTATAATATGAATAAAATACTAGTACCAATTTAATCGGCTCTTAAGACCTCGATGTTAAGCGCAGACCAAATCTCTTCACTCACTTGTACCAATTTGAATTTAATCGATATGCCTTACAAATGGGTTAGAGGAAGTACACATACATCTCAAAACATTTGTTTACAAATCAGTTTTCTAACCTAACCTCCAAACCATGCGGTTTTCGCAAGATGTGTTGACGGGAAAGCAGTTCAATGTTGGGATACGGAGATTAGTTGTGCGCTGCCAGCGAGATCGGTCTACCTCATCTTAGTCTATGCTCACAATCATCCCTCACGGCCCTGGGTGCCGGGGTGGAGACAGACGGGTGAATTGGGTAACCAACCTGTTATGGGTGTAAGGCTCTGCTTGGTGGGACAACTCGCGACCCATGCGGAGAGATTGTCCCTGCTCGTTCATCCCTCCGGTGGATACCTGTCTCTTGGGTGCATGAGCGTGGTCCGGCCGCAAGTATATTCTCGAGCAGGTCAAGCCCTATCCCCTGGAAATGGGGTAAGATGCGATTATATAGCCTCTCTTTCTCAAGTCCATCTCCACCTCCACGATGGTAATGGCTGGAAACACAGTGGACAATGCTGTGGCTGACGGAGAGAGTTTGATCAATCAGATTGGCTCAAGTCCTATATTGATCTAAACACAAATATGCGAACTAAGTCTACAAATGACTTTGAAAAAGATTTCTACACGTTTATGAACAATTCCGTTTTTGGAAAACCAACGGAGAATATTAGAAACACACTGGATATATGGTTGTGCACAAGTTCTATTCAAATGGATAAACTAGTGGCTTAACCAAACTTTAAAGATAGAACTATATTTACTAACTCTTCGGTTGCAGTTCATATAATTAAAACAAAACTGTGCTTTAACAAACCAATTTATGTTGGAATGAGTATACTTGTTCTATTGAAAGTCTTAATGTACGATTTTCACTATAATATAAAGAAACCAAAGTATGGGAAAAATATTGAACTGTGCTACCAAGATACTGATTCATACATCTATTATATAAAAACATCAGACTTCTACAATGACATGAAAGAAATGGTCGATCATTTTGATACTTCTGACTATAAAAAAAGATAATCCATATGGTATTCCGATAGTTAACAAAAAGATTATTGGCTAAATGAAAGATAAACGTAATGGAAAAATAATGGAAGAATTTATTGGATCGAAATCGAAAATGTATGCAATAAATGTGGAAGGTGGTGTAAAGAAAAGAGCAAAGGGTGTGAAAAACACTGTAGTTAGAAATGGAATTTGTTTTGATGACTACAAAAAGTGTTCGCTTGGTAAAAAAATGTACAAAAGTATGAATCTTATTAAAAGTAAGATACATTAACTCTATACGATTGAGTTGAGAAAAAAAAAGCATTAAGTTGTGAAGATGATAAAAGCTTTATTCTTAAAGATGGTATTAATACACTACCATGGGGGCACTACAAAATTGAAAAAGAGTCATACCATGAAGTATTATATAACAGTAAATGTTTTTAATGGATAAGCATCAATTAAAAACTAATAACCATATATGTTTGCACACTACTGGACTTCGGTGATTCTTTCACTTTTAACATAATAAATTAGGTTTCTTTGGTGTACTAGTACCACATTACAAATAGTTGTAGACAATATTGGTTTATTAAAATTAACTGTAAGTTTCAGATAAGTTCGATCTTTTACAATAGTGGTTTTTCTGTAGGAACAATCAATAGCATACAATGGTCTTCTCCCAATAAATGACCCAGAGTTGAAGTGCAGTTTATTATTACGATACGGGTATATAGTTTAGTCTTTGAATTTCTAAAATCAGTGTAAGCAATATACATCATATCGAAAATTTTATCATCAATGTTTAAATTCCAATTCTCTTTGGGAAACACTTCATTCCGGCCATTCTTAATAAAAATATTTTTGACAAAACAAGAATCAAACATTGAACCGTGTGTGAATAGCCCAGGATCTTCTTTTCTGTTTTTCTGAAAACCAACAATGACAAAGTCTGGCATTTCGAATTGGATTGAATTGAACTGATCTTTTATATCAAATTGAAATGAGTTTGCATTAGTAGGTTCTGGTTTTTAAGACATTGCCAATAATTAAAGCCAATTGGAATTTTGGGGTATTTGTATAATTTTGACTCCATAAATAGGATCGTATTCAACAATTGTCCACAGAATTTCCATTTTCTCAATAACAATTTTACCAGCATCTGGTCTATTATTTTCATCATCAGATCCATCTGCTTTCTTTGGGGGTCTTCTGTAAAAAGAAGCATCATCATTTGAATTTCGAATGAATGTGATCTTGTACCCACCTTTCCAGAATATTTCATTGCAATCTCTTATAAACACAAACAAATATCTTAATGGATAGGTAATTTTGTTAAGCTTATCTTTCCAAACATATTTACCTAGTTCTATCCCCGACATTTGGAAGTATGATGATTCTGATTCCGAACCTAGCAATGTATGCATTATTGTTGAAGTGATGCCAGGGTTGGTTGTCAATACTTTCGATTATACAACCATGTTTAGAGATCTCTTTTCTTGAGAACTGGAATGGGAATAAATTCTCACAAAGTTCAATAATTGAAGTTTTTTCATAATCTGCATTTGTATCTCTTTTAGTTAGCTTATACTGTTGGTATACATAAGCTTCATTTGAATGTGAAAATGCATCACCAATAGGAATATCAAACTCAATGTGCTTGTTGTATTCATTCAAATTATTTTTTGTTTGGTCTTTGGAGGAAATGACTGACGCTCATAACTTTCAATTTTTTGTTGATACATTTATTATATAGAAATAAAAATTCTTAAACAACTATACTTTTCTTATTAACCCAAGAATTATGACTACTATGGAAATCTAACCATTTAATTAGCAACTTATTTCCTTTTGTTCACAAAACTTTTTCCACTGAGTAGTCTTTATCGTATTTAGTCTTAAGCAGCTCAGGCTCATAAATAATATATTTGATAAGTTCATTTTTTAAATATTTTATTCTATATGTTGTGGGGTTTGTGTGTAATACTCCACACACCTCAAATATTTCAGTGGACTAATTTGGTGGAAATCCTTTTTCAATCAAATTTTTACTTTTACTTTGCGAACTTTATCTCCTATTTCAAACTTTGGTTTAACCATTTTGCTTTATCCTCCATACATGTTGATTAGAATAGAACTTTTATTCTTTGTATTTACATTGGAGGGTTTCATTCCGATTGTACTGTGAACAGTGTTATTGTATTCACTTATTAATTTATAGTTTCCATGCACAGAAAATATCTTCCACATTTTCTCCTTCAATGTTCTATTAAATCATTCTACAATGCTAGCTTTCTTTTCACTGTATGTTGAATAGAGTTTTATGTTGTTATTGACTATTAATGTCTTAAATGATTTATTGTAAAATTCTTTCCCTTCATCCGTTTGTAAATGTATGGATTTGTGTTCATTCAAAATAAATTTAATTGCTAACATAATATTTTCACCAGTTTTATCTTTGATTGGTATTGCCTATGCAAAATTGGAAAAAAACTTTCTTCACGGTTAACATATATTTATACCCTTTGTTAATTCTGTGTATATCTTTTAGAAATCCAGAATCCATCTCAACTAAATCAGCTTGCCAAAGATCATCGATACCAAAAGATATTACAGTTCTTCTGGGAAAGATTTTGGCTTTGGTGTATGAATTTCATTTACAATATCATTTTTTATACCCCCACCAGTGAAAATCGAGTTATTGGTAACACAACGTCTACAAACACATTTAATTCTTTATAGATGATCCTGTAGATGGTAAAGATGTGGTCAATGAAAGATATTTAGATAATGAAATAGCTAATAAATTACAAAATTTAAAACAATCAGTTTTCAATTATTGTGATACACTCCTAAACACAAAAGTTAAACAAAAACAAAGAAGTTTCTAATAACGTAATAGATGTTAAATTACAAAATCTAAATCAATCAGTTTTGAATAACTGTGAAATGCTTGTTAACTTAAAAATTGAAAAATGCAAGGAAGAAAAGTTTCATATAGTTTATTTAACTGCAACATGGGATAAAACTAATAATAATTTTCACTTCGATAATAAGCAAATTTTCTTTATTTTTTTAATGATGCATTGTACTGTTTATAAAATAACTACTGATGATGATGATGATGTGACTGTAACTAAGGGAACTATAAAATAGATTACAGTAAGACTTTTGATGTTAAAAGAGGTGAGAATTTATCTTTTAAATAAATATATATTATCTCTTCATATTGATGCTCAGGTTATAATAATAGAAATATTCGTTGGAGAAATATTAAATGGAGAACACTTGGTGCTTGAAGTGTAAGAAGGCCAACAAAAATAATAATATAAAAACTTAAAATACAAATTGGACTATTAGTTCAGAAATTTTCCAAAATAAAAGTAATTTTGTATGGTATTGATGATTTATGGTAAATTGATTTTGTAGAGATGAATACTGGCAATTTGAAAGGAATATCACACATAAACAATGGATACAAATATATTGTGTCAATTATCGATGTATTTTCAATGTTTGCATTTGCTGTAGCTATTATAGATAAAACATCTAAAAATGTAGTAAACGCTTTAGAATCTATATTGAAGCAAAGAAAGCCACATAATGTTCAAAGCGGCAATGAGTCCGAATTTCATACTAAAATATTTAATGAACTTATGAAAAATATATTATTAATCATTATCCTCATTTTAGCATATTGAAAGCAGGTATATTTGAAATATTTAATAGCTCAATGAAAAATAAAATGCGGAAGAGATTTGCTTTGAATGTAAATTATAAGTGGGTCATTATATTAGATGAATTAGTGAAAGAAAACAACAATACAGAATATAGCACTATCACCATGAAGCCAATTGAAGTTAATAGAAATAATGAAAAAACATTAATATCTCCATATGTGTTTACTGAACCAAAACTGCAATCTAAATACAAAGTTGGTGATGTCATTCATGTAAGCAAACTAAATTTTTTTTTGAGAAGTGCTATACTGATAATTGGTAAACAGAATATTTTACTATTTGTAAAGTTTTAAATTATGATGTGCCTACTTACAAATTAAAAGATACTAAAGGAGAAGAAATAGAAGGCAATTTTTATGAATATGAAATCATGAAAACCAACTTTCCTGGGGAATATTCGATCGAAAAAGTCTTAAAAACCAAAGGCAATAAAATTGATGTAAAATGGTTAGGTTTTGATAACACACATAACTCATGGATTAATGAAACATCTGTTTTGTGATTTTTTCTTCATTTCAAGCACAAAAATGCAATGCACATTGGTTTAATTATCATTTTAATGTTAGTTTTAATGGTCGTTTGTATTATTCATAACATATATTCTGCATTTGTTTTAATATAAACACATTTTACGTTCATAAACATTTAGAGAATAATAAAGTTTTTAATTTTATTTCTATACATTCCTTCTTTTATTTATCTACTCATATCTATTGTAATTAAGCCAAAATATTCATCTTGACATTTTGCACAAACCTCTTTAGATTTTTCATAAGGCATATCTCCACCAACAAACTCATTATAGATGTGTTTTAAATTAGTATCATCTTGTCTAAATATACACAAAAAATTTGTATTATCTCTTACCAATTGTTTAGGTATTTTTGAATATGTTTGGGCAAAATAAAATACATCTAAATTTTTATGTCTTCCTCTAGTGAAATAATCGCGAATTATATCTTGATTGTATAAAATAACTTCATATAAAATAACTAAAGAATCATTTTCACATTCATCTAAAGGAGTCATTTCATCATTATTATTAAAAAAGGAAGGCAATTATAATTTAACTTAAAGCATTTTAGATAATATAAAAAAATCATTTTGTAACTCGATATATTTAGGTTGATTAACCTTTTTGAACAAACCTACAATTTTCTACATTATAAATAAAAGTTATTATCAAATTAGTTTATCCACTTTCGCTTGGACCTACTATTATAGCCCTCATATTGTCAGGCATAATTCACCATTTTTTTTAAATTTTTGAATTGTCTTCTTGAATTATAACACCAACACCTGATTTAACTTTCTTCATATAATAAGATAATTTTTGTAATAAATTGATAATAAAGTATTAAAATTAACAAACAATATTTCTATATTCAAGAAGAAACTTCATTATGATTTTATCCACAGTGAAAAATCGATTGCTTTAGTTATACTTTCATACAAAATATTTGTCACCAAATAATAATAACAATACTATAACAATTGAACACATGAGTCCTAATGTTAATAAAAATGAAGTTACACCTATTCCTAGAGGTCAATATGATATTGAATTGTTAAAAGAAACTATAAATTTAATTGACCCATTTTCAACAAATAACATTCAATTAACAGCAGATAATGGAAAAAATAGTATATCTATCACATCTAAGTTTGATACTAAATTTGATGTCCGACTATCTGATATTCTTGATTTCAAAGAAGTATGACTATTGAAAAAGACAAAATTGTTGTATGTACTGAATTACCTAATTTTAACCCATTTAAAACTGTAGATGTTCATTGTAACATAGCATATGGTATGTTTATCAAATATGATGAATCAAATCATTTATAAACATATATAATAACCAGATTTGCACCAAAAACTACGTACAGATTTAGATAATGTATTATATATGAACCCGAATAACAAATTTTTTATCAAATTAACAATGGTTTTAATTATATTGTTTTGGAAATTAGATATGAAACGATAAACTGATTGATTTTGATGGGGCTGATATCGATATTGTTTTAGAAACTGAATATGTTTCAGATTCTCTGTTTCGATAACCATATGGCACTATATCTGTTTTATTTTCTAGTATAATTCTCTTGTCATCATTAGGGCGTAATGCTATTTTATTAGCTTCGATTGTATATATTTCATGATTTTCGCTTCTTATTAAATTCATTGTTCTATATTGTATTTTTTTTTTTTGTTAAACGAGCAATTCTTACTGTCTAATGATATTTGCTTGTTAAGTACACATTTCTTTACCACTTTTTTTTTTTTTTTTTGTTTTCTTTATCGTCAACTTTATATGCATACATTTTGCTCTTAAACCAACAAATCCTTTCATTATTTTGCTATTACATTCGTCTTTAAATTTTCCTAAAACTTTTTTGATTTATTTGAGTTACATAAATATTGTAGTTTGGATAAACACTTGTATCAAATTTTTCTATCATTGTTTTCATGGCTTCGTAAAAATCTGCTGTTTTTATGTTATAAATGTAAGAATCGGTATCTTGATAACATAATTCAATTTTATTGCCATATTTTGGTTTCATAACTTCATAATGGAAATCATATATCAATTCTTTTAATATGTCTAAGATTGACATGCCAACAGAAATAGGTTTATAAAATTTTACATTTGTTTTATTCATATGTATAGCAGCACAGTTTTCATTAAATATAATACTTTTCTTACAATTTGGTTTTGCTATTAATTTTTCTCATTTCTCTTCATTTGCTATTAGTTTTTTTATACACCCTGTTTATAATAGTTTCCATACTGTTGCCGAACACAGAATTATTAATCAGTTTATAAAAATCTTTTTCGAAGTCATTTTTAATGTTAGTTCTCATCGTTGTATTTAAATCTATATATTTCTACAACAAATCAGATCAGAAACAAATCAGAAACACAGTGGACAACGCTGTGGCTGATGGAGAGAGGACGAAGCGCTGGGCGTGTGACGGCCCCATCAGTGCACTGGTGATCGGTCACGGCGAGAGTACATGCTGCTCTCAGAGGTGGCTTGTATTTCTCGCCTGCGGTGATGACCCGCAAGCCGGCTGCATGTCCCAAACCGAGGCCCGTAGCGGATCTTGAGTTGGCGGAACACTAATGAAGGGATTGTCTGGCGTCCCAGAGGTTTTGGGCCTCTCTTGAGTGAAAACTCGGTATGCAGCGCACAGAAATGTGCAGAATAAATCGTGGGTACCCAGGGGATCAGCGGTATTAGCCCCGGCCTCGGCCGTCCTGATCAAGGGTTGGACTCTGGGTGGCAATGGTTGATTACCCTAATGCTTGGGGGAGACCTCCTGGAAGAAAGCCCTTACTGGAACCAAGCTGGGAACCCACAGTCTTGGGGATTTTCGTACGAAGGGGCGCAGGTCTGGCCCGCCAAGAAGAGGACACATCTACTCAGTGAGTGAGTAGAGGTTGAATAATCCTCGGCCCTATCAAGGTGGTGCGTGTCGGCAAACCCAGCAAACACTGTTGATAGATGAGGTGGTTGCACTTCCACCCACCGCGATTGGAAGGAGCGTAACTCCTTCTATTGGTCGCATTCAACTGCAATCAATTAATAGCGTGATGGCTGTTCTTACAGTGGCGTACTAACAAAAGTCTGGTAAGAGGACGGCCTGGCAAGTTGTCCTCTTAAATATAGCTCTGGAAGTCGTACCCCTTGTAATACCCAATGGACTCAGGCACAGGGGGCCCCGATGATCAAGGCATTTGGATACATGCAAAACACATCCCTCGCACCCGTCAGTCGCCCGTCTTTTCAGTCAGTAATCCGTACAGACCTGCAAAATTCGCGTTATTTTTCTGCAGCAGACTAAACTCCAAGGTGTTATGGGTGCTACTGACATCCCTCACTGGCTGAGAGTATTTGTGGCATGACGTAAAAGAATCTTTTAACCAATAGTAACAGTTCGACGTCAGAGTGACCAACACAGTTACACAGGCACATGACCTCGCATAGAAGCCATCAGCCAAGGAAATAACGGGTCGTGTTCTGAAACTTATAGGGCAATGACATCTAGCTTGTCCCAAAATAATAACGCGAATTATGCAGGTCTCTAGTCATCCGTTTATTTTTTCGTCCGTCAGTTGAAAGCGATGCACAACAATCCGTGTTCCAGCAATCCTTCTGTATGACAAAATTCCAGTTTGACAACTTAACATCGTGATCTTTCTTTAGTTGGAGGTATATTTTGGTTGGAAATACATTTTAAAAAGATAAATATTTTGGTGAGATAATTTTTCTATGTGACAAGGATTTATACTGAATTATTGTATACATTTTAAATTCCTGAATTTATCACCAAATATAATATACGCAGAACCACCGCCATTCATTTGATTTAAAAGTACGTATTCGCGTCTACGGAATGTCGTCAGAAGGTGTGGCCCATCCGTCGGTCCTTTAGAAAGTTAAATTTTGGTAAATATATGACGGATAGACAGATAGAAAAAAAAGTTGCCTTACGATTGGTTGAAGATCGCGTTACCACCGGACGGACGGACTATTGTGAGTCCAGTCTAGTTTTTTTATTATTATCTGGCGGTCTGACAAATCCAGTTATGCTCGCGGGAATTCTTCCACAGTTCTGTGGGCCCTCCGGCATGATGTCAGTAGCTGAAGCTGGGCTCACAACCATCCGTCTCACCTGCCAGTCGGCCTTCCGTCAGTCAATCATCCGTCGGTCTTTTCGTCCGTCAATTGAAAGCGACTCACAGCAATCCGTCGTCAGTCGATCCGTCTGGCCATAAAATGTTCAGTGTCGCAACCCAACAACACGAAATTCTTCGTGCAGAGAGAAATGTTTTTAATGAATGTCATAAATATATTCTCTTTCCCTAACACAATTTATCAGCATTTCCTCTGAAAATATATAGTACAAGTCATCTTTAGTTCAATTCAAAGGTGAAACATAAAAAGTAAATAATTTCACTGCCTTGTGTAGTTAAAAAGAAAATTATTCAGACAAAAAACAAATGAATGTTTTCCGACAGCCATGTTCAAGGCACAATATTACAAGGTGATGGACCATCCATCGGTCCGTCAAAAGTTAAAGTTTGATATATGCTTGACGGATAGAAAAATAAGTTGCCCTATTATTGGTTGAAGATCACTTGACCGCCGGACGGACGGGCGACTGACGAATGAAACGGATGGTTGTGAGTCGGCATCGGCGGCTGTGGCATGGTTGTCTGGGTTCATGGCCGCAACTGTAATCATGGACATACCCGAAAGAGGAAGGGTACAGCAAACCATCGCAAAGCGAAGAGGGCGCTGGGAAAGTCTGTGAGACAGTCGTGGAGGAAGGACATACACATACACAAGGGATTTTTAAATTACACGTGGAAATTCAAATCACAACCTCTAGAGTCTAAATCCTAGCTGCAAAATGTAGTATGCAGCATCTAGTATTTCTAACACTTTGTAGACTATGCTTGAGTGTAGCTTGAGCAAGACTAATTTAAAAATCTCTTTATTGTTCAGAACAAAACTCGCATGGATGTGCAGTCTTTGTTCTGCTAGTGTTTGACATGATCTCACAAGAACACCACAGCGCAGTAACAATGTTATTGCTAACGGTATAGTGTCTGTTTTATAGCTACGACAAAGGACATTTGAATGGGTCAATATCAGCTCGGCTCTCCATTGGTTGATGACCAACCAATAATGAACGTTGTAAAGTATAGGGTAGTGTCCTGTGTGGTATGGACCAATAGGGCGACGATAAGTCCTAACACAGACACCAACAGAACCGGCGTTCTTGCAGTAGTGGATGTAGGTGACACTTCTAATATGTCGTAAGTGCCAATAAATGTGTGCAGACCTCAATGTGTTAAATTGAAATTGAAGTTAGCAAAACAGCGCCGGGAGTCCGCAACTTCACATACCTGCGTGCACAACAAGTTGCATATCCGAAGGCGAACGAAACTTGCGCGTCATACGGCGACCGCCTGAACATAGGACACCATGAAGATACGTGCTGGCACTACATCGCCAATAATGGTGTTCGTGTATCGTTGGAAATAAAATGCAATCACTTCTGGCATTCTTTACTTCTCAATTGCTATTCCCCTGTCGTTCATGTAGTTTGACACACGTGTATAGGTTGTTCACGGTAAAGTGAGCACTTTTCAAGGCCCGTCTAGATTTTTCCTTTCAACCAATTTACATCTTCCTTCTGCTTTTTAATATAAACATTGTAATGTGACTAATAAACACGGCGTATACATTCCACCATCCTCAAAATTTAATGCCTGAGGCTGCAATAAGATATATTTATTAGTGGTAAATGCCTGTTGAAAGAGCCTTTAAGAGTGCCCACTTTACCGTGAACAGCCTATAATTACAAGTAATCACTAGCGACGCCCACGTACCTCGATTTAATGGTGTCCTACTTGCAAGCGCTCTCCGCATGGCGCGCTAGTTCCGTTCGCCTTCGCGGTATGCAACCTGTTGCCCCAGCAGGTACGTGCAGTTGCGGACTCCCGGCGCTGTTTTGCTAACATTTTACTGGATTGTGGTAAGGTAATTTCTGAGTTAGCAAAGATAAAATTGTTTGCGTATGATGTTGGAGTGACATGGAATGAATGAGTGGTTCTGAGCTGTAACCAGGATCTCACTATGTGGCCTTGGTGGACACGACTACATTTACTTCCCGTTATTTTTAACCTTTCAGTCACAGATAAATCTGTATTTTTAGGCTTTGAGACAAACAAGTATTTTGTTCGGAACTGTACTCATATCGATACAACATTTGGTCATACAGCGTAACCAATAAATATCCGTCTGTGCTTCATCTTTCCGGCAGTTGTGGTTTGGTACCCCAGGGCCGGTGCAAAGTAACTTGGCGCCCCCTTCCCCGCCAAGTATTCTCATCCATTAACACTTTCAGCCACACGATGCCCGTACACCTTACGGGCAACTTTTTATTATAGGCCATTAAGAGTTACTGCAAACTTTTCTGAAGCCCTGCTAATGTTCTACTTTTGATTACCGATTACGTATCATTCCTCTACATGTAAACATAAACTCCGCCATGTGACTTATACGTTTTAGCTATCAAATGCTTTGTTTACTGTTTTCAGCTATTCAAAGAATTTTGTTATATTTAAAAAAAAAATTTCATACCAATGCTCACAATTTAGGTCTATAGCCATATTTAGGTCAGCTCTATGACTTTTAACAATGTCTATTGACGATAGTTCTTGCGGCTATAGTTTTACATTGTTAACATATTTGTTATACACGACATAGCACATGACATGCAAATTCACGCCAATATTTTGCCGCCACTGTGTTTGAATCTGTTACAACTGCGGTTTATAGAACAGTAGTATTTAACCACTTGTTATTGATGTGTGTCGAGTTATTTCGTTAAAAGGAGGCCTAAGTTGGAATAAATATTAAAATGAAGGAATTACCAGTCCAACGAAAAGACACGGGAAATTCAAGCACGCAACTCGCATCGCTTATTTTTTTGTACGTAGCAGCGACAAACTTAAAAGATAATGGTGAACATGCACACAAATAGGCTTAACGTAACTTTTATTCCGCTTATATTTCTATGCATTAGTACTTACTGTTTTCTGGGATTATTTAATTATTTATATAAATTTATCTGGCTAGACGTAGTATTTTGCTGGGATAGTGGCAAACATTCAAATCACAGAAACGTAAGAATATTACACAATTGTGTTTCTAATACCATGGGCAAAGTTACAACATTGTGATAAATAAACAGGCGTGACTTTGAAAAAAATTAATTTCGTCATAGAAACAGAGTATAGATTTTGGACATCCAATATTTGCAACTACACAAACAGTTTGCCCAGCGTAACAAAATGGCAACAATACTCTTTCACACACACACAGCGTTCACAACGAACGTTATAGTATATTTATTTCTACCGTGGAAAAACAGATCCATCACAACATCGTAACATGACTGGGTAGGTTTAAAAAACACAACGTGTACGAACCTGATGTTGTAATTTCAAGTATTTTTCACAAGAAGAGAAATTAACGCTTCGTTTAGCAACACCCCACGTCATGTCGCCAGTTGCCACTTCTGCCAACTTTAGATTTGTAACCGTCCTGTCATCACATCTAACTATATTGTGATAAACATTCAAACAATGCAATCTCGTTTCAGTTGTAAATTAAAACTTCAAAATCATTGTTTTCGCTGTAATAAGCACGAAACATGCTAAAATTGAAATCATGTATAATTTTCCATGTTACTACTAGCGATACGAAACTTCCCGAAAGAGAGAGAGGGAGAGAGAGCGAGAAAGAAAGAAAGAGAGAGAGAGAGAGACACATGCTCCACTCCGCCGACCGCCTATTGAAGTTTCTTCCTCGGTCGAAAATAAACGCCATGTCACTAGTAACTACGCGCCGTATTTTGCGCTGATATTTTTAACTGTGACAATCAAACCTATTTCCATCAAGGGTACCTAAAAAATTCTAATATTTAAATAGGCAACGTTTAATTTACAAATAGCATACCAAAAAACAGTTATAAATAATACTTTAACTGTGAACTACTTCTTACTAGCTGTTGCCAACACATCGCTGCTCTCACAGTTTTTAATTTGTATAGAATATGAAATAAATATTACAATTTATAGGAGATATCAAGTCAAAGTTTTATTTATTTAAGAATACAGCACTTTAAACATAATGACAGTGTTATATATGTGTGGTATGCAAGATATTTAAAAAAGCATGTTGACATATTACTCCTATGGCGATTATTTTTCAAAGGTTTGTTTCAAATATCCGAAGAAACCGCGAATGGGCTATAGTAAAGATTCAATGTTGTAATATCTTTAATAGTTTACTCTATTTCATTCTTTAGTTTAACAGACAAGGAGCATAAAAATAAAAAATTTGTCTGTTCAAAATATTGTTCGTCCAAATGAAACCGCTCTAATATAAAATACTTTACTGACCATGACGAACATAAAACACTAGTCACATGTATGACTAATTATATAGGTGCGCGTGAAGATAGCTGCTCAATACGACAAGTGGGTTGTTAAAAGGCATTCGTCAGGAAAAGCAGGTGAGTTATAAGAGGGCAAGTAAAATTAAAACGTGACATAAGAAAACTTCAACAGCCGACGCAACATGTCAGCCCTTTTTGGGCCCGTTTTTAAGTTATGAATCCAGTACATAATTACGGCCAAAGCCGAAAGTGTTACGCTCATCATTTCTACAATTAGATGAGTCCGCGAGCATTGGAATATCCTCGATACTAGTCGATCGACTTTCGCGTGTGGGAATCGTGCCAGACTATGCCGGTGGTCAGCGGGTTTTCTCGAGGGGGAGGGGGGGGGTCCTTTACCCCTCCCCCCTTTTTTCATTCCGCCCCGCTCCGTACCTCATTTCACCCTCATCGGCTTTCAAAACCTTGAAGTTAAGAGTCCTATGTACTGAAAAGTTTTCTGTGAAATCGTTTGCGCGTAAACTAGTATCTTGGTAAATAAAAGTTCTGGAAAGGGACTTTTTGTCAGAAAATATTTTTAAAAACAATTATCTATGGCCCTAATTTTTTACTTCTCTCATATTAAGTGTGTTCTCGGAGAAAAAAAATCGTGAAAATGGTCTAATATTGAATTCTTAATACTTATCTATGCAGTTTCCTTAAGCGGCATGAAAAAAGTACAAATATACGGACGTAGCTGTTACAAATCTAAACTGTACAGTGCAGCGTTACGAAGGAAACACTGCACGCCTTGCGCGTAGGAGCGATGAGGCGCTAGGCGTGCGTGTTAGTGTCGCCCGTATCGCTCCCTCGCTTCTTGACCTTGGACGCGCAGCTGCATAGTCCCCTTAAGAGCCACCCAAATCTCTTCGCTCGCTCACTACAATATGGCGATCGTAAAATAATTAAGAATTGTATCATGCAGGCCTAACTACGACACTTTTAACAGTGGCTGGTAATAATATTATTGAATCACCTTTGGTGTCATAAAAACTGTGAGTGAATTTGTAACATTTACGTTTATATATTCATCCGAAAACGTGAAATGCAACAGCTTGTATTCTACCGGCAATTTAATCAGCTGTACAAGTTAAGGCCGGGCTACAATTGATTTAGCACACTCACAGCACGTGCGATATCACAAAAACACACGCACAGCTCGAATCTGACGGCTACAATCAAAATGGCAGATCCACAGAACTGACGGATGTTTATAGAAAACAGACGTGAAAATGACAGGAAACGACGCTCGGTAAATTGCGCGTGCATGTGTTGGTGACATTGGAATGAAAAAAAATACTGGTGACAGCATGTTTAATTTGCTGCTCGTGTCGTACTTTGTAGAAAATACGTTATGCCGCTCATCTAACATACGACGTTGCTTGTACAATAACAATTTCAATCAAAAAAAAAACTTCTGTTCGTATGGCGCCAAACTCTTCAAACACTAGTCAGATTCACTACTTTCGTAGCCATTTTGATCGGCTCGTGAACTTGATCGTATCGGCGTCCTGATTGTCCACGCACAGCGCACATTGCACACGCACAGGTATTATAGGAAATAGCCCTACTTTCTGTGCGCTTCCCCTGTGCTGTTATTTTTTCTGCTCGTGTGCTGCGCTTGATTGTAGCGAGTGTCATGCTAATACACACGTATTCCACTTTCTGTGCTAAATCATTAGTGTACCCCGGCCTTTGGTGTTGGCAAGCGCTAGTGTGCGTATTCGGGCGGTGAGTAACGCCGTGCTGCTATCTGTCGCCTATTCCCGGAGCTACATCATGTAAGTCGAGCACTGTGCCTGCCGGCGCCCACGTCAGATGCCATTCGCCCGCCGCCTCTCCTCTTTAAATAGATGCCGAAGTGGGGTAGTTCCTGCCGCAACAACGTCGTAATGTCTGTCTGAGCACCAGTGTTCCTCCAGATCTCCGCTCAACACTTTGTAGACTATGCTCGAGCGTAGCTCGAGCTAAGACGATTTGAACATTTCTTAGTTATCCAGAACAAAACTCGCATGGACGCGTAGTTTTTTCCCGGCTAGTGTTTAACATGACCTCACGAGAACACAACAGCACATTAACAATTATATTATGATATTGCAAATGATAGAATATATTTTTTTTTATAGCCACACAAAGGGACATGATTAGAGACCTGAAAAATTCGCTAGTTCCATGACCTGCAGGCTAGACTCTACAGTCGTATGTACAGATATGCTGACATTAACTGCACATTGGTTGTCTACAGCCGCAGTGGAAAGCGACGATTGGGCCAGCGTTCTCCAGAAGGCGTCAAACACCGTGTGAACCAATAGCTAAAGTTATATATTCTTCAGGTCTCTAGACATGATTGATTATAAATAAGTTTATTCTATAATGTACATATGATTGGGTCAATATCAGCTCGGCTCACCATTGGCTGATGACCGGCCGATAATGAACGCTGTGAAGTACATGTAGTGCCCGGTGTGGTATGGACCAATAGGACGATGATGAGTTCTAATACAGACACCAACATAGTCGGTGTTCTTGCAGTAGTGGATATAGGTGACTCACTTCTAATTTGTCTTAAGTACAAGTAAATGTGTGCAGACCTCAAAGTGACCAAAAGGCCTCCCTAATTTAAAAAAAAAAAACTTAATGCTTCAAGGTCAAGTCCGGTTGTAAGCAAGCATTGCAATAGCGATGGAAAATAGGACAAACAAGCATGGCGTGTGTTTTATTTCCTCGCGATTTTATGCGGTGATTATAAGGTTCTAATACAGTGATATGTTCCGGAAAGGTACAGCATTGTCGCTATTGTTTAAAACAATATTTTATAAAAGAATAAACAGTGGTATACTTACAGCGATGTTTACTGACTTAACACTTTTCAAATACCATATTTATGATTCAATAACCAAAATTGTAAATCGGCAACAAAATATCGACTTTCATTTCTGTCCTAAAAAAAGATTTTTATTTAAAAAAATTCCATTGTTACTTTTTAAAATTAGAATTGGTACAGTCGCTTGCAATGATGCCTGCACGACGACTAGGGATTTAAGTTTCCTTGTAATATTCCATGCAAGCCTCCATGACGGCTTGTGTGGATGATTCCATGGAAGATGTAGCCCACTGCTGACCATTTTGTGGTCGTTTTCCGCAATAGGTCGTTCGTAATTTTCAACAAAACGTTTCCCGCAAAGTTGAATTTTATCCAGTCAAGAGAGAGAGAGAGAGAGAGAGAGAGAGAGAGAGAGAGGAGAGAGAGAGAGAGAGAGAGAGAGAGAGAGAGAGGGGGGGGTGAGAGAGAGAGGGGGGGTGGTGGAGTTTGGTTTCTGGTTTTTACACGTACTCTGTCAGAGACAACACTAGCCGAACTGTACCATCTTTGTTGTTTTGCTTGCCATGTAACAGGGATCCTCGATGGCAGTGATCGTTGAAGATGATAATTTAACCTGGGCTTGGTATAATTTCCTATATTATTTCTCATGAAAGAGGTAGATAGTAAGTATTTTGTAACCTAGGAATAATTTTTGCTATAACAGCAATTGGTATCTTAGGATGTGTTGTGTAGTCGATTCACGATTAATTCCAACTTTTCTGAAGCAGTGCTAAACTTCTAATTCCCGGCTATTCCTAAGTCTAAAACAAGTAAAGCAGCTTATTTAAGACTAGATAATTACACCGAAGAGGCAACGAACAGCATTTTTGCGCACTCAGCTAAATAATATTTTGTATGAAAACCATTTCTTACAATAGGTTTTACCAACACGGCCATTTTTCTTTCTTTTTATTCATATTAATTATAAATAAATAAAATTCAAGTTTAATTTTAATTTATCTGAAAATACGATACTTGTATATTAACACAAGTGTAAAATCGTTTGTAATACATTACATATTTAAGAAACAACCTGACACGTTATACGTGGGTTGATTTGCGAAAGGGTTGATTAAAAACAATGCGTGAAGATAATGCAAACAGACTCTATGAGACTATCAATAGTTCTATTGTCAATTTGCGGTTTCTTTACAGTTTTTTTGAATCAGACCTTTCAAAAATCAACCTACGTATGACGTGTTTGGTTGTGTACTAAAATTTCCACGTATATCAAGTATTTTATGTTTATGTTAGTATAAAACTATCTTATTTTTGGTTAAATTAAAATCTTACTTATATTCTATCTATAAATTATATTTTTCTAATGAATATGAATAAAAACATGGAGAAAATAGGTTTGTTGATAATGCGTGATGAGAAATGATTTTCTGAAAATATTATGAAACTGAGTGCGGACGAATGTAATGCGATGTCCATTTGGTGTAATTTTCTGCAGATTAGTTCAGCTTAGCTTGCACGAGGCGGAGGAATATCCTGGAAGCAGAACTTTCGCAGGGCTTCAGAAAAGTGTGAAGTAACCGTGAATGGATTATAAGCAACTGTCTAGAACAAGAGGAAGAAACATATACTACGTATGCAGGGTCGAACTTAGCACGGGAGCGTTGAGAACCCCGCGCGGGAGCAGGGGAAAAGAAAAAGCCCAGTCTGCTCAGGGCTTAGACGACGGCTCGGTGATGCACACGCGTCCAATGAAGTTTTATGTGCGCACATGCTGGAGAGCTCTGTTTGAGATCGCCCAAACAAAAACACCACCCTGCTTCCCGCAACGCGTACACCGGCCCAAATTCGTGTCGACCTCGTGGTGTGTGCCGTTCCCGTCTGTGTTGGTTTCGGCGTCGGGTGTGGCGCGAGCTGGAAGTCTAGAGGCGAGAAGACCTGCGCGTTTTAATTGCCATCCAAAATTCATAGTATGAAGCATATCCGGCCTTAGAGAACTGCAACTGCCATGTTTGTTTTCCCAACCGAACTCATATCCGTAGACTAAAGATGAGGTAGATCGATCTCTCTGACTGCGCACAACCAGAGTCCGTATCCCAACATTGAACTTCTTTCTTGCCAACGCGTCTAGCAAAAACGGTATTGATTGTATTTGAGGTTAATACACTGATTAGTAAACAAGTGCTTTGAGATGTTTGTATACTTCCTGTAGCCAATTTGGAATGCAGTTTCATTAATTTCAAATTAGCAAAAATATTCCTGTAAAAGTGCTTGTCTTCTGAAAATTGAGATATAAAAAAAGTGTCATCATTGTTGACCATGTGACTTTGACAGTTGTGTTGCTTTGAGGTAGGTCAGTGTTGGGCACATGCGCAGATGATGAACAATCGGTCTACCTCATCTTTAGTCTATGCTCATATCCCATTATGGGAAACTAAGTAAAAAATTACAACTAGTCAACATTTAAATACATAGGAATAAAACTGTTAATTTTAATAATATCTCAAATGAACACGATGAATTGTGAAGCATGTTACATCTATCACTACACATTGGTTGGCACATAGTCAACAAGCGACTCCTATTGCCGATGGACAGACAGTAATAATCTTCTTCTTCTTTTCCTCTTCATAGTAGGCTTACAGCCTGTTATATCCAGAAATTAAGAGTCATTCCATCTCTTTTTCGGTCTTTCAGGCGATCTCTTTCCATCCACTGGTAAATTATCTCTTGCCACTAGCACAATTTTGTCCGATGTCATGCAGGGTACGTGTTGATTCAATTCCTTTCTTCGTCTTTCTACCCAATCCCATATTGCCTGGATATTCAACTGTCTTCTAATCTCTTCACTTCTGATCTTGTCTCTCCTGGATTTGTGTACTGTGCAATTTTCCTCAAAATATTCATTTCATTTGTCTCTAAGATTCGTTTAGTTTTTGAGGTATCCACCCTTGTCTTAGCAGCATAAATCGATACTGGGGGTATTACTGCTTTATAGATTCTTATCTTAGTATCCTTATTTTATTAAGTACTTATTATTCCATATGATGTCGTTCAGGCAGCCCGCTATTCTCGCTGCTTTATTGGCTTGATGTGAAACTTCTTCCTGCAGTGATCCCCAACTTGTTATCTCAACACCTAAGTATTTTTTTACCATCACTTGTTCAATCATTTTTCTCTCTAGTTCTTACTTACATCTTAAGGGGAATTTACTTATAATCAATGACTTGGTTTTTGTTAAAGATATTTTCATATTGTACTTTTGGCAACCAAGATAGAATCTAGGAATATAATAATCTTTGCAAATTATTTACGGAATCCGCCATCAAAACAGCATCGTCCGCGTAACATACAAAATTAAAATCTTTATCTCCCATTCTGTATCCATCATTAGTTATGATGCCTTTTATAATTTCATTAAGTATTAAATAAAATAACAGTGGACTTAAGGAATCACCTTGACGGACTCCTTTCCTGATTGGTATTTTCTCCGATAGTTTTCATTCCCTTTAATTCTTTTAAAATTACCATTGAAAATGTCACTAATAAGTAAAATCAACCCTTTTGGTACATTATTCTCTTCTTAAATATGTAAAAACATCTTTAAGTTCCAGCCAACCAAAAGCCTTTTCAAGGTCGATAAAACATAAAAATGCAGGTTTATTGTATTCAATAGCTTTTTCTATTACATGTCTAATTATAAAAATCTCATCTGTACAAGATTTGCCAAGTCGAAATCCTTGCTGTTCATCTTGGAAGCAAATTATTTCAGATAACTTTTGTTGGATTGATCATGTTGTAATTTTTAATACAGTATTAAGTAAATTTATTGGTCTATAATTTTGTGGTTTGCGTTTTTCGCCCTTCTTAAACACTGGAATCACGATACTAGTTTTCCGGTTATCTGAGACTTTAGATTTTTTAAATATTTGTTTAATTAATTTTGCTATTTCCAATACAACTCTTTCTCCGCCATATTTTTATCATTTCGTTGGTTATACCATCCACTCCTGGAGATTTCCTATTCTTAAGTTTCTTAATAATAGTTAAAATTTCTTCTTCAGTGACCTCTAATATTATTTTAGGAGCGTTACTGGCAATCTTATAAACATAATCATTTCTGTGAGGTATTGGACCCATTTAGTTTCTTCGATTTTATTTGATGTTATAAAATCTTTTACTTCCATTCGTTGACTCCTTATTGTTCTCCATATTCGCCGTCGCATACCATAAAAGTATTTCTCTAAATTACACGTATAGGTTTCCCAATATTGTTCTTCAATGTTTCTAATCTTTGCATTAACATTATTTCTAATAACTTCGTAATTCTCATAGTCATCTGCGTTTTTTATTCTCATATACTTTAAAAATGCATTTTTCTTTTCTTTGGCCAAAGTTTTGACCTCATCACAAAATCATGGTATATTTATGAATTTCTTTTGTGATTTATTTATTGGTCTGGTACCCAGTGCTTCAGAAGCATCTTGCAATACAGCATTCTGAACTGTTTTCCAGTTATCATTAATTTATTTATGTTCCTTCGTGCAATTTTTTGACAGCTTTTCCTCTAGTTTTCTTTGATATAGGCACTGTATACTTTTATCTTCCAGTAATTCCCTGTTAAATTGTGTTTCAATTACTGGTTTTCCTTGTTTGGTTTTTTGTGGATGAATTCGCAATTTTGCCAGGACTAATCTATGATCAGTTCCTACATTAGCTGAATTTAATATTCTAACTGTCTGAACTTGAGTTGGATGAATATTTTCATTTGATATTGTATAGTCTATTTATTGTTGAGCCTAGTCTTCTAGTATTTTCCCATGTGTATTTATACTGTGGTTTAAGATCAAAAAACGTATTATTTACTCTAAGATTATTGTTTATGCAGAAATGTATGAGAAACTCTCCATTATCATTTAATACATTCTCATTGAACCTCTGAATAACCCCTGGTATAATATTGTTCCTAATTCTTCCGTTCAAATCCCCCATTATTATTACTTGCTCATTCATTGGTATCATATCTAATTGATTTTTAAGTATTCTATAAAATATCTCTGTGTCCTGTTTTGGTTTACAGTCCTCTGGTACATGTACACTAAATATAGTCAATTCCCCATTGGAAGCAACTTTCTCGGAGCCCTGCAAAATATCTACTTGCGGGCCCATTTCGTATCCTTCCGCCAAATGTAAACAAACATTGCCATGCGACTGCCATGTAGTATTTGTCAAAATCAATGTTTATATGCGATTGTGTGCGCAGATGCGTTCCTATATTTTCGCTACACCTAAAAATAAACATTGAAATGTGACTTCTTCTTTTATACCTGTCAAACGTGTTGTTTACTATTTACAGCTTTTCAAATAATTCTGTCTTACGTCAATTTCAAAAACCATTTCGTATGAATATTCAAAGTTCAGGCTATAGCATTATTTAGGTAAGCTTTATAGCGTTTTAAAAATGCCTGAATTAACGATAGTTCTCATGCTTAGGTTACGTTAACATATTTGTTTCCCACGACATAGCACATTACACGTAATGCACGTTAATATTTTGCAGCGACTGTGTTAAACACTGTTACAACTGTGGGGTAATGAACTGTAGTAGTTAACTTTTTGTAATTGATATGTGTTAGGCTATTTCTTTAAAAGGACGGCCTCAGTTCGAATAACGAAGGAATAGCCAGTCCAACGAAAAAGAGACATTAAAATCAAGCACGCAACTCGTGTCACTCAATTTTTCATACAAACTTAAAATATAGCTGTGAACATGCACAAAAATAAGCCTACCATAAATTTTATTCCGCTCATATTTATATGTATTGTTGTTTACTGTGTATTAGGTTTATTGAAATTTATTGGGCCTGGACTTGGTTATTTTGGTGAGATTGGTGGTAAATCACGTTACACAACTGTGTTTCAAACACCCAGGGCAAAGGTACAATGTTGTGATAAATAAACGTACGTGGATGTAAATAAAGAACTTCGTCATAAAAACAGTTTACATTTAAAATGTATAAATAGTTCACATCAAATATTTGGAATCACGCACGCACACAGATCCAGCATAATGATCACCATACAGCCACACCACGTTATTTCATATGCAGCGGTTAACAATAATGCCACATTATTTCATACACAGCGGTTAACGACACACATCATAATAGGATATTTATTACTGCCATGGAAACACAGATTTATCACAACCTCGTAACTTGCTTAGGTGGGTTTAAATAACACGTCTACAAACGTGATGTAATTTGAATTATTTTTCGGAATAAATATAATTTATGCTTCGTTCGGTAAAACAGCAACACGCCGTGTCATGTCTCACCACGTCTGCCAACTTCACTTTGTTTCTACCCCGCCATCATATCTAAATATATTAAAATAAGTATTCAAAGATTAAAATCTCTTTTCAGTTGTAAATTGCAAATTCAAAAATCATTATTTTGCTGTAATAAGTATAAAATATGCTACAATTGAAAACATGTATAATGTAACAGCTTACTAGCCAAGTGAAACTTCCCGA
The DNA here is from genome assembly GCA_029891345.1 of Dryococelus australis. Classification (NCBI taxonomy): domain Eukaryota; kingdom Metazoa; phylum Arthropoda; class Insecta; order Phasmatodea; family Phasmatidae; genus Dryococelus; species Dryococelus australis. The sequence continues at coordinate 361,483,070 of CM056993.1, forward strand.
GTGTGAAAGAGACAAAGACACACACAGAGAGAGAGAGAGAGAGAGAGAGAGCGAGCGAGAGCGACAAGCCTCGCTCAGCAGACTGTTGCTTCAAAGTTGTTCTCGCTCGATAAAACAACACGGTACCATTATGGCCTGCTAACGATATTTTCCGCTGTTATTTTAAACTATAAAAATGAGATATGTTGCCATCGAGGCTACCTAAATATTTAAATATTCAATAGGCACCTTTTAATTTACAAATAGTATACTAAAAAATTATGTTAAAATAATATTTTAATTGCGAACTATTTATTACCGGCCGTTGCCAACACGTCGCTGATCTCGCTGTTGTTAGTTCATATTTAAAAAGAAATAAATATTACAAGTTATACGAGATATTAAAGTAAAGTTTCATTTATTTAATAATACAGTACTCTAAAGTTAACCACAGTGTTATGTATTTGTGGAATGCAGGTCATTGAAAAAAAAAAACAGGTCGTCATGTTATGCCTAGAGTGTTTTTTCAAAGTTTGATTTTTATAAGTCGCTTCCAATCGGGAATGGACTATAGACGTAAGATGGATTTTTTTTTTCTGAGACCATTAAATCTCTTTCTGATATAGACTTATATCCAAGGCTTGCATCTTTATATTTATTATGAATAAGAATCTACACTCCCTCTTTTGCACTCCTGTTCATATCTACACCACTATAGAAGAAAATATAATTTTCATAAGAAATAACTCCTTTGCCCTTTTTTCTTTGTCTCTGAAATAGCACAATATACAATAAATTTTCTTTGGCCTCCATTATTATTTTCTGATCTTTATTATTCCGCGATGTAACATTTCAACATCCTATTCTAATCAAGTTGTGTATCCAAACTCGTTTTTTCCGTTGTCTCACCAAGATCATCTTCATTAAATCAGTCCGGCTCTCTTCATACCTGGTACTTTGAGCTTGAATAAAATACACCTCGAGTGGCTTGCTAGGCCGGCTGTTGGTGGGTTTTATATCAGAGTTTCCTTCTCTTAGCCCAGTTGTTTCCACCATAGCTAAAGAGCCTGATCCGCCCTGCTAGTTTTGGTTCGCCCTGCGTATTTAATTTCCCCAGTACCCTCCATATCTCCTGATATGGCGAGCATTCACCTATCCAACCACCCGGGGAGGCGCCCGATGGGGGTCTACCAACTCCATACGGGTGATAATACACGTTGCGGAATATTGTAAGCGTGTGCGGCGTAGCCAGGACCGACAGGAAGAGGGCAAGTATAAATACAGAGACCAACACAACTAGAATTGGTGTAGTGGAGAATATAGACAGCTCACTTCAACCTTGTCTTCAGTGACGGTAGATCTGTGCCATCCTGAAGGGCTAGAGGCGATTGCAGGGGAAAAGGGGATGTTCGTGAGTATTTCTGCCCGGTATAGCATGTGACGGTGTTGCCGGAGGTGGTTGCAGCAGTGGCGCGGCGGTTGGCAGGAGTGGAAGTGGTCGGAGGGCGAAGAGGAGGGGGAGCTCGGGCCTTGGTAAAGTTGGCAGCGCAGCACAGTCCTGGTTCATCCCCCTGGGCGTTAGTTGTGTCCGTCTCGCTCGCACCGGCGGAGGCGGCTAGGAGAAGAAGGTAGCGTCTAGCGTCTGCCAGATATATCCGGGTAGCATTCAGTGCGGCGGTCCGCCCCGCGCGCGGGCTACTAAACACATAGCACACACACCGGCACTCCGCCATGTAAGTACCTACTCCATCACCGACTTCTGTGCTTGTCTCAGTCTGGGTGCTATGCAGATACAGTTGTTAGTCGTGGAAGTCTTTGGTGCCAGTATTTTTCTCAACAGACTGTCGCTTTTCCTATGATCGGGTGAAGCCTTCGAACCCTGTTAAGAGTGGGATGGACACCCGCATTTTTTGTGAAATAGTTATTTGCGCGAATACGCGTATCTCGGTAAACAAATGTTTTGAAAACACGACCTTTTGTCACAAAGGATAAAAAAAAAATATCTATGCCCCTATTTATTTTACCTTTATCATAAATGCTTTCTTAGAGAAAAAAAATTAGTGAAAATGGTCAAATATCGCATTTTGAAACCTGTCCTGTGCAGTTTCCTAGCGGCAAGAAACAAGTACAAAGATACGGGTGTAGTTTAATCTGTGGTCTTTAGTCACATGTAATAAAACCCCTATGTTACATATATAATTTGCACAGTACAGCGTTGCGATGGAAACACTGCACGCGTTGCACGTAGGAGCGATGAGGCACTAGGCGTGCATGTTAGTGTCGCCCGTATCTGTACCTCGTTTCTTGACCTTGGAGGGGACGCGGGGTTCCCAAGGGAGTCCATCGCACTCTTAATCACTTCGAGGTCTGCACACATTTACTGTTCCAGGTGTTGCAAACAAAAAATTCCATGATGCATACTGTACTTAAGTCGACACACCACTTGTTTCGTTGTCTCAGACAGTGAGATCTTGGCTGTATGTCCGGCTGCAGTAATATGAAGCAATTATGACTTAGACCTTTGAAAACGGTTTGCGAATCACTTACCGTCAGCTAAGATCATTGGTAGAGCCCCGAGTATTTCGTGGATTGAGGTGTCAGCAAGCTAGGCTGGACAGCTGTGTATATACTCGAGACATTATCGTTTGCTTATTGGTTGCTGCGATCAAGTGATGCCTCTGTACAGGACTGTTAAACACTCATTCTCACCACTGCTTCCTGCATATTACTGACTCACTGCTAAACGGGGCATGTCTAAAGAACTGTCGTACAACCACAACAGTAGGAGAAAAGAGTAAGTGTTTGCAGTCTACCTCGCCTGCGATTGAATTCGCGAAAAACTCGTGGCTCTTATCATAGGTCATTGATAGGGATAGGAAAATTTCGCGAGTTCAATTACCTGTAGGCTAGACTCCTCAGTCTTCTGCATACTGAGCCTCAGGTGTATGTTCATTGGCTGTTGCCCCACGCCTGGCAGTTATGGGATTCGCAAGGTGTTTCCTTGCAAGTCTGCTATTGGCTCAGAGGCGTCTAGGGCGTTTCTAATGAACTGTGGTCGAATTACAAAGTTTACTTCACTGTATATGTGTTTGACATCTATCTTGACCTGGAATGGATTCGCAAAATTTTCCTATCCCTAGTCACTGAGCTTCTCGGTGTGTAGCACAGACCAAAAATCACCTACACGTGCGTAATGTACACAATTGTGTACACTGGGTCTGAGTGGGTTAGCCACTATTCAAGAAGATTTAGAGGCGAAATGGCGTGGCCGGTGCCTTTCGCGAGGACTGCCCATTTGCTATCGGCTGTGCGAGGCTCACGGAACGGACCTTGTGTCTGATTGGCTGCCGTATACTGCAAAAGGTTTTTCCGATGGCTGGACTGAAGGCTGGAGAGCGAGTTACCACGACGACCGGCGTTCCGACGTGTACGTTGGCTGGTGACGCCATTTTGCTGGCGTGTGCGCGGCTGGAGCCCGCGGTACGAACAAGTGTTTCACCTCCGGGCAATTAATGTTTACTATTGGCGAGTCATCGGCCAGTCTTGTGTCGAGTTGATTTTGTAATCCATTTACGGTTACTTCAAACTTTTTCTGAAGTCCTACTAAAGTTCTACTTCCACGATATCCCTCCGCCTGGTGCAAACTAAGCTTAACCAAGCTTAGAAAATTACACTAATGGACGACGCACCGATTTCGTATCCACTCAATTGTAAAGTTTGTCCACAATAAAGTGAGCACTTTTGAAATCAACCTTAGAAAAAAGTCACTGCCCCTGCCTGCATATATTTAGACGGTAATTATTTGTTATAAATTATTTCTTTCGTTTTCTTCCTTTTTATGCATCGAAGTATAAAAACGAGCATATTTATAAAATATTTACTTTTATAATAATTCCTCAGTTTCGCTTGACCAACGCATGACTAAAGTGATGAGGCCCATGACAATGTTAATCTTGCATAAGGCGGGAGAATACACAACGTGCACACAAGTAGATCTTAAGCAGGGCTTTCAAAAGTGCTCATTTTACAGTGAACAGCCTATAATGATATTTTACATGAGAACTATTTCTCACTGGGCGCTACCAACACACATGATTTCTCACTGTTATTCTTCATATTTAATTTAAATTAATTATTATAATTGATAGATAAAATATCGGTAAAACCTAAATTTAACGAAGACGTTGATACTTTCATTGCAACAAAGGTGCAAATCTCTTGTGATACATGGCATATTTTGTAAATAACGAAACACGTCATACATGGGGTGATTTTTCAAAGGTTTGATTTAAAAAGTGTGAAGAAACTGTGACTAGACTCGACCCCAACCGAGTGTTCTGCGTTCTGGTAAGGTTAATGCTACTCAGGTTAGGAACACACCGAATTTTCTTATGGGAGAGTTTGAGGTAGGGAAAATTCCCGCTGCTAGGGAAGCGCTAGTGTTTCAAATAGGTTACTTTTAATCAAAATTTTAAGCTACGTGAATAATAAAAGAGAAATATTTCTCTCAGTTAAGTAGTTCTTTTACATTTGATTTATGACTATTGAAATTAATAATTTTTTTAAACGAAGAATATATATAAAAATATGTACACATGCGACAGTAGAGCCTACCTAGTGGCGAAACTTTTTTGCTGCGAAACTAAAAGATTGACCCCTCGACCTTAGTTCTGAAAGGATTTGTAGTCAAACGTCTCCTTTTCAGCGGCTATAACAATAGTGTTATATTTTTATTTAGTCAGGGAAAATTTGGTCTCTGCGCTGTTGTGTTTGTGCAATATCCTGTTAAACACCAGCGGAACAATTACTCGATAATCGTGAGAGTCTTGTTTTCAAGTTCAAAGATATTCGCAAAGTAGCGTTGCTCGAGTTTCTCTCAGACGTAGTCCTCGCAGTGTTAGGGTTGAAGTAAAGCAACTGCCTATGGAGCACTGCACGTGACTATACAACATGAAGAACTCGACGAAGTAGTACTGACAATATGGAAATTGTCAGAAAAGTGCGATTTATGTTGTATATGAAAGAAGAATGTATATATTTTGCAACATTATAAAATATTTTATTTAAGAATACTTTCTAAATGTAAAAAACTAATCGATAGATAGAGTCTGCATTTTTTGCCAAATTTAAGCGCATTTCGGTTTTGGATGCTTCGGAAAGCAGAATGTACCTACTAAAAGAAAATATTCGTCATGGAATATCGTTACAATATTTACTATGATTGCATGTAATAAAATTGTAATAATAATGTACGAAATAATTTTATAATTGATTTTATGTGCGTCAATTTTCCACAAACGTTTATGGCTGCAACTGACGTAAATAAAGTTAATTATAAAATTGATATGCTACGTTATTATGATTTTATTACATGCAATCATAGGAAATATTATGACGATCTTTCTTGAAGAAGATTTTCTTGTAAATTCTGCATTCCGAAGCATTTAAAACGAAAATGCGCTTAAATTTTTTTTTTTAAACTGCGGACTATTGATTGATTATTTTTTTACATTTAAAAAGTATATATTAGTAAAATATTTTATAATGTTGCAAAATATATGCATTCTTTTTCATATGAGCATAAATCGCACTCTTGTGGTAATTTTCATTGTGTCTGTAGGTAGTATATTTTTTGAGTTCTTCGCGTTGTATAGTCGAGTGCAGTGCTCCATAGGTAGTTACTTTACTTCAACCTTAAGGGCGCCACCTACTTGGAGGTATTTAGCGTGTGCGAGGCAGGGGAGCACGGGAGCTATAAGGACGATACTGACACGCACGCCTGATGGCCCTTCGCCTCTATGTGCAAGGCGTTGAACTGGCGCGCAGTGTTTTCGACATGCTGCGTGTACCTATGGGACTAAAAGCGGTGGCCCTATCATGTTATTGGTGGAATGTCTGTAGCAAGGTTCAATGCATATCCTTAAAGGCTGTTCACGATAAAGTGAGCACTTAAGAAATGAAACTTAGAAAAAAGTCACTACCCCTGCATGCGTATACTTAATGGGCGCACTGAGTGACATTTGCCTAGTAAAGTTGATCATGATGGATGGAAAGTAGTTCCATATCCTAACGTCGAATAAAAAGTGTTAGGTTACCATTTATAACTTAAAATTATTTCTTTCGCTCTCTGATTTGTAATACATGGAAGTGTAAAAAATGGCAGTTTGTAAAGTATTTACTTTCTTAATCATATCAGAGTTTCATTTGACCGACGCATGAATAAAGTGACGATGCCCGTTGCATATTAATTTTACATAAGGCGGAGGAATACACATGTATTCACGTGTAAACAAGTAGATCTTAAACAAAGCTTTCAAAATTGCTCATTTTACTGTGAACAGCATATATAATAGTTTCCCATATTTCCAACCAGTATACTATGCGATACAGCACTGTGAAAAAAATTCGTTTTATATATTTTGGAGGGCTCAGGAATAAAATTTATAATGTATGTACCGTACATGACGTATTGAGGGTATTACACGTATCTCGCCTGACGTGTATTTTCTTTTCGTACATTGGTATCATGGGGGCACGTTTAATGGTTTCGTAAAAAAATAACGTGTATTTCTAACACACAACATCACATTTCAGGCGCCGCTTATGCGGCGCAAACGAAGTGCCAAAATCCTCGCTGACACAGCGAAGTGGGTATCGGCCGTTCACAGTAAAGTTAGCACTTTTGATGCCCTAGTTACTTTGTTATTTCAGACTTTTTTTTTTATCCTACAGCCACCTCTTTTAAACAAATATTGTCACGTAAGTAATAAACACAGTGTGCATATTCCACCGCAAACGGAAGTCAACGTCCAAGGCTAACATAAAATATGTATACTGCATAAACTATTATAGCATATGAGAGGGCTTTCGAAAGTGCTCGCTTCACCGTGAATAGACTATAAGCATCGTCCGACGTTGATAACGAGCGGTTACAGAAGAACCCCTTCAGAGGTGAACATAGTATATTTGAAGTAAGTTAAGAACTAGTCAACATTCCTCGCGGTATATTTTTGTTTCTAGAGACAAGGCTCAACGAATCCGCACCACTCCTAAGGTTGGTAAGTATTGTGAGTTCCGACTCTCTCGTCTTCAGTTCTATGTAAACACTCAGGTCGCTGTTGACTGTTCATTGACCGCCGCCTCCATAACTACGACTCTCTCGTCTTCAGTTCTATGTAAACACTCCGGTCGCTGTTGACTGTTCATTGACCGCCGCCTCCATAACTACGACTCTCTCGTCTTCAGTTCTATGTAAACACTCTGATCGCTGTTGACTGTTTATTGACCGCCGCCTCCATAACTACGACTCTCTCGTCTTCAGTTCTATGTAAACACTCCGGTCGCTGTTGACTGTTCATTGACCGCCGCCTCCATAACTACGACACTTTTTTTTTTCCCTTGTGCACTACGGTAAACTGGGTTTATTTTATACCTCCAGTTGTCTATTACTGCCCCTGAGTCGTGTGAAGTATGCCAGAGTATATGTGGCACAAAAGTAGCAATAGGTACAATTTCTCGTCTTCCACCAAATCGGTTTGTATAAATTTCCGGGTCTCCAGCCACAAGGCAGCCAAGCGTTTGGTTAGGGGGGTACGTCGCAGTCCCTATATCCCCGCCCTCGAAATACAATTCTCATGTCCGAAACTTCAATATCCCAAATCCCGTAATTTACAGTACATTCACTGCAGTTGGTCCACAGCCCATTGCACTGTGTTTTTCTTCTTAGCCCGTCTGGCAATAATGTTAAGCCCGACAGCGAGTCAAAATCATGCAACTAATGCGGCATTATCGACTTAAAAATTTTTAAACTTGTTTAGTTAATTTTTTTTTTAAATTTTTTTCTTCTATTGTCATTCTATTATCAACTAATATTTCATATCACTACGAAAAAGGGTGCCTTGTGCTAAAAATGTCTAAAATTACGTTCAAATTTCTGTTAAGACTAAACGCTTATTGGTCTTATATATATATATATATATATATATATATATATATATATATATATATATATAATCTTACCAAAAATATGAACGTTATTTACTAACTTTTTTTGCATATGGCATCCTTTTTCGTTGTGATATTAAATAATACTTGCTAAGAAAATGACAATGGAAGAAAATGAATTTAAAAAAAATACTATCTAAACAAGTGTAATAGATTTTTAGTTTATATATTTTTTTTACGAACCTTAAAATTGCACAAAATCAATACTTTATGGCACAATCCAAATTATGTGTGCAGTACATTTTATTAAGATATTATGAAGAAAATTTCTTAATAATTTGTTTGCTGTTCACCCGTGTTCAAAGTTTAACTGATCAGAAAAAAATTTAAAATTTAAATCGCCATAAATTAAACCGTTACCGCATATAGAAGAAACGGCAGCTTGCCACTTCTGTGATTTCTATAAACACTTCAGTTGTAAACAAACTTAGTGTTAATTTTTTTTTTAATTTGCTTGAATTGTAATATATACAATTAAAATTCCTCTATTTACGCTGACATAAGTAAGTGTTATTTTTTGAATGATTTAGTATTTTAGTAAAATTGTGATCGATATATCAAAAAACTATAAAATTTTGCAGAATCTATAAAAAAAAAAAAAAATTGTTCTAGAACGTTTTGAACGGCCGCGGCCACGGACGTCATCAGACGTGGACTTTCATGTTGAAATACAGTGCAGTTTAACCATGAGCACGTGAAGGGTCGGGGGACACTAGGCGACATTTTGTATATGGGACAAATTACTCAAGTATTTTATTGTATTTGAGTTGGTTAACAACTGATGGTAGGGAAGACAATTTTTGAAGAAATAAATCATTCGAATGTATCTTCAAACTATGTATATACATATAATATGTAATATGTAAGTGCGTTATAAATAGATACCTGAGCAATTCGCGAGTTCAATGACTTGCAGACTATACTCTATAGCCTTATGTGCAAATATGCTAATATCAATTGCACATTGGTCGTCTGCTGCCACAGTGAAAGGCGACAATTGGGCCATCCTTCTCGAGGAGGCGTCAAACTCCGTGTGAACCAATGGCTGAAGTGTTATTAACACACGTGTTTTGAATTATAGCTTGTCCCGAAATGAATCAACGCGTTTTTTCAGGTCTCTAGCCATGATATATAAAATATTAGTATACACTTGCGCCTGCATGATGTCGAAGTGTTTACCCCCACCCCCACCCCCTCCAACCATTCTCAAAGAATAAAGTCTATATGCGCTCCTAATGTCGAATCTTTAAGGAAAGCAGCAGAATCTGTAAGTAGACGCAAGCAAAATGTCGTGGTGGTTCCTTTGGTGTAAACGAACTCGGTCACTCACTAGTCTTGGATAGCAATAGAAATGGGCCTTCGGAATGATTGGTCCTTGCATGTTATGGAATATTCCATATTTTTTGGTCTGGCTGCCGCCTGGCAAGTTAGTCTTCAGGAGTTGATTGGTCAACGGCGTTTAGCTCGGCAGGTTTCGGTTAAGGTTTAGTTAGGTTGGATTGGCTGAACTGTACCCCGAAGTACGGCTCACCGAGGCTCCGTATGCTCGACCGTACGATGCGAATGTCTCTCCGTGCTACATTTTGACTTACTTTGGCAAACGAAGCTGAATCCGCAAATTTAGCATTGGGCATATTAGCGCCCGCGCTTTTTATACCGGGCGCTAATTTAAGGGGGGGGGGGGAGGCAGCTTAAAAGCAAAATTAACGTAAACTAAAGTAATCCAGAAACAGCAAATGCCGTCGGCTTTCTCAATATTCTAAACCACGACGTCGACGTCTAGTTACCTCGTCCACGCCAGTTTTTATGTTTATTAGATATATTTTTTTATTAGTAGCAGGGGTTTATACCCACCTGCATCCTGTAGGACCACTTTATATGAATGCCGTTGTGAGGTCTTGTTGCATTTACTCTTATTTTGCTTAACCACGCGGCAGAAGTGAGTATGATTACAACAATACATGCTAAGCAAGTTTGTTGCTTTATGCAAACTTTTTTTTTACCAGTGAAGAAAGACTAAGACAAGGGCAGTCCTACTAAATATTTAACATACTTAACACAAATCTTAATAAAAATATTTAGTATTAGTAGAGACCTGCATAATTCGCGTTATTATTTAGGGACAAGCTAGACGTCATTGCCCTATAAGTGTCTGAGCGCGACCCGTGATTTCGTTGGCCGATGGCTTCTACACGAGGTCACGTGCCTGTGTAACTGTGTTGCAGGCGATTGGTCACTCTGACGTTGAGCTGTTACTATTGGTTGAAAGAGTCTTTCACGTCGTGCCACAAATTCTCTCAGCCGTTGAGGGACGTCAGTAGCACGCATAACACCTCGGAGTTTAGTCTGCTGCAGAAAAATAACGCGCATTTTTCAGGGATCTAGATATAAGTGATGGAATACTGTACTGCTATCTCTTTAAAGCAAATTGTGTCCATTTTTTTTTTCTCGCGTCCGAGGCATGGCGATACGGCCGACCATAGCGCACTCAGTACTTATGTCGTCATGCTTTCCTGTGAAAATATTATACGTGATAAAAGTTCGCAGACTTAACTACGACTGTATGGTAACTCTTAAGAAAACTGCGCAGGCAGTATCTAAAAATGCGAGTTTTACTATGTTCACTTTTTTTTTTATCTTAGAATACACTTAATATGATAATTTGTTTTTGACTTTTCTGGCAAAAAGTCGTATTCCCAGCCGGAAATAATCGGCCTCTCCCTTTACACTTCTCAGTTGTTCGTCACCCGACAGAATCTCAAACTAACCACAGCACAGCAAGTTTGAATGACTAATCGCGGTGTATATTAAGTGTGGTGGTTCAGAAAAGTAGCACCAATACAGAATTGGCGCCCAATTCTTCACTCACCTTAATAATACTATTTGATCTGAAAAATAATGCGATATTACGGCAGGCGATGAAATGGCGGTGAAAATGATATGGAACAACAAGTACTTGCAATTAGCATGATCAATCAAGGTGTCTGCCATACAAAATATGCACTAAGTAGGGCCATCAAAATATTTAGAAACATTATTATTACTACACTGAATTTGATGATATTCCCAGAAGAGAAATTTACTTGTAATGAAATAAAACTGAATATGTTTTTAAGTACTTTTATAGGTAATAATGGTGACTAAACGCATGATGTAATTTTTTTACTTCTATTTTTGTGCATTTTCTATATAGTTTTTTGGTACTTTTTTTTGGATATATTTAAAACATTAAAAAGTTAATAAGTTCTATTATATTGATATATAAATGTATCATGAAATTGCACGCCATATATCATGTCTTTGTCTGATGTGAGATGTGACAAAACACTCTTTCTTCCCTGGCCATTTTAGCAATCAGTCTGGTAAGTTATTTGTTTACTGAGATTCGCGTAAACGCGCAGGCAATGAACGTACAGAAAATATGTCTTCGTTTTCTTGCAGGTGTGTCTTTTGTTAATAGTCATCCCAGGTATGCCCAATGAAACTATAATAGATAGATACATTAAAATTTCGTCGCTTGCCATTTTTTTAATTCGGGGTAGACTTCAAGCACGTGTAATTTGTTGTTGTTTTTGTTTTTGGGACACATACATCCTGTGAACCATTACACTCTAAATTCGAATCAATGGAAAACCTCTGATTAGCAGTGAAATTCGACTACTCGAATAAGTGAAAACGTCTCCTGCTAGAATCAGTGGAAAATCACAAATTGTTTCAGTAGAGAATTTTTTACTGATTGAATAACTGGCGGTCGACTGCAGTGGCGAATTAAATATTTCTGTTATTAAATGTAGCCAAATAATTAGGTGAAATAATCATTTTTACGATAGTTTACTATTTATTTTGCGCAAATTCAAAAGTAAAAAAATCGTAGGTGGCCAGGACTGAACTTACACATATTTTCCGCTTCGATTTTAGGCCATTATCTTACCATTTACGCTACCAAGCCAAGTTGAAATAGTGGGAGGAAAATACATGTCTTATATTTGCTATCAAAATTGTGAAAATTTAAATTATATGACCTTACTTTTCGTTTTCGGTTTAATTGGTACTGTTAGGATTGTTAAACCAAATAGCATACATGAGTGCACTCTCTTCGCCTCATTATATGCAGTTTAAACCTTCAAACAGACCGCTTTGATGATTATGTGAAAACGAAATGAAAGAGGTAAAAACGGAATGAAATACTGAATGTTAATATTACCTCCTAAAATGGTGTTTTTTTTTTAAATTAAACACATTTTAGAAACAATTCTGTATTGATTTTAGTAGTTTATTAGTTGTTAGTTCATTTGACACACGTTACTTAACGGCCATTTTTAAACGTTATTTGACGGTAATTTTTACTTGCTGTTTAACTGATTCATCAGCCAAAAATAAACCAATGGAAAAACAGTGAAAAAAACATGACTGATAAATCAGTGGAAAATGTCACTGAATAAATAAGTGAAGGAAATCTGGAATTTTTTATCTGATTAATTAGTTAAATCCACTCCTGTTGACTTATCGAAACAGTAAAATGATCACTGACTTAGATTTAGAGTGTAGTGAACAGCTCGCAATGTTAAGTTAAATAGAAACAGGGAAATGCACGGGTCCAGTGACCTTAGCCTCCGTTTGCCGCTATATTGTTATTGGCTCTCAGTCATCCTGGATACAGCGTACTGTACAGGGGTGAAACAACCGCTTGTACTCGCCAGCCGGCAGCCCAACTACTAGGGAATATTTGAGACTATAGAGACCCGAGAATTCCGCAGGCCCATTTCTAGACAAGTTAGAATTCATGCACATGTACGTTCACGTTACGTTTGTAATTGGCAGACGTGTTTTTTTTTACACCTCCTGGAGATAAATAAGCCAATAACAAACATGCAAGAAATCGTGCGGCCAAACACCGCCTTTTACTACCACAACAATCAACCAATAACCAGTTGATACCTGTATGACAATATATAAAACTGGGAAGTCTAGCCTACAGGTTACTGAACTCGTGAATTTCTCGGGTTTCTATTCGAAGCATGCAAGCCAATCCGCCACAAGGGCCGTTTCCGCGGGGGGTCTGGCGCAACCATCAGCGAACGGGCGCGCGCACACACACACACACACATCAGAGGAACCGCCATGAAGTTTCTTCTCCGTGTATAGCCTCTGTGGACGTGTCTGAGACTGCGTTATACTTAGGGACACCCGAATTTCGCGAGAAGATTTCAAGGCCAGTTGTATTTCATAACACTTCAGCTCAGATCCACGGGGATCTGTGCCTGCCCACGAATTAGAGACGTACAGTATCGGGGTAACTTAATTCTGATCGGCCAGTCAACTAAGAAAATGTCTTCTCATAGACACACGACGTCAATAAGTAGGGACATCCGAATTTCGTGAAAAGATTTCCGCACATACTAGATTTCAACACCCTACGAGCGTGCCAGTAGTTTATATTTTTGCTTATTGGCGGTACGTGTCTGCGAGAAGGCTTTCTTCTTAGTTGACTGGCCTATCGGAATTAAGTTACTCCGATACTGCACGTCTCTGATTCGTGGGCAGACACTTGAGACGCGTTACATCTAGATCATCGAATCACGAAAGTAGATCTGAGCTAAAGTGTTGTGAAATATAACCGGTCGTGAAATCTTTTCGCGAAATTCGGGTGCCCGTATCAATAAGCAAGAGAAAACTGCTGATACACTCGTAGGATGTTGAAATCCATCATGTGCATAAATATTTTCACGAAATTCGGGGCTCCCTAGTTATAGGCTGTTTACGGTAAAGTGAGCAATTTTGAAGACTTTTTACTTTCAGCCGTTTTTTATCCTTTAACCACCTTTATTAAAAAAAAAAAATACTGCCATGTAAGTAATAAACACAGTGTGTAGATACCATTGTACTCGGAAGTTAACGTCTAAAGCGACAATAAAATATACTTATTGAGTATCATTCCAAATGAGAGGGCTCTCAAAAGTGCTCACTTTACTGGACTAGCCTTATGTTGGTTAATGGCTCGGAATCGTCCTGGAACTGACGAATGGAGTGGAGTGGATAGATTTGGGCGGTTCTTAACATCGGGGTCTTGAGAGACGACGAGGTTGAAAACGAGATGAGCACGGAGCAGAGCCCTGACTGCAGGACCGGGGGGGGGGGGGGGGGGAGATTCCCCAGAAAACCCGCGCCGTCCACCGGCATCGTCCGGCACGATTCCCACATGCAAAAATCCGGGGAGTGAAACCCGCCCGAACCCGGTTCACCTTGTCGAGTAGTCTGACCACTACACCACCGCGAACCCTCAGGAACTAAGTCGTAGGCAAGAAGTGGATGCAACACAAACTTGTGAGCACGGTCGTACAAGACAGGTCTGGACACTTGCTTGAATAGTTGACGCCCTTATTAACCCATTCAGTTCATGAACCCAGCCGCAGAGCGCTGCTGCCGAAGTAGTGCTGTTGACACGGCTAGCACAGGGAAGGGAATTGCAATTTTTTCTGAAAATGGGAAAATGACATTCATACCTCTATAGTGTAATCCCTATACCAGCAATTCTAACAAGACTCTCTTCAGTGGGTGGCAGCCACTCACCGAACTGTGGTCCTTTGTATGCACAGGGTGGTGTAAAGCTTAGCTTGATGCCAAGTGAATTCGCGAAATGCCTTTCTACCATATAGAAGGCCGCCTGTTTTCCGCAATAATATTTGCGCTCAAGCTAGACCACTGCATTCCGCATGCATAATTGCAACTTCTCTTTCGTTATCAATAGCGTGACCTTGTGAGAAGATATTTTGATACATGACTAGGTAATTCAGAGCTCAATTCCTCCGGTGCTGAACGTTTGAAATTCGTAGGCAGACAACTGTGAAGAGTAAAAAGTCACGAAAGTGGAAAGTGTTTTGGGTTACAACTAATCGCGGAATCTTGTTGTGTGAAACAAGCGTGCATTTGTTCATAGTCGTTCAAGTGATACACACCAGAAAAATTTGTGGGTGTTTTTTTTGGTTATAAGTGAAACTTAAATCACCTGTACGTTTTCGCCACTTCGAAAATTGGGGCCAGTTTATATTTGGGAAGTTCTGATCGACTCATCGGCGACATACGAAACGGCAATGAAAGAAGAGACAAATCCGACACAACCGAGTCAAAAAGTAGAATGTCTTACTACGAATATAGCAGATATTTAATAGGCGATTTCGACCTGTGTCTACACGAGATTGTGAAATTCCAACATATACATGGATACCTGCAAAATTCGAGTTACTATTTAGTTACAGACTATAATTCTCTGCGCTATACCCTACCCGAACATGATTACTGATTAGTGATTTCATTGCCTGTATGACATCGTTACTGAACATCGATTGCTGTACTGCTGATCCTCTACCATGGGGTAAATATATCCTTGGGATATGATGCTCTAATTGTCGGTCAACGGTAGAAACCAAACGAGCATACATAATTTTGGAGTGAATACTGGCGATCCTACCAGTTGCACGTACTGGAAAAAGAATCAGCAGATAAGTGACAGTAGAACAGTCTGTAATCTAGTTCCATGGTAGCAGTAGCAGCCAACTTCTGTAGCGGCAACAGAATTTTATATTAGCTTATTACAGTTATTTCTATAGTGGGTACAGTCCAAATACACATTGCTGAAGCTGTTCTTTAGACCAGTTTATCTATTCTGTAGGAGTGACAGTGAGCTCTGTTGTAGGAACTATATTTATGGTCGCAGATATAATCACAGACAGGAAAACAACCTACAGTCCTGTTGCTATTACTATCCTCTTTGAAAATATTTATAGGCTTTTAACGGTAAACTGAGCACTTTCGAAATCCTTGCTTAAGTTCCACTTGAGTGCTCGCTGTATTCGTCCACCATACGTAAGATTGACCTTGACATTGGCCTGATCACTCTGTCGTGCGTCGGTCAAGCGAAACTGTGATGTTATTATGAAAGTAAATATTTCACAAATTTTCTACCACTGTCTCTTATGTGCATAGAAAAAACATAAAGCAAAATTAAATAGTTTCAGTATTCTCAGTTGTTTATACCTAATACATTGAATTTAGCGTTAACACATGGAATTATACTTTCCCTCCATCGTTACCAACCTAACTGGACGCTTGTCACTCAATGTACCTATTAAAATATATACAAGGAGGGGCAGTGATATTTTTTCAAAGATTGATTTCAAAAATGCTGAAATAACCGTGAACAACCTGTAAATGGTACCAACAACCAAAATGATTGCTGTGTGTGTATGGCTATTCACGGTAAAGCGAGCACTTTTAAAGGCCCTTCCAATAGGTATTAACCGCTAATAAATATATTTTATGGCAGCTCAGACGTTAACATTTGGGGGTGGTGGAATATATATACTGTGTTTATTGGTCACACGGCAATACTTATATTAAAAAGTGGTGGGAAGATAGAAACATTATTAAAGGAAAATTTAGCAGGGCCTTAAAAAGTGCTCACTTTACCGTGAATAGACTATACAGATCGTTATGGGCACATAAATTTGGTTGTTATAGTGCCTATTCGAGGTGTCTCCACAATATTTCAATCAAACCTTAGAAAAATCATCCTATGCATGACGTTCTTGGTTTTTCTAAATATGTCGTGTATCACAGCACAGGTCTTTTATACTTTTTTCTTCTTATTTTTGGTTAAACTGAAGTTTTCTTGTCTTTTACGTAGACTGCAAGATTAGATTTATAGTTAATATGAATAAAAACAGATAGCTGGATGCGCAGGAATGAATTACGTTGTCTATTTGGGGTAATTTTTTTATAGACTTAGTTAAGCTGTGTTTGCATGAGGTGGGGGAATATCCTGAAGGGTAACTTAAGCAGGACTTCAGTAAAGTTGGAAGTAACCAGCGAATGGACTATACAATCATATTTTTTCCCCCCCTCAGCGTGTGTATCACCAATCTATCCCGTGTTTGTAGACCTGCGTGTCCTGAAATGAGCTAGCGAGATTTCCTCGGTGTTATATTTGCCTGCGGGGTTAAGGTTGAAGTAAGGCAACTGCCTATGGAGCACTGCACCCGACTATACAACGTGAAGAACTCATTAAAAATGAGTACAGACACCATAAAAATTGTCAGAAAAAAAGCGATTTATGTTGTATATGAAAGAATAATGTATATATTTTGCAAAATTATAAAATATTTTATTAAAATGTACTTTTTAAATTAAAAAAAAAAAAACAGTCGATTAAAGTAGTCTGTATTTGTAACAAAATTCAAGCATATTTCGATTCTGGTTTTTTTCAGAATTCTGAAGTTGCAAGAAAATCTTCGTAATGGAATATCGTCATAATATTTACTATGATTGTATGTAAGAAAATTGTAATAATAACGTAGAAAATAATTTTTCTGTTGATTTTACATGCGTCCATTTGTCACAAACATTTATGGCTGTAAAATGATCGAAATAAAGTTAATTATAAAATTGATTTGATACATTATTACTATTATTTTACTACATATTATCACAGTAAATATTATGACGACATTCCATTTCGAAAATTTTCTTGTAATTTTGGTTTTCCGAAGCATCCAAAACGGAAATGCATTTAAATCTTGTCAAAAATGCGTGTTTTTAGATTTAAAAAGTATATTTTAGTAAAATATTTTATATTGTTGCGAAATATATCCGTTCTTCATTCATATACAGCATAAATCCCACTTTTCTGACAATCTATGTGGTGTCTGTACTTTTTTAAAATGAGTTATTCACGTTGTATAGTCGGGTGCAGTGCTCCATAGGCAGTTACTTTACTTAAACCTTAAGAGGGACGGGTTACTGGGAGATGGCTTGTGGTGTTGTGTCGAGCAGTGGGATAGCTATAGGTTGTTCACGGTAAAATGAGCACTTTTGAAAGTCCTGCTTAAGACCTACTTGTATGCACGTTGTATGATCTTCCGCCTTATGTAGAATTAACATTGCCATGGTCCTCAGCACTTTACTCATGCGTCGGTCAAGTGAAACTGTAGAATTATTAGGAGGTTAATATTTTCGAAATCTGTTCGTTTTCACATTTATACGCATTAAAATAACAGAAAGGGGAAGAAATAATTCAAGTTATCACAAAAGGCTACCTAACACTTATATTCGACGGTAAGATACGGAACTACTTTTAATGCTTCGTTGCCAACTTTACTGGGCGCATGTCACTCAGTGCACCCGTTAAAATAAATGCAGGTGTAGGCAGTTCACGGTAAAGTGAGCACTTTTGTGGCTCTAGTTACTTTTTCCTTTGAGCTGTTTTTTTATTTACTAACCAGTTTTTTTTTTTATCAATGTTGGTATGTAAGTAATAAAGTCAGTGTGTATATTCCACTTCACTCAGAAGTCAACGTCAAAACCTAAAATAAAATTAATTTATTGATTATTATTCCAAGTAAGAGAGCCTATAGTAATAGTGACCTTTTTTTCTAAGGTTTATTTGAAAAGTGCTCGCTTTATCGTGAACAAACTCTATCCGGCTGTAGACGCCTGGAGCCGCCCCACCCTCCCTGGCAGGCTGCCTATCTGCCGTGTAGCCGGCCGGGTGGCATTTTTAGCCAGCGTCGGCGTGCCCTCGCCCTCGCCCTCCGGCTGGCCTGCAGTCTCTAACCCCCGCCACGGGGCATCGCCACCCCTCATTCACAGCTCCCGCCGGCTATCACCACTCGCGTGGCTACACACCTGACCAACACGACGTGCAGGCTAGACTCCACAGTTCGACGTACAACACTCTAGACGCTGTTCACGGTAGACTGAGCACTTTCGAAAGCCCTGCTTGGGATCTATTTGTATGCACATTTGTGTATTATCCCACATTATGTAACGTTAACATTGCTTTGAGCCTCGCAACTTTAGTCATGCGTCCGTCAAGTGAAACTCTGGAATTATTAGACAAGTAAATACTTTACAAATCTGCCAATTTTTACTCTTCGATGTAGTAAAACTTACAGGAAATAAAATATATTTTTTAAGTTATCACAAATGGTTACCTAACGCTTTTTATTTGACGTTAATGTATGGAACTAATTTCCTTCCATCGTTACCAACTTTACCAGGCGCATGTCCCTCAGTGTGCCCGAGAAATATATGGAAGTAGGAGCAGTGACATTTTTCTGAGGTTGATTTCAAAAGTGCTCACTTTAACGTGAATAGCCTTTAAATATGTATCAGTGAGAATTTCACTGTTTCAATCAGTCATACATATCTGACTGATTCAACAGTCACTTCAGCGAATCTAACTTAACCCTTTCAGACCCACTTAAATCTACTGTTTCAAGTGTTGCAAACAAAAAAAATCTATGATGCGTGCTGAATTAAGTCGGCACGACACTTGTTCCGTTGTGGCAGCCAATGAAATGTGGGCCATATTTTTGGCTACAGTTATGTGAACCAATTATATCCTAGACCAGTAAGACTGTTTGCGAATCTCTTACCCACAGGTAAGATCAATGGTAATTGAGCTTCGCAGTGTGCAGTACTAACAGAAAATTACCTTCACTTGCATAATGTACACAACCATGTATTGTGGGTTTCAATGTGTTAAGAATAAGCGGGGAAAAAAAGCCACATTTCTTTCTCTTATTGGTTCAGTGACATTTTCCAATAATTCATCAGTCATTTTTTCCACTGTTTACTTGGTGTTTTTTTTTTTTTTGAATGATAGATAAGTTGAACAGCGTGTAAAAATGGCCGTCAAACAATGTTTCGAAATGGCCGCTAAACAACGTGCATCAAATGGAATAACAACGAATAAACTAATAAAACCAATATAAAATACTTTCTAAAATGTGTTTTGTCTTTCAAAACGGCATTTTATGAGGTAACAGGAACACGCAACCTTTCAATCCGTTGTTACGTCTTTCATTTGGTTTTCATGTAATCGTCACAGTGCTCTGTTTGAAGTTTTAAACTGCATATAATGTGACGAAGAGAGTGAACTCGTATATACTATTCGTTTTAACACTCCTAACGGTATTAATTATACCAAACACGGAAAGTGAGAGCATACAATTGAATTCTTCACGTTTTCGCGGCAAACCTATAAGACATATATTTTCCTCCATTTCAACTCGACGTGGTAGCTCATATGGTTCGGTAACGGACTAAAGTCGTAGAGGAAAGGCTGTGTGAAATCCATCCGGCCACCTGCAAGATTTTTTTACTTTTTTATATTACTGTAAATTGTGCAATATAAATAGTAAACTATTTTTAATGTGTTTATTTCATGTAATTATTTGGCCAAATTCAATAAAAACAATATTTAATTCGCCACTGTAGTCGGCCGCCACTTATTAAATCAGTGAAATAATTTCACGTCACTAATTCAATCAGTGAAATTATTCCACTGAAACAAACAGTGGTTTTACCCTGATTGTTTCAGTGGAGTCATTTTCACTGATTCGAGTATTTTTATTTCACTGCGAATCAGTGGTTTCCCACTGATTCGGATTTAGAGTGAGAATATACTGTATTTGCTTGATTGTGTATGTTTCTCCATGTGATGTCAAATAACAAGAGACCTACATAATTCGGGTTATTATTTTGGGACAAGCTAGACGTCATTGCCCTATAAGTTTCTGAGCACGACCCGCGATTTCGTTAGCCGATTGCTTCTACAAGAGGTCATGTGCATGTGTAACTGTGTTGCAGGCGATTGGTCACTCTAACGTTGAACTGTTACTATTGGTTAAAATAGTCTTTCACGTCGTGCCACAAATACACTCAGCCATTGAGGTATGTCAGTAGCACGTATAACACCTTGGAGTTTAGTCTGATTCAGAAAAATATCGCGAATTTTGCAGGTCTCTACAAATAACGCAGGAACCAGTTACAAACGGAACATAAACGTAAGACCCTTTGCCTACGCTGTGAGTCGGTCGGTGTTGGAAACAGTAAGGCCAGGAGGGTACACAAACCCGTCGAGAAGGCTCGGGTCGACCACGGCCGATCGTCTCATCGTGCGACAGGCTTTAAGGACTCCACGGGACGTCGCTGCACGCCTTACAGAAATATGTCACGACAGCTGGGGCTACGCATGCGTACCCCAGTATCGTACCCAGAGCGGGATCTGTCGTCACGTCGTCCCTTGCCATTACGACCCGAGCATCGCCAAGAATGTGTGACCTCCTGCCAGGAAGTGGCAACCTTCGGATTGCCCACGAGTTGGTTCAGCAACGACTCGCGGTTCTGTCTGGATACAGACGACCGCCGAATTCGAGTCTGGAGCCAGCCCCGTGGACCACGGTTTATTTTAGAGCGGCGCACCGCCCCAACGAAATGTCTCATGGTTTTTGGGTGCCATTTCCTACGATTCCCGCATCCCACTTGTGGCGATTGAAGGAACCCTGACGGCGCAGCGATACGTCCAGGGAATCCTGCGAGCATGTGCTCTCCCCTTCCTGGTGCAGCATGACAACCGCATTTTACATCAGGGCAACGCTCGGCTTCAAACAGCACGGGTGTCTCTGGCCTGCTTTCAATATCACAACATGCTTCCTTGGCCAGCAAGGTCCTTAGATCTCTCGCCCATCGGAAACATTTCGGAGCAGATTGGACGGCCACTTCGGTCAGCGGCAACTACGGCGGATTTGGTGGGCCAGTTGTGCCATTTGTGGCAGCATTTCCCTCAGGACATCCGACATATGTATGCCTCCATGCCTGACCAAATCGCCGCCTCTCTCCGTACTACGTGTGGTCCAACGCCATACTAAGTTCATTCTACAATTGTTGGTCTTCTGCAATTCTCGCTTGGTGTGGTACAATATTGTTATGTTTTCTGTATACATACTACGATGTCCTGTGACTGTACCCACGTACGTGCTCCTGCGATAGCACATTAGGTGTGATCAATTTTTTTGCAGATGAGTATAATAGATACGCATTTATTGGATTGAAACTACATCTGCAGTGGTCTTTACTTCCACAATACCATATTGGTTGTAGACCGTCATGTAATTATTTACTACTGTTAATTTTGCTGAGATTTATTTAAAAACTCCCTCCCTCCGCAGCAGACAGCCGGGAGACAAAATAAAGAGAGAAGGGGTCGAGGGGCAGAAGCCATCCCTGGCTGCGTGGACCACTGGTGCCGGAAGCGACTAGTTGCTCCCTTCTCAGTATATGCTGCTTGACAATGGACCAAAATTTATAATTAAGACACTCAATATAACGTCGAAAACAATGTCTGGTTGTAACAACTGACGAGATGGCGTTAAATGTCATATTCAGCAAGTACTAGGCAATATTACAAACTAAGTCAGCATCTGTCATAGATTGAATGTATGCAACAAAATAAGGTTACTACTAATTCGTCAGCTTCTTATGCAGCAATGCATTGGCAATACCTATGGTCGTCGTTATGTTTGGTTGAAGGTTGTACCAATACACAGAAGATATTCAACTCTTACTGTTATATATATGATAGTTTTGCTTGTTTCGCATATAGAACGACATTAAACTGCAAACACCACTCATCGGAAGCAGTATCCTTGTCCTTTAAATGATAGTATCCCTTACAAATTGTAATTTTCTTTTACAAATGTTCGTAATCAAACTTCATGGCCGGAGATTAAAAATTAAAACAAGGCATTGCATAGTGGACTACTTAGTAAAATTTCAGAAGTTTTCAAGGATCCAATTACATCCATATTTCTCCACGCGAGACGGAAATTATAAAATGATTGGGCAACATTTGATTACGGTTATAGGTGTGAAACGAAACACGGGATAAAGAGAAGGCTGATTTCGAATTAACTCTGCCAGCTCCATTCTTTACTGAAAAACAGTGGCCTCAACCTACAAACAAGGACAAAATTGTGTGAGTTACTGGCGGTACTCCCCCTATTTCCTCCACAATTTAAAAAGAATAAATACGAACATAACCCAAAAATCCTAATAAAATTAATTATAAAATTGCAGACTTAAAAAAATACACAAAATAAAATCCTATATCGGATAGTGCATTGCAAAATTTTTTTAAGTAAAATTCCCTTACATGTAAAGTAAAAATTATATCTTAAATGTAGAGTAAATTTACATAACAAGTAAATCGTACGGAAAAAGTACCTGAGAAAAAGTTAGGGGGGGGGGGGGGAATCCCATACCTGTAAGGGAAAATTAACTGTATTGTATAATAAAATAATATTTAAAAACATATCCCGAAGTATTAGTACTGTTAATTTTTTATTACCTATAACCTCTGACGAATTGCAACCGAAACCTCAAACACTTACATACTCAACACATGCTGGTGTGTGGGCGTGAACCATAGTCCTCTATCATGAGAGAACGACAGCATCCGTGAATATTAACGTGTTAAATGATTGTTTCCTCCGCCCGTCCTCCCACTTATCTGTTGAGGGGCCGCGGTGGCTGAGTGGTTAGCCTGCTCGCCTCCCACCAAGGCGATCCGGGTTCAATCCACGGCCGGGTCACAGAATTTTTGCATGTGGGAATCGTGTCGGCGGGTTTTCTCGGGGATCTCCCTTTTCCCCGCCCTTTCATTCCGGCGCCGCTCCATACTCATTTCAATCACCCTCATCGGTTCTCAATACCACGCTGTTAAGGGCCGCCCAAATCTCTTCGCTTCACTTATCTGTTAAGACACTTATCTGTTGAGACAATGCTGAAGTGATGTATGCGTCGTAAGGTAATTTTCCTATCCGTTTATGTGATTTTTCCACTAACGTATACGTGAATTTTACTTCAGAGTGTGGTAATTTTACCTTACTCGTAAGGAAAACTATGTTTCCCCCACAAGTATGCGGATATTACCTTACACTTGTCACGTAATTTTCCCATTTTTTACAGTGTAGAAACCACGAATCTCACACTTTACAAGGATGGCCAGGGTATATTTAAATTTTGAATAAAAAAAACAGGACTGCGGTAATTAGGAATGCAGAGACCAATAGATAGAGACAGGAAAATATAGCGTTTTAAACTAATTGTGTGCTAAACTCAATTGTACTATGTATTTTCAAACCTCAGCTTTCTCTTCATTGGCTGCTGTCCCAGTGTGTGGCCAGCTTTTCCTCATACCGGATGCTTGTTTTCTTACATGTCTCTTACTGGCTCAGAGTTCACCTGGACATTAATAATAAACTGTGATTTGTTGGCAGATGTAACAGAAACCTACGTGTATTTCAAGTCTAGCTTGTGCTAAAATGTATTGACGAAATTTTCCAGTCCCTATGTATATCGTAGAGCCACCTGATTTTCGTGAAAATATTTACTGGGAGGCTAGACTTCAATATCCTATGTGCATACTTGCAACTTTCCTTTGGTTACCTGCCGACTGTCTTTGTGTGAAGGGAGTCTGTTACATGAGTAAGCCAATCAGAATAAAGTTTTCCAGATATACTGGCCGTGCGTGTTTCGTTGGCAGACGGATAACACGCGTAACAAGTCAAATAATAAAATAACGAAAGTGGTTCCCGACTAAACAATTTTTGAACACATCTCGTCCTAAAATAGTTTCGCGAAAAACAGGCGCACCTACGTATAGGTATTCACGTTTTTATTTGGGGACACGTTAAATTTCAAACACGCGCACCTTTTCAACACCTTCGTCATTCGAGCATACTTTATGTAACATGCCTTGGGCAACTCTGTGCCAATAAATGAACGCATCACAATTATGTGCCCCAATCACGTGCAGTTCAGTCAGAAAGGGAGTGGATTTAGGTTTATGCAGCTGCCAGTGGAGAAAATACATCGGCTCTAGTGCATACAGTACTATGTAGTTCAGCCTGATGCCACATAATAACTAGAGACCTGAGAAATTCGTGAGTTCCATGACCTGTATTCTAGACTTCTCAGTCTGATATACTCTCATACAGATATCAACTGTTTATTGGTTGATTGTCGTGGTAGTAAAAGGTGGTGGTTGGGCGCACAATTTCTTGCATGTTTGCAATTGGCTTCTGTATCTCCATGAGGTTTCAAAAACACATCGACAAATTACAAACCTAACATGAACGTACATGTGTGTGAATTCCAGCATGTCTAGAAATGAACCCGCGAAATTCTCGGGTCTCTAATAATAACGCGAATTATGCATGCCCCTATGTACAGGTATTGGGATGAGCGTGTGAAAGGTGCTGTGGTTGTGGTTGTGGCAGGTCGGGAGACGCCGGTCACGTGGCAGTGGAGGCCATCAGCGACCGCCTGGCCGAGGTGACGTCGCTGGCGGAGCAGTTGGACGCCGTGCTGTGCGGGTTGCAGCGCGCCGAGGCGCCCAACCACGCCGCCCCCGACATGAAGCGCATCCTCGACGGAACCGCCTCCACCGCCCCCGAGGTACGTGACAACCCCTGCCTTATCACTAGCTTTTAGTAGTTTATCGCGGGTGAAGTTGGCCGCTTGATAGGATTCAAAATACTGTACACATGACCGGCTGTTTTCTTTCTTTATTGGGTTTCGCGCATGTGTGGAGATCTACCCCGTTTCACTGGACCAGTGAGGATTCTGGTACTATAGGGCAGAAAGAACGTTCGTGATTGGTCTGCAAACATCTTAGCCGAGTCAAAAGTTTGTTCATCAAATCATGAAAGCATACACTAGTTGTGTTATAGGTGATATGTTCGCTCAAAACAGTTTCGCGACTTTCCACCATCTCACGAGATTCCTTGCATTCAACCACGGTCTGTGTATAGTGGTGCAGTGTCACGGGGTTGACAAGTAGAAAGTGAAGTAGAGAGCTTAGGGCTGCTCTTAAAAGGCTGTTGCCTGATTTGAAAGCAGCGAAAATTTGATGAATGGAAATACATGTTAATTGAATTCGGTTTTTGAAGCTGATTTTGAAGACATAAAATTCAAACAAAAATCTATGTGTGAGAAATTATACTCTCAAGAACCGTATTGATGCAGATATAAACATTTGTTTTTCAGTAATTTTTTATTTAATTATTAAGTTTTCTGGTTTTTCCCAGTAAACTGGCTATACATCAATGTTACAAATGGCTTCGATAGCAAAGGAGCACCTAATTTTTTCTGCTCAAAGAATTCCCTGATGGTATATATCTATTTTTGACACGAACGCCAAAAACAGAATTTCACTAACGTGTATTTCCATATATACGCTGTACACGGTAAAGTGAGCATTTTTGAGGGCCTAGTTACTTTTTCTTTTCAGCCATTTCTTATCCTTAAACCACCGTTTTAAATTAGTATTGCCATGTAAGTAATAAGAAAAGTGTGTGTGTTCCACCGCACTCGGAAATTAACGTCCAAGGCTGAAATGAAATATATTTATTGGCTATTATTCCAAGTGAGAGGGCTGCCGATAGTGGTCACTTCACCGTGAATAGCCTATACCAAATTCTCACTCCTTTCAAACCATCCTACAGCCTTAACAACGGACTCTTGAGACCCGATGTGAGGGTGAAGCGAGGGGAATATGTAGCTGCGCCAAAATGCAAGGGCGGGGGAAACGGGAGATCCCCGAGTAAACCCGTCGAACGGAGGCGTCTCCCGGCATGATTCACGCGTGCGAAAATCCGAAAGGGCGATACCCCGCCGGGAATCGAACCCTGTTCCACATGATATTCAATATTCGGTCGTATAACTGGAATTAGCAAAATGTTGTGCTAAACTGTGAGTTTTATCAAAAGTGGCAACAGAATAGAAAAATTTATTTTTATTACATTTATATTTATTTCGCACTTAAATTCGTAATTTGTTTTTCTCACTAACATAGGCGTGTTTAGAAAGCCCAAAGCCAAAAATAATTGTAGCTTTTATGTTGGCTCTTGTGAACACCACTGGAAAGCACGACTAATAATAGCTACAAAATAAAGTTGAGAGTTAATATTTTGGCTGGGCCAAATATATTTTACGATTCGAGACAAAATTGAGCTTTTACACACTTGCGGCCTTTCTGCTACAGTAGCGCATCTTGCGGACGAAATTTTCCCTGTGGCAAATTCTCCGATGGGTGATCTCGATTTGTTCCTAACTTAAGTAGAATAAACCTAAGCCTTGCACTCTTCTGATTTGGACTCACGCTGATCCCCTGGAGCGATATTGTGTTATTAAATAACCGGGAACTCATTACTAGGGACACACGAATTTAGCGAAAAGATTTCACGACCAATTGCATTTCATAACACTTTAGCTCAGCTACACTTTCGTGATTGGATGGTTCCCGTGTTACGCGTCTTTAGGTGTTTGCCCGCGAATCTAATACGCACAGTAATGAAGTTACCTAATCCTGATTGGCCAGTTAAGTAGGAGAAGATTTCCTCACAAAGACACGCCGCCAATAAGCAAAAGAAAACATTTGTTAGATCCGTAGGGTATTTAAATCTAGCATGTGAGGAAACCTTTCCGCGAAATCCGGATGTCCCTACTCATTAACTAGGAAGTTCCGCGGTACCATACTAGATTTTTTTTTCCTCATTTGTAATTCATCGCATATTTCTGAATGTTCTTCCCCGATCTGAATTCGAATAAGTTCGCAAATTTACCAGACGTTTACGTACGAGTACTGAGGAATTTCGAATTGTAGGCCTTCTTTCCAAAAAATCATAGTAACTTTTCTATTTTTATTAACAGAACAGTCATATAAATCAAATTAATTGCATCTTGATTTAGTAAATTGAAAATTCCCTATACTTAGAGACCTGCGAAATTCGAAGGAAGGAATTATCCAACTTTTGTATATTAGCATTACTTTAATTGCATCTTAATATTGTGAATTTCATTAACTTAGAGACCTACTAAATTCGTAGGAAAGTTCCTAACTCTGTATAACATCATTCCTGGTGGTAAATTTCGGATGCTTAAAGACATGCTAAATTCGAAGGAAAGTTCCTAACTCTGTATAACATCATTCCTGGTGGTAAATTTCGTATGCTTAAAGACATGCTAAATTCGAAGGAAAGTTCCAACTTTGTATAGTAGTACTCTTTTAATTGCAACTTAATATGGTAAATTTCCTATAGGCCGTTTACGGAAATGAGCACTTTTGAGGCTCTAGTTACGTTTTTCTTTCAGCCATCTTGTATTCTTTAACCACATTTTAAAATAAATATTGCCTTGTAAGTAATAAACAGTGTGTATATCCCACCGCACTCGGAATTTAACGTCTAAGGCTAAAATAAAGCATATTTTTTGACAATTATTCCAAATGAGAGGTCTTTCAAAAGTGCTCACTTTACCTTGAAAGGTCTATATACCTAGAGACATGCTAAATGTGTAGGAAAGTTTCCAACTTTTTATACTAGCATTCCTTTAATTACTTGTTAATGTGACGAATTTCCTATATTTAGAGACCTACTAAATGCGCGTTATTATTTAGTAACTTACTGGAATCCATTGCCCCATAACTGCTTTAGTGCAATACATGATTTCATTAGCTACTGACAACTAGTTGGAGTCATTTACCTCTGTGTCCGCTTTACTGGAGATTCGTTACTATGATGGTTTGATTGGACTGTGTCCATTGCTTACCACAAGACTAAATAAACATACACAGACTCAGCAAGACAAAAACTAAAAAAACTTTTTACAACACCACATCAAGATAACCAGGAGAAGCTGTTTCCTTGTTAATAGAATATTAAAACGACAAAGAACGGGACGAACAAATTATTTTTACACAACAAGGCAGACAACAAAAGCAAACCAAAGAAAAGACAACACGATGACGAAAACAAAACACCACAAAAGTGAACAAAACAGAACAATAAAAAACACAATATCATTGTTTGCTCTGTTTTGTCCACTTTTGTGGTGTTTTGTTTTCGTCACCTTGTTGTTTTTTCTTTTGGTTCGCTTTTGTTGTCTGTCCTGTTTTGTAAAAATAAGTTGTTCGTCCGTCTCTTTGTAGTTTTAATATTCTATTGACAATGAAACAACTTTTACTGATCAACTGTCTGTCTGTGTTGTAAAAGGTTTTTTTAGTTTTTGTCTTTCTTAGCCTGTGTACGTTTATTTAGTCTCATGGTCGGCATTGAACACAGTTAAATCAAATCACCATATAGGCTGTTCACCGTAAAATGAGCACTTTTGAAAGACCTGCTTAATATCTACTTGTACGAACATCGTGTATTCATCTGCCTTATGTAAAATTAACGTTGCCGTGAGCCGCGTCACTTTATCTATGCGTCGGTCCAGCGAAACTGAGAAATTACAAGAAAAGGAAACATTTTATAAACATGTTCATTTTTACTCTCTGATGCATTTTAAAAAAAGACAGCAAAAGAAATAATTTTAGTTATCACAAAAGGTAACCTAACACTTATTATTCGATGTTATTATGGAACTACTTCCCATCCATCGTTACCAACTTTACTGTTCGCATGTCACTCAGTGCGCCCGTTACAATATATGCAGGTAGAAGCAGTGGCCTTTTTTCTAAAGTTGATTTCAAAAGTGCTCACTTTATCGTGAACAGCCTTTAGTAACATGAACTCGCCATTGTCGTTAAACTTCAAATATGGAGATTGGTTGTTCTACCGTCGATCTCCTTCTGTTAGCCATTAGCGTCCTTTGGAACGTTCCTCACAAGTTGTCGGTCAACGACAGAAGTCAAACTTACCTACACCAACTTTGGGTTATTTGGGTTTAGTCTGCAGCCACGCTAATTTTGTGGGTCACTGGCTATTTTGTGTGCCAATTAAAAACTTCCTTTACAATTTAGAAATTTTACTGAAATAACTTTGACAGTGTGGCATCTACAACTCAGTTTCGAGATGTGTCGCTGCGATAGTTCTGCGCCCCTGGCTACTGCCACTGAACTCTTTGCCCCGAGTGTCAAACGTGGATACCTCGGCCACTCAGCTGCAGGTGGCTTGCGGACGACTCTCTTCAGCTTGGCACGACGCCATCTTGTTATACCTGGCGGGCACGTCCGCTGGCCTTGTCTTGTTCCCTTTGCCTTCCTGTAGGCAAAGGGCGTCTTGGGTCACTGCCTCGCTTTAAGGTGTAAAGGCGAATTTTACCCGCCGCCTCTCAGGCATTCAGGGGATAATAATCGCCTGGGTAAAATTCGCCTGCTACACTGGCACGGTTTTTGCCCAAGTGATTTTTATGCTGTCCCAAGCCAGTGAATTCTCTTGAAAGGTCCCCGCCATCTTTTATTTATGGAATTTCCACCGCACCCTACACTTCAGATCGTATTTTATGTTTTGCTTCTTGACAAAGCAAACAAGCCTTGCATTTTACAATTTTTTTTAAGCAGTTATTGCTTCACTGATATTGTTAGTGCCAGTCTTTGTTCAGCTAGTGTTTAACTCGACCTCACAAAAACACCTCAGCGCAGCAAAAATAATATTGCTAATGATTAATTTTTATAGCCACTCAAAGTGACACAAATGATTGTAAATCCTTTTATGCAATAAAAGATAAAAGACATTTGATTGGGTCAGTATCAGCTCGGCTTTCCATTGGTAGATGACCGCCCAATAATGAACGCTGTAAAGTACAGGGTAGTGTCCGGTGTGGTATGGACCGATAGGACGATGGTGAGTTCTAACACAGAGCTCAACAGAACCGGTGTTCTTGCAGTAGTGGATATAGGTAGGGATAGGAACATTTTGCGAGTTCATTTCTGGACACGATAGACGTCAAACATGTGTACAGTAAAGTTGACTTGGCAATTGGATCGCAGTTTATTAGACATACCCTAGACGACTCTGAGACAATTGCAGACTTGCAAGGAAACAAGTAGCGAGTGCCATACTGCCAGGTGTGAAGTAACACTGGCTACTCTATGGGGCAGCAGCCAATGAACAAACATCTGAGACTCGAGTATACACAGTACTGTGGAGTCTGTCCTACAGGTCATTGAACTCGCGAATTTTTCCTATCCCTAGATATAGGTGACTCTCTTCCAATTTGTTATAAGTGCCAGTAAATGTGTGCAGACCTAAATGTGTTAAGTACACTGTGGTCACACGTCCATTTGTGAGTGTTACAACAATGTGAAGGTTCCACGTGATCTGTACTTGCTTCAAGCGTGCTGCTTGCTTGGTGATGATATTGTCATTCACAATTCATAAATGTAGGACGCAAAAATATTCATGAATCCGATTACCCTCAAGAAAGGTGCTCAAAGCACTGGGCAGTGATTCCTTGTCGTGTACTACACTGTCCACGAGCGCAATCTAAACACGAAATAGTGAAAATGGAGCCGAATCAGTGAAAACCTGCAACAGTGACTCCGCTGGTAATTGGTGACAGATAACTTGTTAATATCATGGACTAAAGATGAGGTAGACCGATCTCGCTGGCTGCGGACCACCCACCAATCTCCGTGTCCCAACATCGAACTGCTTTTCTGCCTACACGTCTAGCAAAAATGGCGTGGATTGAGTTTGAGGTTAGAACACTGTTTAGTAAACAAGTGCTTTTGAGATGTTTGAAAGCCCTGCATAAGATCTACTTGTACGCATATAGTGTATTCTTATACCTTTTTATAAAACTAACATTTTCCTTCCATGGACCTCATCACTTTATTCATGCGTAGGTCAAGTGAAACTGTGAAATTATTATAAAAGTAAATATTGTGCAAATCTCCTCATTTTTACACTTCGATGCATTGGAAAAAAAAAAAAAAAAACAGAAAGCGAAAGCAATAATTTAACTAACACACATTTTCACCTAACAATTTTTATTTGACGTTAAGTTTATAGAATTGCTTTCCCTCTAACGTTACGAACTTTACTGGACGCATGTCACTCAGTGCGTTCGTTAAAATATATGCAGGTAGGAGCATTGACTTTTTTCTAAGGTTGATTTCGAAAGTGTTCACTTTATCGTGAACAGCCTTTAACAGCCCGTGATTCGCGGACAGGCATATAAGACGCATGAAATTCAAATGATCCAATCACGAAATTTGGTTCTGAACTAAAGTGCGTTGAAGCACAACTTGTTCTGAAATATTTTTCGCGAAAAACAGGTGCCCCTATTCATCATAACGTATTATGCTATAACTCTCTAACACAACTTTTCAAAATTCCTGATCGTAATTTCCTGTATAATGACTTCTTTTACAATCTTTCGGCTGTGACAAGGATCTTGTAATTTGTAATCCCGACCTGTAAGCGTGTGTAAAGTCGAGAATAATGTCGGTGACTTCTGCTTAGTGTCCGACTGTCACGCAGCAAAGATACGCCAATGGCAAGATTTTTGGGACGATATATATTTTAACCTACTTCGTGAAGGGAGAAAGGGCGTCGCGTTGATTTCACTGTAGAAGGGAAATCGCATAGATTCCCGGAAATTTGGTGGAATCATTCAGCAGCAACCTAGAATCTGCAATCCTTTATGTACTCGATGCTTATTGGCTGATGCTCTAATTTGACCCAGACCAGGTAGCAAGGGGTACGGTGCTTGTTTTATTGCAGATTAGTTACTGGCTGAAATTCGTCAAGAGCGTTGTTCGTAAACCATGGTCCAATTGAAAAAGAAAGTATAATGAACATATGTTTGAATTCTAGGTTGTCGTCAGAAAGACTCCTCAGAATTCTCATGTCTCTGAGGATTGCCTTTCGGCGACACTAGTCGGAGATGAACGAGAGGGCAGTCGGTCCTACTGGCTTGCGGCAAAATCGACCCGGTAGCTCAGGTTGTTTATGCACGATGTTGGCACAGACCGGCTGACGGAAAAAGAATACACGCTTGTGACGACAATGTGCACGAGGTTCCGTCACGGCCGCTTGGCCTGCGAAAGACTGTCGTCATGGGCTATCACAGTACATTAGCCAAGAATGCAGGAGAGAATCTGCCGCGTATGTTGTAGAACTCCAATCCCATCGCACGACTTGGCAACAAGGCACGACAACCCCCGACAATCGGCTCCTGAGGACAGGCACGTGAAAAAAAGGGAAGGGGTGAGATGGAAGTTGTAACATAACCTCCCCCATGGAAATTCTCCACCTTTACTGTTAAGGCTGTCATTAAATAATATCAAGGTTATTACTTAGTAAAAGCCATTCACGATAAAGTGAGCACTTTTAAAATCAGCTTAGGGAAATGTCACTGCTCATATAGGCTGTTCATGGTAAAATGAGCACGTTTGAAAGCCTTGCTTAAGATCTGCTTGTATGCACGTTGTGTATTCTTCCTCCTTATGTAAAATTAACATTGCCATGGGCCTCATAACTTTATTAATGTGCCGGTCAAGTGAAACTGAAATGATTAGAAAAGTCAACGTTTTATAAATCTGCTAATTTTTACACACTGATGTATTTAAAAAAAAACGGAAAGCGAAATAAATAATTTAAATTATCGTAAAAGGTTACCTAACACTTTAAATTTAATGTTAAGATATGGAGCTACTTTCCATGTATCGATACCAACATTACTGCGCGCATTTCACTCAGTGCGCCCGTTAAAATATATGCAGGTTGGGGCAGTGATTTTTTTCAGAGGTTGATTTCAAAAGTGCTCACCTTATCGTGAACAGCATTTACATGCATATATTTTAACGGGTGCACTGAGTGGCATGCGCGTAGTAAAGTTGGTAACGAATGAGGGAAAGTAGTTCCATGTCTTAACGTCGAACAAAATGAGTTATGTAGTAATCTGTGTTAAATTAACTGATTTCTTTCGTTTCCTGTTATTATTTTTTTAATCCGACAAAGTGTAAAATTGAGAAGTTTTGTTCAATATAAATGTCCAAAACGCGCTGGGCGAGTCAGGAGAGTTCAATACCGCTGCACGAATGGGTGCGGTTGTTCAGTTCGTTGGTGACGGCGGTTTTAGAGTGGTTGGGCAGGAGCTGCTCCGCGAGTGCGTACTACCTGTCGGAAAAAACCTGTCGCGCAGCGAGGTGGTAGAGAGCGATGTTATCAGTTCGGTGTGTGTAGCGCTTTCATTGTCGCGTGGTTTCCTTCCCTCGACGGCAGGCGCTTGGGAAAGCCTTGCCCTACACTGCCTCCCCCTAGTTCCTTCCTTCAGAGCTGCCCCAAGATTATTTATCATCTGAACTTTACTGTAGCTTCGTCGGAAAGAAATATCAATTTTGTGCGTGGCAGATTACCTTCGCGCAGTTATTTCCCCAATGGCTACGCTTGCCCGGAATTTGAAATTTTCATGGAAATTTGTGCACGGAAAATAATTAAAAAATATGCATTTTCCTGCGGCATTGATATAGCACACATTTTTATAACTGGCTTTACTAAAAACGAAGCGACCAATCCAACATACTATAATGCCCAGTATATATTAAATGTTTAATTCTGGCACACCCATGGCAAACGATCTGCCAAAATAACAGACATACGTCACAGAGTATTTGAGGATACAGAGGCGAAAGAGCCGCTTGTATCATAAACTACAAACGTGCACGCCAACAAAGTATTGGAACACTGCTCGTCAATCAGCACTCTGATTTAAGGCCCTTACACAATTGAAAACTTTAACATTTGACTTTACGATTTGACTTTGTCTACGTTTGCTTTCCGACATGTAATTTCTTATGGAACTTGTCACAATGAAACTGTCAAAGGATAAAGTCAAGCACGCTTGACTTTAAGATTTCGAAAAGTCGAAATTTAAAAGTAAAAATCAAGCAGCCATTTTGCCGAGAATCTAATAGAGGTTATGTGGAAAGTGTGTTATTTTATTGTAGGCCGATTTAAACCTCGGTGTATAAAACAAAGTTCGCTTTAAATTAAACAAATGGAAAACGATTATATGTGAAGAGGAAATACATTGACATTTTTGAATAAAGTAAACAAGTGAATTTTAATTTGAAGTATACTTTTAACATAAATTTTAAGCCTATTTAAAAAAAGGTATGAGATGCATTCCTGGATAACATTATACTCATTTACATAACAAGATACTAATTTTTGCGAAGCTCACAGAACCGATGTTCAATTGTTTGAACTCTGAGTTTGTAATTGTATTGTGTACTGATGTTACGTCAAAGTATAGGAAATGTAAAGTCAAACATTAAAGTTTTCTATTGTGTAAGGGCCGTTAATATATTTGCCAGCCGGTAGTACAGCCGATTGGGAAACTTTCGCAGCACGCAATAGCCAGTCAGACGAACTGCCTTTTTCCAGAGCCCCGCGCAGCCACTCAGAGAGTTAGTTCGCCCACATCGAAGTGAAGAGTGAGTGAAGTGATTGAAGAGATTTGGGCGGCTCTTAACAGCGAGGACTCGAGAGCCGACGCGTGTTATCGAGGTGAGCATGGAGCAGCGCCGGAATGAAGGGGCGTGTGGAAATGGAAGATCCTCGAGAAAACCCCAGTGACCAGTGGCATCGTCCAGAACGTTTCCTACGTGCAAAAATCCAGGAGTGACCCGGCCGGGGATTGAACCTGGTTCGCTTTGGTGGGAGGCGAGCATGCTAACCGCTCAGCCACCGCGGCCCCAAACCTCCAAGTAATTTCTTCTCTGTGCGCTTTTCTACTATATGCTCGCGTATTGCATTCGTCTCTTCCCCTCCCCCATTCTTCACCGAAAACACGTTCACCAAATTACACTGCTATTTTTAAACGTTACATCAGACAGTGAGCGGCGTACTTAAGAAATAACGTAAGTTGAAACAAAACTCACCTCATTTTAAAATGCTTTAATTTCATTTTCATATCCGCAAGTACGATTTCGTGCACTGAAATGAATTATTCAATTCTGACTTTACGCAGCGGCATCGCGCACGAGCAATGGATGTCTACATTCCCATAACAGCAGAGAGACAGTAACTTTAAAACACGAGGTTGCTCTCATGCTTGAGGTTTCTGGCTTTCAGAGAGAATCGCACATACGAACTAAAACTGATCTGCACTGCTGCAGCTAGGAAGCAAGTGTCACGGCCCTGTAGTTATTTTATGCAGTAGTGCAGGAAGTTGCAGGGCTAGGGATAGTCGCACGCGTTTTCTGTGAATAAACCAAACAACGACTGTGTTCACTAGATTCGACAAGCAAAGGCATTGAAGAAGAAGTTAAAATTAAATTTTTGTCCAAATTGAGTTTTTTTTTTTTTTTTAATCGATAAGCGTTCAGCATATCTTCGGTAGACGAAGTTTCGCTCATGAATTACTTATTTATGAATGCGCTTCGTGTTTTCAAACAGTCTTTAAGAGGTTCTTAAATATAAATTAAGCCATAAAATGACAGTCAGTGCCGAAAGCCTCATAGGAGTGAGTCACCGACGGAAAGACTACACGGAGAAAAAGGTTTTGTAGAACGAATCAAAGTTTGCTTGGCGCAGCCAAATTAATTGTTTGTGTATGGCCAGTTGAACTTTTTTTTTGTTTAAACCAAATTATTTTGTTGATCTTAAATGGTTGCCCCAAACAATTAGATTTGGTTGGTTCAACTAAGGATTATGTATGACTCTGTGTGCATTAAACCATTTGGGTTATTATAAAAAAAGTATCAGCCTGGCCACGTTTCGAACCAGGACCATTTTGTCCGGAACGCTATGTCCTAGCAACCTCATCTAAAGTAAGCCTAACTATTGACACAATGGGAACGTTTTCAAATAAATACGTTTCAAATACAGGGTAACGAACGTAAATATTTCTTCTTCTTATTATTATTATTATTAAGTTTTACAGCTTTGCATTTAAGTTTCTGTTGAACATGTTTTATTGGGATTTCTATACCATTATTAAGCACCAATTAAATATACTAACGAACACTATCATTATCCTAATTGTCACTTTATTTTTTTTCAAACACTCGAGCTGTATTTTCAAACTCAGGCGATCGAATGATTGGCGAATAAAATATATACAGCTGGTTCAACTGAATATTTAGTTCACAGTGTTTTTGGCCCAACACAGAGGTTTTTGAATATTCAAATGTGTAGTTTGTTAGACCAACGAAGACAATTTTGTTGCTTGTTAAGTTTTATTTACTCAACAAATATATTGTTGGGGCTACTATATATATGTTTGGTTACGTACAGACAAAAGTTTTGTTGGTTGAAACAAATCCTTCTCTCATTGTGCCTTGCGAGTAGAGACGATAAAGCACGCTATGGGCTTGCCTAAGTCACCCTTAATGCTCCAGCCACACAATAGTTAGTATGCAGAGAAGAAACGGCGTGCTGGTTCCTTTGATTTGAGCGAACCCGTCCTGAGAGAAAAGCCAACAAAATATTTGTTTGTATAGGGCAAAAAATATATTTAATTGCCCAAAAAAAATATTTTGTTCAATAAGACAAAACCTGAAGAAAAAAATATTAATTTTGTTTCTCTAACGAAATACCCTATTTAATTAACATTCCCTCTGTGCTGGGCCGAAAGAAATTGGACTGTCAACATACTATTTGGTAGAAACATCTGTATATATATATGTTTTGTTACTCATTTGATTGTCTTTATTCGAAATACAGCTCGACAGTTTGTTTATATTTTTGTGACAATTAAAATTGTAACAGAGTTTGTTAGTACATTTGTTGATGCTTAATAACGGTATAAAAAATTGTAATAAAACAAGTTCAACATGAAATTAAATAGGAAAGGTGTGAAACTTGGAACATTTATTTGAGCGTGTTAGCCAGTATTTTTAATGTATGTATTAAAAAACATCACTCTTTCACCAGCAGTCACTTTAACAGAGGTTGCCGTAGCTCTCAGTCGCAGTTATAGGCTCAGATCCCGGTCTCGCCTTCAGTGATTTTTATATCTAACAAATAAGTCGAACAAATCTTTAATTGCACCAACCATATCTTTGTTTGTGGCAAACAAATAACAACAACAAAATAATTTGGTTTCAACAACAACATATTTAATTGCCCCTATATAAACAATTAATTTGGTTGCGCCAAACTAAATTTGTTTGATTCAACAAAACCTTTATTCGCAATGTGAGGTTCTGATACCTGGCTGCACGTCTGATTGGTAGAGACATGAAGAATTCGCTGATTCATTTTGTGGGACAAGATAGAATTCAAAACACGTGTGTTTATATAACTTTAGCCATTGATCCACACTGTGTTTGACACCTCCTGGAGGACGGTGGCCCAATCGTCGGATTCCACTGTGACAGCGGACAACCGATGCACAGTTGACATCGGTGTATTTGTGCACAAGACTGTAGGGTCTAGCCTGCAGGTCACTGAACTCGCGAATTTTTCAGGTCTCTACTGATTGGCTACCCTGTGCTACCAAAACTTACCTGTCGCCTAGACTGCAGGCTGGCAAGTCAGTTACCGAGCTCTGATTGGCAAACGGTGTTACGCCATTTTGTTAGCGTGTGCATGGTCGTAGAAGACAGGTCTGGACACTATCTTGGAAAGTTGACGCCCTTACTGACACATTTAGTTCATGAATCCATCCACAGAGCGCTGCTACTGAAGTAGTGATGTTGACATGGCTAGCATAGAGAGGGGAATTGAAATCTTTTCTGAAAATGGGAATATGACGTTCATACCTCTATGGTGTTATCCCTATACCAGCAACTAACTACACTAGATTGCTTGCAGCGCTCTGCGGTTACTGCATGAACTAAATCAGTCAATAAGAGGCTCAATTCACCTAACAGTAGGCGAGTGTCCAGACTTGTCTTCTACGGCAGTGGGCGTGTGCAGGTGTAACTCACGGTTTAAGTGGCGCGGCCAGCTTACAAAATAAAAATGCACCTTCACCAAAATACAAGAATGAAACAGACATACATTGCTTACCCATATTTTGATCCCGAAACCTTAGCGAACTCGGTCAAAACGCGCTTGCCGTTTCTGTGAAATATTTATTTGCGCATATACATTCATCTATGCCCCTATTATTATTTTTTTACTTTTGTCATACTAAGTGCACTCTTGGAGAAAAAAAATTCGTGACAATGGTCAAATATAGCATTTTTGAAGCTAGTGTATGCAGTTTTCTTAAGCGGCAAGAGAAAAGTAAAATATACGGGCGTAGTTTAATATGCGGTCTTTCATCGCGTGTAATATAAACTCCACTGTAACAGATCTAATTTGCACAGAACATCGTTATGACGGAAACACTGCCTGCGTGTTAGTGTCGCCCG
This sequence comes from Dryococelus australis, assembly GCA_029891345.1. Lineage (NCBI taxonomy): Eukaryota > Metazoa > Arthropoda > Insecta > Phasmatodea > Phasmatidae > Dryococelus > Dryococelus australis. The sequence goes on from CM056993.1 coordinate 361,521,990, forward strand.
TATCGCTCCCTCGCTTCTTGACCTTGGGACGATCACGGAGGGGCATAAGGACATAAGGAGTTCGCAGAGATTCAGGAACATAAGCAAATCAACTTACAACACGAATGTGTCGTGTGTATTATAGGCAGCGTCTCTCTCGCTCCCATACACCCGGTGTTTGCCGTGTAGTGGGGCTAAAATATCTTCACGGGGAAGAATATCGTGAGCTGCCAAGATTTCAGTACGCGCTTGCCAACCGCGTCGGATAAATATACTGACTGTTCTTCAATCTCCGGCACGCTCCCGTATGCAGTGCTGATTGGACGGGACACATTTCGTCGAGCGCGAAGTTCGCGGTGGACCCGTAGTGGTATTATCGCATTCCTGCCGGTCACGTGATCACGGGGTTTCGAGTCCCTGGTTGGACACGGCTGTGACGATCTCAAACGTACGCTGCGAGTAGAGACCCGAGAATTTCGCGGGTTCATTTCTAGACGAGTTGGAATTCACACACTTGTACGTTCACGTTACGTTTGTAATTGGTCGACGTGTTGTATGACTCCTCCTGGAGATAAATGAGCCAATAACAAGCATGCAATAAGTCGTGCAACCAAACCAACGCCTTTTACTGCCACGACAATCAACCAATAAACAGTTGATATCTGCATGAGAGTGTAAAAGACTGTGGAGTCTAGCCTACAGATCACTGAACTCGCGAATTTCTCGGGCCTCTAGTTATGAGGATTCATCACAGCTGCTAAAATTAACCTGTGTAGACTCTTTCCACTTGCTCAACAGCGTGCGCAATACTTCCTACATTACATTCACGGTTACTTTACACTTTTCTGAAGCCCTGCTTAAGTTCTTCTTGCAGGATATTCATCCGCCTCGTGAAAGCTAAGGTTTGCATCGAATTCGTGCTCACTCAGCTGTAATAATATTTTGCATGAGAACTCTTTCTTACTAGGCGTTACCAACTCACGTGTTTTTTTCCGCTGTTTTATATATATATATAATAAATTAAATATTATAATTTATAAATAAAATATTTGTTTAACTTCAATATAACGTAAAATGAGATACTTTGATGTTAACAAATGTATAAAACGCTTATGATACTTGGTATTTTTTTTAGGAAATAACTAAATATGTCATATATGGGGTGATTTTTCAAAGGTTTGGTTCAAAAGGTGTGAAGAAACCGCGAATAGACTATAGTGGCCAATCAATAAATAGAAAATGTATAAATTAAGGATTATAATAAAAATAAGCATTTTATTTCTATGTTTAAATAATTTTAATTAGTAGTTGAAATAGGCGCTTTTCGGGAATAATCTGTAATTTTATCTACAAAGTATGGTTAGATAAAATTTTTTAAATGGTTGAATAGGAATATTCTTATAATCTTAACCAAAGTCTCCGTCTTAATATTATCGTCACTGTCATTTTTGGCAAACGACATTGTTAGGAATTGCACGCCTTAAGGAGAACAATGAAAGGTGTTACGAAAGCGGGAGCAGCATGTTGCAAGGCAGAGAACTAGTTGGGCAGAGAGAACCCGACGGATACTTTAGTGTTGCTATCCTTGATTACGAAAACCGCAGGAGGGTGCCAAGTTCGCATTCTGCTGGCGAACACGAGTAAACATCTTCTCTTTAAGATAAGGCAGTTTAAACTGTGTTGCGTTTAACTCGCGTGTTTTGTTAGGTTGTTAACAGCGACAAAGGTATCTGATTGCTTGGAATAAGCTTCGAAACATGTGACTACCAACAAGGTGCTCGAGCCTGGGCAGCATCGTCAGTTGCACAGGGTAAAGATGAGGCAGGCCGGTTATTCGTCTCCTGCGCGTATACCCAGCATAGACCTACCCTAAACCAACACAACTTTCAAAGTCACATGGTCAACACTGGCGAACGTGTATGTTTATATCTTAATTTTGAAAAGACAATCTCTTCGATATGAATTAAATACCTTTACCAATTTGAATTCCATCAAACTGTATTACAAATACTGCACACTCCAAGAAATTATTAGTCAATTTACCACATCAGTGTATACGTACAGTGACAAAGCGCGAACTGTAAAATATTTTCCCATACATGCATGGCAACGTTCCTACAGTTGCTCAGGAAAGAGTCAAATGCATAGGGAAGTCCCCAACTTTGTATAGTAGCGACACTAAACATTCCCATATTTTCAGCCTGGCGCGTAGTACTATTTCCATACACTATGCAGGCTAAAAACTTCCATTACAGTTTAGGAAGTACCACGAATTTTTTTTACAGTGTAGGTTAGAGGAAGTATGGAAACATCGCAAAATACGTGTTTACATAAACAATGTCCGAAGCTCCAATCCTGTCCACATCGTTTATAATAGTCGTGATGGAACTAGGAGACTAGTTCTGCGCAGCCAGCTTGGTCGCTCTACCCCACAGTCATTGCGCCTACCTGCACATATTTTAACGGGCGCACTGAGTGACATTCGCCCAGTAAAGTTGGTAACGATGGCTAGAAAGTAGTTCCATGTTTTAACGTTGAATAAAAAGCGTTAGGTAAAAATTTGTGATAACATAATTATTTCTTTCGTCTTCTGTTTTTTTTAATATAACGAAGTGTAAAAATAACCATATTTGTAAAGCATTTACTTGTCTATTAATTCCACAGTTTCACTTGACCGATGCATGGATAAAGTGATGAGATCCATGGCAATGGCAATTTTACATAAGGCGGAGGAATACACAACGTGCATACAAGTAGATCATAAGTAGTGCTTTCAAAAGTGCTCATTTTACCGTGAACAGCTTATAAATATAAGGAAGTGAAATAGCGTGGTGGTTCTTTTAATGTGGACGCATCTATTTGTTGATTGGCCACGCGAAGCTCTGAAACGGGTCTCGTGTCTGATTGGCTACCGCGAGCTACGGAGGATCCCCTGTCGGCTGTGGCTGCCTGCTGGCGAATAATTCAGCCAGGCGCTGATGACGAACAGCTAGCCGGCTACGTCATTTAGCTGGCGTTTGCTTTTGTGAATCCGCAGTGGAAGCGGCTGTTTCGCCTCTGTAGACTCGCCTTCTCTGTGGCTTGGCCAATGGCACCAAGGCCTCAGAAGAATGCCAGGAAGTTCACGTACGTCTCGCTGTTAGCCCCCGAGACTCGAAGCGAGCCAAGTTGATTAGCGATAGCAAATAAATAAAGGCTGTTCACGATCAAGTGAGCACTATCAACCTTAGAAATAATTCACTGCCCCCTGCCTGCATATATTTTAACGGGCGCCCTGAGTAAAGTTGGTAACGATGAATGGGAAGTAGTTCCGTATCTGAAGACGAATAAAAAGGGTTAGGTAACCATTAGTGATAATTTAAATTGAAGAGGTGGTCCAAAAGTGCCTAGGTCAAAAAAGCTACTTATTCAGGAAACGATTTTTTTATTTGTATGTTAAGTTTGATAATGTCACGCACGAAAGACATACAAACATAAAATATAACAGTATTAACTTTTAATTAGGATAATAGAATTTAAATATCGTCCAAAAGAGCCTAAGTCACTGACTTAGTGTTTTTTTTGGAAAACAACATATGGAAGCGTATTAGGCCTTGTCTTTGTTTTCTCTCGCATACTAATAATAAGGACCGGACTATGCAGACGTATGGTTTATGTTTATGAACAAGTTATATATTGGCTCTGTGTTAACACGTATCAAGACCTACAATATGAATAGTACACATAAAGAAAAACATACAAAACTAATAAAAAACTTAGTGACAGCTTTGAAAACCTATTAAGTCTTGAAATGGCAATGATACAAATGTTAAACAGTTAAACAAATGGCTCTTCTTCGTCATATACAACAATATTGTTGTCTTGATATCCTTCTACGTTGTCTGACAGAGCGTTTTGATAAAACATTCTTGCTTGTTCATTGAGCGTAACGAACTTCAGAAGTTTCTCCACATCTTGTCGTTTCTTTTGACTAACACGGTTTTCTTCTGGCAAGACAGGAAGGTTTTTGAATGCTTCGTGCAATAGTTCAGTTGGTTTAGTCGCCTTGATAGTTGTTGGCAAACCATTATATGTGTTTTTAATGTCAATATTAGTTTGATGTTCTTTTGAATAGATGAGAACACGTTGCTCACGCATTTTAAAGGGAAGTTTTTTTACTAGGTCCTTCTTTGAGGCATCCATAAAGTTGGAAATCACCCAATCAGTGTCCAACACATTGAATGTAGCACCAGTTGCAAACACCTTGTGATATTCATTAGGCTCTATTATTGTATCCTCTTTTCGTAACTCCTGTTCAAATCGCCCAAATACTCTGTCAGGGGGCACATAGATATGTTCCATGATTGGAAAGTAATGTTCCACACATTTAAAGGTTCTACATTTGTGATTGTAGTTCAGTAAAAATATCGTCATATTGGTATTTTTATTTTGCCCACTGTAGGCATAAGTAAATGACCTTAGAGTTAAAGATTTTTCTTGCACATTTTCAAATCTTTTCTCTACATAAAAAAAAAAAAAAAACTCAAAGCCTATGTTCCCTCATTAGAGTCTTGACCACTTTGGTATTCAGTCCAAGTGTACACAGATGTGTTGGAAGTGTCTTGGTTCTTTTCCATCAAAACAAACGTCAAATTATACAGCCAGATCTGTATGGCGTAAAATACTTCACACTTACCCTTAATTTGGGCAGTGGTTGGTTTTGTTCCATGTCAAATGAAATCCTGATTACATTAGTTTCTTCTGTCTTCATGACTCCGTATGCTGGAGGAGGTCTGAAGAGATTCCCACTCTCTTTGACAGGCCGGGAGGTGAGCGGCAACCTTCTCCGGTTGTACACTGGAGAGGCACTATGGGTGTGGATAGAACCCCGGCCAGACCACACGCTTGGTTTCTTAGTGCGAGGATCTCAGAACCTCTGTGGTAGAGGGAGCGAGTATGTGTGGACGTGCCAGGTTTGGGCTTCGGATCTGGCCACCGGTCGCATTAATCTTGGCCTCCTTGCGTTGAGAGGACGTGGTTCCTCTCCCCCACCTGCTGGGAGGCCGAAGCACGTTAAGGCCGTAAGACTAAGAGCCCTTCTTTAAAATACAAAATATAATACCGAGAGGTCCACTGTAACTGTCTTCGTGATTTCATGGAACCGTTTACCTCTAAGCTTATGAAGCCTGTAGTGAGTCATCAATCGAGCCTTCTCAGCTAGGTCACTTGAAGTCTTGATTAGGTTCTTAGTCTGGCAACAAAAGGAGCACACATCCATCTTTGGGCTTCCAAAACTGAGATTAAACTTGTTTTGAAACACCTTAAAAAATGTGGAATGTTGTTTGGTTCTTTTTCCACATTCGCCACAACCTTTTGATGGAAAGTTCAGGATTAAGGTAACCACGAACACTTTTTCCTCTACCATAGTTGCTTTCATAGAATCTTAAAGATTTGATGTACTCTATCACTGAGTCTTTAATTTCAGTATGTCTGGGTTTTAACCGCCCCCCACCACGCCTTTCAGGTGGACATTCCCCAGATACACGTATGTTTGCTTAGGTTATTTATTCTTTTACGAGAAAATCTTGTCACAGACAAAAAGGTTTGGTTACAGACATTTAGAATACGACCGCTTGTCTGCCGTATGAAATATTTAGTAACTCTACGGCATCTAGGATTAGTTTTGTTCCTAAGCCTATGCTGTTTAGTCACTTGTGTGAGAATATACTTGAAAACAAAGCTGTTCTGGTCAGCAGCTGTTTTATGTTTATAGATTTTGTCATAAAATGCACCTATATCTGCCGGAGACAACAAAGCAGCCCAACAAGGATTATAACCTTCTTCTTTATGCTTGTATGCAACTGAAGGAGCATCGTGGGCTTCACTACTGTTTCTGGCAAACTTTCGTATGGTTTTTTAGCCCACTCATCTTCGTTTCTTGCTCTTTTTCTACTTCATGCATTACTTATATCTCTTACAGAACATGGTCAGTCATCTAGTTCACTTAAATTCATTTTAGCACTTATACATTTACTATTAAGAAGGGAGACAACAGCGCAATCAAACACTGACAAACAGACATAACCTCAACTGAGTTAAAAAATATTGGCAGTGCTGTTCAACAGCTGCTGGAGGTGCAGCCGCGCATGCACAGATGAGGGTTTAACTGACTAAGGCTTGTTTGGAAAAAACACAGCTAACTTAGAAAGTGATGGAAAGAATCACTGTTTTCACTATAGTGTAACAGCTAGGACACGGGAGCTTTTGGGATAGATGTTAGAGTAGACAACGCGGACAGTTGTATTTTACTCAATACACTTATAAACGCAAAACTGGCCAAAATTCACTTAGGCTGTTTTGGAATTCACCCCTTCAATTATTTCTTTCGCTTCCTGATTTTTTTAATACGCTGAAGTGTAAATTGAGCAAATTTGTTAAATGTTTACTTTTCTAGTATTTTTACAGTTCCTCTTGCCTGACGCATGAATAAAGTGATGAATGGGACCTATGACAATGTTAATCTTACATGAGGCGGAAGAATACACAACGTGCATATAAGGAGATCTTAAGCAGGGCTTTCAAAAGTATCGTTTTATCTTGAATAGCCTATACTATTTCTTGCAACAGCAACACTGTAAATGTTCTCTGATTGAGCGAGACTATGATCGCAGGCTGTTCCTGCTATCGAAGTAGGGCCTGCATACAACATGGCTCGTATGAGACAATAAAGAGGCACCAAAATGCAGTGCCTGCCGTCACTTGCCTTTGGCCACTTTTTTTTTTCTTGGTTACCGTAGGGGCGTAGCATTTATCATCTGTTCTCACTTCAATTCCTATCGTCTTTACGTGTTTTAATTGCTCTTTTCCGTCATTGATGGACCTGCAAACTTCGCGTTATTAGTTGGGGACACGTTAGACTTTAAAACACGTGTACCTTTGCAATAAGATTGCCATTGGACCATACTTTATCTGACACTCCCTGTGTAACTCTTCGCCAATAAATGAACACTTCGACAATTGTTTCTCCCAGTCACGTGTATTTCGGTCAGAAAGGGCGTGGCTTCACATCTATGTAGCAGCCAATGGAGAAACGACACCGGCTTCAGTACAGACAGTATTGTGATTTTAGCCTGATGCCGAATAATAACGCGAGTTTTGCTTGTATCTAGTCATTGAACGTGAAATTAGAACCTTTATCTGCCTTATTGCACGATTGACATAAATGATTGTAAAGGCACTCGCCTATCTGGTGTTTAAGAAGCCCGCATATGTTGCTTTTGAAATTCGTTAGGGAGTGTTGGAAAACCGGTTGTTTTTTTACGAAACTATTAAACGTGCGCCCAATCTGCTGATCTACTATTTAACCTACAAGTCACCTCGGAAGGGTGCGTCTGTGGTCCACTCCTAAGACTACAAAAAATTCTATGAACCCTCCTTAACTAGTAACATGAGAGTCGCCTTTCTTTTTTGAGTGCTGTTAAAACTGATAAATAAAAAGTTATACCAGAAAGTTGACTTATACAACTGATTTATATTCATACATTTATAATTATGCATATGGGCCAAACTCAAATGCGCATCTTATCCTGACAGTTCAGCTATTAAGTGTGGACATCGATAAATACTATAAACCGTGGCCGCTTGAAGAAGCAGAGTTCGCAATGTCTGCTATGCACACAACACACATGCAGTAAATGTAAAATAAAGACTGCACCGTGAATCCTAAGGTTATTTTTAAAATTTGCGTCGCCAAAACACCCATCCAGGACGTTAAATAAATACCTAAAGGAGATGGAGAGTACCTTATTAAATCGACAATATTTCACAGCAGACGGTATGTGAAGGAGTAGCCCGTGCTCACTCGACTCCACTGACTCCTGTTGCTTCCTTCTCGACGTGCCCAGAGACCCAGAAATTTCGCGGATTCATTTGAGGACAAGCTAAACTGCATTCACGTGTGCATATTATTATGTGCTTGTGCTTCCACTGGACCATAGTTTGTCAGACACGCCTCGCACGACTTTCAGCTAATAACTAGAGCCACGAGTATATCGCGAATTAATTCGGAGGCGAGGTGGACTCCAGACACTAGTTCTTTTTCTCCTACTGTTGTGATTGGACCACAGTTCTTCAGACACGCCCCGTTTAACTGTGAGCCAGTGTAAGCAGGAATGAGTAGGGATAGTGAAATTTCGCGAAAATATTTCACGACAAGTTATATTTCAATACACTGTAGGGACGTTTCCCTATCTTGATTGACTGAATTACTTTTTGACGCGTGTTAACTGTCTGCACACGAATCACGTAGGAGCCGTGCCGTTGTTGCCGGTTTATGAGTGGCCCGGCAAATATGAAAACGCCTTCTCAAGCAGACAGCAATCAACGACAAAAGACAAACTGCTGTTGGGTGCTTATAGTATTGAAGTCTACCGTGTAGGCCTACTCATATTAATTCGCGAAAAATAACTAGTTATAGTTATCGGTCAATAAGGGCGACCCTGGCAGATGCTGCCCAGTAACCGCTATAGTCTATTCGCAGTTTCTTCACTGTGAAAAATCACCCCATATATGACAAGGGCCACCTGTTATTCCCGAAATGATTTCCGCGTAGGCTAGGCTACAATTTCCTATGTGAACACTTGGAATCTTCGCTTGACTATTAGTCGTTTGTCTTTGTGTGAGTTGGTAGCCAGCCAATCAGCATTCAGATTCCCCGATACTAGCCGTCCGTGATTCGCGGACAGGCAGATAAGGCACATAATAGTTTAAATGATCCAATCACGAAAGTGGTCCAGAAATAAAGTGAGTTGAAAAAGAACTTGTCCTGAATTTCTTTTGGCGAAAAACAGGCGCCCCTATGTATGCCGTATTTAGTTATTTCCTAAATATGCAATGTATCACAAGCGTATAATACCTCTGCTAACATAGAAGTGTTCGTTAAATTGAAGTTTTGCCTATATTTTATTTATAAATTATAATATTTCATTTATAATAAACATCAGTAAAAACAGTGAGAACAGATCTGTATTGGTAGTGCCTAGTAAGAAATAGTTCTCATGCAAATTATTATTAGAATTGAGTGCGCGTTGTCCTTTGGTGTAATTTTATAGACTTAGTTAAGCTTAGTTTGCATGAGGCGGAGAAATATCTTGAAAGTAGAACATTAGCAGGGCTTCAGAAAAGTGTAAAATAATCGCGAATGTATTATATGCGCAATGCACTGGGCTGGAATACATGATTTTCGTCGTACAGAAGTAACTAAGGGACTTTAAATGGTGCTCCTATAGATTTATTAATGAAAATTTTGAACGTAGGTCAGTGCTTTATCCTAGACTGATTTAAAAGGCAATTGCGAAGATTTTTTTTTTTTAACACACGTATCAGTTTGATTTTTTATACATTGTTGAAGAACTACTGTAATTTACTAAGATTAAAGTTGCATTCGGAATAGATCTAGGGTGCGATTCCTTTTCGTGCGAGAACAGATCGTAAACAAGCATTCGAAAAATACATTTCAAAATTGCTGTAACTCAGTTACCTTTGCCAGGTAGGAGAGAGCATTAAATATAAACACTTTATAATAAAAGTTATATATCCTCAAAGACAGATGTGCTCTTTCGTAGTAGAGAACTTCGGAACCTTAAATCATGTGTATCGTTGTAGGAGATGCAACTGGCTTGTTGCCCGATGTTGAACTGGAATAGTTACCAACGGGTCGTTCTCGGCCATTTGTAATTTACGAGCAGGAAATAGGAGGTTGGCAGGGGAAACAGGTCAGTGGCTTTCTCCCTCCCCCTAACTGGCCAACATTTATAGCGAATGTAAGCGATTTTTTTTTTTCCCCGAGTTATTCACATTCGAGTAGGAAATGGCTTATTGATAACGCATTGAAGTTCCTAACAATCTCACGACTACCTCTTAACTGGCACATAAACAAAGCCATAAGGGTCCATCCACAATCCCGACTACGCACATAACATGCATGGCATTAAGAAGTAAAAACCTGTGTTTGAAATTGCAACGTCCACAACTAGTATTTGGAGTGACTTACTCGTATTTTGCGTTATTTGCGTGGCGTGGCGTTAAGACAGTCATCTCTGAGTACCTTACGTCAAGTTTTTAACGCCTGCCAATGATAACGTGATACGTCATAAAACCTGCTGTAATCAAGATAGCCAAATTTTGAGTGTAAAAATTCTTGTGCCAGCAAAAATTATTTCCTATTCGTTTGCTCTTTACTAATTTGTCAATTTGGGTTTTTTTTTCTTTTCCGTTAACGCCGATAGACGTTTTCGTTTTTTATGCTGTGCAAATAATGTTATTTAAGCCAAGTAGATTGTAGACGGGGCCTACATTTTATATGCGGCGGAAGGAGACAAAATAACGAAATAATAAACCATAAGAAATTTGATTTCAAAAGTGTATGTTTGCGGACAAGGGGATCGGGGATCAGAGCCGGAGCAGGGGGAGCAGTCATGTTGTTACGTCACCGCCTGCCATATTGGATGACCTTGACCTTTGATCCGTGACCTTAACATAGACCCTGGTAACCTCTGACCCCAAAAACCAAAAAAATGCGAATAAAATCTAAAAAAAAATTTATAACGAAAAATTTAATTTAAAAATCATTTAGAACAAATGGTTTAAAATTGTATTTTTATAGAATTTTATGTAAAAAATTTCTTTACTAATAAGTTTTTAACCCCTGTTGACATTTCCCCCTTTTTCTCTCGAAATTTCCCCTTTTCTCTCAAAATTTCCCTTGGGAAATTTTTAAATTAAAAATCGTTAGAAAAATAATTATTAAAAAGAATTTAACCCCGGCGGCCGTTTTTCCCTCGAAATCTCCCTTTTTCCCTTAATAATTAGCCTTAAAAATTTTTAGTTAAAAAAAGTTTTAAAATTTTTATAAAAAAAATAATAATGTATGTTACTGCCTCTCTCACCCACGTTCGCCCACATTAGTTCGACTGTCGCCAATTGTTATTGACTGTTTAGTCGGCAGGACTCCATCCACCCTGCCAATGTTTCTCATTGGCTAATTAGTCGGTTACCCTCCACATCCACCACTCCCCACCAATGTTTCTCATTGGCTAATTAGTCACCTTTGTTCATCCCTTGCAATATATATTTAAGTGCACAATTACCTCACCAATGATTCTCATTGGCTAATTAGTCGCTTTCTCCATCCCCTTCACCCTCGCCAATCTATCCGATTGGCTAATTAGTCACCTTTGCTACATCCCCACCACGTGACAACCCTCTCGAGTGGATGACTCGGGTGTCTTCGGAAAACTTCGTGCCGTCAATGTTTGTCATTGGTTAATTACTCACCTCTGTTCGACCCGACCAATCGGTGTTTAGTCGGCTTATTAGTCACATCCGTTCCAGCCCTTCCACCACCTCCGTTCCAGCCCTTCCACCACCTACGTTCCAGCCCTTCCACCACCTCAGTTTCACCCCGCCAATTCTCATTGGCTAATTAGTCACGTCTGTTCGACCCGACCAATCAGAGTTTAGTCGGCAAGCCTTCACCACCGCCGTTCTACCCCGCCAATTTTTCTCATTGGCTAATTTGTCGCTTCGCTCCACCCCCTCCAATCTCTCCGATTGGCTTTATAAGGCGCATCCCCGAGGCCCTCCAGGGAAAAGTTGCACCTCGCTATTTGGAGAGAAGATCACGATTATCATTTCTGAATTTGTAAGTGTCAAACGTCTGTTAGGGTAGCCATGTCATCAAGTACAGAGAAAACCCTCAACAACGCAGAAGACACAGGAGACAATATTCTGCGGCTCATCCGTACGATATTGGCCTCGTCTACGAGCACGAACCCACGACCATCAGGAAACCCACTATCACCAGTCAACCCGCATCCATCATTCAACTCGTACCAACCCCCAGGATATAGTGTATTCTCATTAAATTTCGCAGAGAGTCCCATCAGCTCCGACTTCGAAGATAGCGACATCGAATAAGTGACCGTCGCCGAATTTTCTCCATTCAGGTCAGAAGACACGAGCAAGTACAGTGAACTAAATTGGGGGCACCGGCGTGTCAGTTTTCGAGATGCTAGACACGTTCTGCAAATTTAATTTTGCGACAGCACAATTCACTGGCTGTGCTGCTACGATGAGTTCGAAGGCTGTTACATGCTGAACACACTAACATGCGAATACAAAAACTGTTACATGTACAATTTATGCTCCGACTCTACGCTTCCCTGTTCGCTGGAGGAGTTGGTAAAACAGAATTGCTACATTCACGTAAGCAAGGCAAGAATGTACGAAAGTGTATTGTGCGAACTGTTCCGTGAAAATAAAAATAATAACGTGTGTAAATGGCTGGAGAAATGCGATGGACCATGGATTTCCGGACTGGACCTCCAACTGCACGCTTTATGCATGCGAAGTGCACCTAGGCTCGAGGCCGAGACCTTTCACCAAGTCTTCTCGCAACGACGGAGCGCGTCTAGGCGACAAGTTTAATCCAGAGAAACAATATGCAAGTATAGCTCCTCTACTGCACGGCGTAACCTACACGAACCAGCCGTCAGCTACCGTGACCGTGGAGAGATGTGACAAAAATGTTCGTTTCCTCCTCCTCGAAAGAAGAATAATCTATGGTAAGGTGTTTGAATTAACAGTGTAAGATTGCGATATTGACGGTTGCGCGGTTCATATGTGCCGTCCACAAACAAAGTTCCCCACAAACATTGGAAATATGAAAAAAGAAATTGTGGACGAAAGACGCACAACCAAGTACGACAGATAAAATTGCGAAATTATTCACGAAATAAAAAAAAAAAAAATACAAAGTATTTAATGTATGTTCGGAAAGGTGTGACGGTGTTTGGCACATATTGGAGGTTACAACACCTCCGAACCCATGTTCAGAGGTGCTCGTGTGTGCTTGCTCATGCGAGCTTTGCTCTATCTATAGAAGAAGCCAAGTGATGAAAATACAAAGTATTTAATGTATGTTCGGAAAGGTGTGACAGTGTTTGGCACATATTGGAGGTTACAACACCTCCGAACCCATGTTCAGAGGTGCTCGTGTGTGCTTGCTCATGCGAGCTTTGCTCTATCTATAGAAGAAGCCAAGTGATGAAAATACAAAGTATTTAATGTATGTTCGGAAAGGTGTGACAGTGTTTGGCACATATTGGAGGTTACAACACCTCCGAACCCATGTTCAGAGGTGCTCGTGTGTGCTTGCTCATGCGAGCTTTGCTCTATCTATAGAAGAAGCCAAGTGATGAAAATACAAAGTATTTAATGTATGTTCGGAAAGGTGTGACAGTGTTTGGCACATATTGGAGGTTACAACACCTCCGAACCCATGTTCAGAGGTGCTCGTGTGTGCTTGCTCATGCGAGCTTTGCTCTATCTATAGAAGAAGCCAAGTGATGAAAATACAAAGTATTTAATGTATGTTCGGAAAGGTGTGACGGTGTTTGGCACATATTGGAGGTTACAACACCTCCGAACCCATGTTCAGAGGTGCTCGTGTGTGCTTGCTCATGCGAGCTTTGCTCTATCTATAGAAGAAGCCAAGTGATGAAAACCTCCCATTCGCCCCGTAATTTTTTTGTGTTCATTTGAAACTACTGTGTAAACAACATAATGCTGTACATGATTAATAGTATGGAGGGGAAAGAAAAGTATCTTAGATACAAGGGAAATCATTATTATCTCATAATTTTTTTTTTTTTTCAATTTTTTCAGTATAATGTTCGTTAAATATATATTCATATTGTAATATTCATGTTTACCAAGTTTGTTAGTAAATATGTCTATCGTGTAATAAACAATTTTATTTTCAAGTGGTTTGTGTGTAAATACAATGTATATATAATTTCCTTTCAGTTTTTTGTAAGTACTATATATGTATGTATTTATATTATTTTCTTTCAATTCTTTTTTGTGAACAAGTATGATGTATCTATATATACGATGTCAAAGTATGTATGTTCTTATATTATTTTCTTTCAACTCTTTTTTTGTTTACAGGTATGATGTATCTATACATGCGATGTAAAATAAATATTTTTACGTTGCAAGTGCGGGCGTAATATTTTTTCTTATTCGTAGTAACAATCATGTAAAAAAATGGTAAATTATCTCTGTCGCTGCTGCTGCTGTATGCAAGCGTTACACACAGAGAGAGAGAGAGAGAGAGAGAGAGAGAGAGAGTCAGATGCCGTCCTTGTGTCGTGTGGCAAAATGAATGTTGCCACACAAGCACTTCCTCTCTCTGTCAGCATTCTTGTTCCCCTCCCGTCTTCACAAGCACACTTGCATGTGCTAGTTAATATAGGTCAGTTCCATCGTGCAGTGTGCAATTTTATTTAAAGTGAATGCCGCGTCTTTAAAAAGCTATTTATTGGAATAAGAAAAAGGGCGATAAATTTAAGAGTGATTTTTTTTTAAATTGTAAGTAATAGGAACTGCTTAGCAAAAAAAACTATTGCGCATACTTGTCCCGTTCTCCAAGGGAAAAGCAAGTGTAATGTATATAGATTATTTGCTAAAAAAAAAATTTACTTATGTTTCTGTTCGCACAAGAAAAAAACAATAAAGTGCTAAACACACACGCAGAGTTTTAAGATATAGAACACATAGTTGTATTGAACTTTAAAAACACATATAAATAACATACTAAATTTAAAAAATTGTATAAATGTGTCTTTCTCTCTCTCTCTCTCCCATCTCCCCCTCTCTCTCTCTCTCTCTCTCTTTAAAATCGCGTTCGTTTTACATTCGTACAAATGTCTCGATTGAACTGGAGATTTTCGGTCGGTTGAAATAGTTTCACAAGTCAAGTCGTCCCATGTTACATTTCACCTCTGTAAGAACACGCACACAGTTAGACAGTTCTAGGTTCACATCGGCAACATCGTTACATAATGCAAGTAATCTTGTTTCAATATTATTTAAACACTGATGACTCTCGTCACCATCGAGTTGAAGGGGAGGGAGGTATGTTAGCATATTTTGTCATTGATATGATCAATATCAGAGACTGGCGAGTTCCTCACTCTGTGAGTCTCTGTTGGTGTCATTGATATGATCAATATCAGAGACTGGCGAGTTCCTCACTCTGTAAGTCTCTGTTGGTGTCATTGATATGATCAATATCAGAGACTGGCGAGTTCCTCGCCCTGTGAGTCTCTGTTGGTGTAGTTGATTGCACATGTAAAACAGTCATTTCGGTCGACCTACGTTCTCGCTGCGGTATGTCAACAGCTTCCAGCAGCAGTGAACCCTCGGTGATGGTGTTGTCACATGTAGTCAACTCACCCGTCTGGAAGCCACGAAAGGGCGGTGACTGGAGGCCCTGGAAGGACACCGCCCAGAAAGGTGCCGCTAGGATGGACGCTGCCTGGAAGGGTGCCGTCTGGGTTTTCCGATTGCGTGTTGCCTGGTAGATGGGTGCCGCCTGAGTGCTGCGTAAGGACGTTTCCGTCGCCAAGTCAGTTGCTGCTATAGGTGCTGTGCTGGATACTACATGGTATCCGGTGGTGCAGTGCCGCGCCGTCCTGAGATGGAGGTAACCGCCTTTCCGAATAGCTCTCCCACTGAAATTTGGAGGGTGTCGTCATACTCGGACCAGAAGTCAAGCAGTGACATGGCGAATAAGGGTTCTAGCTAATGTCCATAGCCACAGCACAAAAAAAAAAATCCTTCAACACCGATACGATGACGAAATCACTTGTTGGGTGTAGGCGGCGGCCTCAAGAAAAAAAAATCGTCCATCTGCTTACACGTGTCACCCAAGGGCACGGCATCATCGTCCTTTGGCACCACGTCACCTCGTTTCTTCGCCCGACGCGCCTCGCACCATACATGGGGGTTCGGTTGCCGAGGGTACCTAGGCTCTATTTCGTACCAATTACACCCCGTGCATAGAGCGTACCCTCCAAAACACGTCAAGCACTTTGTAATATTCACCGACATACCTTTCACGGCCCGATGCTGTACAACAATGGCGCATCAACGCCCAAACTAAAGCTTATAAGCGAGGGTCAAAACCTCCCCTTCCTTTAATGCTCCATATACTCCCATCACAGCCTGCCGCTCCTTCAGGGTGTGCTTGTTTGCACACGAATGCAAAAAAAAGTTACCAATAAACTCAACTCTATTTCTAGATAGGAAGAAAGAAGTAGGGGTGGCGGGCTCCTGGGACACCGAGCAAGAGTGACCTAAGTCGTATTTGGCGTAAGAGTGGACTAAGTGCCAAATCATGAAATGAAGATTATATTAATTAATGTAATAATTAATAACAATAATTAGAGGCTTAATTAAATTGAGTGACTCGATTAATCGATTAATTAAAGAATGTGTTGATATCAATTTTTAAATATAATGGAATTCTTTGATGTCGAAGAATGGTTATTAATTTATTCGTGTCATAAGAGTGATATTGGTGGAGCAGCATCGATGTGTACTGTGTGACTAACTGGATCCGATGAACAGAGGAGCGGATTGTAATTGCTTATATAGGAGTTAATGTTGGTGTAAGAGTGGTGTAATGGACATTTTAAATATTTTTGGCTTGTGACAGATATGCGGAGCGGGCTACACGGCCAGGTCGAATGTGTGGAGGCATACTGAATATTTAACTAGTTTAGATACGGGAGAAATGTTTTCTTTTCAGCGAAGTAAATAATTTTTAATAAAATGAGATGTTTAAATAGGTTACGAAGCGAATTACTTTAATCGTTCCTCGAATAGCATAAAAGTAATGAACTATTTCGGCGAAGCAAATTCGTTAAACAGATTTTAATCATGAGATGAATCTGTTTTCTTTAGCAAATCTCCACTTTAATCACGTAACATTGAATCTATAGACACGTATTCATGCGATTAAGAGTGAATTGAAGTAAACGAAACGCCCAGCTAACACAATTAAATTACAACTCCTCACATGTACTTACACATACTAACTTAGCCCAAATGTGAGGTGCTGTGTGAGGTGCTGAGTGAGGAGCCTGAGGAGCAGATTGCTGTGCCAATATGGTGCTAGTGTGGTGCTTTGTGATGCTAGTGTGGTCCCCATGTGGTTCCAGTGTGGTGTCATGTGGTGCTAGAGTAGTGTTAGTGGTACACTCTGTTGAGTTGATTGAGGAGCATATTGTGATGCACTGTTGCAAAATTTATAATGTTTCTTTAAAGTGTTGAAAAGAAATGTATATAAGCATATATTTGAAGAATAATATATCTTCAAAGCTAACATCACCACATTGATTAGCAGCCATAGTAAATATTTCTTTAGTATGTTAAACTAAAAAAAAAACCATAAGTTTGTATTTCCTTGGAAACTTGTTAAAATTAATATTTTTGTTTGTTACCAGCTATCCACTCTTTAAACTTGCTCTGCGGGGCAAGAGTCAGTTTACCTGAAGTTGTCCTAACCATTATCAAAAGTGTAACTTGTCTCACCATTCATTTCTTTTCAAAGTTCATTCACAAGATTTTCTCGAGATTCTTTCTCATTCCATTACTTTTCAGAGTTCATTCATTCATTTCTCAACCAATTCCATTTCCATATTTGTTGGTGTAAAAAACATTGCAACTCACCTAAAAATTACTCAAAGTTAGAAATTTATTTAAAAATGTGACAGAAGGAAATCAAACTACTAAATAACAAGTCACGCAATTTCCTTCACTATTAAAATATAATTTTTTCTAAATCGTCCTTAAAAACTATATTTACAAATATGTTCATCTTCGCAAACATCTACAAAACCATTCTTTAATGTTTACAAATATTTTAGCAAATTCACAATCATCGACAAAAATATTCACATATGAAAGCACTTTAAAAATGTGTATACAAACATTCATACACATTCATTCGTACAAATTAACACTACAGAGGTATTTACGAAAATATTTACAAACATTAAAACTACATATATATATAAAGGTGATACATGTCGTCCTTGTGTTTCACAGCCATGATACTAGAACTAAAAATACATACTTTTTTCAAACGGCGGTACATGTTGTCGTCCATTGCGGCGCTATGTTTGGAGCATCCGACATGTCACATCCGAATTAAAATATACCAGACACACCAACACCTACGATGACTCCACGCACACACACACACACACACACACACTCATAGCTTCAAGCTTTTATGTGATGTAATCCCACGCTGCGAAAAGTAATTCCTGGGTGACAAAAAGGACAGCAGGGGTTATCGCATTGATTTCAAATGCCATGCAGTTATGGCAAAGCAGTAGCTTTGAAGACAGTTGTGATGCAGATTGCAGTGCGGATCAGGGTGTGGTGCAGAGCAGGGTGCGGTGTTGGGTGCTGGCGATGGCAACCCTATATTTAAAATGGTGCTGAAATGACTGTGTTGAGGAAAGAAAAAATATTTACTCGCGAATCCTGTAGTGCCCCCAGGGTGAAGTCGATACTCCATCCGGCTCAATGAAGCGCTTATCGTCTAACCCTGACAACACTACTTTGGTCATGAGTTCGGTGTAAACCTCGTGACCGCTCGAATGGAACTGGTATTGGGTCCCCAGAACCCTGGTGCCATTATCGAGGCAATCTCGATAATTCTAGTATCGGGGGGAGTGCAGCACGTTAGGTTTTAAACCCTTCGCCTTACGTACACACTGATCATTCGAAACAATGTATTATTGTCTTTACGCGTAAGCAGGATGTTTGTACAAATATTCCCTTATAGTTTCGCTTTTGCATTGCGAACAGAACATTTTTTTTATCACAATGATTAGTATTGTAGCATTTTACTAGCGAATTAATGCTTGAACAGTCATGATAACTTCTGATGTTTACAATTTCTGTATTAGAATTTTTAAAATTTCTTTCTGCGTATTTCGCAACACGTATACAGGATAGTCCTCGAGCAGCGCCTCGTTCACGCAGTGAAAGCGCTCGTCATAAGCGATATCTCCAGAGTCCCATTTCAAACCGTGTACTTCGTACATTTGATGTCGGAAACTCATTTCCAATTCCTGATTTAAGGCAAACCAAGATTTCAGAGCTTTGAAAGACAACACTTTTGTGTCATTTTCGTTAGTTGCATAAAAAATTGCGAGTTATTTCATTATAAAAGAATTGTCTTGAAAATTTTCGAAACCTTCCGCAAAACACATCATTGTTGCTAATTACAAGTTTCAATCACAAAATTTTAAAACTCTAGTTTGGTTTACAAAAGCTCAGTTGTTGCTTCCGAGTCAGCTTTATCAATACCGGAATGGTCTCTTGGTAAAACAGGACGATTAACGAGTTGTATAATGGTTTGCCACCTACACATTATCCACCCCTTCCTCAAAGTGTAGTGTTTGGCTTATTCTGGTGTACTATACGGACAATCTTCATCACAAGGCAAATATGAGATTACATCTTTATAGCCTCCCTCAGAGAGGACCGGATACACGTGTTGAATTACGTGTCCTGCAAACGCAAGAAGAAATTATTTAGGTAGCAACAAGAGAGTCTCGACGTCTAGGCTTTAAAGCATTTTGGTTTGACCATCTGGTAAAGTTGCATTAAACACTGTAACACATTCTTCATCGCAATTTTGGCAGCAATATCCATGCATATTACCTTGTTGTTGAAGCTTGTAGACTGATGAACGTATCGGAGAAGTATGTTGATGTATGCACATCTCAGTGAAGTCTGTAGTACATCTCGGTGAAATCTGTTGACGTAAACCTTCCCGGAGGCACACTCCCAACACGATCTGACTTTGACGAATGCTGGCTCAAGACTGGAAAAAAATATATAATTTATTGCTACTTATATACTATACGAGTTCAAAATGGCCATGGTTTTGCGTTAAAATCGTTTGAAATCGGAACTTTTCAAAAATTGTTGAAATGTCACTGTTATGCCATTTTTCAAAACTCATTTCACACTGAAATCGCGGTATTTATGTATATTTTTCTAGAATATACACATTTCTGCTAATTGGACCTATTTTTAAAATATCCTTATTACAACTGCAATTTGTGTTTGGTAGTAAAAAATTTTACGTTGGTTGGTTTTCAAATATCCTGTTGGGTTTTTTTTGTTGAAATATTGGAACTTTACAACTCCGACACGAATTCCTATCGTTTAATTTTCGATGCCAATGCGGTAATATTCGCTAAAATATATAAATTTCTGGTATAAAAGTTAGTTGGCTGTCTTTATAAAATAAACTTGTTAGTTATGGAGAGTGTTTTAGTTTCGTAAAGAAAATGTGTTTACAGAATATATATGCATGTACGTTTAAGAATGTTAGCTGGTAAAATGTTTGGATAGCAAAAATATTTTTTTTTTAAACTGGAAAACGGATTTTTCACAAATTCAGTTTTGTTCATTGAACAACAAAATTATTTGTGTTGTTACTTAGACGTATCTCAAATCGGTTTGTGTCGGTAAAAGTTTCCTGGACTGGAAGGAGTAAATGCGTTTTGCTGGGAACATGAAATTTTCCTTGCTGGGGTAAGCTTGCTTTGGTAGGTGAGTTTTGCTGCACGGGAGAGCTTCTTTCCACGGGGCAGGTAACTGGTGTCCGCGCGTCGCCCTCCACACACGTCTCAATGTAAGATATTGCAGGTCACTCTTTGTGAATGCGGGAGCAGAGCCGCATCGGCTGAGGAGCGCTGTCAGATGAGATGAATGGCGAGGTTTTGTCGGGCGCGCAGCGTGACTTGATGGGGCTAGGGGTCCTTGTGGGCTGGTGGTTGGTGGGGGGGGGGGGGACCCATAACTCTCAGAACTGCATTTAGCAGAGTCGAAAGACCGTGCTGGGGAGGGGTTGGGACGTCGGAGTATGGGCTCCGAAACTCTCCCCCTCCTTGCCAGCATTGTCTCAGCGCCGCTCGGGGCAGAATAATGTATTGTCTTCTCCGCAATGCGGCATGAGAGGAGTTGGGTGAAACATCGAAATGTGTGGCCACGGCCAACGTGGGAGCTTGCGCCAATTTCTTTGACCGGGTTTTGCGTGAGGACGGAGAAAATGTTTTCATTCATTCATGCATTCACGCTGAAAAATGAAGCTATTTCCCGTTAATCACATCACGGTGTCATGTTGTCTACTGTTGTGCGAGGTCTGATTTGTGGCCCGTTGGATTGTGGCAAGACATGCGTCCTACTGAGCCTGCTGGAGGAACCGAATGAGCTTCGGTTCGAGAACGTGTACGTTTATTCGAAATCGCTCCAGCAACCGAAATACCAACTGCTGACACGAGTGCTGCAAGCTGTTGAAGGTATGAAATATTTCCCATGCAGTGATAACGATGCAATCGTGCCACCGAGTGAAGCTCTTCCAAACTCGACATTTGTCTTCGACGACATTGCCTGCGAAAAAAAAATCTTGCATTCAAGAGTATTTTAGCATGGGACGGCATGCGTACGTGGACAGTGTGTACCTCGGCCAGACTTATTCTCGTGCACACAAACAGCTGCTTCGCGATAATGCTTATACGTTTGTGCTGTTTCGCATGGGCGATACTAATTTACGCCACGTTTACGACGAGCAGGTCAATACGGATATGGCTTTTGCAGAATTTAAAAATGTGAGCGCCTTGTGCTGGAAAGAGAAATACGGATTTTTTTAACTATTGTAAAGGACTATCCACTATATAATTGTAGGTACAGGCGTGGATTCGATCAGTTTATCCTAAGAACGCAACGATGAGACACGGCAGCATTTACGAAATTTGGTAACATTGATTGTCACGATGACCACGAATGTGGCCAAAATCGCTTTACTCCTGCACGTAGAGAAGGCTTGTAATTTATCGGTCGAAAATTGGAAAGTGTGAAGAACAAAGTGGTTGAGGATTTGGTAGCTGTCGACCAACACATAGGGGGTGCGGAGGCTCGGACAATATACTTGATTAACGTATCGAATGCACAGAGACGAGAAGGATTGAAGGAGCTACAGAATTTTTTACTGTCAAACATAGCTACGAAAACTGATGTCGGGGCACCTCGATAAAGCAGTTTCTGGGGGGAAAAAATCCTGAATGATTGACTCCTAACAAAGGTGATATATATGTATGTATGTGTGTGTGTGTGTAAGAAAAGTCTTTTCCACTCAGTGAACGATGGATAACTGAGCCGAACTTGTGAGCGAGATTCAGCGAGCGATCGAGGCGGTACGGGCCAAATACTTACTTGCGAAAACTAACAGAATGGCTGTGGAGACTCGAAGGGAGGAGGCTCTCAAACCTATTAACCTCCGGCTAGACGAAATTGGAAAAAAAAAAAAAGTAGTGACGATGTCCGCGTTGATATCAAACGTGGAATCAAGACGGAAGAACCGACCTCCACGCATAAACGGAAACAAGTCCGGAACTGAACGAAACGGAAGGAGCCATCACTAGCGACGAAGATGATTTGCCACTAATCGATTTACTACGTGCACAAGAAAGGAAACGAACCCGGGAACGTGGACCTGAGTTGGGTACTCTTCTTTCTCATTACTTCGCTTCCTACTCTGACCGTACTGCAGACAAGAATTATGGCTTGCAGAAAAGTGGTGGAAAATGGTTTCTCGGAAACAAGGAAGTTATATTTTTACTTCGGGATGTACTGAAGATCGGCAACCACAAGGTGAAAATCACGGAGGGGTTGAGCGAACTTTTGTTTCGTAGGCGACCCGGGTACTATACTGAATCGGATTTGCGCAAGTATCGCCACCTGCTACAGTCCAGTCGTGCTCATTATGCCGAGAATAACCCCCCTCAACACGACGATTTAAGGATGTGACGCACACAAAATTTCCCATTATCGTCAAACTGTTTCCCAAGGCGTGTGAAATTGACGGTTCGGGATTGACTCTGAAATTGGAGAGTGGAGGAAAAAAATCGACTATCAGTAGTGGAACGATCCGAACGAGTAGGTAGCTAGGATGAGACTTTTAGTCGCTTCACGGTCTGCAGGAAACCGCTCTCACACCAACGAAATCATTTCCATCGTCGAAGAACTCTCAGAGGCGGGCTACGTTTCGAGATGAACAAGTATGCAGTTGCCGACGAGTTGCACGAATACACCACGATATATTACCCACGAAGAGAATACGTCATGAAAGGGTTGGACGATACTTTCCAATCCGATCTGATCGAGACGCAAGACTTTCCTCGCGCGAATATAAGCTACCGGGACATTTTAACCATGATAGATATACAAATTCGCCTGGGCCAAACCGCTCAAATCAAAGAGTGCACGCGATGTGGCGGCAGCTGTAGCCAGCATATTGCACAAAGGGCGCGTACCGGAAAATTTCAACACCGACGACGGGAAAGAATACTTTAAACGCTATTTTCCGTGCCCTGGTGGAATAAACATATCATCAATCACTATTATACTTTCTCTGGACTTAAGGCTAGCATCATCGAATGTTTTCATTGGACTCTAAAGGCAAAACTGTGAAGACATTTCACGGCGAATTGGAAACTACAAGTGGTTGACACTACCCCCGAAACTTGTACGTGAGTGGAACTGAACTGTTCATTCTACCACCCGCATGAAGCCTGAAGACGTGAAAAACAAATCACCGATTCTGACTGTGTACGCTATTATTAAGAGGAGGGACCCGCGCAAGCGCGAAGTCAAGATCGGCGATTTGCGTACCCACGCATGTTTTACCTCGATGACCTTCATGGCGAAACCATCATTGGTGGATTTTACACCGAAGAGATCTGGCCTACATGGTTTCCATGCGTGCTGAAACGGCGTAAAGGTCGTGTGTATGTGTGGTGGCTGGGTCACTCGAAGCGTGATGATTCATGGGTCGACGAGAAGGAAATTTTGTCGTAACACTTCTGATACAACTAACATTTAATGTAAAACTTATTATTTTTTTTACTATAATAAATCTTGCTTGTTTTACTTGGTCATTTTTGCTTTCTTTCATTTATGTCCCCTCCCGATGCCTATGGGGCTGTTGGGTGTATGCGCTCGTGGGGTATGAACAATGTACTGCATGTATTGTACCGTAGTGGTTGCCAGGTGCTGGACCTGGACTTTCTGTATGTCTTGATGGTATGTATACTTTTTTTCATAACTGAGTTTGTTCCCTTGGCTATATAAATAGTAGCACATATTTAGTTCCACCTGTATAATTACACACAAATAAATTGGGTTTGTTCCCCGGGACAAAATAGTGTTGTACGTGTTTTCTCCACCAGTACTGTACCATATTTTCTCATGTTTGTGTGTATGTTTCTTGCCAGTACTGTACCATATTATCTCACGACAAACTTAGTCCTTACTTATTTTGCGACTGGGGTTTGTCATATTGCGTGCTAATTGGATATGCAGCAGGCTTGCTGTTGGAACGACACATCCGTACACAAGACATTAAATGTGAAGTATTTTTCCTGCATTGATGGCTGGCGTGAATACAGGTGTCTCTCTACCGGCTGGCCGGCAGAGGATGTCGTGGCAGGATGCTGAGTGGCAGTTACACATCCATCCAACTGCAAAAGTGTCGTATTTGTAAACTCCTTTTGGCCGCCACGCGCCTGCCGGCGATGCACGCGAGCAGAGACAATTTCATTGGCTTGGAGCGACATGCGCTCTTTCTTCGTTTTAAAAACACATTTAAGTTCGTTCGTAAACCTTAGTATGAATTTGTTTGTAGAGGCTCGCATCTGTCTCTATTTTCCTTTAAACTGTACCTTCCAGTCAGTATACCTTTATGATGTAGTAACTTTAAACATATATGTATACCAGCCGGGTTTTTTTTTAAACCACTGATACTAAGAATTTTCTTTACCAATTGTGTTTTTTAAACAAAACATTTACAATATGGTAAAGCTGGTACAAAACATTTTCTTTACCAACAGTGTTTGTTTGAAACGTCGAAACAAAACAATTTTTTTTTTAACTTACATAAACATGGTGTAACATCAGATACAAATTTTTTTTATAAACCTCCATTTATTTACACACACATTACAATACTGTTCTGTTCTACGTACGTAGCATACGAAGATTCTTCTCCTCGTCAGTAATAAACACAATGATTTTTTTTCAGTTTTGAGGTCATTACATACACATAATATTGTTTTATATGTGCCATGGTTTATCACACATCCAGAGCCTCAATGCTTGGGTGATGCACATCGTCCATTTTCACAGTCGTGAAGCCATGCTACATATTTCTATACCAGCTGTCTGAACGGAGGCCATCGTGGTTGTTTTTGTTTGTAGAGGTTAACAATTTTCTGCCGGCAGGACACACTGCGCATCACTAACTCTTGTCGATACATGTACACGGGGTAATCGGGAATCATGGCTTCCTCCAACACTTTGTGAACGTCATCGTACGGAATATTTCCATTGTTCCACCCAGGTCCGTGCATCTGTTGCTGTTGGCGGCATGCCTGTTGCGTTGTGTGGCCGAGGCGCTTCCATTGGCATGGTGGTGAAAACGTAAACATTTTGGTTTATTCGTCTACGTCGTCAATGTACGAGATGGCAATCTGCTTGACGACGTATGAGTACAACGCGTGAAACCCTTGAATGTTGCAAAACATTTGTTTTTTTTTTTCACAGACACTATAAATTTTTTACAAATGTTATTTCGCACTGGGTTCACTCGTGTTCTGGGCTAGCTTCCTCGTCGCTGGGTACTGCTTTGCCAGTAGAAGACTTGTACGGAGTCTTCCACGGGGAAGTTGGTCGCTGCCAGGACCGCCCTGTGTGCCTTGCACCAGCCCCTGCGGTGTGGCGTGTCGGGAACTGAGGTGGTGGTGCAGCCCTTGAAGCACTTCTTGCATGGGAGGCAGTCAGGTATGTATTCGTCCAACTGTAGGTAGGCTTGAATACTGTCGAAATTTCGTACGGTGCGTACATGAGCAGGACTTCTTTCGGCAGATACGGCAACTCGTCCCGTTTGTGCAGGGCACTAAGTGATCGTACCCTTCCGAATGCCAAAATAGCCAAAAGGATTTTATGACAGTTTGGGAAAAAATGCATACATTTCTAAGAACGAGGTGCAACTTTTTCCCGTAGGCCCTCGGGGGTGCGCCTTATAAAGCAAATCGAAGGGATTGGAGGGGTGGAGCGAAGCGACTAATTACCCAATGAGAAACATTGGCGGTGTAATTGTGCACATTAATATATATTGCAAGAGATGGAACAAAGTGACTAATTAGCCAATGAGAAACATTGGAGAGGAGTGGTGGATGTGGAGGGGAACCGACTAATTAGCCAACGAGAAACATTGGCGGGGGAATGGAGGCTTGCCGATTTAACAGCCAATAGCAGTTGGTGTCAGTCGAACGAAGGTGGGCGAATGGTCGTGAGAGAGGCAGTAACATACATAAGTTTTTTTTTTTTTTTTTTTTTTTTTTTTAAGGAATTTTTTTTTGTAAAATTATTTAAGGGGAATTTTTATGGAAAAAATGAAGTTTCGAGGGAGAAATGGCCGCTGGGGTTGAATACTTTTTTATTAAGAAATTTTTTAACGATTTTTTATTTAAAAAATCTCGAGACAAATTTTGAGGGGAAAAAGGGAAGTTTCGAGGGGAAAATGAAGAAAAAGGCCGCCGGGGTAAAAAACATTTTAATTAAAAAAAATTCATAAAATTCTATAAAAATACATTTTTGAACAATTTTTTTATTAATTTTTTTAGAATTCTTTTGAAATTTTATCGGTTATCGGGGTCAAGGTCAAGGGTCAAAGGGTAAGGTTAAGGTCATCCAAGATGGCGGACAGTGACGTAACAACATGGCGGCTCCCTCGGTTCTGGCTCCGATCCCCGATCCCCTTGTTACCAAACATACATAAGCCTATTACTTGCATAATTATTTGTAGAATAGTAACATAATAATGCAACTATCGAAGCATTGTCGCTTGCCGATACCTTTTACAGCAGTGTTAAATTTTATGTGATGTAAAAGAATACCCAACAGGCGGAAAAAAATAGTGGGGTGAGGCTGTGTTTGTTTTGCGTGAATACGTCTACGTTGACGCACTCGGGCGCCTTTTTTTTTTTTTTTTTACATTACTGACACCGCTTCACTCGATCATACGGGGTTTTATGGGTATCATTGGATTGCTTTTGAGATGCTCTTTCCAACCTCATACGATTTCTGTGTTTCGACTTGGCTTTTTGACGAGTATAGACCGACATTGTGTTAATTTTTCTTAGTTTTTTACATTAAACTCATACAATTTCACCGTATCCATGCCACACAAATGTTTTATACATACAATCGATTGATCTTGATGAGAGCTGTCGATCAAAACCTAAACGAGCGTCGTAGCTTCTTTTAGTCAAAAGTTATACTACGCGGAAGATATGAGACGCGGGGAAACGAACTCAAATTTCCTTCCTCCGCCCCCCTCTCCAAAAGACCACCACTTTCCGCTCGCGATGCTTCGCAGTCTTCCCTCAACGTAACATATACTTTGATCCTTTGGTAGTCGAGTGGTGTGATTGAATTTAGAATGCAGACGATAGATTGGTAGCTCCAATGCGAAGCTGTATCCCATTATTTTATCATCTAATTTTATCGATTGCCTCCCACTATGGTCGCGAAATTTAAAGACGTATTCACCTCAATAGAGGAATTGCAGGGCTCCCAACATTCTATAATTGACCGCAAACCAGCTATACACAAGCTGCTGTGACGTGTCAGTTGGCTGGCATGGTACGTGGGTCGCCTCATTTAAAATGCGTACTGACTGGGTTGCACATAACTCGGCTGCTCCGTCGTTGCATGTTTATCATGGGCGCTACAGTTCATCAGGGTGTGCCACATAAATTGTTATGGCATGCAAACTTATGTAGTACAGACAGTGCAAGTGTTTCAAGTCTAGTTTATTAAAGAGCTAGCGACCCGCCCTGGCCTCGCTCGGGTGCGATTTACAAATATGCCGTTGTTTAGGTTTACAGCAATTATAGTCTGTTCACTGTAAAATGAGCACTTTTTAAAGCCCTGCTTAAAATCTACTTATATGCACTTTGTGTATTCTTCCGCCTTATGTAGTACATACATTTTAGAGAATTACGACTATCTACGTGCTCTTCCATGGTAATGTAACTAGGGACGAGGCATAAAAGGTAATATAAAATATCGGGTGTTTTTTAACAAAATATTGGCCAACAGTGAGTGGTATTTTAACAAACACTGTGGGCATTCTGCCTTCTGATTATGAATGTACAATAATAGCAATAAAACATCTGCGGTCACTTTGTAATATGAGGAGACTATTGGTTCTTCAATGCAAAATATTTCATTTGCTCAAGGAGTGCTAGATATTCACCATCCCTTATACCGTGCTGCGACTTGTTCATAAATGTTCTAAGGAACTATTTAGTAAATTAAGGCACGATCATATAACCATTTAGGTAAAGAATTTTCCTTCATTTTACATGCATTTCTGATGAAAGTGCTTTGCACATTATACACAGGTATATAGAACCTGCATAGAAAAGGAACCCATATCTATCTGAATAACACGTTTTGTAGCTTAGTGGTTCTGAAAGTTACTTTATTAAATGTTTTTGAATATTCTGACCAAATTCTACCAAAGCTTCTTATGTAAATATTTCCTTGCCCCTCGAAGTTTACAATTGCTGACACATAAAGATGTGACATTATACAATCCAGAAACCTTAACCAGTTGTATCAAGAATGTCAAATACACTGGAAACATTTGAGAAATTAGTGTGTGCCATATTACTGTTAATATGGTAGAAAGTTATAATTAACTTCCCAAGCAGTTTTGTAAACATTGTGAATGCCTACTTTTTGAACCTAGCAGAGAGGCTGTGACAGCGAAACATGTGTAGGAAAATCCCGAAGAGTGTATAAAGGGGATACAGATATTGCATGAGCTCAAATTAATACTTTTCAGTGTTTTGCAAATGATGTTTCATTTTAATTGTTTTCATATGCTGGTTACATGAGGCATAAATGTGACATTCACAGCGAGACTACGTATCGTAATTGTGAGTGAGCTCGCGTGCACGTTATTGGTGTTGCAGGACTGGTATGCAAGCGGCAGGCGGCCGGACGGCGCACGCTCCGAGGACGAATTCGTGACGGCCTCTGAATGCACGTGCACGCCTCCGTCGCGATCCTCCTCCTTCCACACAGCGTCGCTGTGTGACTCCTTGGAGGCGGACCCGTCCTCCGAGCCCGAAGACGCGACGCCGATCATCAAGACCACCACTGAGGTCAGCCTCCCACCAACCTTACTGCAGCTTCCTTCTAACCTCCAGTCAACCTCCCTCCATCTATCTCCAACTTTCCCCTAGCCATCCAGCAGCCTCCTTCCAGCTGACCCTTCATCCAGCCCCCCCCCCTCCCAGTTCTCTCCATCTTCTCTTCAGCTCTCCTCTATCCTCCCTTCAGCCCCATTGCAGCCTTCCTGTACCTGCCATCCAATCTCCCTCCACCCACCTCCAACATTTGCCCTAGCCATCCTGCAACCTCCTTCCAAATGCCCTCCACCATTCACTCACTCTCCAACTTCACTGCAGCCTTCCTCTATGTGCCAGTCACCCTCCCTCCATCTAACTCCAACATTCTCGTAACCATCCAGCAGCCTCCTTCTAGCTGTCTTTGGCATTCTCCCAGTACCCTCTCAACTCCCTCCAGCTACTCCTCAACTTCCCTTCAACCTACTTCCAACCTCACTGCAGCATTCTCAACCTGCCAATCAACCTTCCTTCATTCAATTTTTATCTACCCTCCAAATTTCCTTTACCCATCCTGCAGCCTTCCTTCAGTTGATCCCTATCCCTCCATAATCCTCCTATTCGCCCTTCCAACACCCTGCACAATCTTTAACACAGAAGGAAAATGGGATAGAGTGTATATGTTAATTTCGAGGTAACTACTATCCATGTCCCAATATTGGACTATTTTTCTGCCAGTAGCACTATCAGGAACAACCTGGTTATAGTTTGAGATTATAACACTGGTGTTAACAAGTGCATCGAGACATGTGTATGCTTCCTCTAATACATAATTTTAATGCAACTATAGGTTGTTCACGGTAAAATGATCACTTTCGAAAGCATTGCTTAAGATCTACTAGTATCCATGTTGTGTATTCTTCCGCCTTATGTAAAATTAACTTTGCCATGGGCCTCTTCGATTTATTCATGCTTGGGCAAAAAAAAAATTCCAACTGTTAAGAAAGAAAACTTTACAAATCTGCTCATTTTTACATTTAGATGCATTAAAAATACAGAAAGCTAAAGAAATAATTTTTTAAGTTATCACAAATGGTTACCTAACACAATTTATTCGATGTTAAGATACAACGTTTCCATACAACGTTACCAACTTTACAGGGCGAATGTCACTCAGTGTGCCCATTATAATATATGCAGGCAGGGGAAGTGACATTTTCCTAATGTTCATTTCTACATTGCTCAACTTTATCGTGAACAACCTTTAGATTATATTCAAGTTGTCTGTTGAAAATTTAAATGCAAACCAGCTTGTTCATCACTGCTGGCCACGAAACATTTTACAGTTGTACTGGCGATGGGTAAATCAATGTTGGGGGACATGAATGGGAACAGACGAAAATTGGCAGATAGTGGCGTATCCGGGGGGGGGGAGCTGAGGGGGCTGCAACTCCTCCCTCCGAAATAACACACTTTTTTTTTAAAACCCTATTCTCAAAATGTCAATCATTATATATTTGTTATTACCCACTGACACACATAGTTTTTGTCTTCCTTTCCTTTTCTATCCTTTCACTGCGACTTGTGAACGATCTACTGCTAGTAGATCCGCTAGTATTTCGCGAATTCATTCGGAGGCGAGGTAGACTCCAAACACTAGTTCTTTCCTCCTAGTGTTGTTATTGGACGACAGTTCTTTAGACACGCCCCGTTTAACAGTGAACCAGTGATAAGCAGGAAGGAGTATGGTGAGTGAGTTTTTAACAGTCTTGTACAGAGGCTTCACTTGATCACAGCAACCAATAAGCAAACGATAATGTCTCAAGCGTATAAAGGACTGTCCAGCCTAGCTTGCTGCCAACGCAATACGTGAAATACTCGGGGATCTAGCAATAAGATATATTTATTAGTGGTTAATGCCTGTTGAAGGGCCTTAAGAAGTGCCCACTTTACCGTGAACAGCCTATAGGTGTTTGTCAGTTTCAGTGTACGTGAGATGACGTGTGTGTGTGTGTGTGTGTGCCCGCGGCAGGTGAGGACGGGTGTGCTGGTGCACGAGCTGACGGAAACCACGCGCGTGCGGCTGTCGCGCGGAGACACGCTCGGCGTCAGCTCGTGCGTCGTGACGACGGAGACGCTGCGCACGGGCGACGCCTCCTCCGCCGACGCCGACGTCGCCAAGCAGCAGCACGAGGAGGAGCAGGCCGGCTCCATCTCCAGTTCCGGCTCCAGCTCCGGGCCGGGCGACGCCAGCAGCGACTCCGGCGGGGACCCGCTGCTCGCCAAGATGGCGGAGGTAAGGACTGCGGCCGGCGAGCCGCGCTACAGCTACCACCACCACATCACGCGGCAAGCCGTCAAGGGCATCCTCTGAGCGCGTGTGTGAGCCGGGTTTGCACTCTTCCTTCAGCCCTCCTCCTCTCCCTCTTCTCGAACTTCACGTCTCTTGAGCCCCTGCTGTCTCGCCGTCAATTATTTCATATTCAAACTGCTTCCAATAAGTTTGCTCAAATAAAGTTGGACAGTTATTACAAGGGGCACTCCCGAATTTCGCGAAAAGATTTCACAAGTTGTATTTCATAACACTTTAGCTCATATCCACGTTTGTGATTGGGTGATCTAGATGGTTACGCGTCTTAAGTGTCTGCCCACTAATCCGAGACGTACAGTATCGGAGTAACTTATTCTGATTGGCCAGTCAACTAAGGGAATGTCTTCTCACAGACACACGCCGCCAATCAGCAAAAGGAAACTGCTGGTACGCTCGTAGGATGTTGAAATCCAGCATGTGCGTAAATCTTTTCGCAAAATTCGGGTGTCCCTAGTTATGATGTCATAGAAACGTCATAAATGACGCCATATTTGTCTGAGAACGTTGGGTGGCTTCAGTTTCCATCAAACATTTGCAAATTGGACCAGTTCCAAAATTAGTTTGATGTTTTGACTCTCTCAACCAATCAGAATCGTGCACGACAAAAATGGCAGTCAAGAAACTTTTAAAATAACGAACAATTGCTGAGAACGTAGTAGATTATGAATATAATTAATTTATGTAGAATCCACCTGGGCATGAATGATGTTTCAAGTGAATATTGCACATAATATTACGAACTAAGAGGCATTAAATTTCATTTCAGGATACATCTCTGATAAATAAAATTAGAATGTTTAAAAATAGCGAAAATAAATTACAACATCCCTTACATTTATTTCTGTAATTGTCTGCATGAAAAAAAAAACATCTCACTAAGAAAATAATTTTTAAATAATAATTCAAATTAGATTCTCCCAGTAGAATATTTGGCAGTGTGACACATTTCCAAACACAATCTAGATTATTTGATCAAACTTGTTGGAAGGAAACATTTGAGTTCTCTGTTTTGTCTGGAAATTTTATTGTCAAATATAGTTGAAGGCGAGAATATGACAGAGGGGCTTTAGGGTGTTCACAAACTACAATGAATGTGACGACGCAGTACTTGCACTTAGTCGCAGCGACCGAGCTGCGCTCAGGCATAGACTAGAGATGAGATAGACCGGTCTCGCTGGCTGCGCACAACAGTCTCCATGTCCCAACAGTGAACTGCTTGTCTGCCAACACGTCTAGCGAAAACTGCGTGGATTGGATTTGAGGTTAGAACACTGATTAGTACACGTGTGCTTTGAGATGCTTTTATACTTCCTCTAATCAATTTGTAACGCAGTTCGATTGAATTAAATGCTTGTATTTTGAAAATTGAGATTTAGACAAACGCGTTCATCACTGTTGACCACGTGACTTTGACAGGTGTGTTCCTTTGGGGATAGGTCAAGGTTGGGTACATGCGCAGAAGACGAACAATAGGTCTAACTCATCTTTAGTCTATGCGCCCAGGCGGCAAAGGTTGTCGCATTGTGGTCGCCGTGACACTTCACTGTGTTTTCTGGTCGTGGCGACAACGGGTCACGTGGTCTGGTCGCCTAGTACGTGGCCGCCCTTAAAGATGTTCACTGTAAGCGCCTTTACGAAAACGGCAGCTAGGACGACAGTTACTCACTTCTCTACGTGCTTGGTATTCTTTAGCGCATCTCTATACGGCTCTCTTTGTGACGTCCCATAGGCTTCGCAACACCGCGGGCTGTGTTCTGAAATCAACAAAATTATTGTTGATCTGGAGAATGGGCTGCTATATCTGCGTTACCTTTGGTTGTTTTTCGGGTGATGTTATGTACGTGTGTTCGACTATTAAAAGTAACCTCAGTTATAATTTCGAGTTGTTGAAGAAATTATTTATTCTTTTTTTTTTATTTATCATTCATCACGAAGAAGAGTCAGTTTGGCAAAAAGTATTCTTAATTTTTATCCAATCGTTTCAAAAGCTTTTCTTTGGAGAATCCATTATATTACTGATAGAGTCGGACCTATTTTACCTATTTTAAATTTAAGAGGCGTCCCGTATAAAGTTATAAGCAAGTATATGTTGAACAACCTATCAAATTTTTACTCGCATTTATAAAATTACGATTAAAGTCATTAAATTGAAGTGAGCAGTTTTTTTATATTTGTATTATCACATTGAATTAAATCCCCCCCCCCCGGGGCTTTACTGCAGACTGTCTTGTGTCATATACTTCATTAGTGTAGTAAATTTTCATTTATAAATGGCAATCTTCCCTTAGCACATTACCGAATAACACTTTTAAAATAAAATATACCAGTTTTTTCAAGTGAGTGTAGTTCATTTTAAGCATGATGATAGCAGTAGTCCGTGGCAGAGTCCATCCTCTCGTGATTATGTTAGAGTGAAGCATCAGGGATTATCACTGGCGAAAACCAAGAACTTTTGGAATATAACCCAGACACTAATTTTTAGGTGCTGAAATACATGATCATCTAATATTTCTCATTTTTGGTGTAGTTTTAAAACGTTTTTTTTTTTCTCTGTAGAGTATATATGCTAGATATAATTAACTTCAATACGTCGGCCATTTTTCCCCACTCTCGTTGGCGTGTCTTCAAATAAAGACAGTCGCGATGCATTCGAAAGACAACCATGATGACATTTTGAAGTTACAAAATACCATTTCGCCTTAGTTGCGCGGTAATTGTCTTCATATAAAGACAGCACAAAGTTACAGAAAAAGGTCGCTGCTCCTACTGCTTACTGCTACGCACTGTTTCATGTACACAACCTCTTTCATTCAGATACATAGCAACCAGATTTATGTTTCCCCCCCATATCCTACCCTAAAGTCAAGAAGAGATTCGAAGATCCAAGTCAGGGATGAGACCTAAATGGACATGCCTCATTACGCGTAGGCATTCAGAGAATAAGCTGTTCACGGTCAAATGAACACTTTTGAAAGGCCTGCTTAAGATCTGTTTATATGCACGTTGTGTATTCTTCCAGCTTATGTAAAATTAACGTTGCTATGGGCCTCATCACTTTATTCATGCGTCGGTCAAGAGAAACTGTGAAATTATTAGAAAAGGAAAATTTCACAAATCTGCTAATTTTTTCACTTCGATGCATTAGAAAAAAATAACAAAAAGCCAAAGAAATAATTTAAGGCATTATAAATGGTTACCAAACACCTTTTATTCGACTCTAAGATATTGACCTACTTCCCAACCATCGTTACCAACTTTACTGGGCACATGTCACTCAGTGCGCCCATTAAAATATATGCAAGCAGGGGACAGTGATTTTTTTCTGAGGTTGATTTCAAAAGTGCTCATTTTATCGTCAAAAGCCTTTAAGTAAAGGACACACACATGGCCACGTCTGAATAACATGGTTGCCTCCCATGCTTACTGGCTTACCTATGCTAAAATGGGAAGAGGGAAAATCGGCATAAAAGCGCTAAAATCAGTTTTTCGACTGTATAGCGTGGCGTTTATAATTTCCGTAATAAAAATGCGCTCTTTTTGATGTCCTGTAAACAAACATTACTAAAAGCCACACGAAAAATGTATTTTTATCAAGGTTTTTTTCGAATCAAGTATAAATTTTCAAAGAAAAATTGTGTTATAATAAAATTGATGAAATTGCTCAAACTAATTTAATGTATAATATTTTGCTTTAGAGGAAATGTACATTTGAACTCAGGATTGGTCATAGATATTTGTCTGATGGGACCAGGATGAATAATATGATTTTCTCCATCAATCAGGCAACAGTCACATCACCTGTTTCTTCGTTGAGAATTTTAGAACACAGCAACTTCTTACTTTACCAAATTCCACTTTGGTTCTTTTTATTAGTGCGGTTTCTCCTACATATCGGATAAATAGCCAGCACCGTTTGGCAGAGTTACACATTACATATCACTGCGAAAGTATCTGATGATTTTTTTAATTTAATAGTCAGATCTTTTTTTCAAAACCTTTGGGTACTCACCTCTCTGCTTCTTTCGTGATTGTCAGATGATTCGTATAATTGAATACAGGAAGTGTGCAAACTAGGCTTCAGATAGTATTGTTTAAATCTGTATTTTTTATCAGTTCCATTTTAGACTTGGTGTTATTAGGAAGATTGTTTTATGTCAGTCAAACATATATTACATGTCAGCTGTGAGATTACCATGTTCTCACAGCTATTTTACCATATCTACAAGAGCTTTCAGTCTTTACTCGTTTTGTTATGTTTTATTATAATTTTATATTTACTAGTTTTATGAGAAGTCATCATAAGTTACTTAAACATATGTAGCAGTAGGTAGTTTACAACTGATCGTTGTGCAGTTTCTCAAACAGCACATCATGTTTTCGGTTGTGTATGTGTAAAAATATTACAGTAGTCTAATGTAAGGTCGACGTAATTAGTTGATCAATATTAACAAACTGTAGAATTAATTATTCAGTGATTACTTGTCATAATGCATGTTTGATTGGTTGAAGTTATGATTTTATATTAGGTCTAACACATGACCAGATTAATATTTAATAATGTTTGTGTATAACCCCAAACAATCCAGTTTGTTGATGTGTTTCTGTTTATTAATTTCAATAATGTAACAGAGTGTTTTGGAATCCTTACTAAACAGTTGCCGCTTATTTTTATGTCAATATTTCCATGAAAACCTTTGCTATTTCAAAGCTTTAAACCTGTTATGACATGTAATATTCATAACTAAGTTAACTAAGTAACCTGTATAGCAAAATGTTTGTGCTTCAGACATTATGTTTGTCTAGTTTGCGTTGCACGTGTATAGTGCATTGTGTGTGTTCATGTCATTGTTAATCTGTGATCAATGTTTACATAGTTTTGCTATGCATTGCAATTGATCTGTTTTGTAGACTGTGGTTTGTGAATTAAATGTTTGTGTATTTATTGCATGAGACTATGAAATATATTTTATATTGGTAATGTAGTGAATGAGTGTTATTTCCTAGATCCTCAGCACAAACAAGTATACAGAACTGCTAAATGCAAGGCTAAACAAACCCAGAAGGAACAGGTATCCCTACCTTCCTTTTCTACAACACGATTAAATGTGGTAACTCAGGTGGTCGAAAATAATCAAAATTTTCCACTGCTGCATTTGCGAACTTACACTTTACCTCCTCTAACTCACTGTGAAAATGAGTTTTTGTGTACATACACTCTAAGAAATTATTTGGAAATTTGCCATACCAGTGTATACGCTTATAGGCTGTTCACGGTAAAGTGAGCACATTTAGAGCCCTGCTAAATTTTTACGTCCATCCAATCTCCATCTCCCTGTTGTTTTTTAATATAAACATTGCAATGTTACCAATAAATACAGTGTGTACGTTTCACCGCCCTCAAAATTTAATGCTTGAGGCTGCAATAAGATATATTTATTAGTGGATAACGTATGTTGGGAGGGCCTTGAAAAGTGCTCAGTTTAACGTGAACAGCCTATAATTAGAATGTGTGAATGGTAATTTTTTGCCCTATACATTCATTGTAGCCTTGCTACATTAGCTTAGGAAACAGTTTACTGGATAGGGAAGTTCCCAACTTTGTATAGTAGCGATGCTAAACATTCCTATAACTGCAACTTGATGTGTGCTATTACTGTATTTCCATACATTGTCTAGGTTAGAAACTTCCATTACAGTTTAGGAAGTTCACCAGAAAATTTTTTTACAGAGTAGGTTCACTGCATGGCAAGAGAAAAGAACAAGCAGTCATGCGCAAATATTTCGGCAGCATCTATTCACGAGCCTGGGATGAAAATGACAAAATTTGTTTGCTGTGTGCATTGCAGTTCGTCCCCTGCATCTCCTGCGAATGAAGGTAAATGGGGAGACTGTTGGACTGGAAGTTTTATGTAGTTGTGCTGCCCTTACGTCAGTCACGAGATTTGTGGCAGACTGACCTGAAATATTCACACAATCGAAAGGTAAAGCAAATGGCAGCTCCCGGAGAAAATCCCTCCGACTGCAGCGTCTGCTGTGATTCTCGCTGCTATAAAATTTCTCCGTCCGCCATGTGATCAGGGATCAAACAAATAAATTATACCAGGTGTGGGAAAAACATAATTTATAACATTAACGTAAATTATAAAAGGCCAGTCTTGCAAAAAAAAAAAAAAAAGAAAAGGCATATCGTTAATAACTAATTTCCCGAGGCTTTTCGAATAAAATACACTTGATATTAACGACAGTATGAGCAGTGAAATTTCTATACAGATAGTCCAGGTAATATTCCATATATATTGTTGTTATTATCTGGTCATTGCCTAGTTCGGATTAGGAGAGAGAGCTTAACTTGAACCCCTAATTTATTTACAGTGTTCGACACGCAAGCAGACACACAACTTCTATTTACAGATCTTGATGTGTTCCTTCATTGTATCACCTTGCATGTGATCACTGTCGTAATGCTTCATCATGCTAGTTCCCTCATCAGCAGCAAACATTGTATGTAGTGTTTTAACAGAAGGAACGAAGTCGTCACATGCTGTTTCTCAGCGAGCGGAAAAAACACTACAATTATTGTGCTTATTTAAGTTATCACGTCGAGTCAATTGTCTGGAACATATATAGCAGCTAAGATGACTCTTGTAGACTGACTCTTGCAGACTGACTCTTGCAGACTGACTCCTACTAACTGACTCCTGCTGACTGACACCTGCCGACCGATTCCTGCAGACTGACTCCTGCCCACTGAAATTTTAGATGTCAGTTGGCGAACTTATTTAAAATAAAACCGTTGAGGTGTATAATATAAATGAATATTTAAATCGCCTATCTCGTAAGCATGAAATAATAAATAATTCAGCGAATTTAAAAATTGCTATGTAGCAACAAAAAAATGCTGAATTTACTGCGACCTAGTGTTATATTCTGAAAGTTCACTTCGGACAAAGCATTTGTAGACCATGTTCTGAATGCGTCAATGCGACGTCACTTGACGCCGAGTTTCGGACGTGTCCACATCCACAGGAACGGCTGATTATAGACAGGCCTTGATATTTTAATACCCTTTGTACAATGGTGCTTGCTACAGCCATACATAACAATAAACATTACCATTTCCAAGGCATAGCTGCATGACATGATGGCGAACTTTTAACTCCCTTGTGCAAGAACCTATGCGTAGACAATCAGAATACACTATTTTCGGTACAAGAGTAAAATTCACTTTCAAAACTGTACGTTTTTGATCACGAAGCTAAACATACATATGACTCCAAGTATGGTTTTTTGTTTCGTGTATTCGTTTGTATATTCAGCACGTGGATTGTACAAATGAGAACTGCAACAGCTAAAATAATTATTTTGTATTCATCACGACTGTTAAGACTACTACTGGAATGTGTAAATAGAAAAGACAAGTAATAATACGTAA
Organism: Dryococelus australis; assembly: GCA_029891345.1. Lineage (NCBI taxonomy): Eukaryota > Metazoa > Arthropoda > Insecta > Phasmatodea > Phasmatidae > Dryococelus > Dryococelus australis. Next base: position 361,560,889 of record CM056993.1, read on the forward strand.
CACGTTGAAGTTGGCCAAATTACACGACAGGAAATTCAAATAACTATTCATAAAAAGTTCTAATTGGCAGGTGAAATCATATTGGCCAACAAACGAAAACTTTATATTTAATTATATCAATTGAAGCACAAGGTTTTTGTTATGGTAGTGCTTATGGGTAAGGACATGGTTATGGTAAACATTTCGATTTTAGTACGGCCTTTAGAGTTTTTTAACAATGTATGCCTGGGGACTGCTGATATCAAGGGTTAGTTCCTCCTGCTTGGGTATTTTGAAAAGGAAATGGAACGTGTGATAAAAGAAAAATAACACAAGCCGTTAGTAGAATACACCTCTTCATATTGTGTATACCACCAATACTCACCCGCTGGTTTGAAAAACACAGAATTTTCTGTGTTTGTGCAGTAGACTATGCAATGTCATTTGCAGTGATCCAAACACGCAAATGCATGAAGGTTATTTCTATCTACTGAAAAAACTTTCCATTTTTCTTATGTTCCAGTTTCATAATTTTACTGGTAGGTGCTCACGACCATGAAACGTTACGTTACGTAAAGGCTTAAGAATATCCAGGTAACGTTATAAACTTAAACAAATGATACTGTATATTCAGTTATCAGGGTTGTGCTTAGAGTTTTGCATTTAGAAGTGCTGGTTCATGAAAATTAAAACTTTTATGTTATGTGTGTCTATATAATCACGTTCACTCGAACGCTGTTAACAAAACACAAACTCCCGCTTAGTTGTTAGTCAGAATGGTGCATGGGGTCCTCGGTTCGAATCCCTGGTAAAGCACGGATATGTGAACCAAGATTACATTCAAATCACAAGACGCCACCCTCCTTTCCGATCAGCCTTCTACGTAACGCGAAGATATACGTATTTAAACAACGATAAAATATCCAGCAAGCAGAGAAGCGGCATCTACCAGGTGAGTGGCAAGTATTGCACATACGCTTGGTGTTTGATGTGAAGTTATCGGCATGTAAAACGCATGGCTCTGTAACACTGCACGAAATTACCCCGATGCTGCAGCTGTTTGTTAATAGTGACAGCTACATCGTTATTGTATAACATGCGGGTGCATTGGCCTGCTACTTATGTTCATGTCGAAACTGACGTGAAACAGGTATTCCAAGATGACATTATTTCCCACTCCTATTGTCTCATATAATTATTTTCCGAAGTGAGCAAAGTGTTCGTTAGGCATAGATCATCTATTCATTTCAGATATTTTTATTTAATGTCAGTGTAACTTGTGGAAAATGATTTAAATGAAAGCACTTCTCGAGGTGGGTTTGACGCATCGGCGAATTATAAATGGTCATTTTTTTGAGAATTTACGTACCCACATTTTTTACGCTTGTAGCTAATATAGATCACATTGAGATTTTTTATGATAAGAAAGAAAATATCTGCTGCGTTTTGAAGTAGGAAATTCACTACAATTGCTTTATTTTCTGGATTCTGAAGATATGAATTTATTGAATTTGCGAAGGAATGAGTCATCCAATTTTTAATAGCTGTTTCATAGACATGACATGTTATTGTGAGAATGGCTAATGACCATAAAATGAATTTGTACTAAAGATACATCTTGAAATAGATGCATGGACGCTGCTTCTAAGCTATCAGGAGACACCTGAAAAATTCGCGGATTCATTTCGGAACAAGCTAGAATTCAAAACATTTTAGCAATTGGTCCACACGGTGTTTTACATCTCCTGGAGAAGGCTGGCTCGATTGTCGTCTCTCATTGGGGCAGAAGACAACCAAAGTGCAGTTGATATTGGCATATTTGTACACAAGACAGTGGAGTATCGCCTGCAGATCTTTGTACTTGCGAATTTTTCAGGTCTCTAGCTATGAGAACTGTTATGGGGAATCCCTGGTAAAAAAGTTAGAAACAACCTCAAGGTCATATCTGGTGATAAGGAAGCATTGCGAAGATCAGTCCCAAACCGATATGGATTCTCGGGTAAATCCATTCACAGTTACTACCAACTTTTCTAAAGCCCTGCTGAAGTTCTTTTTCCAGGATATTCCTCCACCTCATGAAAACAAAACGTAGGCAAGTCTAGAAAATTACACCAAAAGGACAATGCACCTTATTTGTGCGCACCCTGTGTAATAAAATATTGTATAACTATTTCTTGGTAATACGAACACGCATATTTCCTTCCTATTTTATTTGTATTAATTATAAATAAAATATTATAATTTATGGGTCAAATATAAGCAAATGTTAAATTCAACAATTAATAAGGAAGGACTTTTATCAACACAAATATAAAACACTTGTGGTACACGACATATTTACGAAATAACTAAGCACATTACACATTAGGTCATTTTTCAAAGTTTTGATTTAAAGAGTGCGGATTACATACAATAAACGCTTCATGTCCGAATTCCAATTTCAGTTTTCTTTATCTCGGTGTGTATGTTTTTAAATTTAAAAAACTACAAGATATTTCTTGCAGTTAATTTGGTATGGAAATTTTAAGGAACCATAGGACTGCGTAGCCTACATTTAAGCTATAACTTTTTACTCTATAAATGACAGGGTAACAATTGAAAGTTTTGCAGAGACGGAATGCCTATGGGAGTACTGTGTGCAATCTCAGTGGCTTGCGCTTAGAGGCGATGTGTCATGTGATTTGTATGCTCGTGACGTCCTTAGAGCTCCGGTGCTTCCAGGACTATGAGAGTCGCTTCTGGACATACTACCAAATTCAGCTACCTACCTATTCTGATCAGTCATATAGATTGTGTATGCATGTCTCCGGTACCCAGAGATGCAATTTAACAATTATTTTTTTATGTGACAAAATTAAATGTCTGACGTTATCATTTGAGTTTATGCAGTTACTGAGCAATTTATACACTTACACAATAAATTGTAACATACGTATGATCTCTCCCATCGCTTCCCGCTGATCTGATCGAGTTTCTGTATATTTTTCTCTTTATATTCCATGAGTCATAACAATCTTATAAATGTATAGTACGCTTCAATGCACCCGCTTTTTTTTTTAACAGGAATACCTAGCACTCGGTATTATGCTTAAAATTTTATAGTCTACGCAGAAACACACGTGCTTGAAATTATCCGAACATATTTTCAGGCCGATTTTGGAAAATACCCCAATAAGTTTCAGTCCTTTTACGCAGAAGAAATGAGGTACCCAACAACAACTCATATCTTTATAATTTCGATAACGGAAATATTTTCTCAAGGCACAGATACATTTTGTAATTCTGAGTTTGCATGATTAACTAACTCCTTTGATAGCAATTCTACATAGTGACAACTTATGCCATGAGTATTCTGATTATGGCATCAACCAGAAAACTTTCGATAGCGGCAGCGTATCGTTCAATTAATTTCAGTCGACTGTGACCTGATACACACCGCTTTTATTCCTCCCTGCCGCCTTCCAGTACCAAAAACATTTAGTACTACAGGTAAAATAGGAAACTCTTTAACATTAAGTCCTGTCACTTATCAGGTAGACGACGACAATCCTTTGTGTACGCGCTCTGACCACATTTTGCTTTTACTCGGATATTTTTAATTTCAGTTTATTTAGACATGTTTTCTATTTTCCATCGGCTGTAACTTAGGGTTGCCATTTTCCCTGTTTTTCCCCGGACATGTCATCTTTTTTGGGGTTAGTGAGGAGATGAAAAAAAAGTTTTTTTTTTTTTTTTTTTTTTTTTTATTATTATTAAAAAAAAAAGGTAGGATTAGTATTTTACAACCGCGGATGTAAATAAATGGTGGTGTAAGTTTCTTCGGTATTTAACTGGACGCCTTAAAGTAAAAGAAGAATGTGTATTTCAGTACGCGCATTATTTGTAGTGATGGGTTGTAAATCATGACTAACACAAACAGTAAAGCAAAAAGACATCACGTTTAACGACAAGAAACCATTTCAAACATATTATAAACTACATATCAGATGAAGCCAGGTTAGTATCTACATACGTAGAAGGAACAGAATAATTTTAAGTGGTGTTTATTGATGAATGAAAACAGTGTAATGTTGCGGTTTTTCAGGTATTATATTTATCTTTGATTTCAGATTATTTGGTTGTGGTGACGATTAAATTAAGATTTAATATGTGATTTAAGCGAAATGCAGTGTAATTTTGGTTATGTCCCGAGTTTAGAGGTTATGGCTATTGTTATTTGAAGAAGTATCGCATTGTTAAATTTCCAGATAAAGGTTAAGAGGCTATTGTTCATTTGGTCCTTAGAGGATAGTAAGTATTGAAAATTGTAAATCACGTGAAATTAAATAAAAGTGTCCTGATTGGCTCTCGCCTCGCCATTGCTGATTGGATGAGTAGTGTGGATTGGTCAGACGACAGACAATCAGAATGCAAGTAAAAACAGAAGTGACGTTGAATTTTGAATGGAGCTTTTTCCATGTGAGAAATATAGTCACCACCGCTGAGAACAGACGAATGTGGGCGATAAAGAAGAAGAAACTCATAAAATTATTTATAATATATTTGCGTAAATATGATAATTGCTGCAAGATGTTTTTCAATTTCATCCTCGATAGTGTAAAACGAGCGATCTTTGTTTAATTTTTCGGAGAAGAAGAACGAGTCAATGAAAAAGGAGAACAGGATGTCGGCCTTCTAATTCTACTGAAATGTTACAACTGTATGAAATAATAATGATTTAAAAATCGTACTGACCAGAAAACCTGAATCCAAGATGAGATCAATTAAGCTGGGTTCATATGATTACAAAAATACCACCCTCCATACAAAAATTGCTGAAAGGGACAATGTTAGTGAAAAATAAACTGAATTAATACTTTGATAATTGCTGAAAGGGCAGATTTATTGAGTCCCGGAAAAAAAAATTCGTGTTTAAAATAAGCGTCCTTCCAAAATAAAGTAGGTTTCTTTAATTTTCGAAAATACTTTGGCTCCGCTAGATAGTGGTCTTACGCAAATGTACCTCTGGTTCATTGCGAGAAAATCATTATATAATTAATTCACTGTCAAACTGTCCAAATCGTGAAGAAGAAACAATGGAAGTTCGAAATTAGTTCAAATATGGCACTTATCGGCCCCTCCGACCGAGAAAAAGAAATGATGTCACTAGTAAAATGACGGCGTCATACCAACTCCTGACGTTGGCGTCGGCGTTTTTATGCGTCAAATGGCGTCTACTTTAGCACCAAAAATCTGATGCAGCAGGCCAGCCCTCCGTCCTCTTCTTAACATGACGGGGCTTCCTAGCATTATAACACTTTCCTACGGGCTAATCAATCAACCTGATTTTCGTTGGCGCCGGGTATTTTACAAATTAAAATCTTGGCAGTAAAGGCGACGTCCGCTAAAATTAAAGCAGCCCACCAGAAGCCTCGTGCTACACGTCCAGCACGAACTCGCAAAACTACCTAAAGCTCCTGTCACACTATCAAATTCTTCCTTCAAACTGCTTCCAATAAGTTTTGTCAAATAAAGTTGGACAGTTGTGGCGTCATCGAAACATCATAAACGCCGCCATTTTTGTCTGAAATAGTTGTATGGCTTCAGTTTCCATCCAAAGTTTGAAAATTGGACTGGTTCTAAAATTTATTTAATGTTTGACGCTCTCAGCCAATCACAATCGTGCACGACAATAATGGACGTCACGAAACTTTAGAATAACGAAAAATTGCTGGAAACGAAATTAGTTATGAAGATATTTAATTTACGTAGAAGCTGTCTAGTCATGAATTCTGTTTGAAATGAATATTGCACATAATATTAACTACTCGAAGACATTACATTTCATTGTTCAGAAACATTTCCGAAAATAAAATTTGAATTTATGAAAAAAGTGAAAAGTAATTACAACATTCGTTACATTTCTTCCTTTACTGGACTACATTGAAACACAACAGCAGCATCTCACTTTAAAACTAATTGTTAAATAAATATTCAGATTAGATCCTTCCGAAAAAAATGAATCTGACAGTGTGGCTCCTTTTCAAACACATTCAATATTATTTCATAAAATTTGTTGGAAGGAAAAATTTGATGGCCGTATTTTGTCTTCAAATTTTATTTTCAAATATAGTTGAAAGCGAAAATTCGACAGTGTGACAGGAGCTTTTGGCCTGGTTCACATGTACGCCGATCACACCGAACAGAAAGAGCGGGAAACTAGAACAGTCAAACGGTGTTCCGGTCGGGCTGAACTCACGACTACTTCTAACACGTCTCACAACGATAACTCAGGATGATAAGTTCTGACAAGGTTGGTCTTGTTGGTGGCAAAATCGTACAGTGATTCATCCATCTGCTCTATCGTGATGGTTTGGCTGCGTGCACGAAGGGATGTAAACGTTGTGCCAAACTGAAACTTAAAATTTTGACGAAATTCCTCCCATGTCAGTCCATAGTGGGGAATGCCGTTCCACCAGGTATTCGTATCCCCTAAGAACAGCTCACCGATGCAGTGAGGACAGTCCTCTCGATATACTCTATACCTGCTTAATCTCCTTTCGCAATCTTGCAGGAAAGCCCCGGGGTCATCGCTGGTAGTACCTGCGTACGTCAGCAACGACTAAAACCGGGCTGGAGTCGGTTGTTGTTGTTGGCAGCAATGATCTTTACTAACAAATTCCGTGTGCGTTTGTTGACATCGGTGTGTTGCGGGGTTGCCGTCTGTACATCTCGCAGGAGCGGAGTGGACTGCGCAGGCAAAGGCGGTAACACTAGCTGTGGGGTGTTGAGTGGATGGTCCTATTTTACAAACTGTCGAATTTCGCTGTCACGTTCCTTCGTGTACCAAGGCTGTGTTGGGCACTCAGTATCTGCCTACTGTTCTGATCCTATGGGCGATGGTTGAAATCGCTCCGTGGCGGTCTGTTCTGGCAGGCATCTCGTACAGCTGATGTCGTGCAGGTTTTGGCACGTTGCACACTGCCGGGGTGTTATGCATCCCTCATGGTAAATACGTCTGCAGTTTGTGCAGACAAGTGTGGCGGTACCATTCCCATCACACAGCTGTAGTGTGCACATTTCCAAAGTGTCTCCCCGAGGTGTGATCTTAGTGGTTCCACATCAGCAGGTATCCGTGAACACGTGCACAATGTTGGCGGGCATACAGAATTGATAAACCCTTTGACTTGTGGTTTGAGGCATCGCGTGCACACATCTTCTATCTCTCCTAGACTGATGCGGGTTAGCATGATGTAGCAGATTTCCTGATTTATCCTCTCTATTTCCAATTGCATTTGCTGTATGGTTGTAGGATTGTGGCAGATGCATGTGTTTTCTGTTGTGAGTGCCAATGAAAATGGGTCCAGTGGTGGATTTGGTCGCAGACACTTTGTGCACATTGAAACTGGTATTCTATTGGTGATGTGTAAATCGAAAAGTCCCAGGTTGTAAGTGCGGCGCGGTTGACGCGGTGAAGACATATTTTTTATCTTCTGCCAAACCATGTGGCTCCACAGCTCGTGGCTGTCACCCGTGCAAGCGATGCAGGAGGGGTTGTCCTGCCGACACAGCATGGTGCAGATGGAATGAGGTGGCAGGTGGTATCCCCCCTAGGCACTGGCTGTTACAAGATGCCCGCCCTACGTCACCGAGCCTGGCATACAATGATGTGATTGACTGTTCCAATATGGCTGATGATGAAGCCGGAGACAATGGCATTTTGGCGGGAAGTTCCATTTAACTGTTTTCCGTATTTTTCCCAGTCGTTGTCCACGATGTGCTGGTCGACGATGATGATAAAATTGTGGAAAACTCCACCAGTAGCAGAAATACAGAGCCAGAGATTCAACAGAAGTGGTTCATTTATGTGCACGTAGTTGTACGTGTCATACAAGACAATGGTATGAGATACAGGTTCATAAGGAATGGTACACATGGGTAATGGTGAACACAAGGATAATACTGAGGGTGCGAGAAAATTCTGGAACACTTGGCAGGAGTTGTAGCCACTAAGTTGGGCAAACCACTTGACGGGCAGGAAAGTGGCATCCGAAATGTAAGTTCGTGATTAGCCACATACTTGGGCAAGTCACTTGACGAACAGGAAAGTGATGTCCATAATGAACGTTCGTGATTAGCCACATGCTTGGACAAGCCACTTGATGGCGATGTGTTTCTGGACCTTGGAGTAATGGGTTATTTGGACAGGATAGATGCTATTGGATGATTTACCAGGTTGGGGCACCAGCTCATGGTATAAGCAAGAATATAGTGATGATGCTGCTGATCTCAGGGCCGTGTCGCCGATGGCCATATGGCTGTTCCTCTAGTCAGCCGTCTCCAGAAATATTGCCGGTTTTGATGAATGTGCCACTATAATTATAAAGATATCCAGAATGCATAGCCTAGTGAGGGTTGTAGGCCTCCCTCAAACACCAGCTCACTCCCGATGGGTTGTTTTGGCCACCAAACACCATGATTCGACTTGCATGATTTAAGGAAAAACAATTCTATTATAGGTTATGTAGCAGAGACTTGGCTAATGCAAAAATAAATGCTTGTATTCTAGTCATGCCATTTACTGAAATATTATTCCCAACTGGTCACTGATATACAAGGTTCCACCGTTAAAGCCTGGCAGGCTATTACACTGTAAAATGGCAATGGACCTATATTATACTTAAAAGCAATTTATGCCCCAGCTGTGTACAAACAGGCCAGGGTTGTGAGGTGACGCACACCATGGGATAAAACAAGCTAAAGGTTCAGGTAATAAATGTTACATAACAGAATTAAATGATGGTTAGGTTTCAAAAGATGATGTGCCCAGAGCACCGCGACACGGTGCTAACATCACGACAGACCAGACGCTACTACTTTCTGCTTGGTGCAGAGTTCGGTCGTTGGCCGAGACTCCTGCCTCAAATCACGTGACGTGATTAATTATATGCATGGTGACAAGAAATGAAATGGACAACTGCAATGTTGATAAGATGAAACAATACAAAACTCTTACTTGTTGATATAGCATGTTGAACAAGAAAAATATAAAATAAAATACAACTCATCCACTTCCGATTGCCGTGGAAATCTAACATCACTTTCAATGTTTATTCAAATAATATTCAAGCTTTGTGAGATTCTTCCCATGTTAAGTCTCTTATTTGAATATGTATGAAAACTCTGGCAAATTACATGAACACTAAAAGTCTTACATGAAAACAGTGATAATAATAACTCAATATATTTATATGTTAACTGGCCACGTGGTTAGGTGCATGGCTGTACACCGGTTTATTCTAAATCTGAATGTTCAAAGTACTGGCAAAGTTGGCAAAGTTCAGTAACACAATAATCATGCTGTATTTATATTTGTAATGTTTTAAAATCATGTGTATTTCTTGTAAAACATCATGTAACAATTAATAAATAATATTTACACTCATTTTTCTCCATTTGTGTTACGTGTGGCGATTCATGCCTGATCGAGATGGCGCACCAAACGCATTAACTTTTCGAACATGTGAAAATGTAAACCAACAACTCCACTATTTATCAAATAATTATACACAATAAAACATTGCATAATGATAACATTTGCCTCTGGTACTTATGTGTGGTAGGTAAAAGGAAACATGGGACACAAATAAAACACTGATATGAGCACTGGCATACCTAAGACACATAACCCTGAATGACAACATAAACAATAGTATTGGCAAAGACACTTGATTGCATGGAATACCCTTGGTGCGCTGGGCCACGTAATTAGGCTTTCGTTGCACATGTGATACAAAGCAGAAATAATAATAATAATGCATTGCAGGAATGAAACTAAAATAAACAAACACAATACACATGGCTCAACACTGCCCTAATAATTTAAAGAACCCATTGAAAACAGAATATACACTTATTTGTGTTGTTTCTGTAGGCACGACGTGGTGAATGGCCTAGGGCCAAGGCATGGTCCAATGGTAGTGGTAAATTATTGAAGTAATCCTACTATTTATGTCAGTTTCTGTTTGTTTTCAAAGTTAAAACAGTATTGATTTATTTTGTAATTCCTCATTAGTAGGAAAACAAATCTGAAATTCAATAATAATAAAGCTAATTATAAAAAAAGACTTAGTCGTAGTATTTAGCTACTACTAAATCTTTACTTGCTGTGTCAGTGTCAGCAAATGAAGATTTAAGAATCACATGTGTCCCCAAAATTACTTAAAGAGATACTGAACATTTTCAACTTAGCAATAAACTAATTTTTTTTCTAGTGAGCCCCCAAATCCCGCTATGCCAGCGTGAGCACCTTCACAGTTCTGTGTGCCCTCCGGCATGCTTGTTAGTAGCTAAGAGGGTTGGAGAATGGGATGTGTCTCAGGGAAAGCCCTTTACGCCTTAGGTCGGGTTGAATTATTATAATGGGCGCATGCATCGCGGCTAAACAGGGTTATAGTGGCATGGCCGCAATTGTAGCCATGTGCACACCCCGAAAGAAGAAGGGTCTAAATGGAAGAGCATAACAAACCAGGCAAAGAGGAGAGGGCTGTGGAAATATATGCGACAGTCGCGGAGGATAAAATAATTCCTTTTAACTGGATTAGGGCGGGATATAGTAGGGTTTTTGCTAGTTCGGGAAGAAAGACTTCTGTTGGTTTGATGCGGAGTGAAATGAATGAGATCGCAGCTGGTGTGTATTGCGGGGGACAGAACAGCCATCGCGCTGATGCCAGTCATCGTGTGGGCGTAGGCGCCCTTGAAGTTGAGCTACTGTCAATACTGCAGTGTAGGCGAACCAGCACTGCAGTATTGACAGCAACTGAGGATGCAGGGCCCCCCTGCTTCTCGTCGAGTGCGTCGGAAAACTGGGCAGCCCAATCATGACACCGACTCCATCTTCGCCCTTCTGTGCCGATGCCAGGATCTCCAATCTATGGGTGAAGGTGGGGAGAGTTCTTTCGGGGAGCCACCCACTCCCCTTCCTCCAAAATAACCGGTTGGTCTGGGAATTCGAGACATCCGGGGCCTACAAGTGGTGGTGGCGAATCTGCTGGCCCAAGAGTGAAGGCTGACATCGGGGTGCTTCCAAGGTCCAATGCATTCCAACCCATTCATCACGCATCCGCATTCGGCAGCCTGCAGAATCGCTTCACGTCGCAATACATATGTCACTAGGCACCCACGAATTTTTCAGTATGTTATATTTGTCATTTTGACTACAAGGTTTGTTTAAAAAAGAACCAACATCAACACAGCTATGTTTTTCCGCCGGTAAAGAAGGTAAGGTATTACTAACATTAGGGCTAAGCCTACTCATACCATCACTTGTTTCAGGAACTGATGCTGATTCTACTTCACCCACCTCTTTCAGTTTTTTCTCTGTAGACCGCTCCTCTTCGAAATTTCCGCTTTCACTTTTCTCAATACAAAGTTTCTAATTTTGCCTATTAATAAAGTTTACAATATTGCCTTGTCTTTTATAGGCTGTTCACGATAAAGTGAGTACTTTTCGCAGCTTTCCCATTTGGAATAATAATCAATAAATATATTTTATTGTAGCCTTAGACGATAACTTCCGAGTCCAGTGAAATATATACGCTTCGTTTATTACTTAGGTGACAATATTTATTTTAAAATGTGGTGGAAGGATAAGAAATGCCATTTAGAAAAAAGTAACTAGGGTCTCAAAACTGCTCACTTTACCGTGAACAGTGTATACTCATGTTACTGAAATAAACAAACACAGTATTATACGAGTCACTTTCAACTGGCAACTGTCACTTCCTGTCGAAAGTTAAAACGGCTTTACATTACAATACTGCACTATGAAGAACGCGAGCACGAGCGACTGTGACCAGTCGCTCGAGCAACGAAACAACACAGCCAGGAAAATAGCTCGACGAAGACTACCTGCCGCGCGCCGCTGCCAACATAAGGCTGCCTTATTCTTTGGCGCATCCTTCTGTGTATGTCACTTGCAATACCGCACCCAGCCGAGAAAACCTTTGTGGCCCGTCTTCTTATCACCAGCGACACTCGACACCCCACTTGACCCTGAAAGGACAATGGCTAGCAGAAAGGGAAGCAATCTAAGTGACACCATCTGGCATCTGAGAAGTGTACAATTCAGCTTGCTTACCCAGTTTGGTTTTACTATGGACTCTAGCCGCCATCTTGACAGTAACCCAAAACATTGTGTTTACACTATAATGACGTTGAGAGAAAGGTTACTTTCGAAGCATTTTGTGTTGAACAAAGAAGATGGTGAATAAATAAATAAATATATTGTTACAATTTGTCTCTCTAGAAATTAAGTGGGCTATACCAAGTTCGTTAAGGGATGGAGGTCTTCATTAAATAAAATAACTAATTATAATTTTCTAATTCTATTTACAATAACTACATCAAAAATCCTCTCAACTCAACTTCTTACAAGGAATGAATATCACTAATTGTTCACAATTGACACCAATTAATAAAATTTATAATTACGACAGACATCAAAGAAATTAAACGATTAAATATTAGTCCCAATAGACAGTGTACCAACCAGTATTTTATAATTTATTCGTCCATATTTGACAGTTCGAATATTTTCAATAAAATCGGTATTACACCTCCATTCAGTCCCACCTCAGTTCAGTCCATGTCCCGCCAGTCGCAATGTTCTAGAATCATCCAAGCGCCCTCACGCACAGTAGGCTTCACTCGTCGGTTTCACACCCTCTCGTCCATTCAAGCCACGAACACCTCACTCGCCGTCGTCCCGCAATCTCCAGTCGTCGTCCACACTTTCTTCGCTCGCGCACACTCGGCCAGACGGCCTCCGTCAAAGACTGCCGGCTGCTGGGTTGCGGCAATATATATAGGTCTTCGGCCGCCACCTAGAATCTTCCTCAACTCGCTCAACTTTATCGCCAGTCAGTCTCACCAGAACATTCTTGCGTCGTCGCCAAACGTATCGGGAACTCTAGCAGGCGAGAGGAGTTCTGTGACGCCAGAAAGTCTCGCCGCTGTCGGCATTCACGGGATTTCCAGAAGGGGAAGAACAGGAGGCTGCAAGCGCATCGTTCCAGGTTGAGGGGAGGGCGAGGTGGGTCTCCGATTACGGCGAGGGGCAATTGAGTCAGCGCCAGCTGCAGCACGTAACACTATATTACAATTTACCTGGGAAGTTTATTGGCTTGTGATAGTTGTGCAATCAAATAATTTCCTCATAAAACTACCGATCGTGAGTGTGTGTACCGCGGACCAGTATTGGGTTATGTGCGACAATAAACACGTGTTTTAGATATAGTGCTCATATATCAGGATTTGTGGAAAAACTATTTTCTGAATAAATGATTAAATAAAGTATAACAAGCGTGCCCCCGTTGTCGTGTAATGTATTACACGTTGGGTATCATTAATGAGTGCAACAAAATAGCGACCAGCAGCCTAGCTGAATTTCTGGAAGGCAAAGTTCACATGTTCCTGATCACAAATAGATAATTATTTGCTGGCATTTGTATTTAAATTCCTAACACTGACAATGACTCGAGATGTTTGTATCCAATAAGACTTCATCTCCATTATACATATTTAATGTCAATATAGTAAATGGTTTCTGGTAAATAAATTCAAATCCCGTTCTAGATATTTCCTCTCTTTGCATTACTTAGTTATCTGTTATGATACAGATTTTTATTTATTTAGCCCTTATCGTAGGTTACCATTTTGTTTCTTACATCTACAATGTTGTACAGGGTTAAGTTACCCTTGACACATAACTAAAACAGAAATTAAAATTTTACTGAATTGTCTGCACTGGACAATCAAGTATTTTAAAATTTTTTCAGAAGAAAAAAGAGGGCAGGGACAGGAGACAGTTCTGGATAATTCTATTCCCTATATCTACAAAAATTGTGTTACATCTTTCTCCAAAAGTGCAATTTAGTACCAAGGGCTTAGTCAGTATCCACAATTATAATTCAGCCCAACATGTTAAAAAAATTTCAAATTGGGAGAGAAAACTACACTGGGATATTATTTATATAAATGCAGATTTAGGGATAATAAAGAAACCACCCTATCGTTAGGTTAAAATTTATGAAAACTTATTCGCCAGCATGTTAGGTTACTTTGGGTAGTTTAATTAGATTAGGATACATTGTTGAAGTACAATGGGCGAAAGATGCATACACCGCAATGATATCGATAATACGTGCACATGTACTAACCACTGCCAAAGTGGTCCACAGACACACTTGTGACAAAATTTCTTTGTTGTTACCTACCAACTTGTGCAATTATTATTTTTAGTGTGAAATTATCTTCTGGATACATAACTGTTCAGTTCCAATATCTCAGAACCACGCTGCAGAAACTTGAAAAACACTCCTCTGAAAAAAAAAGCATTATCGCTGAAGAAATGAGGTTCCTGTCCACCCTTCTCATGGAGGGGGGAGGGGGCTGCGGTTGGCATAGTGGTAGGACGCTTGCTTTCCCCCACTTTGATCCATCTTGGTTTCCTTGTGAGGTTAATCACAGATTTTCATATATAGGAATTGTGCTGATTGATGCTGCTGGCTGGCATGTTTTCTCAAGGTTTTCCCATTTCCCCCACCCTTGCATTTCAATGCTGCTCCATATCTGCCATATTTCACCCTCATTGGCTCTCAATACCTCGGTTGTTACAAACCACCAAACCTCCCGACAGATGATGGAGGCCATGGTGGTGTAGCGGCTGGAGTATTCACTGTTTCACGAAGCACACCTTTTTTTTTTTTTTTTTGCATCCCATATACATCCAATATATTTTGGAAAGGACTTGTCAATTATTATTATTATCATTATTTTTTAATTTTTGTTATGCAATATGGATATTTGCACACAATTACATTAACATAATAATGTATAACAGATAATTAATATAATTTACACACTCCTTCATTCTAGCAGCTCTACAAACATGTTAAGTCTACATTTGGTTACAGTACAAGTTGTTACTATTCATGTACAGATAGATATTGAAGTATAAATATGTACAGTCTACATTAGATTGAAACACAAGGTATTACATGAAGTCTCCTTATACCAGTCTTATTCTGCATTATAGAACTTTATCTATATGTAAGTATTCTTCTACGGAATAGAAGGTCTTATTTAAAAAGTATAATGTAAGAGCTCTTTTTAATTTCTGTAAACTATTAATGGAGTTCAAATGACTGGGTAGGCTATTTACTAGTTTTGCCCCAGCATAGTATGTATTTGATGTAAATGTGGAGGTTCTGTACAATAGGTGAAGATGATTAGCTTGTCTGGTGTAGTAATGATGTATATCACTATTTGTAACTTTTTAAAATGTTTTCCATGTAAAAAAAAGTACTACGGTACATATACATGCATGGAAGAGTGAGAATTTTGTTATTTATAAATAGCGCCCTACAATGGCTTCGTTTTCCTTATTACTTATTGATCACACTATTTCCTTATGTAACCTAGAAGCCTTTTTCCATTTTGTCGATTTATCCCAAAATATGATTCCATAATTTAGTATGGAATGAATATTTGAGAAATAGTATGCGAGTATTGTATTATTATTACAAATCTTTTTTAAGGTATGTATCGTAAAACACATTGAACTCAATTTTTTACAGACACTATCAACATGCTCAGTCCATGTTAAATTACTGTCTATAATGTGCCCTAGAAATTTAGTACTATTTACTGTCTGTAACCCGTCTTCTTCTATTGTTATGCATCTTTCATCCTGCATTGTATGTTTATTTCTTTGCATGAAACTCATGAGCACAGATTCGTTTACATTTAATAGGTATTCATTTATTATACTGAAACCAACTGGACATCTCAGTCACTGTTTGTTTTATATGTTCTTCAAGAAAAGCGTTATTTGAACTAGTTACCAAAATGTTTGTGTCATCCGCAAGCATTATAGCTGAGCTGTTGGTTATTTGTTCTGTAAAATCATTAATAAATATTAAGAATAAAATTGGTCCCAGTATTGATCCCTGTGGCATTCCTACTCGAGTAGTTCTGGTATTGGACATAACATTTGTAATGTGATTTTTGTCATAATATGGAGGTAATCTCTTTTCTGTCTTCAAGATATGATTTAAACATATTATTGGTTACAACTCTTACTCCACACTGTTCAAATTTTGCAATAAAATATTGTGGTCGACACAATCAAAAGCTTTTGAAAGATCTGCGAATATAACTGTAGAGAATTGTCTTTTATCAAAAGAAAATTTTTTTTTTTTTCATTATAACTGTAAATAGCTTGTTCTATGGATCTGCCCTCCACTAAGCCATATTGATGAGATGAAATAACCTTGTTTTTTTTTTATATTAAGAATTGTGTCAGTTTATTTGCTATCAATTTCTCTAAAATTTTATAAAAGGATGTAAGAAGAGCAATATGCCTATAGTTATCGATCAATGCTTTGTCACTTTTTTTATGTATTGGGACTACTTTTGCATATTTGAGTCTATCAGGAAGAATTCCCTGGGCAAGACATTCATTGAAAATGTAAGTCAAAGACAGTTTTATTAAATAAGAACACTTTTTTAGCAGCGTCATAGGTACCTCATCTATTCCACAGGAGCTTTTACTTTAGAAATTTTTAATTACATTTATGATGTCTTCTTCAGAGTTAGGTGTGAAAAAACAGTGTGTTAGCATTCCAAGTGTCTTTGGGGTATGTGTGCAGGACTAATATTTGTAGTTCTGTGTTGATTTTGCAATTTTACTGGGATGTTTGTGAAATAGTCATTAAAACTATTAGATATTTCCTTGCTATTTTCGATTTTAATACTATCAACTTTCAAGGAAAGGTTAACGTGTCCTTGCATAGGTTTCAATTCATTATTAATAATGTTCCACATTGCTTTTGTTTTATTTGAGGAGGAGGCTATTCCCCCTCCCCCCTCCCCGCCACCATTGTATTTCTGCTTTACTACTCCAAGTAACTTGTTATATATATATATTTTTCGTATTGCTTACAGTATAATTGTTGTTTTTCCCCTGGATTCTTAGCATTTTACGCATTGTTTTTAGCCTCTGTCCTGAGCCTGTCAGACCTTTACTAATCCATTTTCTTTTCAAGCTACTGATACATTTTACCGATTTGAGTGGAAAGACATGATTAAAATGACAAAGGAATGTAATAATAAAACTGTTCCAGGCAATGTTTGGTTCAGTTAATGTATAAACATCATCCCATTTGTCATTTCCAAGTAGGCTTAAAAAATATTTGAACATTTTCATCTAAATATCCATGATTCATCATCAATATTAAAATAAGCTTATGTCCAATTAGTTGCCCTGAAAATTATAAATTTTAAAAAATTTTATGGGTGAAATAGAGTTTGAAGAAAATCACGCAATGTTTTTCTATTTTGAAGATGGTGTATTTATAGGAAAAGATTGGCTTTATATAAGTTTTCTTTATTTTGACTACCTTTGGAAAACGACAAAATGTAAGTTTTCTTAATGTACTAGGTAGGAACTACTAAAATCTATTCACAATAAGGGGTGGTTATGGTTTATTTCGTGTATTTTGTATATTAATTTCTTCGGGTATAATATATAATTATGTTTGAGTTGGGATTAGTTTATTAGGTGGTTTATTTATTAGATTTGTTTGTATACAGTTTGTGTACAGTTGTCATTTTTTGTAATGATTACAGCCTACCGTTAAATACATAGCCATCTAAACACACAAGTAAACTTTATTTATTTAACTTGACATCTTGTCTACAGCAGGTTTATTAGAGAATAGTAAACCAAGAACACAATGAAGGGAATACAAGGAAGGAATTGGTTACATTGTCTTTATCGAGTCACTTCAGAAATTGCACGCAGTGAGTTTGAGAAACCATGGAAATTGCAAATTATTAAGGCTACATTCAGTAGCTATTAAAAATTTGAGAACTGATTTGGTTGTAGGCCTATATTCTTGTATTGATAAACAGCTGATTTCTTGTTTTATCAGTGCAACTCTGCTGACTTGGGGAGAAAAAAACATTGTGAGAGAGGAGTTTTTATAAATTGTAGCCTTGTATTGGTTTACGAGATGATTTGCCATTACTAACAAATCAATTCCATAAACTCCTACACTGAAATATCAAATCGACATTTAGAAAAAATAAATTATAGTTTTAAGGCGTGTTTACAAGCCAAATTCGCATTTCACAAACGCAAAAATAACACAAATATAGAGAAAATTCAGAACAACTAATGAGTTCATATAGAACTCTCAAGGCTGTTCAATTACAATGTAAACAAAAGTTCTCTCTCTCCCGCATGGCTGCTTCACTTGTGATGCACTCGCAGACGACTTCAATAGCGTATTATATTCGATTTTAGTACAGTTAAAGTTACTTTTAAAAGCTCCTATAGTCATCAGAAAATTATTTCCTGGAATATGCTCAGGGCAAATATGTAAGGAATGGGATGCAAATATACCAAAACAAAGTATACAACACTTCCATTTAAATGTAAATAATTCATAGCTTTACATATTTAACGGCGAAATTTGTATCTAGTTATGTGAGACAAATACACTCACGCTTTATGTATACTATCGTTTAGGTCAAAAACGGTTGTATTTTAATTTATGTCGATTCTAATACTCATCAAAATACACGTTAAAGATAGGCCGATACAATGTTTTTGGCTACTGTTGATCATGTGACCCTTTTTACCGGAAAACAACCGTCTAACTCCTCACTATAAACTGGCTTCATTTCTTAATATTGCACGGTATAGGACATAACCACCTCCTGTTCAGCAGTCACGTGAACTATCTGAAAAACTAGACGAACGAAAATCAAACTAAACCAACACAAATAAAACATAAATAAATATTAATCACAAACAAAAGGGGGAGTCCAATTCCAATATGGCTGATTACTAAATTAATTACAATCTCGAATATTATCCAAATATTAATATTATAATCTAAGGTCAAAAGTGAAACTGAATTGCAAGTTAAGCCCTATAAAGGGATGGGTGGACGAATTTGGTTTGATTGCTTTGAAATCCAAAAAGGGCTTTATTTACCATAAGAAAAGAAAAATTTTATAAAATTTCTATATCACAACCGGTACATTAGAACTTCCGTACGGGCGAAATTTTGAAAATTCCTGATTTTCCTGTCAGACAGAATAGGCTGATGTTATCGAAGTTTAAATGCAAATTTTCAGTCGAATTACCGAATAAGAATTTTTTTTTTTTTTTTTTTTTCTACAATAGGTAGAGATAATTTTGAATGTTAATTAAGACGTAACCCAGGTTCGTTTGTCTTTATGGTCTACTGAATATACTGAAACCGTCATGATCTATTCGTTTGTGATTTGAGAACACGTACTTCAATATTTTGGTTATTTATTTTTTAACCCGTTCAGTTATTTGTTTGGACATTACATATATGTTATTGAGAGCTAAGAATACAGCTTCCGTGGTTGAAGAAGATTAGGTATATAATTCATCATAGCTGTCCATGATTAGATGTAGTCGTCGGCAAATGTGTCCCTTATTCCCTTCAAAATATGATAACTCAAAGCCAAATCTAACCCCCTTCGGAATTTTGTGCGACATTTTGGGATCTCTGACTTTTTCTACCAGAATGGCAGAATATTCAAAAAAGTTGGCATTCTGCTAAGAGCGCAGCACTAGCAAGGGAGTCGCCAGGTATTGGTACGTTTACTCGCCGCTAGATAGCAGCACATAGCTAATAGTTGCTTTGAGGTTAAGTTGTTCCGATTCATTTCGTATTGCTGGCAATCGGAAATTTAAATAGGATACACAATCGAAGTTCAGAGGTCTCGAAATCATAGTCTGCTTCATTTTCCCGGTATATAGTCATATAACAGATTAAGTTACTTAAAATTTACATGTCGATCACTAGATAGATTATAATTGTTTTGTGAATAGGTACTTAAAATGTTTTTTTACATAAATTTTACATTTATTCAGTGATCGTCACTAAGCAGAAAACGCCCTCTAATAACATTTAACGACCAGAATCAGGGCAATTGTTCTACTTGCGTTGAGGTATTATGACATATTGTGATTTTTAATTCGACAAAATGTTTCAAAGCAATTTTTTTTCCGGTTCATATAATAGTATTTACATAGGCAATATAAAATAATATATAATAATATTTACATAGGTTTCAACCTACATAATAAATTCTGGATGTCATGATGTCCGGAATATATACCTAAAGTTCATACTTACCTTTTCTTGTTTTGCTTTTATCACAAGTGTATTAGAAAAAAATTGTAAATTGCGTCTTAGAGCTTAGTGGGCTTTCATCGCGTGTAATGGCGCTGTTGAAGTCGACGCCATATCCTGTACCGTTGTCTAGCAACTGTTGTGCTGGATGTAAACAAACGTGTGATCCAGCAGTTTTCTGAGCTGTAGTTAAGTGTTTTCTTGTCTTTCATAATATTTGCGTGGTAGTAACCTCGAATGAACGATGATAAATTGTTATACATTTGGTTGCAAATACAATAACGTTAGAGAGGTGTGTAAATTCTTTCGTTTCGCGAAAGACAAAGTTGAATATTATCGAGTACATTCGTATGCGTCGGTATGTACTTAGATTCTTTGAAGTAATTGTATTTCAAGTGCAATAGTAAAACTCCTTACAAAAGACACAAAAATGCATGTTTTTTAAATGCCAGAAATACGGTAAATTGATATATGCCCATGTTATTTTTGTTATTGTCTTAATTTGAGCTACAAGAAATACATCTTACAGGTTAAGGCAAGTAATGAAGATTTTATGTAGGCTACCAGATTTATAATGAATAGCGGACTAAACTATTAGTACGAATCCCTTGTATTTTACCATAAAAATTGCCATTCTCAGCATATAAGTTAATTTTTGCGGGAGATATGACAGGGACTGTCCATAGTGGGCACTAAGCAGTTCACAGGAATGCGGAGTGACTTCGGACGAATTTAAAAATTATAGTCGACAGGAAATGCGTGACAAGTAGAGTCAGTTGATTTTCTAGGACTTTATATATTTGATGTAATGACAATTTGTGTAGTATAATTCTTTGTCAGTAGTCCTAGCACAAATGTACTATGTTGTGTAAGGTTGGAGAGTAAATTAATAGGCGTAATAATAAATAACCTAATGTTGTTTGAGCGGATCTATAGCGGCTGCAATAGTCACACCCACTTTGTTTCGCTTATTTGTAATATTGCATGTTAGCATGGAAATTGAAGGGCTTGCCTACTGCAGGTACCTGCCTAGCTGTGTGAAATACAGAGGACCTAGCCAAGCTAATCCTAAGTGAATTACTGGAGGTATGTGTGCCGATGCTCTTATTACGTTCCGGAAAAAGAATAATGAATAACAGGAATCTACGACTAATTAAATTGTGTCATTTAATGCATTATATCTCATAAGTCCTAACCTAAGTAAATATTTCACTATAGGTGGATCACAAAGGGTGTCAGCAGATGCACTATCATGTGTCGGAATACGGACAATAAGGACTCGCAGATTTAAATCTTATTTTGAGACAATTTTATCACCGTATCTTACTCCTGTTAATCCTTATTGTACTTTGTGCAATGTGACAGTACATCAGCACACCCAACCCCTTAGATTTACCTATCATGAAGTTAGGTTAGGTCAGGTCTTCATGAAATTAATGTGGTTAAACGACACAACTTAGGAAATGAATGTAGTTTTAATTAAACAGAAAGTCTGTTACTTTCTGCATTTATTTCTAGGGATACGGTATGTTCTTAGTTACTGTTAATTTTATTAGGCATAGTACAAACCTTACAAGAGTTTGGTGGCAATGGTGCAAATATATTAGCATTTTACATACAAATTAAATAACTGAAATACAAAACTAGAAAAATACGTGTTAATACCTACAGCCACTGCCGATTATGAAACAAGTGCAATAATTTTACCGTCAATAATGTGGTTCCCCGACATTATTTTTGAGTCGTAACCCTCATACAAGATAGGTACACGAATTTGAGACTGCAGCTTTGTGTGTACATTAAATTCTCAGGGAAAAACGCAAATAAAAAAAAAAAATCATTTAAATATGTGTCATTAAAGCAGCACAAGTAATGACAGATTCACGTTTGGACACACAAAATACAAATTAAACAACGCAAATTGAGCATAGGAATATCCATAGCAGATGACTTCAACAGCGTATAAAGTCCCGCTTGTTGAAGATCTAAATGTGCAGCGCGTCGACAGAAGAAGACAAGTTTCAAATCCTAATTTCAACTCCAAGGTTTATTATTATTATTATTATTATTATTATTATTATTATTATTATATTGTGTAAACTTCTAAAACCTGTGTTTTCATAATCATAGGCGTAGAAGCCATTAAGGTCTGAACCTTCACTGGAGTGGTATTATCCCATTGGGTGTCCCACCCAATGGGATTATAATGACCCTAGAGGTCGGTCACGGAGTATTAACCTGTTACTTTGTACCTGATACCCACTTGTATCAAGCAATTAGACTAAAGATGAGGTAGACCGATTTCGCTGGCTGCGCTCAACCATTCTTCGTGCCCCAACATTGAACTGATTTTCTGCCGACACGTCTAGCGAAAACGGCATGGTTTTGGAATTTAGGGTAGACAACTGATTTGTAAACAAACGCTTTGAGATGTATTTATATTTCCTCTAATTAATTTGTAATAGATTTTGATTAAATCAAATTATTAAAAGTATTTTATTCATATAACAGTTCTTGTCATTTAAAAATTAAGATATATACAAACACTTTCATCACAGTTGACCATGTGATTTTGACAGTTGTATATGATTTGGGGTAGGTCAATGTTGGGTATATGCGCAGAAGACGAATAAGCTGTCCACCTCATATTAAGTCAATGGTATCAAATATTGTTTGATGAGTACATTGCTGAAGTATCGGATACATTTTGTATCAGTTCAACACACGAGAGGAGCACATAGTCGTTATTTGGACGAGAGGAATAAAGCCACTAAGGGAGGCCATTGTTCTTTCGTGGTAAAAGATGCGAGCTAAAGGAAAATTGCATGTGTAGTAGTATTTAGTCGTGACAGAACTTCTAAAACGCGTAAAATGTTTGAAAGGTTCTTAATTCACATGACACTGAAACCAACGCATACAGGAAGCTGCATTCCTTTGGAGTAAATGAGTTTCCTGAGCTGTTCGTATGTTGCTGCGATAAATGCACCTACACCAAAAGAAAGACTTCAAGATCAAAAATTACTGCCCATCACTGAGGCTTCATATCTTGCATACATGTTTGACCCTCAAGAAATCACAGAATATGCACAGGACGTTTCAGCTTAGACTGCAGGATTTGTGGTAAGTTATTTGCACAAAGTTATTAAATGTGAAAATTGCCCTTCAACCCTTGTTGAGAAGATAAAAGTTCGAGGAATCCTAACTAACATCAAATATAGGCTATAGGTTGATTATTTTATGCATCAAGAGATCTTATTCAGCTATTAAATTGTCAGAAACAAAACAATCAGGACTGCCTTAGCAGAAAGTAGTAGAAAATGCTTTCATGGTAGATTTATAGTGGACAGGCTACTGTGTTGTGCAACACTGTTTGGATTGTGTAGATAACTTTTTTCTCACTCTTTGTGATTATGTTCTAGATCAAAACAAATTTGACGATCATTAGAGTCATTCGATGAGAGCTGTTTCCAAGGATTACATTAAAGTGAGGGTGCACTATTTCTGCAACAACCCAGTAGATATGGCTGGAATTGTTTTTATTTCAATTTTTTGGTTATTTGTTTTGTATTTATATTAATTTTATCAACTTGACTATCAGAATAATGTTTATTAGTTACTAATTATGAGTCTGAAGTTTGTTTGTGCTACTGGACTCTTTGAAGAATATATTGATTATTGTAATAGGCCTTCATTAGTTTTGAATTTGTTACTGACTTAAAATTAGGAGCGGTAATTATGAATATCAGTGGTAATTTTTATAGGTTTCTGACACTGTATGTGTTACTTGACCCTTTGAAAAAGAGGCTGTAATGTTTACTATGAGTGACTTGTTCATGACAAACTGCCCATGATAAAATTAGCACTTTCGAACGCCCTGCTTAAGATGATAAGATCTACTTGTATGCACACTATGTATTCTTACACAATATGTAGATTTATCATTGCCATGGACCTCATCACTCTATTTTTATGTCGGTCAAGTGAAACGTCGAAAATTGATATTAGAAAATTAAATATTTTACAAATTTCTTAATTTATGCACTTAAATGCACCAAAAAATCGTAAAGCAAAATAAATAATTTCAGTACTGACAAATGTTAACATAACATTTTTAAATCAGCGTTTAGACATAGAACTACTTCCGTTCCGTTGTTACCAACTTTACGGGACTCAGGCCCGTCAGTGTGCCCGCAAAACTATATGCAGGTAGCCCGGGACAGTGACGTTATTCAATTGTTTATTTCAAAAGTGCCAACTGTATCATAAACAGCCTTTAAAATTTGCAGCATTATCTTTATCAGCGGTCAAATTTACATCTGAAATTGTTTTTGTTACTGGACACTTCGAAAGATATATTGATCATAATGATTGACTTACTGTACAATATATTTGATATAGTAAATTTACTTTAAAATGAATAGCAATTTGATTATCAGTATTATATCTAAAATTGTATGTTAAGTAGTGGACAATTTGAAGGATATGCAGAGACAACTAGCAAGCATGACCTGTATGTATCAAGCTATCCTGAAACAATTACATTGTAATGCCCCTATTAACAATAATCAAGACGTTCATAGCTACAAAACTATACAAATTAAAAACATTCACATCAACACTGTTAGAACCACGAAGTATGGCACAAATAGTATTATGGTTAATGTTGCAAAGCTGTTTAATAGTTTACCTACTAATATCAGAAAAATTAATTGGCCAAGTGTATTTGAGAAAACAGAGAAAAAGTATATGTGGGTAATTTATGAAGCAGACATATGACATGTATGCAAACTTAAATTTGCATGTAATTTTCAGCTATTATGAAATATTTGAATGAAGACTACAATAATATACATTTATCAGAGCCTATGTACATTTATATTTTGTTGGTAGATATGAGCACTGTAGTAATGTTAGAAGTAGGAGAAGTGCATTGTAATTATGTTAAGGGTAAAGTGAAATTTAGTGATGTTAGAGGTAAAGTGCAATGTTGTAGGCCAACTTTTGCATATCTCGTGGAGCTATATATTACAATATCATTTAATATGTTACGTGGGAATAGTGTTGAGCTTGATAAAATTTATTTTCTCTTTGACTATTGCACAGATTGAAAATGCAAAATAGTGCTTTCTTTTACCTATCTTACAATTCATGTATTGAACTTTGTTTCTGTTGTCGTGAAATGTGTACAATATAATATGTGAAAATAATTAAATGCATTGTTAATATAACTACTTTACTGTGTAAAGAAATCAATGCAAAGCCGCAGACAGGCATGTTTGTATAGTCCCTGAATAGAGCAGTGCTCTCTGGGACATTCTATAAATAAATTTAAAAATAATACATTAATTTGGGTTACTTTTATTACCATAGTTTTGTTTTTGTAAATTGACTTAAAACTGTGAACGTTAATTATGAATATCAGTGGTCAGTTTTATATCTGAAATTGTATTTACTAGACACTTTGGAGGATATAATGGACGGCGCTAACAGTACCTTCATGTGTTTCTCATCACACAACAAATTTAGATCTCATATTCTTCAATAGTAACCACTGTCAAATTCTGATAAGTACGTGATTTTGCAAGTACAGTGGCTGTGAAAGCGAAATTTAATGACTTTTCTTAATTCACTTTCACTTATTTCACACCATGAAAAAATTTCAGATGTCATATACCTCAATTCGAGTATGGTGCCAGTCATTTTTATGGGTAGGGCCTAAAGGCTGTTTAGTTTAGTAAAAAAGAAGGCGATTTTTACTGGCAAATAAAAATGCATAGGGCCTAGTTGCTAAAAGACCAAGCTCCCATTACACATAAATAGCCGCATGCACAGACATTTGATTTGCGCATAAATCAGAGCCTTTATATTTGCCTTTTTTTGTAGGGCCTATGTATTTGATTAATTCTCTGCTTTATTCTCCATATATGACCTGACTTACCTTGGTTTTAACTCTCAACAGTTGTGTGCATTAATCTTGCTTTAATATTTTGTACTTAAACTGTGCTATGGTGAAGAGGGCAGATTAAAAAGGTTTTTGCTCGATAAGTATTGAATTGCCAGATACGTTTGTGCAGCAGTTTGACTGTGGTATTATTAACATATTGCTTAATAGAAAATCCATTATTAAGTTATAACTTTACAGTTACATGTAAAATGTCTTAATAGAATATTATTTCTCAAATGGACGCCTCTACTCCCCCTTATTTTGCAAAAATATGTAGTGTAAGTCAATCTCTGATTTATCAAGTTAAAGTGTAATGTTACCATTTAAAAATCACCAAAATGGATCTATTTTTTACGGTAACTACTGTATGGAGTTTTGTCGAATGTGATTACTTTGACTTTAAAAAATCATAACTGTGATTTTATTAGCTGTTTGTATTGTAAGTAACGATGTTTGGGTTAATCATTCCCAACATACAGGTTGTTCATATGTGACCTGGTGAAATATAACTTTGCTAGTTTCTTAGTAATTAATTATAGTATTGCAAAAATTTAAAAGAAATGTTTCTCTGGACCAATAGTTTTACTTTAGTCAATGCATTCATTTAGCTCATGTAAATTCGCATATTGTTTAGGTCCTAATAATTTTAAAAATTGTCTCTTTCCCGTTCATGTAGTGGCAAGGTGTATTGATCATGAAGGGCATGTCAGCATTGATGCATCGCTGTAGTACACAGCTGTGCTCTCTGTATCTGTGCAGGTGGGAAATAGTTCAAAAGGCTACTAATTTTAACATAAAAAATGAAGAGGTGGAGTTACTACTCACAGGTAGAAACACATAAATTTAGGAGCATGATGCATTATTTATGCAGGTCCACAATCGCTTTGGTTTTTCACAGAAAATCAATACATTATAAAGTTTGTGGAATTTGAAAAATGGAAAGGATTACGTGTGTCAACATTGTATACAATACCCAGCTGTGCGCAACAATATGGCATTTTGACAGTTATAGTACATGCTCACATATAAAAGTACTGTATTGTGTGATTAGTTGCTGTTGGATTAATGTTATTGTGGCAACTAGTATGAAAAAAGCAGTATGCTGATTTGAAGTCTACAATATAATACTTAAATGGAAGATTATTACATTTCTGGTGAAATTATTTTTCCACTCACCTTTCCTGATGTTAAGGTAATTGCTTACAGCTAATCGTATAAGCCTTAAAATCATGTGTTAACTGATTTTATGTATTATTTTGATATGCAAGGTGTTACAGCAAAAGGAGATAGTTAACTTTAGAAAATGACATAAATTGATTAAACATCGTAACCCCTCTCACCCTACTGTAGTTTAAATAGACCAAATTGACTTGCAAAATCTTATAATTCGGAAGACATTTTCTTTTCATGAAGATGTAATTGCGCAAAAAGCTATCATGAGTTTTGCTCAAAATCCTGTAACGTGTTACTGTTAAAAAGAAATCTTGAGCTTGGTAATGAAATTTCTAATTTTTTATAAATTATTTGGTAGAACTGGTGACATTCATGATTTTTTTTAATATCTAGATGTTAATAAATATAATTTGACCAAAATTGGTCGAGTTTTTATTTTTCTTCCATTTTTAAAAATTTGTCCCTGGCCACATTGCTGTTATTCGCCATTATTATCTCCTGAGGCTAATTTGTAGATTTTATATTGTTTTGAAATAAGAAGAATATTGTCAAACAAATTGCATTATTAATGTCGGCAAAGACTATACCATAAGCGGGGGTCACTTTCTAACAAGTTAGGGTGACTTTTGACACAAAAAAATTACATTTAAATGTGCCCATATTTCAGTGGGATGTTTCAGATATTCAGTGGTGCCAATCTGAACCTCTGAAGATTACGAATAGCCTCGTTGAAATAGAAGGAAATGTAAATAACAATAAAATTCGTGTCACAAATTCGCTCCCACTTATGGTATTATGTATAGATTTAAATGGACACCTGCATTTATTGAAGTCCCAGGCAGATAGGATTGTATCACATTACAACACACTGTGAAACTTCAATCAATAGGGGGCCACGGTGGCTGAAGGGGTTAGCCTGCCCCCCTCCCACCAAGGCGATCCGGGCTCAATCCCCGGCCGGGTCACCTCTGACTTTCGCATGTGGGAATCATGCCGGACGATGACGCTGGTCTCCCGCTTCCCCCAACCCCCCCCCCCCCTCCCCAATTCCGGTGCCGCCCCATACTCACCTCAATCACCCTTATCGGCTCTCAAGACCTCGATGTTAAGAGCCACCAAAATCTCTCCACTCCACGCCATTCAATCAATAGATATTTCTCAAAAATGTTACATAATTTACAGTTTTCAATTTCTTGGAGGAATAACATTTTGTTTTATTGAGAGAATATTCTTGAATACCGTATACTTAGTATGTGTTCAATTAGCTCGTGATCCCTCTTGAATGAAAACAATGTAGGAGGGGAACGGGTACGCGCGCGTGTGTTATATGTATGGTCATTCCGAATACCAGTATTTTTCTCTTACTAAACATTCGGTAACCACATTATCAGATTGAAGTTATGATAATATTCACATCTGAAGGAGCAGAAAGAAAAATGGCGGTGAACAAAACAATCATGACAAAAGTGTGCAGTTTCTGGTACATTACTTTATGCCTATGACAGTGCAGTGTGTGGAAAGGGCACTGGGGGAAAGATACATACTATACATTCTGCTCCTTCTACAGTTTGGAGTTGGGTCCAAACGCGATAATTATGTTAGTCTTAGTGTGTATTAATTGGAGAGTATTCATTTTAATAACTACAAAATCATCATTTTCACTGTATAGCTGTGTGAACTTTTAAGTTGTGATAACCTAGGAATTTTCCACTTTAATAAATTATTTTTACTAGCTGCCAGTGTGAAAGAGCACAAATACTTACCCATTCTTCGTAAATTATTATTGTGTAAAATTATGTTGTGTCTGCACTTCGTTGTACGAGTGCAGTGAAGAATTGTTCTAACCCTGTTGCATATGCCTGGCTCTGTTATCCTGTTGACTAAACTAAATATGATACGTGAATAAGTGAGAGAGTAATTTAATTGTATCCTTGGTTAGTTTAATTTTTAAATGCGTATTATCTGTAATATCTACGTATGAATTTCTAGCGAGTTAAAATGAATACGTAAGGGTCCAGTGTAACAGAATGTGGCCGTAGCTTAATTGCACCTCTAAGCCATAAATAAATAAAATATATACTATGCACAGTGGATTCACGCTCTCTCAGTGGAATACTTGTGAATAAGCACAGCGAAGTTAGGTAACCCGTTACGCCAGTTTTATCACTGGATGGAATTACACTTGGAACTGTGCATCCAGTGAACCAACGGTAGTCTGTTTTCAGTTGGCCTTTTATTTAGTTGGTTCATCTCATCAACAGCGAGGTCATTACAAAAAGGTATAGATAATAAAAGAACTAGAACGAAATGGAAGAGGAATCCGCCATGGTCTTCATAAGGAACCTTCACAGCATTTTCCTGGAGCAATTTTGCGATAAAATGGGTAACTAATCAGGATGGCTGCTGGGCAGGTGACCGGGGATTTCAAAGTGTGCAGTTGTATTGGGCCCCTAGATAAAGGGAGCCGCACCGTGAAATGCAAAAAAAAAAAAACTTTTATTTTGGCTAATATAAAGAGAAGGGGAGAATTACAGCTTTTCTTTTGCGGCACTGGATGTCTGGACTAGGATCCAACCCAGTGCCCTTCCAAATGTGAGTCTAGTATTTTACCATTGCATCAACTTGCTTCGCCTGTGTTTAATGTGCTGAACTGGCATGTTGCTTTAATGTTTGAAGACATCCCCAATTGTACAATGAGGTAGTACGCAGGTAAGGCTCCGCTGTAGTCGAGTGGCTCGAGCGGTTTCCTCCCACCAAAGCGATTTAGGTTCACTCCTGGCTCGGTACCTCCTGAATTTTTTCAAGAGGGATCACCATTTTCACCCGCCTTTGCATTCTGGAGTTGCTTCCTATTCGTTAAGTTTTCTCCTCAGCTCTGAAGACGTCCGATGCAAAGAGCTGCCCAAACCTCTTCAACAGGTGAGCATTCTTTTTTCTTTTGGATCCTAAGCATCATTAATAATAATTTTTGCTGACGTACAGTTGTAAAAACCTTAGTTATAGTTGTGTGTGTGTGTGTGTGTGTGTGTGTTGTGTGGACAACTTTAGTTGGCTTTTTACTCAAACCACAGCAATCAATCTCATATAACTGGTTTTAGTAAAATATAAATATGATTGATGAATATTGTTAAACATTATAATAACGTACTGCTAATATTAATTTGAAGTGCAGGGAGCTGGAAAAAATCTAGAACAGTACTGGTGTGGATGTGTTCGGTAACAAAACGAGTTCAGTTCAATAGCACTATAAACATGGTTGTGAATGCAACATTTATTGTTATGAAACTTTCACGAGAAAAGTGAACGTCCACACAGTTTGTGTGCCAGGTGAATTACCCACTCTCCCTCCTCTTCACCTTGAAGTATACTGTAACATTGGCAGATGCTCTGATATACAGCAAAGTATACATCACCGATCCCAGTTTATGAAAAACTAACTTTTACTAATTGGAGGATACACTTCACTACTTTCAGTGGGTAAGTTATCTTCTGATTACTTTATTTTCATAGTCGCATAGATCTTGGTGGTCCGAATTTCTACTTGCATGGTTATGAGACTTGGGAGCTAAAACTGATAATGGTGTCAAGACATTGGACTCGTCCCTGAACTTGAATATTTTTTTTAAAGCAAACACCTAATTATGTAAAAAAATTTGAAAACTTTAACAAAAAGCACTGGAACTTCATTCGTAAATGCCAATGTTTTACAGCCAGGGCTTTCAATTAGCTTTGTGTCATAACTGGTGAGATTGTTTACAATTGTGCCTACTGCCTTAGGCAGACAATCTTTTGAAAAATACTAAAATTCTCTTGTTTTTGCAGGATCTACCAGAATAAGGCCCAAATAAGTACGATAATTCCGGCACGTTGAAACTGAAACTTGTTCATACAAAAATGTAATACATAGGCCTACTGTGTTTCTGTGGTTAGGCCGCGACTTTTTTTCGTCGAAACTACTTTTAAATCACTGAGACAGCTATCGTAGAAAATACGTAAACTGCCATTTGCTTACATTCTAAATACACTTCACTGGATAGTATATCTGTCTGCTTATCAAATTAATGACAAACGTCCCCATTTACATTGATGTTGTTTGTTCAGAATGTAAAGACGACCGCCATGTTGGTGTGAGCCATGTCCGGCTGGTTTGGTTACGCTTTCTTAGGCACAGGCTCTATCTGGTCTCTTCTAACATCTTTGGTTTAACATTTGGCGCCAGCGCCGTCAGTATGTTGCTTGATTTAGATTGATGTTGTTTGTTCAGAATGTAAAGACGACCGCCATGTTGGTGTGAGCCATGTCCGGCTGGTTTGGTTACGCTCTCTTAGGCACAGGCTCTATCTGGTCTCTTCTAACATCTTTGGTTTAACATTTGGCGCCAGCGCCGTCAGTATGTTGCTTGATTTAGATTGATGTTGTTTGTTCAGAATGTAAAGACGACCGCCATGTTGGTGTGAGCCATGTCCGGCTGGTTTGGTTACGCTCTCTTAGGCACAGGCTCTATCTGGTCTCTTCTAACATCTTTGGTTTAACATTTGGCGCCAGCGCCGTCAGTATGTTGCTTGATTTAGATTGATGTTGTTTGTTCAGAATGTAAAGACGACCGCCATGTTGGTGTGAGCCATGTCCGGCTGGTTTGGTTACGCTCTCTTAGGCACAGGCTCTATCTGGTCTCTTCTAACATCTTTGGTTTAACATTTGGCGCCAGCGCCGTCAGTATGTTGCTTGATTTAGATTGATGTTGTTTTTTTAGAATGTAAAGACGACCGCCATATCGGTGTGAGCCATGCCCGGCTGGTTTGGTTACGCTTTTTAGGCACAGGCTCTATCTGGTCTCTTCTAACATCTTTGGTTTAACATTTGGCGCCAGCGCCGTCAGTATGTTGCTTGATTTAGATTTGGAGACTGCATGGTTAAGTGATTTAGTTAATAAATATAAAATGATAATTTATAACTAAGTATTCGTTTACACGATTTACATTTAAACCTATAGGCTGTTCAGGGGTTAAGTGAGCACTTTTAAGGCCGTAGTTCCTTTTTTTCTTCCAGTCACACTTATCCTTTAACCACCTTTTTAAGTAAATATTGCCATTTAAGTAGTAAACACAGTGTGCATGTTCCATCGCACTGGGAAGTTAACGTCTAAGGCTAAAATAAAATATATTTATTTACTATTATTCCAAACGAGACGGCTTTCAAAAGTTCTCACTTTACCGTGTATAGCCTATAGCAAGTTTACTATCGTATATGAAACATTTTCGCTCAAATAAAGTCTTTTATTATGATTTTGTTCTTATGCAAACTTTATTTCGTTGTAAAATATAATACACGGTACTCCAATTGTCGGGAAAACTTTAATATCGATGTTCAATATGGTGTTATAGAAATGTATTTTAATATCGATGTTCAATATGGTGTTATAGAAGTGTGTTTTAATATCGATGTTCAATATCGTGTTATAGAAGTGTATTTTAGGCTCATTGATAATGTTAAAGTACTAATAAGATCTATTAATTTACACACAATAATTCAAAGCTTCGATTGCAGTTTTACACGCCATGTTTCCTTTTGCCAACATCGTTTCCCAAAGCCTCAACTCACCATACAAATTTGTTTGGACCTTGGGTGCATAAAATTCTGTTAAATGCTCATACATTCTTCTCTCATTTCCTGTCGTACTACTTTCAAGGTGAAGTATAGAATAATCAAACATTTGCTTGTGATTAAAAATTTTCACCAACTCCTCTACTTCCAGAGAGTTTGCCACCCACTTAGCTTGTTTATATACAACCTCGAATTCCTATTCGGAATGGCCTCTGATTCTTTTGAGTTCTATGAGAGTGTCTTCGGCAATCGTAACAGCTGCTTTCAAGTCCACGGATTCTTTCTGAAATTACCTTCACATGGCCAGTCCATATCCAAGCACTTCATTATTCACAAATAATAATACAAAAAGTTCAAAGTCCATTGCATTGATTAAAATTTTTGCATCTGTTGATGTTGTGTCATTGCCATCTGCAATATATTTTCTAAAGCTCTGAGCGTATATTCTAACAACTCAATGAAATCAAGGGGCCGCGGTGGCTGAGTCGTTAGCCTGTCGCCTCCCACCAAGGCGAACCGGGCTCAATCCCCCGCGATCACTCCGCGATTTTCGCATGTGGGAATCGTGCCGAACAATGCCGCTGGTCGGCGGGTCTTCTCGGGGATATCACGTTTTTTCCGCCCTTTCTTTCCGGCGCTGCTCTATACTCACCTCACTTACCCTCATCAACTCTCAAGACCTCGCTGTTAAGAGCCGCCCAAATCTCTTCACTCACTCACTTAATGAAATCATGCACTGCATCATACTTGGCTATCCATTTCGTAGCACAAACTCTCTTCTGAGATCGTTCACTTGGGGATACATCAATGTTTTCAATTACTTTTGATGATACTGCCTTTCGCCAAGGAGTGTTAAAAACATCGTACATTTTTTCCTCAGTTCCAAGACAGTTCCTCACTGATTGAATTTCGCTTAATTATGTGATGGCCAAATTAAGAGAATGTACAGCACAGTGCACATAAATGGGCGCCTTAGGGTATGTTTTCTTGATGATGGATTGTACCCCATTATATTTATCTGACATTTTACCTGCACCATCGTTTCCCTGGCCAATTAGATGTTCGCAACCTATACCGCACTGAAGTAGTACAGCAATAATTATTACTGCCAAGTCGTGTATCTTCAAAGAGTTGGTTTCAAAAAACTGCAGGAAGTCCTCTCTTATCCCAAAACTACTGTTCACATATCTCGCATAAAAAATAAAAAAAAACAACTTGCTCTACTCTTGATATGTATGTTGTTTCGTTTGACAAAACAGAGAAACACTTAGCGTAATTGATTTTTGAAACCAGTTTATTCACAATAATCTCATTCCAGCTCTCTTGTAATCTCATTTTGTATTATAGGGCTTACGTATTTACTCCTCTCTCCTATACTTGTACCACAGCCTCCTAACATTGAGCGTAAGTCATTGTCCCCAGTAGCTCTATATTTTATGATGGCACGAAAGTTCCCTCCATTTATGTTACTGCCACTTCTGTTGTCAATATCTCCCACGTCAATTTTACCACTATTACGATGGCCACGTAGTGATATTTCTTGTCTGCTACACAAAATGATGCACCCAATAAAAAGGTTCCAAGTATTTCTACTATTTTTTTTTTTTTAATTTGTTCGTCTCTATCTTCATCAATTTTATTTATAATAGATTAGGATCTGGCTTTAACAATGTTCAAAAAGTCCAACACTTTTGAAACACTTTCCATATAGTACAGGCATTCTGAATTCTGCCTGAACATTTCCCTGACCTTTTTCCAACTGGCCGAAAGCTTGACTGCATATCCCTTCCGTCTCAGCAAATACAACACAATATTTACAAAAAGACACTTGAACATATTATGAATAGGATAGCCAGTCAAACACTCCTCTAGCGACTGATATTGACAGCTCAGCTTCACTTTTATCTTTGTATTAGTCAGTTAAAGGGAATGAATTCTGAGGTATCTGCACTTTTTCATCTTCATTAAATATTCTAATCACAAACAAGGAAATGTCGTTTGCATGAGCACTCGCTGCAGGTTTATGCGCAGCAGGGGGTATTGTACTGTTACTTTTATACAAGCAGAACATCTCGCCCTCAGGTTCATTATTGGATCTACTTGCTGGCGCACATCGTCTTCTGGTTTTGACAGCATTAACGCCATCTCTTTCGATATCACCAACACGGTCATTTTCGCTTTTTTCTTTTCGGACCTCTTTATATAATCCGGTCAGTTTACTTTGCGACACAGTGTGTGAAACAGACACTGCCAGTAAAAGTCACAGTAGGCAATGGCCGCTGCATGGATATCACTACTAATACTGCTGCGTGCTACGCTAAAGCCGATTATCGTTTCACTGCTATGCTACTTTAACTCAAGCAAGTACGAGCTGTCCTAGTAGTCAGCAGAGAAACAACAAACAAATTAGTTCAGTGACATTTTTTTTCTCTCTGCACACATGCTTGAAAATATTTAATTGGTTCACGCGTGAAATAAAAAGATGAGAACAACCGGACAGAATAAAAGCAACATTTTTCCACAAGCGGAAAATAACAGTGAGTATTTTCTTGGTAGACGTAGAAAAAAAGGAGCAATGTGGTGGGAGAAGGCAGGGCATTTTTTTTAACATGAAAAGGGGGGATATATTCCCTTGATCACTCTTTCCACCAATTCCTGCGCCACTGCCCCCATGGACACCTCATTTATATTTGTAGTTCCTTGTTTACCGTAACTTTCGTACCGTTTCTTAAAATAGTAGTAGAGTGAAATCTATTTTATACTTTCACTTCAACAATGAGCATGTTTTAAGGCTTGCTTTAGAACATATTTCAAGCTATGAGTACAATACTATGGAAAGCTAAAATTGGTATCAGCCTGTCTAAACGATCACAACAGGTGGTAGCAAAAGACGTGTTGAGTGTTATTTTTGTAAATTAACAGTAATGTCCCTCAAAATTGATTGCACAAAAAAAAATGTAATATCTTCTTCAATTTCTATATTTTTTAAGTGATTTTTTTCTGTTAAATAAACTAACTTGTTTTTTTATTTTAAATTTTGAAAACAAATTTATAAAATGTAATTCAGTTGTAATGGTGTTCATGAGAGTTTATCATGTAGGCTTGGTAGTAATACATTATTATTTACTTCATAAGGCTGAATGTAGAGGTAAGAAATGTACCGGGAGCCTAATATTAATAATCTTCGCGAATCAATACAATTACGCTGTGTCCTAATGAAAAAAAAGTTGATAAACATGAAATAAGAACTTGTCTAACAAGGTCTCCTTTGCTCGCTAATGGACATGATTTTCGGAAGCAAGTTTTCAATGAGTTGGTAAACAGTCTCCGATGAGTTAGGAAACATATTACACTAAATTAAGGAAACCAATTTCCAATGACTGGCAAAATGTTTCCATTGAGTTATGAAACAAGTTTCAGAAGACTTTCGGAAACAAGTTTTTTAACTTCATAAATTTGGAAAACATGTTACCAATGACTGGGAAATACGTTTCCAATGAGTTTGGAAAAATATTTTCAATGACTTTCGAAAACAAGTTTCCAATTCCATAATTTAGGAAAGCAAGTGGCAATGATTTTGGGAAAGACGTTCCCAATGAGTTAGGATGCACGTTTTCAATAAGTTTCGGAAACAAGTTTTTCATTTCATAAATTCCAAAACAAGATTCCGATGAATTTGGGAAAGATGTTTCCAATGAGTTAGGAAACAAGTTTCCAATGATTTTCGGAAAGAAATTTCCGATGACTTTAGGAAAGAAGTTCCCAATGAGTTCGGAAACGAGTTTCCAGTGACTTCGGGAAAAAAGTTTCAAATGACTTTGAGAAACAAGTTTCCAATTTCACAAATTTGGCAAACCAATTTTCAATTACTTTTGGAAATGTGGCCAATCTCATAAATTTGAAAATAACTTTCCAATGATTTAGGAGACAATTTTCCAATGACTTTAGGAGATAAGTATCCAATGACATTCGGAATAAATCTTCCGATAATTTTCGGAAGCAAGTTCCCGGTGACTTTGGAAAACAAGTTTCAAAGATTGCATAAACTTGGAAAACGAGTTAAAAATTAGTTTGGGAAATAAGATTCCAGCGCGTTTGGAAAACATTTTTCCAATATACTTAAATAATAAGTATCCAATGAGTTCGAGAAACAATCTGTTTTAAAGATTGACCCTCGCTGGAAAACATGTTTTCTATGCGCTTGTTCCGAATCATACATTTTCTATACAGAAACGAATACACAGATGACAAGCCAATGTTGTGCCAACAGTATTAATGTCGCTACTATAGTTTTTTGTTATCTGTGAGCTGTCAGTAACTAATTTTGCTCATAATGTAATATAATGCTAAGCTCTTAATGTAATTGTAACGAAGTACTTTTGTATCAACGCTACCTCCTCACTGTTTTGTCAACATTGAGGTGGTGTTTATGTTGCAGCAATTCAATTTTTTTGTTGAATTGATGTTAGCAGTTGTGTTGTCAATTTTATTGCATTTTCTTTGTAAAAAAAAAAACATTCCGCTCTAAAATAAAATTATTAAGAATTACTTTGTCACAAAATGAAATATTACCCACTAAGAAAAAATTTACCAGCAGGGGAATCGAACCTAAGCCTTGGGTACTTTACGTCTTATCAACTAGGTACTCTATTTTATTATTTTTAAAATTGTTTCATAACTTGGGTATTCAGCACAATATAACGACAAACTGCAGTAATCCGGTGGAAACACTTTATGCTCCAGACTTATATGTATATTAGACACACCTAAACTGCTTTGCAAAGCTTGAGAGCTGGCCTAAGCTGAATTTAGTTCTCATAATATGCTTTGGAATTTAAATATAAGTTCTTCATTTCACAAATTTATCGCTGTTCGCTAGTATCCGCCATTTTACAAAGCTAAGTCAGTTTAAACTTGTGTTGACGGAAGTAGTGGGACCCGGGGGTTTCTACTTCACTTTTGATTAATCGAATTAACCCTTTGATATCAAATTTATATCAAAAGGGTTAATCCTTAATCCGTTTTTAATCCGATAAAAAGTATTTTTAAATGCTTAATACTAATTCGATTAAATCGTGTGTGTTTAATTAAGAAAACTGATCAAATATATTTGATGAAAAAGTTAGAACAAATTTCTTTGATGAATTTTTTTTATATTTTGTGCATGGGTATACTTTATTTTCTTTCTCTTTTTTGGGTGGGGGGAGGGGTTAGAAGGAGCTCTGTACGATGTTGATGCTGTGGTGTCCTAGAGGCGATTGACCAGAGTGGTGGATTGCAATGTGTTATATAGGTGTTGTGTTGAGTTCAAGATTGTGCTAAGTGTCTTTTTTCTTATTTTTTCTAATTTTGATGTGTTTTTAGGGATGTTGGTTGTAGACAGGCGATTTTTACGAATATATCTAACACACAAGAAAATTTCAGATTATTTAAACGATTTCTAAGAGTGGCCTAAGTGTAAATTTTATGTTTTTTGGGGGATATTGCTTGTAGACAGTGGTGGGAGATAGGTGACTTTGAAAGATGCGATTTACGTGTTAGTAACGGCAAGCGATTAATGGCTGTTTCCGAATACAATTAAACTTTAGGGAAATTCAGAGTGTTGCACGTATGAAAAAATTACACGCATCGAATAGCAAATTTCCAATTAACTACATGAATAATCAGTGCAATTACTCCAGTATGGAATTAAACACAATGTGAAGGGAAACTAGAGTACATTCGTACCTAACTCGAGACTCGAACCCAAAATCTATGTATTACAATCATAGCTACCCAACACTGAAAGTCAGAAACTAGATTACATTCGTATATGACCTAACCCATACTTGAACCCAGCTTATATCAACTATGCCTTATCTAAGATAGTATATTATTGACTTATTTATAGAAAAGTGGTTAGAGTGCTTGCTTCCAGACTTTTCCTCTGGTTCTTTTTCAGTATAACAGTATTTCATGTTAGTAAGAATATAATTTGTTTTTTTTTTTG
This sequence comes from Dryococelus australis, assembly GCA_029891345.1. Taxonomy (NCBI): domain Eukaryota; kingdom Metazoa; phylum Arthropoda; class Insecta; order Phasmatodea; family Phasmatidae; genus Dryococelus; species Dryococelus australis. The sequence continues at coordinate 361,599,800 of CM056993.1, forward strand.
ATAGAAATCATAGACTTTTAACTCGTTGCAACATACTTTTAATAGAAAATTTAAATCTCTCTCTCTCTCTCTCTCTCTCTCTCTCTCTCTCTCTGTTGGAGACAAATTAAGTACTTTCCTCTCAAATGTCTCTATCGAGAAAATATTTTTTTTTACCAAAATAAGTTCACTTTTAATAAGGAATAGGTCAAATAAATGTAAAAATTCATTTTAAAACATTAATATACTGACAAAAATGAGGAAACTACAGGATGTAACAAAACATATTAGACAATTGTTTCAAAATATATACAAATACAGGATGATCTAAAAATGAATGTACAACATTTTCACACAACCAAATACAGGAGGTTACTAAAATCATAGCACTGTTAAGTATAGGTCACTTCACAAACATAGATACCAAAAATGTTATTACTGGTGATATGTTATAGAGTTTATTTCTCACAGAAGTTTGTTTAGTACTCAAATAAGGGTTTTCTTTATTCCTCAAATAAGACTGTTTATTCCACACACCATACTTTATTCCTCAAATACGTCTGTTTAGTTTACAGACAAGGCTTTTTTTATGTCTCAAATAAGACTATTTATTCCACAAACCTAATTACCACTCCAAGCAAATTCAGACTACTTAATTGGTTTGAGGAAGACATAATATTTCAAATTGAAACATATTCCTATCACTTAATGTTTACTTGAAATAATAATTATTTTTGATTAAGTAATAGGGTTAACTAAAATGTATTATCATACTTCTTGGGTGTTGCAGATATTACTTCATTCGATGTAACCTCGTTCCTTAAGTGTTGTTATAATAAAAACCATATATTTTATCCCATAATATTCACAGTGTTTTTTAAACTCCAATAAATATCTAAGTTTATTAACAAGTTAATTTGGGTCTTCGGGAAATATGTAACGAGTGTTGTAGGTGCCTTCTGCCCTCTTCACAGCATTTGTTGAAAGAAAGTCTTCAAATGTATCACTGACCACCTCACTATTGTCTTCGCCTGATGTTTTATCATAAAAATCGACTTTACTTTGCTTAGAAAGACTAGGTGTATCGTCACCGACACTGGTATTCACAGCTGGTTGCGGTAGGTTATGTTGAACATTGTTACATTCACGTGTTATTATATATTTCACACAATCCGATTCTATGTAATTTCTTGTAATATATGTTATTTCCCTCTCCTTCTGTGATATTATGTAGTGTAGATGCTACATTTAGTTTCACAGGAGGAAGATTATTTTTTTACAGATCTTGACATGATGACTCAAGTTATCCATTCGTGCGAAGTGACGAAATCAGTATTCACAGTTAAGAATCGTATGAGATGATTTTTCAAACATTCGCTCCTCTCATGTCTCAGAAAATTGTAGGCAAAGTGTAAATTTTCCCAGAGTATTTGCAGTTTAGTTTATTCTGTGATGTCTCCATTCTCATCAATGTAGATAAAATAAATAATCTTCAGAGTGGGGAGAAAGTTTACTTTCGAATAGATGTTCACCACACAATGTCAGACTGACAACTAACTTGTTTCTGTATGAATGTACTGTTTTAAACTGTATCAGGTTTCATTAATTATGATAAAATATCTTCTGTTCTAATATTTGTATGTTAATTGCAGGGATATGCATACTAATTCACCACGTGATTAAATCTACGTATGTTAGACAGAATATGTCTTTACCTGGTATTCGATTAAAATGAATAAATAATAATTTAATCTCCATAATGTAGAAGGGAGAGATGGGTTTAGAAGTATTTTATATGGGATTTTTAAAGACTTTGTTTACTAAATGAGTGTGTTAGTAGGAAGTTAGTATGTTGAATAAACCATTCTGAGTTATGATTGTCTTAACGGTCTTCTGTTTTAAACGTGTGTATGTAATACGAATTTCGTTTTTTCCACTAACTTTTGTCTGATAATTTGTTATGTCGATTCCTAAGTTGTATGGAATAAAGTTTATTTGTCCCGGAATTCTCTTTATGATGTAAATGATTTGTATCCTAAAAGATGGGTTATAGGATTGCAAAATGGCTGCCATTTTACCTTAAATTTTGCATAAATGTATTGAAATATCGTGGAAACTTATATATATTCAAACTCCGATAGAAGTAATTTCAACCTTCATTTATGCTATTTCTTTAATCTTATGTCCAAATTTGTTTTCTAGGGAAATCGACTTATAAATAAGTTCGAGTATATACACATTTTATGGTAGATAGTGTATCTAAGAATCTCGATTGGGAGACTTTTAATTTGAAACTTTGATTATAAGTAAATTTTAGTGCCATAGACAAGTCTACACACCAAATGCGTATTTTTCTCTGCTATACACATATATTTGAAAACAGATTGAAAGTTTGAATATGTATGCATGTGTCGTGTCTTCCATTATAACAGTTGAAACTGAGGTAAATGGAATGATACATATTTGAAAAACAGTGATCTTTCAGTGTTCAAAAAAAAATTTAACGAGTGAAAATATCTCTTGTATGAAAATATACTTAGTTTACTGGAAATTCTTTAATAGGTTTGCTGGATATGGCATAAAGTTTATTGGATTAACATTCATTTCTTGGATTAAGATATACAATTTGTTGGAATGTTAAATCTGGGGATTATCTCGCAGATTAAAGAAACTTTATTTCAGGGATATAAAATTTTCATCGACGGGAGTTTTGAAATTTTAATTCACTGGGGATATGCCAGGTTCTTGCGTGACCTTGGATCGGCAGCGAGTGCGGGCTGTGTGGACAGGCCACCTCTCTAGATATCCGAAAAAAATGTGCTCCGGGATGGGGATGCATGGTCTTGCAGAAGAACTGGCTTTCGGACAAAGACAGCTTCTGGAGTAGGGGTGGGAGGGATAGTCTATGTTCTTAACCTCGGGGCACATCCCTCTGGGCAAGGGGTGGAGGGTAGGGGATGTCTACAGCCGAGCAGGGGCGATGTGAAGCTCTCTTGCAAAGTCGTCGCCAACTTGCCTCAGTGGCAAAAAATTGACAATTGGGGAAGATGGGTGAATGACCCCAGGACAAGTTGCTCTGGCAAGGGGTGGAGGTGGAAGGCGGGTATGTGGGTGCAGGGACCTCGGGAGCTATCTGCACCCCTGTATCCATTTGTCGCCATCTTGCCTCAGTGCCGAAAAATTGATAATCGAGGGCAGAGGGGTGAGTAACCTCAGGACACATTGCTATGGCGAGGGATGAATGTGGGGTCGTAGGGAGCAGTTGACCTTGGGCAGAGGGATGCGGAGGTTTCTCGAGGGCTTCCGCCATCTTCAGTCGCTCATAGAAGCTTAGACTAGACTGATGTATACCTCAACAGCTCCTTCAAATACACTGGGTGCAGTGGTGTGTGGGGTTCGTAATGCGACAGTGAACATTACGCGTTGAAGGAAATAGTCGTTCCTCGTGAACATTATGCGTGGAACGACTATTTACTTCCGTTTTTCTTGTGCGTTCTAGCAGTAATGCAGTCCGTTCACTCTCTTACAGAAAAGCAAATATCGTAGATAAAGACAGCACTCTTGAAATCAACCCTAGAAAATTGCCACTGGTCCTGCCTGCATATATTTTAATGGGAGTACTGAGTGGCGTGCATCCAGTAAAGTTAGTAATGATAAATGGAAAGTAGTTTCATATCTTAACGTCGAATAAAAAGTGCGAGGTAACCTTTTGTGATAACTGAAATTATATCTTTTGCTTTCATTTTTTTTTATGTGTTGAAGTGTAAAATCGACCTGATTTGTAACGTATTTACATTTCCATTAATGCCACAGTTTCACCTGACCGACGCATGAATAAAGTGACGAGGCCCATGACAATGTTAATGTTACATAAGATGGAAAAATACACTAAATGCATGTAAGTAGATCTCAAGCAGGAATTTCAAAAGGACTCATTTTACCGTGAACAGCTTATACTAGGATTTTCTATTAATATAATCCCTGCAGATGATGTGGCTTCCGTTTCTGCACAGTGATCGGATACATTCTGTATATCCAAAACAGTGCATAAAAAATGTAAAAGAACATTGGCTACCACTTGAGTAAATTATAAGATATATACATAAATAATTGTGTACATACATTAATATAAATACGCACACGAAATCTTGTGCATGGCAAATTTCAAAAAGGGACCTTGTACTCTCCGCAATCGGCTATATCCGCCCTTGGTTGACTTGCACAATGTGGGACGCGGATGGGCACTTTGCTGTTTAAATTCATCAATATTAAAATTTGCTCAACTTCTCTCGGATCATGGGGTGAACTCTCGCCCTGGGGGGCCACCCCCTCCCCCCCTGGAGAAAATACCGGTGGTGTCACCGGGAGGAAGGATCCTCGCCGAGAGTGGTGGATGCTGAGTTTAAGGACGCCGCCTACCTGGTGGTGGAAACGCATTGCAGAATGTTTGAAATCCGCGTTTTTTTTTTTTTAACGAAACCATTAAACGTGTGCCCATGACACCAATGTACGAGAAGAAAACACATTTCGGCGAGGTACGTATAATACTGTCAATACATCATGTACATTATAAATCCCATTCCCGAGCCCTCCAACATAGCTAAAAACGGCTTTTTCACATTGCTGTAGCTCATAGTTGGTTGTAAACATGTGAAAGTATCATAGGGACCTGCACTGAACCTTCCTACACACTTTCCACCAATAAAATGATAGGGTCGCCGTTGAAAGTGTCACTGCTCAAAGGTACACGCAGCACAACGGAAACAACAGCACTCCATTTCAGCGCCTAGCGCTTAGGAGCGAAGAGGCATCCGCCGCGCGTGTCATTGTCGTCCTTATCGGTCCCACGCTTCCCTTCCTCAAACGCGCTAAAAACATCCAAATAGGAGACGCCCTCAAAGATATAAATACAGGAGTAACCGTATCACCGGAGGTGCAGGACTTGGCGTTCACGGAACCGCTTGGACTAGACCACTAGACTGGGCTGTAGTGGACCACTAGACTGGGCTGTAGTGGACCACTAGACTTGGCTGTAGTTGACCACTAGACTGGGCTGTAGTGGACTACTAGACTGGGCTGTAGTGGACCACTAGACTGGGCTGTAGTGGACTACTAGACTGGGCTGTAGTGGACTACTAGACTGGGCTGTAGTGGACCACTAGACTGGGCTGTAGTGGACTACTAGACTGGGCTGTAGTGGACCACTAGACTGGGCTGTAGTGGACCACTAGACTGGGCTGTAGTGGACCACTATACTTGGCTGTAGTGGACCACTAGATTGGGCCGTTCTGGTGGGAAAGTGGTACCTGGGAGAGCGCTGAAAGGGAGAAGCTCATTTTACCTGGACGTTTTGAACATAAGAAAAACTTAAAAAAAAATTAACCAACTACTGGAATAAAAAGCACTCAGGCGAATAGCTGCCTTCCCGGTCCGGGATCCACCAGATTCCCAAACCCCAAAATAATAGTAGTGTCCCATTAATGGTTAACCTTTCTTCCTAATCCTAACAAGTAGTTAAACGTTCTCCTGGCAGTGGTTTTTCATTTTTATTATCTTTTTATTTTTAATTTATCGTAATTATTGAACTTAAAACGATCAAAATTCGCTATGGATAGTAGATAGAATAATAATTATATACAAAGAAAACTGATTAAATTCAAAATATAAAAAAAAAAAATCTTTACCTTAGACACTTAAAAAACCATTATATAAAGTAATAGATAGCAATTATTGGCATTGATGTCAACTGAACAACAACAAGACATCAATATAAGGAAAATAATTGTAAATACCACGTCAACAACACATAATGAAATAACAACACAAACACAACAACGTAACAACATCAATATTAACAACAAAACACCGACACCATTACAGCACAACTGACATCAACACAACTTAACACGGACACCTGAAACGAACAACACCAGCCCTCTTGTCTCCGCTTAGGGAAGGCATTAGTGCAGGATGAGGTGTCCAAGGGAAAGGGACATAGGCATCGATTTTAACATTTGACTTTGCCACGTGTAAAGTAGAATCTGCAGGTTTCTACTACTGAATGGTTAACATTTACAGCAGCACTTAAAACTCTTTTCATGACAAAGTCATGTGTTCCATTGACTGTGATTTACTTCTCAGCCAATATTTGTAAATAGGTTTAAACATTTTTCTGCAAACGTATTTAGCTGGCACAGCATTTAAATTTTCAAAATTTGAAATTACATAATGAAGTATTTTCCCGGTAATACGCCCAGGACTGACGAACTCATTTTGGACTATCGATGACGGAAAATACGAGACGTTTCTAGCTACGTAGGCCTTCGCCGCATCATTCATGGCGAGCTTTACTCTCGCAAGTGTGTGGACATTTAGGTGGCAATTGCTTAACACGACGATCCAACGATGTTTGCTCCCCCACTTCTTTAACACGTTTGTAGTTCTTCAATGAAGAGGAAAATGCTTACCTGTAAGACATCGTAACCGGTGATGCAGTGGCGTATCCGGGGGTGGGGGCTGAGGGTGCTGCAGCCCACCCCCTCCAAATGACACACATTTTTTAAAACTGTAATATCAAAATGCCAATCATTATATTTATATATTTGTTACTATCCACATGACACACATTTCTTACAATCTATATTAAAATGGCAATCATTATATTTATTTATTTGTTATTAACCACACATATGATTACATCTTATGCATCAAAACTTCGTTTTCTGAATAGACAGGGAGATAAAAATAGTCAAGTACATAGTTCCTAAAATGAACGCCAGTAGCTCTATTGAGTCATACGACAGCACTCCCTCCACCCCATCGATTGTTCAGGTAGCTGCTAGGAGGAGTTAACTTCTTAGTGTAATAAAATGTGGACGTGATTAGCTTACACATGCGAAAATATTAATACTATATCTACAGATTTAAAATGTAAGATATTTAAATGACACTGATGCAAATTTACAAATAACTATTGTTTTGACCTATTGTAAATTTGTGTGTATATGTGAGCGAGTTTACATAAATAGTTTCTATCCTCCTTTCCTTTCCTATCCTTCCGCTGCGACTTTGGAAGGATGTACTACTAGTGACAATATTAATACTCATCAGCTCCCCCCGCCCCCCTCCCCCACATCACAGAAAAGAATTCCTGGATACGGCTATGCGGTGAACATGGGTGCAATATTACACGCCTGAACTAAAACCGAACAGGCTTCGAGGGAGGGGGAATGAAGCAGTATGCGACGTCGCCACAGAAACGGGAAGTTTCAAGCAGCATCCTAGGCGAGTAAGGTCACTGCCGTTGTACTGTACCGCGGGGTCTGCTGCACCTTGGAATTTTCCAGCGCGGAGGGGCAATCGCGACACAGCGTAACAGCGATTAAGACAGGCAATTTCAGAAAAAAAAGGCAAGGTCGTCGTCTACCCGACGGCATTACTCTCGCACTACACGAGCAACATAGTAACTTGCGCAGTTCTTTGATTGGAACTTTGAGGAGCATCTGGCAGAATCCGATATCTAGGAACAGGAAAATTTCGCGTTTTAAATGAGCCGTAAGCTAGACTCCACGCTCGCGTGTATTTTAGAGTCCCAGCTTTCTGTTCATCGGCTTCTGCCCCTCACTGTAAATAAAGTTGTGAAATTTTACACTAACTGTATGTGGCAGCAGTGTCTCCACTTACATCAGTGTAATTTTACACCTACATATGTCAATGTTTTTTTTTGTTTTTTTTTTTTTTTACTCCACGTCCATGTAAATCTAGCCTACAAATGAGTAGAATGACATATACTTTGTACTACTAACTTTACAGAGAACGGTGTAAAACTACTATTACTATGTAGCAGAAAATAAATTGCAACATTCGTGTATTTTCGCTCCACGGCAAGTAAATTTACACAGACATCGCAATTGTAATTTCACCCCTGTGTATGCGTATTTTATCACTAAGAAAAAAGTAAAATTGCAGATTCACAACTACGTCATGTTAATTCACATACTTCGTATGTGTATTTTAATAATTTTCGTATTATTTCACTCCATTTTATAACTTGGTAGTTTATTAGAGTTATAATAAGGTGTATCTAAAATGTGGGTAAATTCATAACTTACTGTTTTAATACAGTGGGTGGGTGTATTTTTACACATACTTCAAAATGTGTATATTAACACCAACATTGTGTTTATTAACTTATACATTAAATGTATTCTCACCAAAGACATGCACTCTCTGGATTATTAAGAACATTTGTGTAAAATTGCACGTATTGCAGTTGTTTTTACAATTTACACATACAAAATGTAAAATTACCAAAAAATTTGTATGCGTAAATGTACACTTATTTTTACAGTGCTGCTTTACTTTAGGCCAGGTGTGCACGGGGCGTCTGATAAACTGTGAGCCAATCAAAAACATAACAAAAATAAACATGTGTTTGAAGGTCTACCTTGTCCTGAAATTAATTCGCGAGATTTTCCAGTCCCTACTGATAACCGTTTAGTGGAAGAAGGTTGCAGAGTGACGCAAGTTTATAGGATGCTGTGAGCACGACTCCAATAAGATTCTGACGTATTCAAAGAGTAAATCTTCAAGCTAGTGCCGCGCTTGAATCGGTGTATATATCATTTGGGGACTATGTATAAAGTAGGAACAAGCGAGCCGTGCAACACTGTTAATGTATTTTCTTGCATATTGTTACATGTTACAAGTCTGCATACACTCTTAAATAATTGTTGTATTTTTACAAGAAAAACCTTGACCACCCAATTACCAATAAAATCCTTTTTTAAAATTACAAACAGTTTTCTTGTAAAATCTGCAAAACATATATTTGTAATATTAGACATGATAGCCTTATATTATAGCTTACATTATTAAGAAGTGTACATAATTTTTTTTTCCTTATAGAAAATTTTTATATAACAGAGAATAACTTAAAAAATAATGTTCGAAAAAAACTATACATATATATATTTTTATTTATTTATTTATTCACTTTGCCATCCTGGGGAATAGAACCCACAACCCTTGTATTATTATCCCGCAACCTCAACCACAAAATCAACTTAACTTACGAACTTAAATTTATTCTTATAATTATTCAATATAAAGTTTCTTATAAAATATCAAGGAAGTTATATGATTTAAAAGAATATATTTATTTAATTTTAATGTGTTCTGTGTAACTAGGAAACATTAACAGTTGATGAGTTAAACGGTCACGTTTTATTCAAATCGTCGTTTTATTATTATTATTAGAATTATTATTATTTGAGTTGCTATAAGTGTTTCGTGACATTTAAACTTGCAATACGTTAATTTTTGCATGCAACTTTACTTTACATCACCCACAGTTTTTGCACAAACAGCTATATACGGTTGTACGTTGTTGAGTGTCCGCCATTTTGCTGAAGCTCGTGGATACGGGTCAGTATAGTACAAACATTTCTCGAGGTCTGTTACAAACACGGTCCTTGAAGTTTCACTAACGAGTAGGTAGTTTTACAAGATACATCTTTGTACTGTTACAAGCATTTGTAAAATATCAAACGATTTCTCAGTAAAAATTACGAATTCTTTTTTGCAGTGTAGCTTCACTTGCCGCGTCCCTCTCGGGCGAGCTAAGGAGTGTGTCAGAGCCAGAGCGTTAACCCCCTGGAGCGCGCGAATATTTTCAAAGGAGTGCCGTCTTCTATCTTTAAAAGAACAGAATATCTGTGGTTATCATTGCAAAAAATTTCTGGTTATCGCCCCTGCCTCTCTCAGCGTGACTCGGGGTGCTGGGAACCTTCTGGATCGGGCAGCGAGAGTTTTTAAGCAGCGACTGACCTACTGTCCGACATTCTACAGTTTAGAGAATTGTATGACCTTAATAGTGGGATGGACCCCTGCGTTTTTTGTGAAATAGTTGTTTGCGAGAATACATGTATCCCGGTAAACAAATGTTCTGCAAATACGACTTTTTGTCAGAAAAGATATCAATAAACTATCTATGCCCCCTTTTTTTCTTTTACTTTTGTCATATTAAGTGTATTCTTGGAGAAAAAAATTCGTGAAAATCGTCAGGTTGCCTATGCAGTTTCCTTAAGCGTCAAGAGAAAAGTAGAAAGATACGGGCGTAGTTTAATCTGTGGGCTTTTACCGCGCGTAATGAAACCGCACTGTTACATATCTAATTTGCACAGTACAGCGTCACGCCGACGAAAACACCGCACGCCTTGCGCGTAGGAGCGATGAGGCACTTGGCGTCCCGTGTTAATGTCACCCGTATCGCTCCTTCGCTTCTTGTGCGAAGACAGCGAAGCGACGAGCCAGCGGATCGTCGTGTGGCGGGTGATACGAGGGAGCGAAGTCTGCGGTCTGCGGTCATCGGTATAGGCTATTCACGGTAAAGTGAGCACTTTTGACGCCCTAGTTACTTTTTACATTCAGCCCTATTTTATTCTTTAGCCAACTTTTTAAAATAAAGTTATGACACGTAAATAACAAACACAGTGTGTATATTCCACCGCTAGTAAAGGATATATTTTTTTTACAATTATTAAAATTAAGAGTGTTTTCAAAATTGCCCACTTTACCATGAATAGCCTATACAGTAATAGTAATTGTAAAGGGTTTTTCTTAACGTCCTCCGGTTTTATGCCTGAAAGCTTAGCAGGGGACGGCTTAAAGACTAGCTTATAACCTAACTTAAGTTAACACCCATGCCTGGGCTGGGATTCGAACCCAGAGCCTTCCGCACTCCAGATGGGTGGCACACCAACCGACTGCGCCACGGGAGGTCGGCGTCTACTCAGTAGACAGATGCACAGACGGTTGGGACTATTGAAATGGATGTGAGAGAGACAGTGAGTACGAATTAAGTGATTGTAACCAATATAGAGACAATGAGAATGACTTTAATTAGAATAGAGATATACACTAAATATTGCTCTCACTGAAAATAACAAGAGTCATAGTAAATATAGATAGTTTAATATTGTAAATAATAGTTGTGTAAATATTTATAGCATTATAAATAAATTTTAAAAAAATCTGATTTAGTTATTTTATTTATATTTTTTATTAAGACCTCTAGCCCTCGCGAACCCATATACTCCCTCTGGCGTCTTTTAACACTATCCCTGTCAGACCCATTTTAATTTACGAGTTCAGGCTTTGCAAACAAAATATTTTATGATGCGTGCTGTAGAAAAGTCTATATAATACTTTTTACGTTATGACAGCCAATGAGCTGTAGGCTATGTGTTCGGCTACAGTTATATGAAACAATTATGACCTAGATAAGTAAGAAGGTTTGCGAATCGCCCACAGGTAGAGACTGTTCACTGTAAAATGAGCACTTTTGAAAGCCCTGCTTAAGATCTACTCTTATACACGTTGTGTATTCCTCCACCTTATGTAAAATTTACATTGCTAGGGTCTCATCACTATATTCATGTGTCGGTCAAGTGAAACTGTGACATAATTAAAAAAGAAAATATATTACAAATTTGCTCATTTTTACACTTCGGTCCATTAAAGAAAACAGACGGCGAAAGAAATGGTTACCTAACACTTTTTATTCGACGTTAAGATATGGAACTATGTTATATCCATCGTTACCAACTTTACTGGGCGAATGTCACTCAGTGTGCCTGTTAAAATATTTGCACGCACGGCCAGTGACTTTTTTCTAAGGTTCAATTCTAAAGTGCTAATTTTATCGTGAACAGTCTTTAAGATGTTTGGTCATTGAGCTTCGCAGTGTGTAGCACGGACAAAAATTACCTACACGTGCCTAATGTACTATACACATGTGTGTACACTGGGTCTGAATGGGTTGTACCCATCAGGGAAACTTCTCTCACATCGCAGGATCTTTTTAACCGAATCCCACAGCCTCTGGCATACAAGTCATGCTATGAAAGATCGGCTGAAATAAGGGTTATAAATCAGTCACTTGTTTTTAAAATCGGTGTTATTTTTAAATGTTGTATGACATGCATATAGTCCTGTTAAGCAATTTTAACATAGCTTTGTGTGTTGGAGTAGGCCTACCACAATGTGTAATAAGTAGTCATTGCAAAAAGTTTCAATCGTAGACTATTTCCGAACAATTAACATTAATAGGAGTTCAGTGTATCATCTCATGAACTATTGTAACTGTTTCCACTAAATTTAGTAGAAATTTAGTTTTGCTGGAATGATTCAATTTTTAATTTCCTATTGTTTTAGCTTCTGGGAACCTCGCCACATTTATTGAATTCATAATAGAACATGAAAGTACGCTAATTAATTTACGAATATCAATAAATTCGGTATTTTCGTTTATTAGCCGGCTTATGAAATGGATAGGCAGATACACTGGAAAATCCCCCTCCCCAAAAAACTGAGCGAACAATATTTTTGATTAACACCCTAACTAGGTAAAGATTTTACAATCGGATGGTAACATTGTTGACTCCGTTAAGTTCTTCTTTGCAGGCTAATAATAAAGATTGTGCTTTAGAGTATCATAATCCTCATTTTCTCAACGATATGGGGTAGCGTCTTCGTAGAGGCACCTAGGCCCCTTGTTAGTGGGCTAATTACCGGTGGCTTGTCACTATTTGAAGTTGTAAAATGTGTGCATAATTTATAATGAACTACTTGCCTCATTCTTCTCGAGCTTTATTTATGTTGGGTTGTTACGTAAACAAAATCAGCGGCATTTCAGTACAAATTATTTTATTTTATTTAAAATTGCAACACAGTACGGGAGATAGACGACGTGGGCATAGGCACAGAAAGTTTGAAACTTGCCCCTCCTCTCGAAACGAGAAGTCGGAAGTCGACGTATATGAACGTGCATGACAGCTTGTCACGCTGGAGTCAAATAGGGCGAAGTTCTTAGGAGACCTGCTCTGTGAGGGACAGTTATTTATTAACCCGGATCACGTGGCTCCCATTTTGGGTTTCCCGCGTCCTAGGACACCAAGGGGTGTCCAGAAGTTTCACGGGATAATTGGTTACTGTGCTCTCGTCATTTCCGCAGAGAAAACTGTTTGACATGTGCGCAGTTCGTTGAATCATAACAGTCACCTTATACAGGTGTATGTTATAAATATGGTCGAATTAAATTCAGAATGTAATCTAAAAGTTAAAACAAAACAGGGGGCCGCGGTGGTGTAGTGGTTAGACTGCTCGCCTCCCACCTAGGCGAACTGGGTTCGATTCCCGGCGGGGACGCTTCCGAATTTTAGCTGGTCGGCGGGTTTTCTCGGGGATCTCCCAAATCTCTTCGCTCGCTCATTCAAAACAAAAGGCGAAATACTCTAGGGCGTGCGGCGGTAACAGGCGGACGGCGGCACGGCACGGCACGGCGCGGTGTCAGGTTACGTAATGCGCTCGGGCGCGCTCGGGCAGGCGAGTCGGAAACGCACGAAGCGACGTGCGGTAACTCTCCAAAATAGTTCACGGACGGCACGGCGGACCGGCCGCCAGTGTGGGTCGAGACGGCGGCTGCGTTGTGTTGTACAAGAGCGGTTGTTGTGTGTCGCGCGCACGAGCTCGCGAGCCGTACAGAGAGAGCGAGAGAGAAGGTATGCGAAGAGGCTGCTAGCCATGGCGGACACGGAGACGGCGTCCTCGCGCGACGTCACGTCGGCGGAGGGGGCGGAGCTGCTGAACCACGTGTCCGCCCCCACCACCACCATCAGCACCATATCGCTGCAGAGCGGCGCCACTAGGCTCGTCATCGCGCTGCTGCAAGTAAGTGCCGACAGAACTGCCGCCAACTACAGCTTAACGTTCGCCAATCAGCCCTGGCAACTTAGGCTAAACTCACAATAGTCTGTCCGGGCAGTCGTCCGTATAAAGTTTTCGTCTGTCAGTTGAAAGCGATTCGCAAAAATCTTCCGTCAATCCCTCTGTACGACTTAACATCGCGATCTTCCTTTCGTTGGGAATTTTTTCGGTTGGAAATACTAAAAATTAAAAATAAGAATTTACACTAAATATTTTTGTACTTTTTATATTTAAGATTTGAGAATTTTTAATTTACTACCAAAGATAAATAAGCACAGATTCACCGCCTTCCATTTTATTTCGAAATGCGTATTCCCGTGTATGGACTGTCCTCAGAAGGCGGTGGTTCATCCGTCCGTCCGTCGAAAGTTTAAGTTTAGTTAGTATTAGACGGATGGTCGGGTAACAAAAAATGTTGCCCTTCCATTGGTCGAATGATCCCGTGGTCGCCGGATGGACGGAACCACCATAACATTTCGCCTCTGTAAACTGAACTTCTCTGCGGCCGGATGGAGGCGGGGTGAGGTGAAGCTAGAGCAGCGGCATAATCATTAGTGAGGAAACCCGAGAAGACACGACGGTCAACGTCCGCCGTGTTTGTAACGTGCTAGTGTAAGGGTTCGACCCCCGCTGGGAAATACACAGGTAACATGGGCCACGGGACTCGAACTTCCAAAGAAATCTCACGTTGGTTTTATGAAAAAATATGTCGTAAGGTTTTCTATGGTTGGTTTAGAGATGTAGCAAAATGACATAATGATTGGGTGACTAATGGTTGGGTCCCATAAAAAGAAGCAATTATATTTGTCATGTAGACCTAATGTAGGTAAAAGTTCTTGTGTTGATAGGACACTGTGCGGCGTGCGTATTTTTTTAAATCCTTATAGGCTAATATTTGTTTTTCGAGATTTTGATCCAACTATGATTGATACCATAGTTTTTGAGGAATTTGATGACCGTTATAATATCAGTTTTGTTTCGCGTTTAATAGAATGTGGTTGTGTAAGAATACATTTTAAATTTGGCGTAGGAACTACAATAATGTGGCATAAACCTATATGGTTTATAAGTAATTATTTACCTCCACTTAATGATACTTTCCTTGATCGGATTCAGGTGGTGGAGAAGGTATTTATTACTTAACGAAACGATCGAATTCTTCTCGTTGGAGAAATACTCGGCCGTTAAATTAACCTCAGAGTGTGCTCCGTGTTCGTCATTCGTGATCTGCTTTGGTCAAATAATTTAAATGAGTGATCGTGACGACATTTACTCCAAACTGTTCGCAATAAAACCCAAGTCTGCAAAACCAAGATACATATTTAACATACGTGTACATCGCCGGATTTCTGCGACATCTTATCTGGACCATAGACACAAAACCACGTGCAGAAACTATCTCTGGTGCAAGAACTCATTAATTTCCCCAAATGTGAGTAGGGCGTGCTAACCGCACGACGGACAACGCTTGATAGTTCACAGTTATCGTTACTTGATATTCGTGACTTACACGCGATGATTTCCTCCCTCACAAATGTCTTTATATTTCCCCCGTAGAAAAGTGGCCTAAATGTAGACGGGACCGGATGCGAAAACTAGTCATGGAACATATGGGAGGAGGAAGTATCTTACGTATTTTTATAACAGTAACAAATTTACTTCACAAAAACAAAAAGTATTTTGTACGTTAAGTAAATCGCACTTCATATTTTCTTTTTTTACGCAGCTTTCAACAAATCTCGCGTTGCGTAAACATTGTTTGTAAACATTTTATTTTGGTGACCGAAAAAAAAGAATTTCCGCACTGTTATAATATTCTTTGATTATACGGAACTTGCAATGGGCCCTGTATGTTACCAACTTTACAACAATGAAATTGTAACACTTTTTGGCCTCGTATCTGTACGCAGCACGACTTCAAATGTTATACGCCAGTTCAGTGCCTTCCCACGTAAAGTCGAAGAGGTGCGTAGCGCGCGTGCCAGAGTCACCCTTATAGCACTTGCTGTAAATAGGCCCAGCTCCATGCAGATGACACCCCAGTGTACAGACAATGATCATCAGAGACAAGTTGTATATACCAGTTGCACTGCGCTTCAAAACAGTACTCGTGTTCTGCATTGGACTCGAACCCATAGTGTCTGTGCCATTTGCTGTGCGGTAACTGTCGTTCTTTGTACAGTTCCTGGAGATTGTCTACCCTTCTCGGATTATTCGTTTGGTTTGTTTTTAATAACGTAAATTAGGCTTAAAATAAAATGTAGCTACACGAACGTTATCTGGGATTGATTCATTTTCGTTCTGGCGATTACCAAACCACATATTCCGTAAATATTGGTCCTAGAAGAGAAGTTGGATATGAGTGGAACTATATCCAATGACCAACTCAATAATTCATATTTCCAATACCGGTATATTATGTTTGATCCATGACATATCAATAATGTAGGGGTCTATAGGTAAAATGAGCACTTTTGAAAGCCCTGCTTAAGATCCGCTTGCAAGCACGTTGTGTACTCTTCCGCCTTATGTAATATTAACGTTGTCATGGGCCTCATCACTTTATTCATGCGTAGGGTAAGTGAAACTGTGAAATTATTAGAAAAATAAATATTTAACAAACCTGATCATTTTCACACTTCGCGATAAAAAAATAGAAAGCGAAAGAAATAATTTAAGTTATCATAAATGGTCACCTAACATTTTTTATATGACTTTAAGATACGTAACTACTTTCTATCCACAGTTACCAACTTTCCTAGGCGCATGTCACTCAGGGCGTCCGTTATAATATATATAATTTTCCAAGGTTGATTTCAAAAGTGCTCACTTTATAGCGATAATACTTTAGATTCCATTTAATAAGATTGGAAACTTCACAAAGTATTAATAAATGCTTTGTCTTATAAGGCTAAGTTGGAAACGGCTACTACCTTAGCTGCAGTGACGTGTAACATTACAGAGATTAACGTCTTATATTTTTTAATAGACAGACCTTGCGTCAAGCGTCTTACTGACCTGGTTAGTATTGTCCAGCCATGTGTCCTGTGATGTCACGTTATCTTTTGGTAAGAGGCTCAGCGATTGCACCAACGTTAATTTGGCGTTCCCCTCGAAGACGAAGAGCCAGTAAGTAGCACATACATATTTAACGATCCGATGACAGATTCTGGGTGGTCAAGCCAGCTGATAAATGGCTGGCGACAGGAGCTGTTGTCAATGGACAAATGGCCGCCGCTCCTTATACGCAAGGAGTTTACGGGACCGCTAACGAAATGTTAAAAAAAAAAAAAAAAAAAGCCCACCTAATTGGTATATTCCGCACTTATGGCGTTACGAGGCATGTCATGGGTGCAGTTTACGAAGTGCCAGCCAAGATTTTACGTAATGGTATCTTCTTTTATAAGATGGCCCCATTTTACTCTCCGCGTCTAACAACAAATACCTAAGATAGAGTCCAACGTTTCGTGCACGCTTCCTTTTCCGAGAATTGTTGGAGAAGGGAAGAGTAATGTTCTTGTCTTCTAAAACTATTTTTAGTTGTTTCTTTTAGACGTGACTGAAGTGGGCGGCGTCAGAAACGTCACCTCCCTAGCCGTACCGCTGTGAAACCAGTTATAGACTGTTCACAGGAAAGTGAGTACTTTTGAGACACTAGTTACTTTTTTCCTTTCAACCATATTTTTATACATGTAAGTAATAAACACAGTGTGTATATTCTACTGCACTCAAGTGGACATTTAAGGCTAAAAAATATATATATATAAATATTACAGACTGTTCACGGTAAAATGAGCACTTTTGAAAGCCCTGCTTAAGATCTACTTGTACACACGTTGTGTGTTCTTCCACCTTATATAAAATTAACATTGCCATGGGCCTCATCACTTTAGTCATGCGTCGGTCAGGTGAAACTGCGGAATTATTAGAAAAGTACATATGTAACAAATCTGGTCAGTTTTACACTTATATGCATTAAAAAAGAAAAAAAAAAAACAGAAATCGAAAGAAATAAGTTAAGTTTTCACAAATGGTTACGTAATCCAATTTATTTGACTTTAATATTTTGAACTGTTTTCCATCAATCATTACCTTCCAAGTTTGATTTCAAAAGTGCTCACTTTATCGTGAACAGCCTTTACCTAGCGGAATCACCCGGATTTTCGCACCCGTGACAAACATGGCCGACATTGCCGTTGGCCGGGGCACTCCCGTGTCCCGTGCTCTAGCATTCCGCCGTTGCTCCATTCTAACCTCATTTCGCTCTTACCAGCACTCAAGGTCTCGTTGTTAAGTGCCGATCAAAATGAACTCGATTATTTGTATTCCAAAACACTTTAGTTTGGACCCACTTTCAGGTGACTGCCCGGAAATCACGGACCTTCAGTATCATAGTAATTATGTTCTAATTGGCCCAGTGAGATAAAAATATCTTGTCACAGAAATACGCTGCCAATAACCGAAGAAAAGTTGCATGCGTGCACGAACTCTCAAGACTGCGCGTAGAAACCCTATGAATAATTTAATTCAATTTCGAAAGGTATCATTGGAGATTAAGGGAAGAGAAAGTCACAGGACCATGTGGTGCAGTGCCTGATGTTCAACTGAAACTTATGGCATAGTCCGTCTCACGAACGAGTGCACTTTTTCTTTACATTTCGGAAGACAGCTTATTTACATGGATACAGCGATGTCCATCCTGCCACAGATGGTGTTTGCGTAAACACACTCATCCAGCTGTCAACCTGCCTGTGTGCCATCAGAAAACATTATCCCATTAAATTAACTGCATCACAAAACTACTTTCAGAACTGGTAAAAAAAAATTGCGCTCTTTGGTGAGTGAGGCTATGTGCTGGTGTTTCAGTGGTGGCTCGTAATGGACGCATTTGACGGTCTGTGTCGCCTGGTGTCACAGCACGTCAACCCAAGTGAAACACGTGTATAGGCTATTCAAGGTAAAGTGAGCACTTTTTAAGGCACTTGAAAAATTTTACTATCAGCCAATTTCTATCTTTCCAGCATTTTTGACGTGAATACGTCTTGAAATTTGCGACCATAGTGGAAGGCAAGCCAAAAAATCCAATGATAACAAAATCGGGGGATTCAGTTTGGCATTGCAGCTCCGAATCTATCGTCTGCATTCAAAATTCAATTATACCACTCGATTGCCAAAGGAGTGATGATTGTGAAGGGGGGGAGGGGTGCCGCCGCAATTTTGAGTTCGTTTCGCCGTGTCTCATGACTTCCCCGTACTATAATTTTTGACTTGGAGAAGCTACAACTCTCGTTTAAGTTTCAATCGACAGCTCTCGTCAAGATCAATCGATTGCGTGTATAAAAACATTTGTGTGGCGTGGTTATGGTAAAAATTAAGAAAACTAAACACATTTTCGACCTTTACTCGTCAAAAAGCCAAATCGAAATACATAAATTGTGTATACAGTTGGAAAGACCATCTCAAAAGCAATCCAGTGATACCCATAAAAACCCCATATGATCGAATGAAGCGGTGCCAGGAACGTAAAAAAAAAAAACACTAAGGCGTCCGAGCGCGTCAACGTAGACGTATTCACGCAAATCAAACGGCCGTGTCCCCAACACAGCCACACCCCATTTTTTTTTTTAAATATAAACGTTGCCTTGTGACTGATAAACACAGTGTGTACATTTTTCCACTATCAATATTAAACGCCTGAGGCTGCAATAAAACGCATTTATTAGTGGTTAATGTCTGTTGAGAGGGTCCTAAAAAGTGCTCACTTTACAATGAACAGGCTATTGTTTTAAAGCATCGTTCGCACTAAAAACCGTCTACATATCACCATGTTTTCGCTTTCCAGTCCTGCGCTGCTGAGATGAAGTGATTAGTGCCTTAGGATGCGTCCGAACCTAACATTATTTATATCAGTGTTAATATTGAGTAGCGTTTAATTCGGATGTCGTCGATAGTCACTTGTTCTTCGATGGTTTGCGATCTTGGATTTTTTTTATTGTAGTAAGTTTCGTTACATACAAAAAACCAAATACGTCATGATTACAGTCAACTTATTCAGGTCACGTGACATTTTGTGTAAACTAAAAGTGCCAATTCTAACACGGCCTTAGAAGTGACCATCGCGTCATCAGTGCTGTTATAGGATATTCACGGTAAAGTTAGCACTTTTTTAAAGCCCTTTCATTTGGAATAATAGTAAAAAAATTTATTTTATATTTTAGCCTTAGATGTTAAATTCCAACTGCAGTGGAATATACACACTGTGTTTATAATATGGCAATTTTTATTTTAAAAGGAAAGTAAAGGATAAAAATGGCTTAATATCTACTTATATACACGTTGTGTATTCCTCCGCCTTATGTAAAATTAACATTGCTATGGGTCTCATCACTTTATTCATCCGTCAGTCAAATGAAACTGTGAAATTATTAAGAAAGTAAATACTTTTACAAATCTGCTCATTTTTACACTTCGATGCATTAAAAAAAAAAACATAAAGTGAAATAAATAATTTTAAGCTCTCACAAATGGTTACCTAACACTTTTTATTCGATGTTAATGTATGGGACTACTTTGCATGCATCGATACCAACTTTACTGGACGAATGTCACTCAGTGCGTCCATTAAAATATATGCATGCAGTGGAGTGACTTTTTTCTGAGGTTCATTTCAAAAGTGCTCACTTTATCATGAACAGCCTTTAATTGGTTCGTGTCGTAGACTTATAACTTTTTGACCTTGATTTATATATCTCTTTCAGGTCTAAAATATTTAAACATTTTTATGTATCTTTTTATACACTGTAGAACACCCACACAACGAAAATTAAAGATTTTCCCACTATCTCTTATTTATAAAACTGGAAGTACAAAAAATTATATCAAGGGAATTAACGGAGAGGTTTCGTAAATTTACGGAGAGTTCTGTGAAATTAATGGAATGTCGGTTTTTGAAAATCGATATGCCCGTAATTTACGGAGAGTTTGCGGACACTTCTGGATAAATTTCTACCAGCATTTTTCCGTGAAATGAAGGAAAACATTTTAAACAGTTACGTAGGGGAGGGGGTGGTTGCTCATCACGTGCCCAGGGCGCTGTTGACGTCAAAATCGGATCTTTCTGGAGGTTTCAACAATTCACTATGTTCACAATGTTTCTCACTCTATCAAGACTTTTAATATCAAACCTATATGGTACTTGAAGAGAGAGAATAGGTTAATAACAGATTTTTTTTTAGTCCGTTAAGAAATTTTTATTATACATTGTATATAAACGCATTTTACGAAATAACGAATATCGCCGTATAAGAAGGGATAGGAAAAATCCGCGATTTCATTTCAGGACAAGATAGATTTCAAACGCGTGTACAGTGAAGTCGGCTTTGCAATTGAAGCATAGTTTATTATACACGCCCTGGACGACTCCGCGCCAGTAGCCGACTTGCAAGGAAACAAGATGCAAAAATACCATACTGTCGAATGTGGGGTAACACTGGGGCAACAGCCAATAACAAACATATGAGGTTCGACTATACAAAGGATTGTTGAGTCTAGCGTATAGGTCATTGAACTCGCGAAATTTTTCTATCCCAACGTACAAGCATTCCGACGGCTGTGTACATTTTTATTCACTGGAAGGTTCTGCTTCTGCTGCTATTTCTCCTTATTTCTTCTTCTCTTCACACTTCTTTCCCAGACCTCCAGATTATCAGTAGTCCCTACTGTATCAGAAGTGCGATTCACCTGTAGAAAACTTGTCATGAATTTTATTACAAAATGAAAAGTTTCTGAATTATAGTACTGGGGTCATTTTCATGTAAATAAAATTGTTTTTCTGTCGCTATACAAACGTGATAGTTAAAAAAAAAAAAAAATGTTTTTATGGATTCGCAAAAATGTCTACGACAATTACTTTTCCAGCTCTCCCCACATGAAACAAACTTTGTGTACGCCCGATTTGTTTGAATGACGGTTTAAAATGACTGGTGTTAATTTAACCTAATTTTATATGTGTCAAGTTAAGACGAGAGCTCGTACGGAAAATATTTGTAAGCTCTCTCCGGTATGCTTTAGATTTCTGGGATAACTGTGTTAGAAATATTGCTCATTCACTAACTTATTTCTGACGTATGATGTTTACATAATAATAAAAGAAGCTGCCGCGCTGTAATGTACAAAATATTTTTTTTTTGCAGTGTTACCTTACAAAGTCATTGCTTATCAAATAACTATTATTTTTCAGGCGTTTTCTTTGTGCTGGTTATATGAGAATAGCGTAAAATTACCCCTGCAATTGTGTTACTCACATTTTTTTTTTGCCTTGAAGATCCCGCCGTTGTTCACCTACAGCTATTTAATGTTTACAGGCATTATTTTAACGCACCAATATAAAATCATGAGTGTATTCATTTAATGAGCGTGTTACGTGATCATTAATCTCGTCGCCTGTTTTGAAAGTTGTGACAAACTAGCATCATTGTAGTATTGTTTCCTCTCTGTGCGTAACGCTGTTGAATGTGTGCAATAAAGTAATATAATTGGTTGGTGTTAATATAGTTGAGCAAATTTTTCATTTTACTGGTTCCTTTGTCGAAACCACAGTCTGTTGTTTAGCAGCAACTTGCAGAGAAAATAGCTACAGCGTTGCAAGAGTCAGAAACGTATAAGAAACGTAAAAGTAAAGAGGTTAAGGGTTCCAACTATCTAGTAAGTGGCCCACTTGTAGCTGAAGGTTTGTTTCTGCGAGTTAGTCACGTGTCACTGGAATGCTAATGGTATTGCTATCCAGGTCGTCTAACTAATCCTCCATCGCCTCTGCAGCCTGTATAAGCAACAAACTGAACTGTAGTTTCGTTTTATCATCGTGTAGCGTGGCGGTTGTGCAAGCTGTGACCCTATCATTTCGCTCGTGAAAGTCTCTATAATTGCTTAACGCTGTCGCCTATCTTAGTCTCGCGTGTTAGTATTTTTAAAGATACAGCGTTCTGGGAAAAAAAAAAAAAAAACCAGAAGTGGTCCGAATATGCCATATGTCTTAAAAATTCCGTTCCTAAGACGTATTAAATAAATGTTTTAATATATTGTAGATAAACAAGTTGGGAACACATTTACATGTATGGTATATTAACATTTCTTTTAATACACTGCAAATCAGTCTAGGCATTATGTAGAAAGGTACTTTAAAGAGAAAGCAAACTTTGAGAATTCTAGTAGCAAGTCGGTTTCCCGTTTTCGAGTAATTCTTGGTGTTGCGAATAGTAATTCAGTGAAATGCTATGGTGTAAATACACAACTACTTATTTACCTCAATATCCAGAAGTCTGAACTTTTCTTTGTAAATTCCGCAGCAGTGTTCTCATTCCGAAGGTCATCATCAAACAATAATTTCAAAAGCTCTGTAATTGCGTACAGTACTTTTTTTTTTTTTTCAAACACTTTTTTTGCAAACTAGTTCCAAGATTATTTTGGTGACACTACTAGCAAATTAGAGAAAATTTATGTATACATGTTAGTGTGTAACATATAAACGTAATGTGTTTTAATTAACAAATGCTGTAGACTTCATATATATCGTGAACCTGGAAAAACGAATAATTTAATAAATTCCTTGCAAAGTGTTGGAACATTCTTTATTTCACTGGTAACGTTACAAAATATTTCTGGTGGCTAGTCTCCAAAGTATTGATTGAAATCCGCACAATTACTTTTTTACCCTGTAAGTCCGGAGTAATTTTTCAATTACGTCTCGTTACCATTTGTGTCCGTTACTCTCCGGAGTTTTCCGTGACCTGCGTGATCGAACATATTATGCGCTCGGTCGGGCAACGACGAGTGAAACTCGGTCGTGACAACCAGTACTTTCTGTAATGAGACTCGTTTTCCGTGTCCTTCGAAAACGATTAAATTTTCACAAGGTATTCTAAAAAGGAATTCCAATCTTTCTCTAGTGCTGCGAGTAAGGAGAGTTTCGGTATCTCAGCGGTCTCGAGTGAAAAAAGTAACTCCGCCGTACGGTTTATTTCCATACTTTATATACACAAAGGTGACGGACCGCGGACAAGTACTCGGCCTAAAATCCGGAGTCGCAAAAAAGGCAGGCTAGTCATGTTGTACGAGATTACGCGCGCAGTTCCAGGCAGAACGTCTCCCGAAGTTGCAACCCGTCCGAGGGAAGGACCGCGATGCTTGGTGCGAAAGAGGAGTTTTTGCAGGAACGAGGGGAAGAGTAGATACGATCGTCATGGAGAGTCAAGCGTCAATACACGTGGTGGTGAGTGCGCTAAGTGCGAACCCCGTGCAGACGATGGACGATGGTACATCGCGGGAGACGCTGACTGCATTTCCTAGGATTCGGAAGCACTGTCTACACGCCGACAATGTTCTCCCTTTATTAGCCGTCGCGCGTGAATGGAAACTGCTTTCCCATTTCACGCGGCCGATGGGAATTATGGCAGGGTCCACTCTAACCTCCACGATCGACCTGCAGAGTGTCGAGCCCAGGTCAAAAATACGTCCTCCAGTCATAAAAGGATGAGGAATGCCACAGTGTTTTGGAAAATATGTTAGCTCAAAAAAGTCTCGTGATTTTCCTATGACTCGGCCCATGCTGCAGTTTAAACGTTTCCCGAATTGTAAAAGGTTGCATGAAAGTAATTGGAATACCAAAAGTGTAGATATTTCCTTTAGGGCAATTAAAATAATTTAGTTCTCATTGGCGAAATTTCCAAAGGAAACACCTTTGGACCAACCATTTTCGAGATACTGGTGTAAACGGGATCATTATATTTCTGGCATGAATTACAGTACGAAGTTTCGAAATCGCAGCTCAAAAATTTTCAGAAACGGTGTCACGGTAAGACCTGACCCGGAAAAAGCGTACCACCTGCGTAATTCTGTTTCCTTTTTAGATTTTGGAGGGAGGAGTCGTAGATGGAAAATGGCGAGGAATTGACATCGATTGAGGTTTGGTGGAATAGCTAGTCCCCGCGACTTTTTTTTTTTGTACTGCGTTTTGAAAACGGTAAATTTTGCAAAAAGAATAATTATATATATATAATTATTATATATATATTATATACATATATACAGACACAAAACTACCGAGGTGAACTTCATAGGCAGTAAGGCGGACAGCTTTTTTTAAGCAGCGTTGACTCATTATCTCGCTCAGTCAAAAGACGAATGTCTCAACATTGTGACACGTATTGCTGTGATATTCATCATCTCGTTTGTAACCGTTGTGATGCGATCGTAGTCTATTTTCATCTCGCATTCATGGGTTTTTTTTTTTTCCAGTTACCTAACACTGGGCCATTTTAGTGAAGGAGTGGGGTCTTGAGAGCTGATGAGGGTCGTAGCGAGGTGAGCACGACGAAAGAGAGATTCCCACGCACGCACGCACGGACATCCGAGAGCGACCACTCCGGGAATGCAACTCGGTTCGCCTTGGTGGGAGGCTGCCACCAATAGCGGCTACACCAACCACAGCCCGCATTAGTGAGTGCATTATTACACTGGTTCCTTGACGGGCAAAACGTGTCACGCTCAACCTGCTTCGTGTTCTTTCGGAACTTCCTTGGCTGTACGACCTGATTGCATCCCATCGAAAAAAAAAAATTACGCGCCATTACTTCAAACTGAGGGATATCAAACCAATCAACTTTAAATGTAATCGCATTTTCAAGAACCCCACAGATCAAAGAGATTTTCTAGTGAAATGTAAATTGGTTTCGTATTTATTGTTGCCGAAATATAATGATTTGCATAATGCTTCCAGTTAAGTATTTCAATCCACTAGTTCAGACATACAACGTATGTACAAAATGTGTTTTCACTTAAATGTCTGGTTTTTTTTTTGTTTTGTTGGTTGTTGGGTGCACGTACAATTTCATGCTAATGAAGCGAGTAATCTCTTCAGTAATAAAAGTTTTTACACTGGCCATTAACTCCAGTGAGTGCCATTGACGTGGGATTTTATGTTTCCGTTGTAACTTTTTCCCTTAAACATTGACATCTTTACCAGAGGCACACAACTATGTCATATAATTACTTCAGTAGTAGGGGCGAGGCTGTCCTGGACCACATGGGATTAATTGATGGATTATCGGAGTAATTGATTAGCGAATCGGATTAATTGAATAATCTGGTTAATTAACAAATCGGATTAAAATTTGTTGGAAATTTAATGTATCTGATTAAACGATTAACCCTTAAGCCGATAAATCAAATTTCCAACAAAGTTTGGTCCTTTTTTCAATTAATCGGATTGGCCAATTAATCCGATAATCCATCAATTAATCCCATGTGGTCCAGGACAGCCTCGCACCTTCTAAAATAATATCCCACCAAAACCCGTCCTACAATATCGTGAATTTCACATAATTACATAAATCGTATTTCGAAACGCCATAAACCCAGTCGGACTGCTGCTCCGTATAAAAATATTACGAGATTCAGGTTTGCAAAATCAAGAAACCGCCCCTTTAACAAGATAGAGTTGATTAATTATACAAAATAGAAACACACAATTGGTGAGTACCGATAATTGCATTACTCGGGAGAAACATAAGTCTCCATAAATTAACAGTCAGTTGGAAGAGAAACTTACAGCAG
This sequence comes from Dryococelus australis, assembly GCA_029891345.1. Classification (NCBI taxonomy): domain Eukaryota; kingdom Metazoa; phylum Arthropoda; class Insecta; order Phasmatodea; family Phasmatidae; genus Dryococelus; species Dryococelus australis. Next base: position 361,626,155 of record CM056993.1, read on the forward strand.
GCATACTGAGCTATTGCTGGCATTTTTAACGTGTTCCACGCTCGTGGCTTTTACTTATTTTGTAGACAAGTACAAGCGCAATGTTTTAGAATGTTAAAATGTTTCTACGATTTATTCCCTCTGTATTAAGGGAAGTTGAATAGGCATATTAGATCCATATTCAATATTACGAAGTTTTTGTATACTCAGAAAGATATCTTCAGGTAAATACACGCTGATTCATTTAAAGGTTTGTTTCAAAAAGTGTGAAAAAAAAAAAAAAACCGCGAAGACTATAACTTGTCGACCAGACAGCAGTCCAGCCAATAGGGTGTCTTCCACAGCTCGCAGTAGCCAATCAAACAGAAGGCTTATTCCTAAGCCATCGCTCGGCCAGCCATCGAGTGGGTAGGTCCACATCAAAGAAACCGCGACTTCAATTCGCCTCTGTACACTTATGGACTGTTCAAGGTAAAGTGAGCACTTATGAGTCTCTAGTTACTTTTTCACTATCTGCCAATTTTTAACCGTCCATCGCATTTTCAAAGTAAATATTGCCCTGTAAGTAATAAACACAGTGAATATTTTTCGCCGGTCTCGAAAGTTAACATTTGATGCTACAATAAATTATATTTATTGGCTGTTATTCCAAATGCGAGGGCTTCAAAAAGTGCTCACTTTACCGTGAATAGCCTATACCCGCCATGTGTGTTACCGCTGTATAAATACTATAGTGGGAGCGGACCCACTCGTGGCCTAGGGACGACACCGAAGAAAATCATAGTAAACTTTAAAAGGATTTATCTGCTGGCAACTTATGAGTTCGAGGGGGTGGGGGAGGGCCTTTGCAGGACCACCCTTGATGAACTGAAGTTAATATATAGATACTGTGTGACAACCCGGAAATGAACAAGGAACTGACGGCGCGGAGTAACAACCAGGTGTCGTGCGAACAACAGCAATGGGAACGGAACACGATTTTGTCAAGGCTCGTGACTAACGGGAGAGGGGAATCGAAAAGATGCCCGGAGGCTCCCCTCTCCGCTGGATGTCGAGACAGAAGGGTTGAATCGAAAGTAGAAAATCTGTTAACAAGTTGTTAGTGCCGCTTTATAATGGCATAAATGTAGATTACAATATATTCCGGGAAGTGTGGGGAACTGAGTGGATGGCGGGTTAACTGCGCCACACCACTGTTTCAGACTAACTGGATGTAGATGTAATAGAATAAAATCAAAGAGGTTGAAAATATGCGTGGTCCCGATAGCAAGCCAAAGGTCAAAAGATGGAAATGGGAGTGAGCGAAGATATGTTGGCGGCTCGTGACATCGAGGTCTTAAGAGCCGATGACGGTAAAGTGAGGTGAGTATGGAGCAGCGCGGGAATGAAAGGGCGGGAGAAACGGGAGATCCCCGAGCAAACTCGCCGACCAGCGGCACCGTCAGGTACGAGTCCCGCATGTGAAAATCCGGGGTGAACCGGCCGGGGATTGAACCCGGTTCGCCTTGGTGGGAGGCGAGCGGTCTAAGCGCTCAGCCACCGTGGAAAGGAAAGGCAAACTCTCTTTCCCCTGCATTATCCAGCGGGGGTGATAGCAGAGCGTGTCCCGCCTTTGGTTAACCACGTTAAAAAAAAAAAAAAAATGCCGTGCTACCTGTTCTGTGGTCGGGCCACTTGGCTGGGGCTCGCGCGACAGTTCCGGTTCTGTACTCTGAGGTGTTGTATGACGGTTTGTGTACCGTAACATGTGCGTGTGTACCCGGCCGTGGCGCGAGCCTCTGGCAGCTCTCTGCGACGTCACGCTTGCCAAACGTCCACTGAGACGGTCCTGCTGTCTGCCTGCGGCGCCGGAACTACACGCCTGCGCACTGAGACGGTCCTGCTGCCTGCCTGCGGCACCGGAACTACATGCCTGCGCACGACTGTCGATGCCAACCAGTCATTCGTGACAACTGATGTGAGTAGCATCTCGGTTTCACCGCGTCAATTGCGTATCTGAAGCTTTCCTTTCGTTATTCTGCGTTGTAGATGTACTGGCGTTCCTACAGCGATATGTAGAGACCCGATAATTCCGCGGGTTCATTTCTAGGCAAGTTGGAATTCACTCACGTGTACGTTCTTCTTACATTCGTAATTGGTCGATGTGATTTTTTGACACCTCCTGGAGGTAAATAAGCCAATTATAAACATGCAAGAAATTGTGCGCCCAACCACCGCCTTATACTACCACGACAATCAACCAATAAGCAAGTTTATATCAGTATGAGAGTATACAGGCTTGTGAAGTCTAGCCTACAGGAAATTGAACTCGCGAATTGCTCAAGTCTCTAGATATGAGCACTGTTACCCTTTCTCGAAATCATTGGATTCAACCAGGTTCTTTAAAGGATGGAGGTCTTAAATAGAATATATAATAATAATTTCCTAATTTATTTACAAATACAAACAGAATACTCTCGACTTTATAACTGAATAAATATCTGTCACTTGCTAATTTAAATTAATCAATTTATCCATTACAGTTTAAAACCTCCTAAAAGAAATTAATTCTATCAAATAACTGAAATCAGTCCCAATAAACATTGTATCTAAAATTATAGATTTATTTTATGAAACATTTGACTGTTCCAATATTTACAATAAAGTCCATATCACCTTTTCATGCAGCCTCGCCTTAGTTCAGTCCATATTGCACTAGTCCGAAATGTTCTAGAGGTCTCCGAGCGACCCCATGCACAGTTGGCCCTCTACTCGTCGGGTGTCACGTCCTCTCGTCTGTTCACACCATAAACACATCGTCCGCCGTCATCTTGTCCCCTCCGCCGTTGCCTGTCCTCTTCGCCGATGTCCCTCGCTGCACGTGACTTTGCCCAAATACCGAACTTCAGCCAGATGGCTACCGCGATGACTACTTACCCTCCAGCTGCGATGGTATCTATAGTGTCGACGTCCACGCCCCAGAAATTCCTTCGAAATTCCGTGATGTGCCAAGGGACAATATTACCAGGAAACCCTTGTACATCCACTCCAGTTGTCGGCTGCTCTGGCAGGGGGCAGGAGGGGCCGTGTACCAGCCATGTAGGCCCCTTTTTTCCCCACAATCGGGTGGCGCAGCAGTGAGCGGTTCATCCTCGTGGGCAGAAGTGAGTCACTCCCTACAGTACCGGACCGCACATATTCAGGTAGAATGGGGCCCGCGTCCAGTGCGAGAGTCCGCGTGTAAGAAACGTCATGCCATTTCATCTCTGTATACTTACCTACCCTGTGTTTCGGCCGGAAATGTTTTCCTCCCGCCTAAGCGTTGGGTCGAACCAGGGACCCGAGCGATGGGAGACCAGAGCCTAAACCACTGAGCCAGATGCTGTCCTCACACACAGGACACCCCCGGCGCAGGAATGCAAGAGCAGGAAGTAGGAATACAAGATGGTCGCCAGGAGACGGAACTTTTTGAGGCGAGTTTTGGCCGTTTTTGAGGGAAACGGGAAGTTTCGAGGGAAATTTCCCGCGTAACGTCAGCCAAAATGGCGTCGCGCATCCTCGAGCCTCATCCCCAATCCCCTGCAGCAGAACTGTCCATTTCATACCACTATGTTATTATTTTTTATTAATTTGTTGCAACTGAAATCGGTTTCTTTCTGCTCGATTGTATTAGAAAAAACTTTGATGTGATAGTATTATGTTCATGTATGTGATGATTTTACAGATTAACTTGATTTAGGCCATTCACTATTACTTCCAACTTTCCTGAAGGCCTGCTAAAGTGCTACTTCCCATGATATTCCTTCGTTTCATCCAAACGAAGCTTAACCGAGTCTAGAAGATTACACCAAAAAGACAGTGCACCGTATTTGTGGGCGCTCAGTTTAATAATATTTTGCATGAAAATTATTTATTACTAGGCATTACCAACACGCCTTCCTTCACGCTATTTTAATTCATATTCATTACAAGTGAAATATTGAAGTGTATAAATAAAACTAAAGTAAAATTCAAATTTAATATGAAACAAAGAATTATAATATTAGCTCAAGTATAAAACACTTGAGATGCATGCCATATTTAGGGGAAAAAAACTCAGCACGTCATACACGGGGTGAATTTTCAAAGGTTTGATTTAAAAAGTGTGAAGAAACCACAAACACATTACATAAATACTGCTCACTTTGTCTACTACAATAGTACTTAAATTTTGCGCTTTTACCAGCGAAGTAGATTGCTCAGTTCTTTACATGATCCGGGAAAAACTGTTTATTATTGGCAGCTACCATGTCAAGAGACTTCCTTTTGTATTCCACTTGTTTGCACGTGATACGGTTATACATTCCTCCCATCTCTTATTGGCTGAAGAGTCGTCCAGGGTGTGTGCAAACGACTGAGGTCCAATCACGAAATACACACACTTTAAGGCCATATTTAACAATGGATTTTTATTTCACTATCCAAAATATATTTGTATAAGGACCACATAAATGTATATGTTTCTACCCAAACGATTATAGTTTTCAAATATAGCACCGGAAAGTCGAAAATTTCGGAATATTGAAGCCTAAGTTTCTGGGCTCCTAATTAACTTTGCCAAATAAATCAAATTCCATGTGATATATATCATATACACAACATTTTGATTAAGTATCAAGGATATTTCACAATGTGTGCTCGAGTATTGGTTGTCCTGAATCGCTTTTAAAGTAGGTATTGATGTTTTTGCCAAACTATTTTTACTCGCCCAAAAGGAACAATTGAATATTAATATTATTATTAATATTATTTTCTCTATGACGAATAAAAATGTGTCGCAAAAATTTCAATACTTATTTTAAAAGAGATCCAGGATGCCAATACACTAGTGAAATATGGCCTTAATGCAGATTCCCACCCGTCATCTTGGGTTTATTGATATTTCGCCAAAGCTTTTATTTCAAAAGGTGTATTGAAGCTTCCCGCACGACATATCCTAAGTAACAGCTTCCCAAACTTTATCGAGCTGCCACAGCTTCGCTACATCTATTAATTTTTAGCTGGTAACCGTCGAGGCGAAATGCGAGATTATTTCTTGCGAACGATTACAAAGGCGACGATATCAACAGCAATCGATAAATACTGACCTAAGACAATGCGTTAGGCAATGCTCTGCGCTCTGTAGTTACAAAAAAAAAAAAACACAATACATAACTGTATTTCCAGAGTATGGCAAATATTCCATAAACCCAAAATGGCGGGTGGTAAGCTGCCTTAAGAATAACCTGTATCCAAAATAAATTGCGAAATTCGTGGAACTCTAGTAGTAAATATATGTGGGTGTGAAATTTACGCTCTGGGATGGAAGTGGAAATTGAGCAGGTCTTTTAGAAGTGCTCACGTAACAACAAGCTGCTTACAGAATAGAGAACACTGCTGCCATTCTGAAAATAAACGTGTCCGGTGTAGAATAGAACTGTTTGCTTGCCGTTCAGAGTGGCAATTCATAGTCCAACACAGGCCCACCCACGCTACTCGTTCGAGCGGCGAACCTTCCATTCCATCGCCACAATCGCTCACTCTGCTGTCAACCAAATAAAGGCTGTTCACGATAGAGTGTGCACTTCTGAAATCAACCTTAGAAAAATGTCACTGCCCCCTACCTGCATATATTTTCACGGGCGCTCTGAGTGACATGCGCCCAGTAAGTTGGTAACGATGGACGTAAAGTAGTTCCGTATCTTAACGTCGAATAAAAAGTGTCAGGAAACAATTTATGATAACTTAAATTATTTCTTTCGCTTTATGTTTATTTTTTAATGTGTCGGGTGTAAAGATGAGCAGATTTTTTAAATATTTAATTTTCTAATAATTTCACAGTTTCACCTGACCGACGCATGAATAGAGTGATGAGGCCCCCATGACAATGTTAATCTTACAGAAGGCAGAATGATACACAACGAGAAGACAAGTAGATCTTAAACAAGGCTTTCAGAAGTGCTCGTTTTACCTTGAATAGCCTATAATGACGAGTCCGCTATATCTGGATGAACTCGTTCCTCTGGCCAACACTGGCGCTCTCTTTTCTCCGCGATCTTGCCGTATATCTCCCAGTCTTTTATGGTAATTAATGAAATAGGGCATTCTGGCGTTTAAGTTTCCAAAACCAGCTATCTTTAAAAACAAGCATCTTTATGACCCAATTCACCTAAATATTTAATTTTCATGATGTTGTCTTTTGACTTTGTTAAACTCGACGTCTCAACCTTCTGTTTGTTGTGTCCTTCACGTGGATCCTGTTTTGCAACAGCGCATTCGTTCTTCTTTTTTAACTCGGAAAATTTGTAGCTATACTCTTCCGTCGATAACGACGTCACGCTTTTTGTTACTGCAACATCGCGTGAAAAGAAATAAAAATACTGCCTTAATGAAATCGATGTTAACACTCCTTACATAACAGCAAGTAGTTTATAATTCATGTGTGAGTTTCTTATTCACTTATTGCGTGCGTTGTATTGGTAGAATTATTTTCCTAGTGACGAAACAAAACTATCTGCTTCGTCCTGTTTCTTTGCGACCGAATTATTGTCCTTCGTTTCGTTCTTTTTTGGTTTTTTTTTTTTTTTACGGGGACTACATCCCTCAAAAAAAAAAATATCGGGGTGCCCGGTGGCTCAGATTATCGAAATTCAGTGTATGTCAGTTCGAATCCTTCTAGTACAGTGAGATACCGTGCATTCCACAATATAGAATTAAGACGAAGTGGTACGTAATGGCGATTTCCCAAGCAGTGTTTCAGAAAATTTGGAGTGAGTGAGTGAAGAGATTTGGGCGGCTCTTAACAACGAGGTCTTGAGAGCCGATGAGGGTGATTGAGATGAGTGTGGAGCAGCGCCGGAATGAAAGGGCGGGGGAAACGGTAGATTCCCCGAGAAAACCAGCCGACCAGTGGCATAGTCTGGCAGTCCGGCAAGATCCCCACATGTGACCCGGCCGGGGTTTGTACCCGGTTCGCCGTGGTGGGAGGTAAGCAGGCTAACCGCTCAGATACCGCGGCCCTGGAAAAGTGGAAGTATCCGTTAATGTGCTGTAGCTAGAGACACCCGAATTTCGCGAAAAGATGTTAGTGCATGCCTATGGCGTACCAGCAATTTTCGTTTGCTTATTGGCCACGTGTCTCTGTGAGAAGACATTTTCCCACATGAATGGCCAATCAGGATTAGGGTACTCCGATACTGTACGTCTGTGATTCACGGGCAGACTCTAAGACGCGTAACACCTAGATCGTCCAATCACGAAGGTGGGTATGAGCTAGCGTGTTATGAAGAGCAACTGGTCGTGAGATCTTTTCGCGAATTGCGGGTGTGCTTGCCTACAGCTAGTGCCACCTTTTTTTCGGGAAAAGGTTTACACGAAGGCTGAATTTCAATATCCTATTTGCACACGTGCAGTCTATAGGATGCGTGTCTTTTGTGTGAAGAAGTCTTTTACATAAGTGAGCTGACCGTCCATGATTCGCGAACAGACAGACAAGATGCGTAACAGTTCAAATGATCCAATCACTAAAGTGTTTTTTTTGGAACACAACGTGTCTAGAAATATCCTCGCCAAAGAAACGGTAACCCATAACTACAGCTGTAACGCAGTTGCATCGCATTTAATGCGTAATTTGAGCAAGACGTAGGTATAGACTTAATATGGGGTATAACAATTATTCGTCTTCTGCGCATGTTTTAAACACTGACCTACTCCAAACCAACACAACTGTCAAAGTCATATGATCGACAGTGATGAACGTGTTTGTTCTATATATTCATTTTCAAAAGACGACCCCTTTTATGCAAATAAAATACTTTTTTGTTTCAATTTAATGGGAGTGAATAACAAATAGGTAAAGACCTGCAAAATTCGCGTTATCATTTGAAGATAGAATAGACTTTAAACACATATGAGTCTGTATTGCTCTTGTCATTGGACTTTAGCTGGTTTGACACTTCCCTGGGCTGCCTCAAACCAATTGGAAGCAAGTAACGACAAGCTAGCCCAATCACGTCCCGCTTAGTCAAAACGGATTGTGGCTCCTCGCTTTTGCAGAAGCCAATAAACATATAACACATACGCTAATGTATATAGGGCGGTGAAATCTAACGTGGTGCCAAATAATAACGCGAATTTTGCATGCCTCTACAAATAGGTTAGAGGAAGTATAAAAATATCTCAAAGCGATTGTGTTCTAACCTCAAATCCTATCCTTGTCATTTATGACAGTGGTGTTGGCAGAAATGCAGTCGAACACAGAGACTAGATCTGCGCAGCCAGCGAGATCGCTCTACCCCATGTTCACTCTACGGGCGTAGAGACAGAAAGGCGTGTGTCGGCGCGGCACTGAGACGAGCAGGTTGCAGGTGTGACGTCATCGCGCGCGGCGGAGGATGATCATAAGCGCTAACTGCTTGTGTGGGTGTGTCTGTGTGTGTTCGTAACAGTTGTGAGTGTTCCCCTCGGGCCGCTTATTTTCTCTCCTTCACCACCTGCCCAATCGACCAAGGCCGCTTCCAACAGCCAGACACTTCACAGTCTCACCTCTGTCCCACCTTCTTCACAGCACAGAGTAGGCTAAGTGTACAGAGGTGAAACTGCCGTCAATAGCCAGCAACATTTCGAGACGCCATTCTGCAGTCAGTGCTTCGTAGCCTCCTTGCCAGTCGATGGCTTAGCCAATACGGACCCTTTCACATAACATGTTAGCCAGAGAGATGCAAGGCCCATTCCAGAGCCTCGTAGAGCCAATCAGACAGAGGGTGCGCCAACATCGCAACCAATTAGACAATGGGTACACCTACATCCCAGCCCACCAGACAATGGGTACGCCAACATCGCAACCAAATGAGACAATGACTCCGCCAACATCGCAACCAAATGAGACAATGGTTAAGCCAACATTGCAGCCAATCAGACAATGGGTACACCTACATCCCAGCCCACCAGACAATGGGTACACCTACATCGCAGCCCATCAGACAATGGGTACGCCAACATCGCAACCAAATGAGACAATGGGTAAGCCAACATTGCAGCCAATCAGACAATGGGTACGCCAACATCAAAGGAGCCACGCCAATTCGCCTCTGTGTATTTATCTACGTTGTGGTGAGGTCGAGCCACATAAAGTGAACACGCAAATTTTTACGGTCTCTAGTTAAGCATTTATTACTAAGTAACTGGCTATTTTTAGGTGGTCATTTATGATTAGGTTCCTTATTATCAGGTGCTTTACATTTTGTTAATGTATGGTACCATGCAATGGTTCATTTGGGATTTATTAGTGTTGTTGGTTTATTACTGCCAGTACAGATGCCATTAAAACAGCTGTTCATAAACAAACAATCTTTACGACCAGTGTAAACGAAGGTGACGGACCAGCTTACATACATGTGTGTCCGACGACTTCACGACGACTGTCGAGAGTATTCAAAACCGCGAATGAAAAGTTTAATCATCATAACTTTTCTTACCCACTTCCCAATTCTTATTCTTTTTTTTAAAATACGATATTAATACAATAATGATTTCAAAACAGCCACCAGGAAATATGTGCATGTTGCGTCTCACAAATTAATGCGTTTACCTTATTGCTATTATCACGAACGACCATTGGGGTCGCGGTGTCTGAGCAGTTAGACTGCTCGCTTCCCACCAAGGCGAACCAGGTTCAGTCCCCGGCCGGGTCACTCCGGACGATGGCGTTGGTCGGCAGGTTTTCTCGTGGATCTCCCGTTTCCCCTCCGGCGCTGCTCCATTCTCACCTCATTTCGCCCTCATCGGCTCTCAAGACCTCGTTGTTAAGAGCCGCCCAAATCTCTCAACTTGACAACGGCCATTCTCTTACCCGTTGCACAATGGCTTCCGTGCGTATTTCTTTTTTTTTTTCTGATTGGTTGCCCGAGGCTCAGGAAAATGGCCTTACGCCTGATTGGCTACCGCGTGCCGCAAAGTATCCCCAGTTGGCTAGGATGCCCGGGTTGGTGAGTAAGTTAGGCTCTGTTTGGCGGACGGCGTTCCGATACTTTGCGGGCGAGTGACGCAATTTTGCTGGCGTGTGCGGCTGGCGTTCGCCTTAAAAGCGGCAGTTCCACATCTGTATTCTCAATTACTCTATGCCTGCGCCTTTCATTCGCCCTTTTTTTCCTTCGTCCTGCTACACAACCTCGCAATTCTGGCGGAGCTGTACCTTCGTTTTTACAGTCTGTGACCACTCCCCGTGATCGTCCCTATTCTTACTTCACATGCCAATATTTTCCTCCTCCCGTCAGTTTCGAAAGTGCACCCGACCGATCGCGTTTCTCCGTTTTCAGCCGATCATAGCCTCATCTTCTGAAAGTCTGCCCGTGTTACGTACTTTCGACTTCTCGTAGCTGTTCTTCCCCGTATTTTCCTCTACGCTATTGCACAATTTTTAACTATGCATTATCCTTACCTACACGCTATCCTGTACAGACTTGATGAATCTGTAATCTAGTTATATCTGGTTTAATGTTGACCACTTTTTAAATTAACATATAGAAATAATTTCTGCCTTTAACCCGTTCAGTCCCTGTGTACACGAACGAGAACTTGTTGCGCATGAAGGATACTTGTAGCAGGTACTGTACATAACACGGAGTCAGTGCCTGTTGTTTTGAGTGTCTCCCATGTGAGTAATATATATTCCCAAAGTTTCTGCACATATCGTTTATGAATGGTTAATGCTTATAACACCTAGCACTTAACACATGCTTCGCTGGTTTCAAGCAGGGCTGCTCGGAATCGTAAAAATTTAATTTCGAAATTTTCCCAAACAATTACTCGATATTTTCGATATATCGGCAATATCTAAATTGAAAATAATACCAAAATTTATCGATAATACCGATATTATCGAGGATAACGAAAATATTAGATAATACCGAAATAAATTGAAAATACCGAAAAATTCGATAGTACCAAAAAATTCGATAATATTGAAAACTTCGATAATACCGAAAACTTCGATAATTCGGAATATCGATATACCGTTTTTTTTTTTTCAAATTTAAATATAGATCGACAAGTTATTTTTATATCGATAACTATCGATATATCAAAATATCGAACAGCCCTAGTTTCAAGTAATGCGCTCTAATCTAGCAGAGTACACGCCGAAATATTGAGTTCGTAAATAAATTAGGGACCGAACGGGTTAGCAGCATACTAACGAACACGCTGACAAGTATGCTGCCAGTAAAGATGAGATAATGTAGGAAATATATCTCATATTAAAATCGTATTTAAAGTGCAGTACGTAAATTTGGGGCAGCGAATTTATTTCATCCTTTCAGACTTAATTTAATTCAGGTTTTAAATGTTGCAAACTAGAAAATTTCGGCGCGTGCTGTACTTAAGCCAACACGCAAATTGTTCCGTTATTACGACCAATAAGCTCTGCGCTTTGTGTGCAGCCAGGAGAATTTTGCCGAGATATAAAAATAAGGTTGGAAAAATGCTGTACGCACACGAAGACAGTTAAACAAAAGTATTCCGAGTCAACGTGGGAAATAAAAATCTAGTAGGCGTTTTATTATGTTTGTTTCTTGGTTCATCTTATACACAAATGTCAAATTTTTTTTTTTTTTTTTTTTTTTTTTTTTTTTTTTTTTTTTTTCCGATGCATACTCTTATCCACTTGAGCTGCGGAAACTTATTGATTCCAGTCCTAAGTTATTCTTTACCACACGTACTTTTAATTTCGGGGTCAGCTAGTCAGATATGTTGTATCGTTTCTTTCAGGGTTGTGGAATTCCTTGTTATTAACGGTCCTTAAAAACTTAGACTCACATGACTTATCAAAGTAGACGGGCATATCTAGTGAACTTTCACAGTGTCAATTTCGTTCAGATAGTGGTTAGATAAAATTTCCTGGTGAAATGCTCAGGAAGTTCAGATGGAGTTTCTTATCTCGTCTTATCCCAGAGCTTGTCAATGTTTTCGTATCTTTTGATGTAATTTCCTTTACAGAAACTAGCTACAGAGATAGCGGGATAGTTCTGAGTAGCATTAATCACTGAGGTGTCATGGTAGTGTGTCAAGTCCGGGAAAGGCCGTTCACGTTAAAGTGAGCACTTTCGAAATCAACCTTAGAAAAAAGTCACTGCTCTTACCTGTATATATTTTAACGGGCGCCCTGAGTGACATTCGCCCAGCAGAGTTGCTAATGATGGATGGAAAAGTAGTTCCGTATATTAACGTCGAATAAAAAGTGTTAGGTAAACATTTCTGTTAACTTAAACAATTTCTTTCGCTTTCTGTTTTTTTTTTTTCCATGCGTCGAAGTATAAAAATGAGCAGATTGGTAAAATATTTACTTTTCTAATAATTTCACAGTTTCCCTTGGCCGAGGCATAAATAAAGTGATGAGAACCATGACAATGTGGATCTTACATGAGGCGGAAGAATACACAACGTGCATACAAGTAGATATTAAACAGTGCTTTCAAAAGTGCTCCGTGAATAGATTATAATTAGAGCTAGTGATTTTTTGCGATAAAATATGAGTACACGATAGATTTCAATACTATAAGCACCCAACCGCAGTTTCTCTTCTGCTATTGGTTGCTGTCTGCTTGAGAAGGCGTTTTCATATTTGACCGAGCCACTCAGAATTCGGTAACATCGGCAAGGATCCTACCTGATTTGTGTGCAGACAGTTAACACGTGTCAAAAAGTAATTCAGCCAATCAGGATAGGGAAACGTCCCTACAGTGTACTGATATATATCACACACACACACACGCGCATATAAGGAAACAACAAAACACGCCATACATTGGGAGAGACCTGCAAAATTCGCGTTATTTTTTTCTGCAGCAGGCTAAACTGCAATATGTTATGCGTGCTACTGACGTCCCCCAATGGCCGAGAGTATTTGTGGCACGACGTGAAAGACTCTTCTAACCAATAGTAACAGTTCAACGTCAGAGTGACCAATCGCCTGTAACACAGTTACACAGGCACACGACCTCGTATGGAAGCCATTGGCAACGAAATCATGGGTCGTGCTCAGAAACTTATAGGGCAGCGACGTCTAGCTTGTTCCAGAATAATAACGTGAATTATGCAGGTCTCTTATGGGAAACTAAGTAAATAATTACATCTAGTCAACATTTAACTTCCTAAGAATAAGACTGTTAATTTTAATAATTTCTTAAATGAACACGATGGGTTGTGAAACATACTACCGTACATCTTTCACGACACATTGGTTGGAACATAGTTAACAAGTGACTCCATTAGCCGATGGACAGACGATAATATACTGGCGGAATATTGTAAGCGTGTCCGACGTAGCCAGGACCAATAGGAAGAGGGTAAGTAGAAATACAGAGACCAACACAACTAGTAGTGGTGTAGTGGAAAATATAGGGAGCTCACTTCAACCTTGTCTTTAGTGACAGTAAATCTGTGCCTCCCTAAAGGTTTAATTCAAAAAGTGCCGAGAAACCGCGGATATACTATACTTAGTGGTAGTGAAATTTCGCGAACAGATTCCAAGACGAGTTATATTTCTAAACATTGTAGGGTCGTTTACCTAATTCGATTCACTGAATTACTTTTTGACACTCGTTAACTGTCTGTACACAAATCACGTAGGAGCCGTGCCGATGTTACCCAATTCTGAGTGGTCTGGTCAAACATGTAAACGTCTTCTCAAGCAGACAGCAACCAATGGAAATAGACAAACTGCTGTTGGGTGCTATATTATTGAAGTCTATCGTGTACTCATATTTTTTTTTCGCGAAAATTCACTAGCTCTAACCATACTGCATGTGTGAAGGCACCAGCAGCCGGGGGAGGGGAGCTATCTTTGCATTTCACGGCATGCCGGCGTGAGAATGGTCCCGCGTGGGGGCGATGGTTCGAGCGACCAACCAGTGATACTGGAGCTGATTGCTCGCAGGCCAACGTCAATAAAAAGAAAGGAAAAAAATTCCGGGGCGGGGAGCGGCCGTATATTTTAAAAATAGTTAGCTGGCAGCGGACCGATCAGCCGACAAGAAGGCGCGCGCGATCGCAGGTCTGCCAACTGCACCAGACATCGCGCCCGCGTCACGGAAGCGAACTCTACTGTATATATATGTACGTATGCTCCGTAGTTTCTAGCCCTGTGCCACAGAGAAGCTAATTATACAGATGCAAAATGACGTGGGCGTGCACATTCGCTTAATTGCAGCGCGAGGCTATTGGAACGGGCGTTGTGTCTTATTGGCTACTTCATACTATGCTAAAGTTTCCCTATTGGCTGGGCTGCCAGCTGGCAAGTAGGTTAAGGTGGATTCCCACCCACCATTTTAGATTTATCGATTTTTTTTTGCCAAAGCTTCTATTTCAGAAGGTGAGTGAGTGATGACATTTGGACGGCTCTTAACATCGAGGTCTAGAGAGCCGGTGAGGGCGTTGAGGTGAATATGAAGCAGCACCGGAATGAAAGGGCAGGGGAAATTGGAGATCTCCGAGAAAACCCGCCGACCAACGGCATCGTCCGGCACGATTCCCACATGCGAAAATCCGGAGTGACCTGGCCGGAATTGAGCCCGGATCGCCTTGGTGGGAGGCGAGCAGGCTAACTGTTCAGCCACCGTGGCCCCTATTTTAGAAAGTGTATTGAAATTTCCCGCACGTCATATCCTAAATAACAGCTTTCCAAACTTTATCGAACTGCCACAGCTTCGCTTCATTTATTAAAGCAGGGATCACACGACGCAAGATGAGTACCCATCTTGCACGAGATGCCGACCTTGCACGAGAATTCTTTGCAATAGTTCGTGTGCAAGGCACATCTTGCACGAAATGATGAGATAGAGCAGGTCCTATTTTTTCTTGTGCAAGGCGATGCGAGTTGCGATCCTGTTGGTCCTCGTATGCTGGTGACCTGTTGTAAACTCAACCATGGAGTAAAAGAAAATCTTAATCTGAGGTGTGCGAAGAGGAATATAGGGAAATAAAACATTGCTGGATAATAAATTTAAAGCGTGGATTGAAGTTTAGACAGTTCGCTGAAAATAAAATAAAAACAATTATATATTGGAGGGATAGCTTTGAAACAAGTACCTTGTTGAAGTAAGCAACTCCATATTTTGTATTATAATTCCTTGGCTGTTTGGTACTCACTAATTTTGATGCGAGACAGTATTCATCTTATTTATCTGCGTGTGAACTCGTTTCGCACGCAATTTAGTTGGCATTCTCGTACGAAATCTTGCGCGAATTGCATCTTGCATCGCGTGAACCCTGTTTAATTATTAGCTGGCAACTGCCGAGACGAAATGCGTGATTATTTCTTGCGAACGATTATAAAGGCGACGATATCTACAGCAATCAAGAAATACTGACCTTAGACAATGCACTAGGCAATGCTCTGTGTTCCGTCGTTCCAAAAAAACACATGATACAAAACTGTATTTCCAGAGTACGGCAAAAAATTACATAAATCCAAGACGGTGGGTGGGAATGTGCCTTAACATACACTCATCGGCGAACTCTTTTCCAACATTTCTCTGGCGAATGACGTTATTTTGCTGACGTATGCTGCTTGAGTGCGCGGTATAAGCGGTTATTTTTCCTCTGTATTCTTTAGCAATCTGTGCCCTAATGAAAACACTTAACAGCATAATCAGCACAACAATATTTATGTTCTTTGCCACATTTGAAAATAACAGAAAGTAGCGTGTGGCTGGGGTGTTTCAGCAAACATACTGTAGCCTACTTGTAAAATTTTATGACGGAATTTTAAAAGGAGCAGGGGGCAACGTCAGTTCTAGTAGAGTCCCGAGTATTTCGCGTGTTGAGTTGGCAGCAAGCTAGGCTGGACAGCTCTCTATATATGCTTGATGCATTATCGTTTGCTTGTTGGTTGCTGTAATCACGTGAGACCTCTGTACAGGACTGTTAAACACTCTCTCACACTACTGCTCCCTGCTTATTACTGGCTCACGGTTAAACGGGGCGTGTCTGAAGAACTGTCGTCCAATCACAACATTAGGAGAAAAGAACAAGTGCTTGGATTCTACCTCGCCTCCGAATTAATTCGCGAAATACTCATGGCTCAAATAATAATGTTAGAGCCATATGAATTATTGTTTAGTGTGTCGAGGTTGACACCCCTGCGGCTACTTCTCGCGCAGTCGCCGCTGGATCCAGATTGTCCCTCCACACTGCTATCATCCCAGAGGAATTTCCGCCCGCGCCAGCCAATCATCGCGGGCGTCGCCCTCCATGACGTCATATCTGCCCTACTAAACCAGCCACTTCGCTTAGGAATGGGGCACATTTCCGACTGCCGGCGCGGGGACCCCACGAATGTCATTACGTCAGAGGGGCCGCGGTGATTCAGCGGTCAGACTAACCGACTACCTCCCACCCAGACGAACCGGGTTCGATTCCCGACGGGGCGCTCCCGGATTTCCGCATGTGGAAATCGTGTTGAACGATGCCGCTGCTCGGCGGGTTTTCTCGGGGATCTCCCGTTTACCCCGCCGTTGCGTTCCTGCGCTACTTCATATTCATCTCGCTTCAACTTCATAGTCTTTCAAGCCTTCGGTGTTAAGAGCCGCCCAAATATCTCCATTCCACTTCACTCGTTAAGTTATTTTTCTCTCAAATTCACGAGCGCTGTTTTTAAATTCCTAGTTATCTATAGGCTGTTCACGGTAAAGTGAGCACTTTCTAAGGCCCTTATAAATTTTTCCTTTCATTCAATTTCCATCTTCCTGCTGCGCTTTAATATAAACACTGCAATGCGTGCAATAAACACAGTGTATAAATTTCACCAACATCAGAATTTGATGCCTGAGGCTGCGATATGATATATTTATTAGTGGCTAATGCCTGTTGGAAGGGCCTTAAAAATGCTCACTTTATCGTGAACAGCCTATAACCAGTCCTCTCGTATACACACAGTTAACGACATAAATTAATACATTCGCAATACTGATGGTGTTCCAACATTTCTGCTTTCCGCAAATCATATAAGCTCGCGAAGCAGCCATAAAAACATTTTTCACACATGCTGTCTTTAGTGTATCACTAACTTGAAGGTAGACTATGGCCTACTTCAGTGAAAAATGGGAGTATTTATATATTGGTTCTAAACTAAAGTTTGAGGGATTTGCTTGTAGAAGTGAATGGCAAACGTGATAGATAGTTGTAGATATTTTTTACAACAAATATTTTTGCGTATGAGTGTATATGCCATTTTCAACTGGATTAATTTTACTAACTGTAAATTCACAGAGGTTCAATTATTAAGCCATTTACTGGTTACTAGCCTCTCATGTTAAAAGATGGCGTAGTTAAAAATAATTTTTATAATTTTTAAAAGTCAACGAGGCTGGTGTAAAAAAAAATGACGACGTACGACCTCACATCAAGAATACTAAGCGTTGGTGAGATCTTTTTGTACAAAAAATAGTTCCCGGAGGAATTGTTGTAGATTAATATGATTTAACAGTAGACTAGTTGCTAGCTGATCGTCGCGCCTTTCATCAAGTTTAACATCTGGATGTGCTGTAGGCCTATAAAAGGAGGCTGCAAAAAAAATGAGGACGCGGTACTCCAACAGACTTCTTCAGTAGAGAACTAACTATTGAATGTGAGCTAGTGGTTTCTATTTCTGATATTCCGTCACGTCATTGGATAATCGCCTAAACGTTCCCTATTATAATGCCACTCTTTTTTAAATAAATTTAACTTATAGCTGCATTGAGCAGTTGACATCCACAAGCTCTAGACAGCTGTTATACATATGGGTGATAATGAAAAACAATAAATTTACTACGAAAATATGTGTTGCTTTATAATGTGGCCGTTTATATATACGTACACGGAGTAATTCATCCCTTGAACTTTGCATGTCTAAGATGGCACGTATATGGCGCTATAATATTTATAACTGCTTACCGCCATAACTTGCTATAGGCTATTCACGGTAAAACGAGCACTTCTGAAAGCCCTGCTTAAAATCTACTTGTATGCACGTAATGCGTTCTTCCGCGTTATGTAAGATTAACATTGTCGTGGGCCTCATCGCTTTATTCATGCGTCGGTCAAGTGAAACTGTGAAAGTATTATACAAGTAACTATCTAACAACTCTGGTCATTTTTACACTTCGATTCATTTAAAAATAAAAATAAAGCGAAATAAATCATTTAAGTTATCAGAAATGGTTGTCTAACAATTTTTATTCGACGTTAAGATACGGAACTACTTCTCATCCATTGTTACCAACTTTACTGGGCGCATGTTACTCAGGGCGCCCGTTGAAATATATGCAGGTAAGGGCAGTGACTTTTTTTATAAGGTTGATTTAAAAAGTGCTCATTTTATCGTGAACAGCCTTTAATAGGTGACGAGTCAAAAACTACGGTAATTTTTGTGCATACAAACCACGTAATTATAAGTTTGTTCACACTTTTTCCTCGGAGACGACGATTATCTATTACCATAATAAGTGAGCGGCTAGCGTCGAACTATTCCACGAATATTACGCGCTTCTCCGGGTCATGACTTAGTGCAGCCAGTTTACCAATACCGCTTTCATCTCTCTCTCTCTCTCTCTTCCTCGCCCCCCCCCCCCCCTTTTTTTCACTCTTCAATATCTCACTCACCCTCTCTCTGTCACGCATCAGCTGGTATTCTCGCCGCTCCATTGCGCACGCGCATAGCCGGCGTTCCAGCTGCGCGCGCATCCACAACTTCCCCTCTCCTCCACAAAATATCTATTGTTTAGCTTGATTCACATTGATTACCCATTCACGGTTACTTCACACTTTTCTGAAACCCTGCTAAAGTTCTACTTCCAGGATATTCCTCCGCCTCGTGCAAACTAAGAACTAAGTCTAGAAAATTACACCAGGGGACAACGCATCAAATTCGTGCGCACTCAGTTGTAATAACATTTTGCAATGAGAACTATTTCGTACTAGGCGCTACCAACACAGATTTGTTCTCACTGTTTTTTTTTTTTTTTCCATGTTCATTATCAATTAAATATTATAATTTATAAACAAAATATAGGTAAAACTTTAATTTAACAACATATAATATACTTGTATGTGAACAGAGGTATAAACGCCTGTGATACATAGCACGTATAGGAACTAACTAATACGTCATACATGGGGTGATTTTTCGAAGGTTTGATTCAAAAAGAGTGAAGAAACCGCGAACAGACTATACGACGATTACTCCGAACAGATAGAATGAACAGAAACTATGTTTGTTCATATGTAAGCAGATTTTTCCACGTTACAATTTTGCTGTTTGGTTGCGGGCTATTTACGACAACGCTGTTTAGTTCGTTATTTATTTTTAATACCAAGATTCAAAAACCAGTGGTGAAAAACAAACTAGACGTTATCACGTTTCTACAATATTTTATTAATTCCATTGTGGTACGAATTTTTTTATAGATTATTTTCAAGAGATTGCAATTTTGTTTCATATAGGCTATTCACGGTAAAATGAACACTTTTAAAAGCCCTGCTTAAGATCTGCTTGTATGCACTTTGTGTATTCTTCCGCCTTATCTGAGATTAACATTGCCATGGGCCTCATCACTTTATTCATACGTCGGTCAAGTGAAACTGTGAACTTATTAGAAAAGTAAATATTCAACCAATCTGCTTATTTATATTCTTCGATGCATTACAAAAAACAGAAACAGAAAAAAAAAATTTAATTTATCAGAACTGGTTGGCTAATACTTTTTATTCGACGTTAAGATACGGAACTACTTCTCATCCATCGTTACCAACTTTACTGGGTGCATGCCACTCAGTGCGCCCGTTAAAATATGTGCATGCAGGGGCATTGACTTTTTTCTAAGGTTCATTTATAAAGTGCTCACTTTATCGTGAACAGCGTTTACCTATCAGTTAATTTACAAAGTATACTTATATAATACAAATGTTGAATATAATTACGTTTATGGTTACGCATCTTATTGTAAATACATACACAGAACTATTCTACGTTGTTACTTCAATTCACGTTCGGTATCCAAGAAATTAGTACTATAAAATATCCGGACCAACTGACTTCTGGGAAACATCGGCGAAGTCTGTCTGCTATTCCGTGGAGCGGAAATTTCGGTGCGATCTCAACTTTTCGGCGCGGCTCGTGCTAGAAACGAGGACGGTTTGTGATTGGCTCTTCTAGTTCCCCGGCTTGTCTGTTCGGGCGTGATCGGGCTTACGTGCGGACCAGGCATAACATTGCACAGGCACAGAGTGCTTGGAAATAGAGAGTCGAAACAGCGGCGAGTGATGAGGCCTCCAGCCACGCACGCCAGCAATATGGCCTCACTCGCCAGCTGTTCGGTGGAACGTCGTTTGCCAATCACCTCCTGGACACCGGCTTATTAGGAAGTATTCAATGCAATTCGTGATAAAGTGAGCACTTTTGAAATCGACCTTAGAAAAAAGTCACTGCTCCTGCCTGCATATATTTAAACGGGCGCCCTGAGTGACATGCGCCCAGTAAATTTGGTAACGCTGTATGGAATGTAGTGCCATATCTTCAAGTCGTATAAATAGTGTAACATAACCATTTATAAAAACTTAAATTATTTCTTTTTCTTTTGGTTTTTAATGCATAGAAATGTAAAAATGAGAGCAGATTTGTAATAATTTCACAGTTTCACTTGATCGACGCCTGAATAAGGTGAGAACTGATGAGACCCATGACAATGTTAATTTTACATAAGGCGGAGGAATACACAATATGCGTAAAGTAGATTTTTTAGAAGGGCTTTCAAAAGTGCTCATTTTACCGCGAACAGCCTATAACGTGCAGTAGCCAGTCAGACACAAGGCCCGTTTCCACAGCTTCGCGCGGCCAATGAACGACCGAGTTCGAGTACCTCAAAGAGCAACCGCCACGCTATTTCGGTTTTGTATTCTTGCGTATTCTGTGGCACAGGCATCTCACCTCAGAGATATAGTCTATTCGTGGTTTCTACTTTTTTTTTTTTTTAAATCACCCCATGTATGAAGTATTTAGTTATTTCCTAAATATGCCATGTATCACAAGCGTTTAATACCTCTGTTTACATAGAAGTAGCTTATCTGTCGATAAATTGAAATTTTACTTAGGTTTGATTTATAAATTGTAGTATCTCATTTATAATAAACACGAATAAAAACCCTCCGAACAAATCTGTGTTGTTAACGCCTAGTAAGAAATAGTTCTCATGCAAAACGTTATTACAATTGAGTGCGTATGAATTTAGTTCGTTATCCTTCCGTGTAGTTTTCAAGACTTAGTTAAGCTTCGTTTGCACGAGGTGGTGAGATATCCCGGAAGGATAACTTTAGCAGGGCTTCAGAAAAGTGTGAAGTAATCGCGAATGGATTACATGGATATGTTTGCCTACTCGCGACGAATAACACCCGTATAACTAAACGTTTTTAGGTCTCACGCGTCTAAATACAATTAGTAAACTTAGGAACCCGAATATATTTTATGACCTTCACGTAGGGACATGTGTGTTGTTGCCCGCTATATTTAAAACTTTTTTTTTCTTCCAGTTTAATGGAAAATACGTAAGCTGTATTCCAAAATGCTTTATCTCAGATTGGATAATTTTAATTTTAACGCGTCATAGATCTGTACCCGCGAATCTCGTGTGTTCACTATCGGAGTAACTTAATTCTTATCGACCCAGCCATGTAAGAAAATGTATTCTCGAGAAGACTCGTGGCCAATAACCAAAGGGAAGTTTTGAATGTGCGTGACTTTTTTTTTTTTTTTTCAATCTAGCCCACATGTAAATCTTTTCGCGAAATATGTGTGGTCCTACCTATACATGAATGGGTCTATAGAAAGAAATTTTAACGGAAGGAAGGAGCTACACCTCATTAGATTCGGTGCATTATCATACCCGATTATATGTGTCATAAGCTTGCTTCGTAAATGTGTTAATGGTTATACCTTGGAATCTAATATTTGACACGCAAAAAGTTGATAATTTCGGAACTGTCCTACTTACTCAGATATTTTTTCTTTACCGTTCCCCAAAATGTATTCTGTTCTGCAAACTTCTTGTAGAGCTTCGGGCAGTAATAAGTACGTCAGCAAGTTTCATAAAATATTTTTTCTGTAGTTAGTTCTAAACGAATGTGTTGTAACGGAAACTATGGGAGAATAAACTAATAGTCGCCGTTCAGAACATACTGATATTTAATCCGAATTGTCACTGGCAAGTTGCTAGGCATTTAGTACTACATTGTGTACGTCTTACTCCATAACCGCTCCAGACTAAAATGCTTGTTTACATCAAAACAAAAACTTAGGCCTATATAATTAATTTTACTGAAGTTTTTTTAAACGTGTCCGTGGAACAATATAAGGGAATTAGGCAGTTGCATTTAGTTTTCTATTCTTAGTTTAATATATTCATGAGGTAAAACATTTTACAAGCAAATATTAAGTCCAAATAAGAATTTTTTTTCTTTGATAGAGAATTTCTAATCCTTTTCCTATGTTGCAAATGATGTTGAATTATAACCTTAATTAATTTGTATTAAAAATGTGGTTTATCGACAAAATGTTAAATACTAAATTGAGTAATAACCTATCCAGTATAAGTCGAAGGAAAAAAGTACATATGGAAAACGGCCTCCAGTCCCAGTTAGGCGATCTTACAAGACTTTCTTGCCATGTATGCTAAGCACGCATGTTTCTGTTTATTTTAATTTACTAATGTAACTAACATTATAAAAGTTGCTAATTTATCTGTGCGTAATATTTTAGAATTGTATGAAACAGAAAAGTTCATATTAAATTAAAATCGCACAACGCATTTCTGATTATAAGATTATGACTTAATTTTTGGATTTTTTTTTTTTTTGGTTGAAAACAACTCTTCTTTCCCAAAAAAAAAATTGCAGATATTTTTCAAACAAATAAATTTGAAGCTGTCGTTCCACCATATCAAGTGATTGGAAATATATTTCAATAATTCAGCAGGTCCCAGTTCACGTTTTCCTGTAAATGTTTTCACTCCCATGTCTCAAAATCTATACGTCTTAACATTTTATGGTTAATGTACATACGATTATAAATCCCTGGAAAAGGAACAGAAAGAATTGTTATACGTGTCTAATAGTTTAAAAAATCTGTCAGAAAGAAACACCGAAGTTTACGTCTTGGGGAAACAAAGTGGAGTACTCATTATATCGTCTTTTTTTTTAGATCGGGACTTTCGGTTTGTACACGATTACTTAGTAAATATACGTCTATAGTCTAATAATCCTTTAATAGTTTGGGATCCACGATGGTGCAGTGGTTAGATTACTCGCCTTCCACCGAGGCGAACCGGGTTCGATTCCCGGCGGGGCCGCTCCCGGATTCTCGCATGTGGGAATGATGGCGGACGATGCCGCTGGTCGGCGGGTTCTTTCGGAGATCTTGCATTCCGGCGCTACTCCATGCTCACCGCACTTCATCATCATCGGCTCTCAACACCACGAGTGTTAGGAGCCACCCAAAATATCTCCACTCCACTCTAGTAGTTTAATATAGTTTCGTCACGGTTTAACAGTTCTTTAATAGTTTAAAATTCTGTAACGAAGATGCACCTTAGATTACGCCTTGCAAAAACAGAACAGTGTGTTCATGTGTAGAGACCCCGAGAATTTCGCGGGTTCATTTCTAGACAAGTTGGAATTCACACTCTTGTACGTTCATTTTACTTTTATAATTGGTCGACGTGTTGTTTGACACCTCCTGGAGATAAATGAGCCAATGACGAACATGCAACAAATTATTGCGTGCCCAACCACAGCCTTTTACTACCACAGCAATCAACCAATAAACAGTTGATGTCTGTATGAGTGTATGTAAGACTGTACGTATAGCCTGCAAGTCACTACACTCGCGAATTTCTCGGAGGTCTACGCATGTGTAAGTTATTCCGTACTAACTTAGAAACAGTTGTCAATTTTATATAAGTTGTTGTTTGGCTTCACTTTGACGTCAACTCAGGTGTACGGATATTTTTAATATAGTTAATAGATGCTTATCTCAGTACGACAAAGAGACAATAATGAAACAAAAAAAAAAAATAGTTAAAACCTCAACGTGCCTCGAAGTTTCATTCGACACAAATAATTAGCGGGAAGGAAAATAACTATAGTTTGCGGTGACGCGAAACTGCATCCTTACAATTGCTGTCTTCCTGGTTGTCAGGACCACACACAGCTTGCTAACTTTGCAGGTAAATTATAATTTCCGGCTGTTCAGCAATGTAATGGGGCGTGTAAGAATCACGTTTTTAGTCAGAACCTCAGCTGCGGTTGTGTGGTGATAGGAATGACTTAAATCCCTAGTGTCTTCTTGAATTTTTTTTTTTTTTTTTTTGTAATTGTAGCACGGTGTACCTGGATGGCCCTAGAGCTGGCAACAAACACATAGAAACTACATTGAATCAAGCTTGAACCAATCTAACTAGTTCCGTATATTAAGCCCATAATAAACTTGATTACTTACACTTGCTGCAAGCTTGCCTTAGCAAGTCGCAAGTATAATTCAAGCCGTATGCAATCAAGCTTGAACCAATCTAACTAGTTCCGTATATCAAGCCCATAGTAAACTTGATTACTTACACTTGCTGCAAGCTTGCCTTAGCAAGTCGCAAGTATAATTCAAGCCGTATGCAATCAAGCTTGAACCAATCTAACTAGTTCCGTATATCAAGCCCATAGTAAACCTGATTACTTACACTTGCTTCAAGCTTGCCTTAGCAAGTCGCAAGTATAATTCAAGCCGTATGCAATCTTGCTAATAGCAAGTATGTGCCAGTAGTGAAAAATTTAGCTTAAATCAAGCTCGAATCCCACATGATCTAAGCGTTCTCGGCAAGGCAAATACAAGTCAACTAGCAAGCTGACATGCTATCTGGGATACATTCATACAGCCATACATGCATAGGCCTACATCTATACATGCATACATACATTCGTATACGCATACATCCATACATGAATTCATACATATACCGTGTACATGCATATACAAAGAACTGTAACGTCTATGATGTCGTAATTTAATGAATTTAGGAAATACTCCAGTCATAGCGATTATTTAATACATCATCAAGTTATCAACGGGCAATAGCATTATTCAATACAGCAATATACAGTGTCATGAATATTAAAATAAAAACACTCGTATTATTCAAGTATTCATGTATATACAACTACTTGCGACAGAGAATCGTGCCGGACGATGCCGTCGGTCGGTGGGTTTTCTCGGGGATCTCCCGTTTCCCCCGCCCCTTCATTCCGACGCCGTTCAATATTCACTTCACTCACCCTCATCGGCTCTCGAGACCTCGCTGTTAAGAGCCGCCCAAATCTCTTCACTCACTCACTCGCCGCAGCAAGGCCACACAGGGAATACGTGCTAAAAGCTATATCACGTTTAATTTCCGCTATTACTCGCGCACCTCTCAGGTGTAAAGTTATGGAGTAATTTCCGCTATTACTCGAGCACCTCTCAGGTGTAAAATTATGGAGTAATTTCCGCTATTACTCGCGCACCTCTCAGGTGTAAAATTATGGAGTAATTTCCGCTATTACTCGCGCACCTCTCAGGTGTAAAGTTATGGAGTAATTTCCGCTATTACTCGCGCACCTCTCAGGTGTAAAGTTATGGAGTAATTTCCGCTATTACTCGAGCACCTCTCAGGTGTAAAATTATGGAGTAATTTCCGCTATTACTCGCGCACCTCTCAGGTGTAAAATTATGGAGTAATTTCCGCTATTACTCGCGCACCTCTCAGGTGTAAAATTATGGAGTAATTTCGCAAAGTACGGAAGAACGTCGCCTTCTTTAAAAAAAAAAAAAAAAACAACAGTTGCCAAAGAAATAACAACGTTTGCGTTTTTCTGCGCTAATGATGCTTGACTGATTTCAGTGTTCATAATTACGTGCTACAAAAACGTATTTGTAATGGAATGCGTTTTATTTTGTGAAACAGAATGTCAATGCCACCTTTAGCACTTTGCTGTTTCCCCATTTATCCCTCCTCTCTCGGGACGCTACACGTTTTCCATCATCACTTTGGCGATTAGGATTCCTACAACATCAGTGTCGAACTGTCTATTGCTAATCATTCAGTTTGGTAGCACATAAACTTACTTACTGTCGAAACTGTGACTTGATATTGATTCCTTCAGTTTGTCAGCTAA
Source organism: Dryococelus australis (assembly GCA_029891345.1). NCBI lineage: Eukaryota > Metazoa > Arthropoda > Insecta > Phasmatodea > Phasmatidae > Dryococelus > Dryococelus australis. The sequence continues at coordinate 361,652,357 of CM056993.1, forward strand.
CAAGAACGACGAGTAAGTAGCATGCATAATTATTGTATTTAAAAAAATAGTTCAATCACATTTTAGTCATATTTTTCTCGTAACAAAGAAAATCGCCTTCCCGAAGTGCATGCTTGGCTCGACTAGATTCTAAAATGTCTTCTGATGTTACTGATTGTAAACTGGGGGAGAATGTGGGTTCGTAGCCTATTTGCGGTTTCTTCACACTTTTTGAATCAAACCTTTAAAATATCCCCTCATTTACGACGTTTTTAAGTTACTTCCTAAATGTTTAATGTATCTCTAGCGTTTCACTCTCGTGTTGAAATTAAATTGCATTAGTTTATGTTCAATTAACGTAATTATATAATTATTTTTTATCTGTACATTATAGTTAGGGACCATTTTTTTTTCGCGAAAATATTTATGGCCATGCTAGACTTTAATTTCCTGCGTCCACAACCACCGCTTTCTTTGGTTATTGGCCGCGTGTCTACGTGTGAAGACATGTTCCTATTTGACGGGACCAATCGTAATAAAGGAAGCCTATACCGAGCGTCAATGATTCGCGGACAGACAATTGTGGAACGTGATATTTAAAACCTCCCAACCACGCAGTTGCACATGAACAAAAGTATTTCGGCGTACAACAGGTATTGAAATGTTTTCGCGAAGAACACCTGTCCATAGTTATAGTATTTGATTTGTGTCTAATATGAGCAAAGACGGAGAGAAAATAGGCGAGTTGTTAATGCATATTAAGAAATAATTTTTATAGAAAATATTATTACACTGAGAACATTAGGATGCCGTGCATTGGCCCTCTGGTGAAATTTTCTAAGCTTTTGTTTGCTCGAGGCGGAGGAACATCATGGAAATAGAACTTTAGCAGGGCTTGAGAAAAGTTGGCAGTAACCGTGAATGGATTATACGTACTGAAGGAGAATGTCCCTGGACCGTGGTCATCGCCTGGGAGAGAGTCGGTTAGAGCTCAGAGTGTCGGACAGTCAGTCTACCCGCATGGAAGTACGGCAAAGGGCGCGGCAACAGAATGACCGGAGAGTGAGAAATATACAAGAGATCGAAGATGTAACACCCGCGTGTTCAGCGCAGAGATGCGGGTCGGCTTTGCAGGTCAGCTCTCGGAGCCAAAGTCGCACTCGCCAACACCCTAGTTAGCTACACAATGAGGTGCTCGACTCGATTGGTCGTGTTCGCCAAGGAAATGTGCGCATGTGGTTCTCTATGCGCAACCAGGACTTCCGGAACGGTTCGGACGGACGACGTCATCTGTGATCTCTATGTATGGAATTATTTCCGACTGATCGACGTACAGCCCAAAACCGCTGGACGCGAAAGCGGCCAAAGAATTATGTAGATACAGTTAATTCAACAAAATATTTTGTTGGCAGCCGAAACTTCATATTTCACCCAACGCAGTGTAATTTGCTAGACGAACAAAAATTAATTTTGTTGCTTTTCAAGTTTTATTTATTCAACAAAATACTTTGATGAGGCAACTAAATATATTGTTGGCCCTATGCAAACAAATATTTTGCTACACGAAACAAAGATTTGTCTGAGAGCGGAGCTATTCGCGGCCAGAAACTAGTATCGATACCGACATATGTTTTCCGTGGCTAGGCCTGACACTGTTAGGCTGAAGTGCACAGTCTACAACTGACTACTGCTTGTGTAATAGAACGGCAAAGACTCTTCTCGTGGGCTGCATCGTTTTAAGTTATTGTTACTGCTTGATAATCACTTTTTCGCAAAAAAAAAAAAAAATGTTTTCTGTTGCAACAGTCGAAATGGAAAATTGATGTCAACGTCAAGGGGGGAGTATCCCTGCCATCTTGGATTGACGTATAGTCATTCCTCCTTAACTTAAATTACAGAGTCAGTATTTAAAAGTTAACCTCATAAGGTTCAAGGAACTTCTTAATTAACCCTTCCAGACCTACTTCAATTTACAGTTTCAGGTGTTGCAAACGAAAATATGTATGACGCCTGCTGTACTTAAGTCAACGCAACACTTGTTACGTTGTCACAGCCAATGAGCTGTAGGCTATGTGTTCGGCTACTGTTATATGAACCAATTATGACCTAGACCAGTAAGAAGGTTTGCGAATAATTATCCTACAGTTAAGATCATTGGTCATTGAGCTTCGCAGTGTGAAGTAGGGACCAAATATTTTATACACCTGCGTGATGTAAACATATGCGTACGGTGGGTCCGAATGTGTTAACAGATATTTTGAAATCCAACTTGTTTTTCTACGCGATTCGTTTCACATCTGTAACCATAGAGTATATAGGCTGTTCACGGTAAAATTAGCACTTTTGAAAGCCCTGCGTAAGGTCTACTTGCAAGCACGTTGTATATTCTTCCGACTTATGTAAGATTAACATTGTCATGGGCGTCATCACATTTTTCATGCGTAGGCCATGCGAAACTGTGAAGTTATTTGAAAAGTAAATATTTTACAGATCTGCTTATTTTTACACTTCGATGCATTAAAAAACCAGAACGTGAAAGAAATAATTTAAGTTATCAGAAATGGTTACCTAACACATTTATTCGACGTAAAGATACGGTACTACTTCCCATCCATCGTTACCAACTTTATTGGGCGCATGTCACTCAGGGCGCCCGTTAAAATATAAGCAGGTTCGGGCAGTGACCTTTTTCCAAGGTTGATTTCAAAAAATGCTCACTTAATCGTGAACAGGCTTTACTTAAGACAGCAGAGGTGAAATTTATGGCACTAGCAGCAAACTCCAGCCACACTTACCAGAAAAATGGCCTCACTTGCCAACAGTATGGTGGGACGTCGTTCACCAATCACCTCCCGGAGGCCAACTTGCCAGACGGCAGCCCCGCCCAACAGAAAATATTCCATAACATGCAACAGCCAATCAGTTCCAAGTTCTGCTCCCACAGCTCCGCGTGTCCATGAGCGGCCGAGTTCGCTCACATCAGATGAACCACCACGACGTTTTGATTCTGCTTACTTGTCTATTCTGTGTCTGTAACCGTGATCAAGGATTGCCTCGTTATTCAAAAATTTCAGTCCCACACACTGGAAAATACAGATTTTAACTGAGCCCATATAAAATTTAAAAATTCCGTTAAGCAGACATCATGTCAAGTTTTAGTTTTTACTGTTTGGTCATACATAGAGACCTGCAAAATTCGCGTTATTTTTTTGCGGCAGACTAAACTCCAAGATGTTATGCGTGCTACTGACGTCCCTCAATTGTTCAGAGTATTCGTGGCACGACGCGAAAGACTCTTTTAACCAATAGTAACAGTTCAACGTCAGAGTGACCAATCGCCTGTAACACAGTTACACAGGCACATGACCTCGTATAGAAGCCGCCAGCCAACGAAATCACGGGTCGCGCTCAGAAACTTGTAAGGCAATAGCATCTGTAGTCCATTCACGGTTTCTTCGGCCTTTTTGAATCAAACCTTTGAAAAATCTCCCCATATATGACGTGGTTAGTTATTCCCTAAATACTCCCTGTATCACAAGCGTTTTATAATTGTGTTCACAAAAGTTACTTTTTTTTCAGTTAAACTTAAATGTTATTCATATTTTATCTATAAATTATAATACTTCATTTATAAATAATCTGAATGAAAAACAGGGAGAAAATAGGTAGGTTGGTAATGCCTAGTGAGAAATAGTCCTTATATAAAATACTGTTACACTTAGTGCATTGTCCCCCTGGTGTAATTGTCCAGGCTTAGTGAAGTATAGTTTGCACGAGGCGGAGGAATATCCTGCAAGTAGAACTTTAGCAGGGCTTCAGAAAAGGCTGAAGTAACCGTGAATGAACTATAGCTTGTCCCAAAATAATAAAACGAATTATGCAGGTATCTAGTCATACATTTCGATTTTTGTACTTCGAAAGCTTGTCGCGCCGCGATTTTGGTTGCTCTGACGTCACAGTATTCTTGAAGCTGAATTCATTTTGTTTTCGTCGCCTGCATCGCGTCGCTTGTGTCGCGCTGTTTTGATCCGCAGTATAGCTCTTCGTCCCCACTCGCCCGGACGAGCTACAAGTGTTGCGAGCGCCTCGACGAGCGCGACATGGCGCGGTCGTTCGTAATTACTGGAGCGTGTTAATTAGCGACCGGCTGTTCAACTGTTTGAAGTGGCAGTGAGAGACCCAGGCTGCATATCTTGCCCCTGGCTCTACGTTGCCTTTTTTTTTTCGATACTACCTCATTCTAAGTGTTATGTGAAGTCAAGGTCCGAAGGTAGGGCGGGATTTTATTGCGTCTCAGGGATAACCCCTTACGCCTACTAGGAAGGAAAATCATGCAAGGAGACATGCATCGCGGCAAAGAGGGATTGGGCAGTCATGGCCTGCACTTTGGGGCCATGACTACCTCCCTAAGTGTACTTAGAATTAGTCTTAACTATGAAGAGCAAGGGAAAAACCATCAAAACAGGCGTAAAAATCCTTGCGACAGAGAAGTAAAAATTCAAAAATTTTTGCATGCATTAAATTAATTATAATGCTACAGCAGACAGAGTGTTTGGGAACACGCTCTTGGTTAGTAAAGTATGAAAGAATAGTCGTGAGGGGGCCGAGTCTTTATTGTTCTGTAACTTGGTGCCGGCAGTAATCAGAGAGCGGTTTGGTGTAGCCTTCTTCGTTTGCAGTTGGCTGCAGATTAATTCACAACATTTTTCCCCAGATCATCGTGCGCTGCTTTCAGCCACATGTAAGAAAATAACGTTGCCTTGAACCTAACTACTGTCGCTAGATCGAAGTTGTACGTAACTCTTTTAATACCAACGTCTGAAAAATCCCTGCCCTAATTGCATAACGTTGATAGCAAACCATGAAAAGAATTCAGATATTAACTTAGTATTAAAGTGCAATTGCCAAACTTGGTAACAAATCATGAAAATACGTTTTATGTATTAACGCCACGCATTGAAAGTTTAATTGAAAAAATTGTTAACGTATCACGTAAATAAGTTTTATGCATTATTGTCGTATTTAAAGTTTGCTTGATACAAATACATAGCAGTATCAGTAATAAGTCTACTTTCCTACATGTGTGTGTTGAAGTAATTTCTGTGAAGCTCTTAAAATGTTAGATAGATAGGATATTGTGTTTTAAAAAAGAACAAAGAAAAATAATTTTCTACCAGATTGTATGGATCCGGGTAATAGTTCCTCGGATAAGACGTTTACCATAATGCTTTGGTGACGCTACATTTAAAAATGGAGTTTTATTTGAGCTACTATTTTTTTGGCGAATTTAGTGCACACGCGCTATTTGCAAACATGGAGGACTAAAGAGATACTTCGTGCATAAAACAAGTAGCCTACTGCCAGTAAAAGTATATCAAGTCAAATTCAAACCGCTTTAAATGGTTCCAGACACAGCATGTTACACAAAATATGTAGCTGCATTACAAAAAAGTCCCTCATTCATTTTAAATTCCATGGTTCACGTGTGCTGCAGCTGCAAAATTTGTAAACCAAATTCGATAGAATTCTTTTAATTAGTTCTTGAGATGTTATATAATACTTGCTGTATATTCTATGTGGCGCTGTCTTCCTAAAGGCGGGCTATACGAATAAGGAAAATTAAATGTGTTCGCAATAAGTACTGCCACAGTAGAAATTTTTGTTGAAATAGGTGTAATGGTTCTGTATATATAGCTAAATAAGTTTTCTTTTTTTTCGTTTGCTTCGACATCTTGAAAATAATCTAAATTACTTTAAAAAAATGTGTATGCCTAATTTTAAAAGTGGTCTGTCCCGATTTTGACGAAAATCGGTTGAAACGTGCTGTATTGTGGTTGGGAAACAAACTTTGAACAAGTGAGCGTAACAAGTTTGGTTGAAATAGTGCAAATTATTCGGTATGTATAAAGCATTGCAAGGCAGCCATTAAAAAAATTAAATTGGTGTATTTAAACAATATAAGTTTAGATGGCTCACCTTATAAATATTTCATACAAATTTGGCGTGAGCACTTTGAGTGGTTCAGAGCCATATTGTAAAAACTTTATTTTTCCCAGATAGTAGGTACTGTAAAAATGCTGCGAATTAGCGCACTTAATACTAGTAATAGGTAGAGACTGCCAGCATATTAAGTTTCGTTGAAATGAGAATATTCGTGTCAAAATAGCTGTTGCATTCTGTGAAGAGATTCCCTAGTCGATGGGCTATCGCCTTTAAAGTTCTCGTTCAATTTACATAATAGGGGCTGTAGTGGTAAAGTGGTTGGACTACTCGCCTCCCACCTAGGCGAACCAGATTCGATTCCCGGCGGAGTCACTCCCGGAATTTTCGGATCGTACCGGATGATGCCGCTGGTCATTGGGTTTCCTCGGGGATATGCTCTTTCCCCGCCCTTTCATTCCGGCGGTGCTCCATACTCACTTCACTTCACCCTCATAGGCTCTCAGGATATTGATGTTAAGAGCTGCCCAAATCACTGCACTCTGCATTTCAACTTTTACTAACCAAACATTGATTCATATTACAGGCTATTTCAGGGCGAAACGGACATACGTTAAAAGGTAATAGTATGGACCATTCTGAAGACAAACCATAAATAAATATATGCTATAATCGTAATGGTGTCTGAGATGCAGCTACTGTATGTGACACTCATGGAGTCGTTTCTCAGCGAACGTGTGATGCTTTATCATTAATAATCAACTAATTGGTCCAGTTATTGTAGACAAGCGTCCTAACGGGAAACGGCATCTGTACATCTTGCAGCATCTGTTGCCGGAGTATTTGGTGAACGTTCCACTGATAACAAGGGCTGGAATGTACTCGCCACAGGATGGAGTCCCTGCACATTCCATACGACTATTAGTACAGTACCTCAATGAAACATATCCCGGCCGTTGGATCTGCCGCAGCGGTGATGTCGCTTGGCCAACACGGTCGCCCGACCTCACTCCGCTAGACCAATGTTTTTGGAGTTGGTTGTAGACAGACGTCTACCTAACACTTTTTATTCAACGTTGACATATGGAACTACTTTCCATCTATCGTTGCCAACTTTACCGAGCGCAAGTCACTTGGTGCGCTCGTTGAAGTATATGCAGGCAGGGGCAGTGACTTTTTTCCTAAGGTTGATTAAAAAAGTGCTCACTTTATCGTGAACAGCCTTTATCGCCTGTAGCGTTTGAATTCCTGTCAGCTCCACTTAGCTATATCTCGGACACCTTTGCGAATAGCGCATATGTTTAGTGATGTTTTCAATTCAGAAAGCTCCACACTATAATCTTTTAACGTATGTCCACCCCGCCCCACCCCCCTAAAATATCCGCTATCTTCTCGACAGAACACGACCCAAAACAATTAGACTCATCTTGCCACCGATTCGCGCGGCCTTGAGGAATAGAGTTCGGGTCATTTCGCTTCTGTGCGCGTGCTTGTTCTGTGGGAAGGGCGAGCTGCTCGTACCTGACGCCGCGTTGCGCCCGGCGTCGTCGTCCCGTGGGAGTGGCCTCTCCTGGCGTGACGTCACGCAGAGATGTGCCGGTGGCACGCGGGGTCGTGAAGTGGCGCTATAAATAGCAACCAGGAAGCCGCGTGATTTTTCCCCAGCCACACAACTCGTTCCAGTGGACCAACAACGACGCCTTTTAATACGACCTCCTACCTGCAGTCATTGCTCGCGCATGAGTATGTAATCCATTCACGGTTAACTCACATTTTTCTGAAGCCCTTCTTGAGTTCTACTTCCAAGATATTCCTCCGCTTTATGGAACCAAAGCTTAGCTAATACTTGGAAATTATATGCTGTTCATGATAAAGTGAGCACTTTAGAAATCAACCTTAGAAAAAGTCACTGCCCCTACCTGCATATATATTAATGGGCGCACTGAGTGACATGCGCATAGCCAAGTTGGTAACGATGGAGGGAAAGAAGTTCCATATCTTAAAGTCGAATATAAAGTGTAAGGTAACCATTTTGATAACTTATATCATTTCTTTCGCTTTAAGTTTTTTTATGCATCTAAGTGTAAATATGAGCGAATTTATAAAAATATTTACTTTTCTAATAATTTCCCAGTTTCACTTGACCGACGCATGAATAAAGTGATGAGGCCGTAGCAATGTTTATTTTAAATAAGGCGGAAGAATACACAACGTTCATAGAAGTAGATCTTAAATAGGGCTTTCAAAAGTGATCATTTTACCGTGAATAGCCTATACATCAGAAGACAACGCATAGAATTCGTGTGCACTCAGTTGTAATAATAATTTGCATGAGAACTATTTATTACTAGGAGATAACAGCACAAATGTATTCGCATTTTTTTTATTCATATATACTGTAAATGAAATATTATAATTTATAAATAAAATATTGGTAACAATTTTATTTAACGAAAAATGAGATCTTATTATGTTAACAGAAGTACAAAACTCTTGTGATAGAGTGACATATTTAGGAAATAACTAAACACGTAATACATGGGATGATTTTTCAAAGGTTTGATTCAAAAAGTGTGACGAAACCGTGAATAGACTATAGATGTTTCGGCTGTTCTTAACGCACCTGTCACACTGTCGAGTCTTCCCGTCAAACTGCTTCCAATATGTTTGGTCAAATAAAATTGGATAGTTGTGACGTCATCGAAACCGCAAACGCCGCCATATTTGTCTGAAAACGTTGGATGGCTCCAGTTTCCATAAAATATTTGATGATTGGACCGGTTCGAAAATTTCTTTGATGTTTGACGGGCTCAGCCAAGCAGAATCGTGCACGACAGTAGTAGGCCATGGAGAGTTCACGACAAGAGTCCAGGGTCCCGGATGTCGGATTGGGGAGCTATCTCGGATTCCGTCATTTTGGAATTTTCATCTCAAAAAACCACTTTTTTTATATCCAGAAATCACTTCAGAAATATATTATTTTACCAAACAATCCTTTTTTTTTCCTTTAAAAAATTTCCATTTTGCACAGCTGCAAAAAAAGGCTCCTCCAGAAAAATCCTTCAGGGGGCTCTGTCGCCATCTTATATTCCCGACTTCCTGCTATGTCGTTCCGGTTACACTACTGCCATTTTGGATGAACGTGACCTTGACCTTTGACGTTGAGCCTGGTGACCTTTGACTTTGAAATCCAAAAAATTAACAAACTTTACAAATTATTGAAAGACTTGTTTTCCATCAAGCAATATTTCACAAATAGTGAAGGATTGTGAATGATTGATGGATCAATGGATTGATGGATCGATCCATCAATCATTCACAATATTTCAATCTTTGTGAAAGATTGTTTTATGGAAAACAAGCCTTTAAATATTTAGTTAATTTTGTTAATATTTTTGGGATTTTTTGATTTTTTTATGTATTTCGGAATTTTTTACGGATTTAAAGGTAAAATGTCACCGGGATCAAGGTCAAAGGTCAAGTTCAAGATCACTTGGATCCAAGATGTCGCTTGTGTGACCGTAATGACAGATCAAGAAAACGGGGATCCAAGAGGGTGGCCAGAGCCCCCTGAAGGATTTTTTTGAGAGCCCTTTTATGCAGTTGGGCAAAATGGTAATTTTTTGGGAAAAAAAAGTGATTTTTGGGTAAATTAATCGATTTCTTAAGTGATTTTGGGTAAAAACAAGCCATTATGGGCAAAAACAAGCGATAATTAGAAAGAAATTCCAAAATGGCGGAAACCGAAATGGCTCCCCAATCCGTAATACGGGACCCTTGACCCTTGTCATGAACTCTCCATGGCCTACTACTCACAAAAAAAAAATAGTCGTTTCCTGCATCACATTACTTAAAAATAGTGTGAACAATTGCTGGAAACGGATTATATAGTTTTGAAGAGAATTATATGCAGTTCATGGCTAACTGAAACATGTTACTGCCTCTACCTGCATTTATTTTAACGGTCACACTGACATGTTGGCAACCATGCAGTTAAATTGGTAACGATCGAGCGACAGTGCTTCCATATCACAACGTTGAATTAAAATTATTAAGTAAACATTTTAAGTACTGAAATAATGTTTTATCTTTCGATTTATTTAAAATTCACATAATCCTAATAATGAGCAAATTCATAAAATATTTGCTTTTATAATAATTCCACAGCTTCACTTCACCGCTGTACCAATACAATGATCAGGCCTACGGGAATGTGAATTCTACGTGTGTCAGAAAAATACACATTGAGAGTACAATTAGATTTTAAACATGGCTCACAAAATTGCTTAGTTTACCGTGAAAGCTTTCTCTTTATATAGAAACTGTCTGAGCATGAACGCTAATTATTAGTGAATTTAGTACGTTATAGTAATAACTAGGACGCATTAAATTGCATCGCGGAGGAAACATGTCTTATAAATAAAATTTGAATTTAGTAAAGAGGTGAAAATAATTCACAACATTCGTTAAATATCGTCATGTAATGGTTTGAATGGAAACACTATGCAGTGGTATCTCACTTTGAAAATTATTTTTAAATTAAAATTCAGATATGACCCCCCTAGTAAAAAAATTCACAGTGTGACATATTTTCAAACGCATTAAAGATTATTTGATAACTTTTTTGGAAGGAAAATTTTATTGTCAAATATATTTGAAGGCGAAAATTTGACAGCGTATAGTCTATTTGCGGTTTCTTCACACTTTTTGAATCAAACCTTATAATTATCCCCCCCCCCCCATGTATGACGTATTTAGTTATTTTCTAAATATTTTATGTATCACAAGCGTTTTATACTTCTGTTAACATAAAAATATGTTACTTTACGTTAAATTGAAGTTTTACCAATATTGTATTAATTAATTATAATATTAAATTTATAGTAAATATGTATAAAAACAGTGAGAAAACATGTGTGTTGGTAGCGCCTAGTAAGAAATAGTTATCGTACTAAATATTATTACAACTTAGTGCGCACGAACAACAGGTGCGTGGGCCTTTGGTGCAATTTAGCAGACTTATTTAACCTTAGTTTGCACTAGGAGGATGAATATCCTGCAAGTAGAACCTAAGCAGGGCTTCAGAAAAGTGCGGAGTAACCGTGAATGGATTATATCAGGAGCTTACGATGTTCAGCCTCCGCCATATTGGATTTGTAAAATTTTTTACAACAGCCTGCATTGCAGATTTTGTATAAATTTTTACGGAGCGACAAGACGCGGGACATCGCTTTGTGCATGTTCTTAAGTTGGTATTGCCGCGAGGGAAATAAAAAAAATCCTACTTCTTCCAGAAGTTACTATAGTCTAAATGATGTGTCCTCGCACACTTTTCGATTCAAACTTTATAAAAATCATCCTGTGTATGATGTGTTTGGTTATTTCCTAAATATGCCGTGTATCGCATTCGTTGTATACTTTTATTTACACAAAAGTCTTTTACTTCAGGTTGAATAACTTTAATAATATTGCATTCGTAAATTATAATTAGGGATAGGAAAATTTCGCAAATTCACTACAGGACAAGTTAGACTTCAAACACGTGTACACTGAAGTCACGTTTGCAATTGGATCAGAGTTTATTAAACATGCCCTGTGCGACTCGGAACCAATAGAAGACTTGCAAGGAAACGAGTAGCAAACCCCATACTGCCAGGTGTGATCTAACACTGGCTATTCTGTGGGGCAGCAACCAGTGTACAAACATCTGAGGCTTGATTATACACAGGATTGTGGAGTAAGCCTACAGGTCGTTGAACTCGCGAAATGTTCTTATCCCTAATTATAAATAATATTACATTTATAATTAATACATCATTACAAACGTAGAGAAGTTCGGTGTTGGTAATACCTAGGAAAAACAGTTATCATGCAAAATTTTATAAGAATGAGCACCCATAAATACGGTGCATTATCCCTTTGGTGTAATTATCCAGACATAGTTTGCACGAGGCTGAGGAATATACCGAAAGTGTCCTTAGTGTAGAACTTTTTCTGGTTTTGAAGTGAAAATGAAGTCAAGATAAGCGTCCGCATTGTAAGATTACACGTGGAGAAAGTCGCAAAGTTTTTGACGGTTCTGGTACTGAACCCGTCAATTTTAAAGTTGGGAAAGAAACTGAAGTACCGCTGCTTCCGAGCGTTTTTTGATTACGCGAAGCAATTTTGTTCTCATCTGAAGAAATTTTTACAACGTTCGCTATCTGGGTCGTAATGTCTTGGGGGTGGACAATCTGCAGCTCTAGTTTTGCCCGTTTAGTTAGGACCACCTGTTTTTCGCGAAAAGATTCACGGGAAGGCTAGACGTCGACGTCTTATGTAATACGTGCAATTTTCGTTCTGTTGTTGGCCACATGTGCTTGTCAGGAGACAGTTCCTTACCTGACTGGGCCAATAAGAATTCAGTAACTGCGACACTGAGTGTCCGAAATTCGCGGCCAGACACCTGCACAGCGTGACAGTTAGAATCATCCAATCACGAAAGTGGATCGGAATTCTAATGTATTGGAGTTCAAGTAGTCCTGAAATATTTCGCGGAAAACAGGCGGCCCTACGTATGTTCTATGGCATAATTAACCCTTAAAGGACATATATACACGGGCAACGTTTGTCTGGAAATTTGTTTGCTCTTGAAGACAAATTTTACACTTCTATGATTTTGCCGTTTCGCTGGACTCTATGGGAAACTAAGTAAAAAATTACAACTAGTCAACATATACATTCATAAGAATAAAGCTGTTATTTTAAATAATTTCTCAAATGAACACTATGGATTGTGAAACATGTTACATCTGTCACGACACATTGGTTGGCACATTGTCACCAAGCGACTCCATTGGCCAATGGACAGACAATAATATACTTGACGGGATATTGCAAGCATGTCCGGCGTAGCCAGGACCAATAGGAGGAGGACCAAGTAGAAGTACAAATACCAACACAACTCGTGTTGGTGTAGTGGAGAATATAGGCAGTTCACTTCAGCCTTGTCTTCAGCGACAGTAAATCTGTGCCTTCCTTAAGGGTTAATATCCAGGTCTTATCCACCATTGGAGCCACGGAGCTCGTGAACTTAGAACCTGCGGTTTTGTGTGCTAAACTTAGATAATTTATTCGCTATCATTATCATGTGATTTTATGGTTGTTGGCGGACAGGAGGCGATATGATATTTAAAGAGCCGGCAGCTAGTGGAGGGAATGACTGAGATCACTTTGTGATAGCCGTATTAGCTGAGCGAGCAGCAGTTACCAACAAACCAGTTTTTTACGCCAGTCGAGTTAATTAAGAATCATCTAAGATATGCGGTGTCGGTAAAGAAGAAAAAAACTTGTCCTCGCGTAGCACCACGAGTGAAAGATGCGTCCCGAGTACGTTTCAGTAAAAGCAAAGAAAACAAATCGTAATTCCTGCAAATCTAGAACTTTATGTGCTCAAGCTCAAGAAAGTACAACCGGTTTCTTTCAGCATATTCAAACCAGATTCACAGTCGTTAAAAATGTTTGAAGTACAGATATTATTAGATATTCTAATGAGTTAAGCATACTCGGAATGGATGGAACGCAAATAGACAAGAACATTTTTACACTCAAATTTAAAGTCTCGAGTGGTTACACAACAAAAATTTAACCCGTCTAGTCACAGTGTCGATGATCAGGGGAATTAGTTTTGTTGTAAATGAGATATATTTGTGATCGGTACTGTATACGACAGCGAATCAGTAGCCGTAATTTTGAGGGTCTTCCTTGCAAGACATCTGATTTGTTGAATTTCGGGCATCTCCCTTTTGTGAATATTAAAAATATTGACAACACTAACACGCACTATGTAGTATCAAATAAAAGCATGGCCTTATAAATGATATCCAATACATTAGGTTGAATTCACTGATTACAAACAAAAAAAAATTGCTATGAAGTATATAGAAATATAGCCAAAGTTATGTATTTACGTGAGTAGTAAACAGGTCTAATTAACGAACTGAATATTTCAAACAGCTTTACACAAAGTTGTGCGCTTATAAATATATACCATTCAATACTAAACTTATAAATCGGTTGGTATTATTAAAAATTAGGGGCCCAGTCCGTGACCGTTATTTTTAGTATTGTCACGTGTCTAGAACAGTTACGATGTTACAAATTTTTGTTATAATACAAAGACTGGAAATCTCTCTATCCACTTGGCCACTAAGGCGCCATTTGATATATTTCTATCCACTTGGCCACTGTAGCTCCACTTGATATATTTTTATCCACTGAGCCATTGCGGCCCCACTTGGAATCGCTCTATCCACTGGAACACTGTGGGTCCACTTGGAAATTAACTCAACATTGAAGCGAGACATTTAAAGTAAACAAAAAATATATTCCATTACCTTCATATCTCTATGCAATAATCTCTATGCATTAATAGAAAACTTTCATATAGGAAATAAGTAATTAAAAATAAGCTTTTTTTGGGTAAAAGGTAATGATTGCGTACTCTGATTTAGATGAAATTCGAAATTGACGTGTATCTGACCCAGAGGATTTGCTCTGCAAAATTTGAAGAACTTTAGTTGAGGTTCAAGGGACTTAGAAGTATTAAAAACGGACAGACAGACAGACAGATACCGTCTCATTATATAGGCTATTAAATTTAAAATAGCTAAATATATTTTATTTCTTAATCAAATATATATAATAAACAGTGAAATGGAAACTTAAGTTAAAATACGTTTGCTCCAATTTTCAGTTGATTGACAAGACAAGTTTTGTTTGTTTCAGTACATATGACAATTTATAGAAAGAGCATTTACTACTAAATCTAATATTTTCACTTACCAGTGTCAATGTCTATATTTTGCCATTTTCAAGTAATGTTAAATAATATAATACACGTGGAATAGGTTAAGTTATGTTAGTGAGGTTAGGTTATGTTAGGTTAGGTTACGTTAAGTTATAATATGTTAGGTCAGTATACAATAGGTTAGGTTAGGTAACCATAAACACAAACAAAGTAGAAATGGGCATTAGAAAATTCCGGCACCAGTAATAAGGCAAAAATTTATAAAATAATAAATAAATTTGTAACAAAACTCAGTGTCAATATATCATTATTATTTTGAATCGAAGAAGCCAACACATTATAACCACAAACAATTTTAACAAATAACAAATTATTTTTCTCACAAATTCACAATAACCATTTCACAATCAATCTCTCCCTGTATGCAAAATGAACTAACCTAACCATTAATAATACTATTTAAACACTCTCTTCTAACCACCTCCACAGTAAACAATACAACTACTTTCTCCTAGCACTTGCACCTGAGAGCCGACTGGATGGCCAATCTTGAAAATCTGAATCGCTAACACTCTTTCGGATATTTACTCACTCCGACTGGCAGCAGATGCAGGGGAAGTCAGCGGACGCGGCAACCCAGACTACTCAGACATCTAACTGACCAAATGATTGATTACACTCCACTGTCATGTGTGTACTCGAGCCTCAGATGTTAGTTCATTGGCTGCTTCCCCATAGAGAAGCCAGTGTTACAGTGTACACGTGTTTGACGTCTATCGTGACCTGAAATGAGCTCGTGAAATGTTCATATCCCTACAGTGATTACAGACCATTGTCAAGATTTAGACCACATGTTTTTGAAACTCTGATCTAAATGTTCGACAAAAAACGTGAAGTACTCGGATGTTATGGCCAACAGAGTTCAATGATACTTGGGACATCCGAATTTCGTGAAAAGATTTCCGCACATGATATATTTCAATACCCCACAGGCGTACCAGCAGTTTCCTTTTGCTTATTGGCGGCGTGTCCTTGTGAAAAGACGATTTCGTACTTGACAGGCCAATTAGAATTAGAGTACTCCGATACTGCACGTCTGTGATTCGCGGGAAGACACCTATGACGCGTAACGCCTATATCATCCAATCAAGAATGTTTATCTGAGCTAAAGTGTTATGAAATACAACTGGTCGTGAAATATTTTCGCAAAATTGGGGTGTCCCTGCGGATAACTAGAGACCTGCATAATTCGCGTTATTATTTTGGGACAAGCTAGACGTCATTGCCCTATCAGTTTCTGAGCACGACCCGTAATTTCGTTGGTTGGTGGCTTCTATACGAGGTCATGTGCCTGTGTAACTGTGTTACAGGCGATTGGTCACTCTAACTGTTACACTGTTGGTTAAAAGTCTCTTTCAAGTCGTGTCACAAATACTCTCAGCCGTTGAGGGACGTCAGTAGCACGCATAACATCTTGCAGTTAAGTCTGCTGCAGAAAAATAACGCGAATTTTTCAGGTCTCTACTGACAACAAATAGAAGCCCAGCACACTCACTTGACGATGAAGGCAAGTAAAGGCTGTTAACGAAAATGTGAGCACTTTTGAAAGCAACCTTAGGAAAAAGTCAACTGTCCGTACCTGCATATATCGAGCACACTAAGTGACATGCGCCAGTAAAGTTGGTAACGATGCATGGAAAGTAGTTCCCATATTTTAACGTCGAATAAAAACTGTTAGATAACCATTTGTGATAACTTAAATTATTCCTTGCTCTTTCTGTTTTTTTTAACTCATCTATGTGTAAAAATAAGCAATTTTTTTTAAATTTACTTTTGTAATAATTTCACAGTTTCATTTGACCGATGCGTGTCTAAAGTGGCAAGGTTCAGGGCAATGTTAATTTTACATAAGACGGAAGAACACGCGATGTGCATACAAGTAGACTTTAAGCAGGACTTTAAAAAGTGCTCATTTTACCGTGAACAGCCTGTAGGCACATTCGCGCGCTTCTTGGCAATTGTTCGGCATTCATCACAATCCCGCGCAGCAAAGACCTTGCCATTGCGCGCGCCTGGACGACTCTCCGAGGTTGGCAAGAAACGGAGAGTCCGCGTGTACACCGCAGCGCAAAGACGAGGCCAACTGATTTCCGTCGCTTGTGCCTCCCCCCTACATTGACTTGATAACTACCCTTATAACTGGAGGCCTGCAAAATTCGCGTTATTATGTAAGGACAGACTGAACTGCAATGTTAGTGTGTGTTTCACTGACTTCAGTAATTGACCGGAAAGATGTCTAGCAGGCCTTGGAGTATTCTTGAGCCAGTAATATTAACTCAGCGGTGGATTGACCAATCTCTTTAAAGGAGATCGAGCAGGTAGTTGGCGTCGATTAAAGTGCAGCGGCCTATGAAACCACGGACTCTTCTCACTTGTGTATAAGCGGGTGGAGTCTATCCTCTCATCGCAAGATATCGCAAATTTCGCAACTCTCTACTTACAAATGTCAAAATCACGTGTTCAGGCAGCATGGAATATGTTATATTTCATTTCGTATTTTCAACCAGACTTACGATTTTGTATAATATCAACGTTACATACCTTGAATATATGTTAACCTCGCTAGAACTCAGGCAAAGGAAGTGTATTAAGATTCCAAAACAAACTTGCTTGCCTATAAATTTACGTGTAATATAGTTCTACAGTATCGATTGATCAACGCTATAATCACGTGGTGGGGATGGGGAGGTTACATAGACGGACTGTGGAGAACAATGCTTTTGCGAACTCACCGTATTCCAACACTGAACTGCTTTCCTGCCAGTAGTACTATAAAAATGTGTATGGGGTTTGAGGTAAAACAGTTATGTAGGTAAGTGCTCTGATACGTTTGTACGTACACTTCCTCTAACCTAATTTTAATGCAACTAGCAAATTATAGTATGTTCACAGTAAAGAGAGCACTTTTTAAGGGCCTCTGTACAGTCATTAACAATTAGTAAATAATTTCATTGTGGCCTCTACCGTTAACTTTTATGAGTTGTGATATGTATACACTGTATTTGTTAGTCACATGTCAGTTTTTATATTGACAAGTGGCGAGAAGATAGAATTTGACTGAAAATAAAAATTTAACAAGACCTTATAAAGTGCTCACTCTGCCGTGAACAGCCTATAGTCACTTAGTCAACGTATTTCATAAATATAAAAGGAGGATTCCATTGAAAATTCAACCGTAAACCAACACGTTTATCACAATTGATGTGATTTTGATTGGCGATGTCGTAGAGTCCTAAAAAATTCGCGTTATTTGTTAGCAGCACGCTAAAAATTCACCGTTCTATACGTATTCGAGTAAGTGGCGTCTGTTTATTGGCTTCAGCAGCAGTAAGGATAAATTTTTCCTTTTGACTTGGTTGGAGTTGATTGGGCGAGCCTTTTTTTAGAGGTTTCCTATTGGTTAAAAGGCGTCCAGGATGTGTCCAGACAAACTTTAGTCCAGCGACGAACGCAGTACAAAATCACAAGTGTTTGAAATCTAGTCTGTCTCGAAATAATACCGCGAATTTTGCACGTCTCTAGGCCGATGCGTGAGCCGATATTGAGGACATATGCGGTGGAAGGCGAATTGCGGTCTGTCTCTGAGAGAAACAGGAAAGTTAACAGAGATTTCAGAATTGCATCGTACAGTAGACATAGATGTACAGGATAGTTACGCAAATAAAAAATTGTGATTGGTAGAATGAAGAGATTTGGGCAGCGCCTAATTAACAGCGAGGTCTTGAGAGCCGATGAGGGTGGAGTGAGGTGAGCGTGGAGCAGCGCCGGAATGAAAGGGCGGGGGAAACGGGAGGCCATCGAGAAAACCCGCCGACTAGCGGCATCGCCCGGCACGATTCCCACATACGAAAATTCGGAGTAAACTGGCCGGGGATTGAACCCGGTTCGCCTTGGAGGGAGGCGAGCAGTCTAATTCAGTATTAGTCAGTGTAAAACCAACTGCAAACGATCTACTACAGTTATAGTCTGTTCACAATGTGTATCTTCACAATTTTTTAATCAAACCTTTGAAAATCACCCATTGTATGACGTGTTTGGTTGTTTCCCAAATATGAAGTGTATCAAATGCGTTACATTCTTCTGTTTACATAAGATTTTTCTTATTTTTTTGTAAAATGCCACTTTACTTAATTTTTTTCCATAAATTATAATATTTTACTTATACTAAATATGAATTAAAACTGGTAGAAAAATGCGTTGGTAATACCTAGTAAAGGCTGTTCACGATAAAGTGAGCACTTTTGAAATGTGCCGCTGATCGCATATATTTTAATGGATGCACTGAGTGGCATTTGCCCAGTAAAGTTGGTAACGATGGATGGAAAATAGTTTCATATCTTAACGTCGAATAAAAAGTGTTAGGTAACCATTTTTGACGATTTAATTATTTCTTTCGCTTTCTGTTTTTTAATTCATCGAAGTGTGAAAAAGAACAGATTTGCAATAACATTTACTTTCCTGAAAATTTCACAGTTTTACTCGACCGACGCTTGAATAAAGTGATGAGGCCCATGGCAGTGTTAATTTTACATAAGGCGGAAGAATACATAGCGTGCATACAAAAGTGTTCACTTTACCGTGAACAGCCTATAAAAATAGTTCTTATGCTACATATTAATTACAGTGAGTGCGTACGAATGCGGTACGTTGTCCTTTTGGTGTAATTTTCTAGATTTGAGTTTTGTTTGTACGGGGCGGAGGAATATTCTGAAAGTATAACTTTATGATGGCTTCAGGAAAGTTGGAAGTGTCTATGGATGGACTATACAGTGAACGCCGAGGTACGGCCGCACCCAGCGATCACCCGCGCATGCGCTGTGAGGTGACCTCTTGTCTCCAGTTCAGTTGGGCTATCCTCGATAGCCACAGAAGTGCACTGCAGATTGAAGTGTCACCTGCAGCGCAGAGGGTGCCAGAGGGGGGGGGGGAGGTGGAATTTCACAAGACCTCGCGACACAGCAGCCAATCACGGCACAGGCGAGGTCGAGCGAGAAGCACTGGATGTTCCTACAATAGGCGTGAACGAGAGTTCCTCCGTATTGCACACACCGTGCGCGCGAGCGGACACACACACACACACGCACGTCGTTTACCTCACCCGGGGCGTGGCGTCCACTTCTCTCGCGCGTGTTTATTATTCCTTTGTAGAAGTTGTTTTACTGCCGCCAGTTTGTTTGGGGCGGGACAAGTGTGCACGTTTTCCCCTTAATAACTACGAGTAGTAACTTACCAAGAACCTCGGGCTTCGCTGTTAAGTGCTCCGCCTATAATTCATTCACGGTTACTTCACACTTTTCTGAAGCCCCGATAAAAGTTATATTTCCAGGATATTCCTCCGCCTCGTGCAAACTAAGCTTAACTAAGACTAGAAAATTACACAAAAGGGACACCGCACCGAATTCGTGCGCACTGAGTTGTAATGATATTTTGCATGAGAACTGTTTCTCACTAGGCGCTACCAACACACATGTTTTCTCACTGTTTATATTAGTATTCATTATAAATTATATGTTATAATTTATAAATGAAATATAGGTAAAACTTAAATCTAACGAAAAAAAAGATAATCTTATGTTAATAAAGTTATAAAACGTTTGTGATACTTAGCATATTTAGGAAATAACTAAACATGAGCTGATTTTTTCGAAATTTTGGTTCAAAACGTGCGAAGAAACCGCGAATTGACTACACCAAGCCTGCAACAACAACATAAACAGGGCACAAGCCAGACGCTTTACTTCTAAAAGAACCGTATTTATATAGAAAAATGGTAGTTGATGTTCTGAGCCCGCGAGGCAAACATAGATTTGGAAGCGCTCTCTCGCTGTACCACAAAGATGAATTGCGAAAACGAAAGTCTGCCTTTGACTTCAACTGACGTGGAACTGTACCATCGCCGACTAGTTGTTTCCAGTGTCGACTCTGCGATCGAGTATTCACATATGGTCAAAATGCTCAACGACATGAGGAAACGGTCTGTACGAAGAGACCTTTTCCGCGCGATGAAGCATTGCGACAATGGTCACATGCAGCGTTTGCAAGATGGCGCACTGCAGGAAGATAGTCAGATCTGCAAAGGTTCGTCTACTGGGAGCCAGCAAGTGATGTCATCAATACCTTCTCCTACATCGATGGGTACCCATTCCGAAGACGATGATGGCGCCACAGTTAATGTTACAGTTTGAATGAATGGAATGAATGGAGTAGAGTCGGTTTGTGCGAAACGTAGACTTGCAAGATGTCCGCGTGAAGTCGACGAACTTCAAAATAAACGACCGTCAGTTCTAAATACTGATGAACATACAACTTCTGCTAAACAGGAAAGTAAATTCTATATTGAGGATGCAGCAGGAAGTGAAGACGATCATGAAGATAGCATAGATGATGACTATGACGACAGTAATAGTGTTGAAGACAGTGATTATTCCCTCGACGGTCCCGCACATTTCCCCAACGAGTTTCCTTCGACAAGTGATGTGAAGAATGCAGAAGACATCGAGTATACTGACGATATGTTTACGAAGATCACAACAAACTTGTAGACATACTTAAATATTTGCTTGATAGGCAACAACGTGAGGATTACTCGGTCGTGAAAGAGGTGGTTTCGATCATAAGAGAACTTAAGGATCGGAGTTATATCAGATGATGTGATGAATTGCTTTCTTCTGAAGATGTAAATACTAAATAATAATAAATAATTATTATAAAATAATAATAATAACAATAAATAATTATTATAAAATAATTATTTTTTCATAATTTTTTGGGTGTTGTATCCTTTTATCTCACACAATTTTAAATTGGTGCTATTAGCACTCGCTTATAAACGTCAAGAAGTGTAAATATAATAATAATAAAAATGACTTTAGTATAAAAATTTATGGATAGTTGATTAAATAAACAAACATTAATTCTGCCGACATGTATAAATTTTGGAGACAGTATGTGAATCATTTTTTCTTATATGTATGGATAGAGGCAGCCGACAAGTCCATTAATTTCTAGATACTGCGGAGAATTAATGAGGATTGAGGATTATTGAGGAGGATTTAGGAAGATTGGCGGGGATCGAGGAGGATTGGTGAGGATTGAGTAGGATTGGTGAGGATTGAGGTTGACTGGTGAGGATTGGTGAGGATTGAGGACGATTGGTGAGGAGGATGGGTGAGGAGAATTGGTGAGAATTGAGGAGGATGGATGAGGAGGAAGATCGGTAAGGAGGATTGGAGAGGATAGTGAGCAGGATTGGTGAGGTGGATTGAGGAGGATTGATGAGGATTGGTGGAGGATTGGTCGCAGGTTGGTGGCGGATTGGTGGTGGATTGGTGGCGGATTGGTGTTTGAGAGAAGCACGAATGATTATCGTCCTAGCTGCCCACCTACATTCCAAGTCTCCAGGGACCTGTCAGCACAGACATTTAAATTTAACACTAGTTAAGCCTATAAAATGCTGATCCATAACATGATTATAACATACTAATGCAGTTGGTCTCTATTAGTATGATGGGCTTAGTTTACTCACATAAACATATATTGTCAAGGTCACCTGCATCTAATATGGTGGTAGTGACCTGTAACGTAATATGTTGGCAAATTTTTATGTACTTTCCTCGAGTTTTTGTTTTCATTCATTCAATGTCATGGGGCCAAGGTCAAGGTAGTGTGCATCTAATATGGTGGTGGTAGTCTGTAAATGTATTATGCTGGTTAAATTTTATGCTTTTTTCTCAAGTTTTTTATTTTTAAGATCATTCAAGATCATGGGGTAAGGTTGAGATAGGCTGCATCAAATATGGTGGCGGTAGTATGTAATGTATTAGGGCCTATGCTTGTTGACTGTTATGTATTTTTTCCCGAGTTTTTATTTAAGGTCTTACAATTTACTGGGGTCAAGGTCGAGGTAGTCTGCATCTAATATGGCGGCGGTAGTCTTTAATGTTTTATGCTTGCTGAATGTTATGTGTTTTTCCTCGGGTTTTTATTTTCAAGGTACTTCAAGGTTATGGGGTCAAGGTCATGGTCATTGGCTTCCAGTATGGCGGATGGGATATGCCTATCAAGATGGCGGTCGCCTACCAATATGATGTATAAACAAATGACGAACGAAAAAACAAATATGGTGGCCTCCAGCAACATAATAACAAAGATAACTGCCTCCAGTAGCATTTTAACAAATGGCGAATGATTAAGTCAAGATGGCGGAATGAGTATAGGTGAGAGGAGTGGGTGCGACGGAGTAAGTTGTCTACTGGATTTGAACAGAGGTGAGTAATTGGTGGTGTGGGGGGAGACCTCAGAAATGTAATTATTTAAATTAAATTTTTTAAGGGACATTTTGAGGGAAAGAGGGAAATTTTTAGGGCAATTTTTAGGGAAAAAAGGGAAATTCAAGATAGTGGTATTAATCCCCCAAATAATTTTAAGGGGGAACCATCTTTTGGGGATGGTGGCCCAAGATGGCGGCGTACTGGCTACAACGATGGCGGCGTACTGGTTAGCAACATGGTGGATTCCAATATGGCGGTTTGCTGGCTAACAACATGGCGGGATCCATGATGGCGGCCAAAATCCATAATCCGGAATTCTGAATCCTGCACCAGCTCTTTCTATGCCTTATTACTCACCTGATTGAAGTCTAACGTGTCCCCAAATAATAACGCGAATTTTGCAGGTATCTACCTATTGGACAGGAAGAAACCAAATATGGACTAGTTAGCATGTCAACAGCAACAAATAACTTTGCCAGGGAAAGGCGATGTATGTACCTATTGGTGCTACATTTTCGCCTTGCACGGCAACGACCATGATTTTTTCTATTCTGCAATGTGTCAGAAGTGACCGAGTATACTCGAGATGATATGCTAACACTTTGTAAATTATGCTCGATTGTAACTCGAGCAAAGCTAATTTGAAAATGTCTTTATTGTTGGGAACAAAACTCGCATGGATGTGCAGTCTTTGTTCGGCTAGTGTCTAACACGACCTCGCAAGAACACAGCAGTGCTGTAACAATGATATTGCTAAAGACAGAATTTCTTTTTTTTTTATAGCCACTCAAAGGGACATGATTGATTGTAAATCCTTTTATACGATAAAGGACATTTTATTCGGTCAATATCAGCTCGGCTCTCCATTGGTTGATGGCCGGCCAATAATGAACGCTGTAAAGTGTGGTATGGACCAATAGTACGATGGTGAGTTCTAACACAGACTTCAACAGAACCGGTGATCTTGGAGTAGTGGATATAGGTGACTCACTTCTAATTTATCTTACGTGCCAGTAAATGTATACGTCAGTGTGATAAGGAGCTGATAGGACGTTAAGGCACAGAGTTAATTTCCTAGTCTATTGCTGGCATTGCTATAATCAACACAGTCAAAAGTAGTTACGGGCCGAGGTATTCTTCAAATAATGAGTTTATAAATTTTGAATTAACTGTTAAGCAACTGGAAATTTGATTGAAATCCTGGTAGTATCCTCGTACAAGGGGAATTTCTTACGTTCGAAGTGAGCTCGTTTAATACGGTGGTGGACGGAACTGCGGCGTGGAAGGTATGTTACGAAGAATATTTGACTCACCGATTAATATGTCTTCCACTGATTCTCTACTATGTTCATACATAACGCAATTTCGCTATAATATATTTCACGTCAACCCATATAATCGGAATAACTGAAATGCTAACACCGATAACTAAGCTCTAAATCGAATCTTCTCTGTGTCTAAATGCACAAGGGATACTTTGTAATGAAATTATTAATTTATAATAGAGATAATGGAAAATCGCGAAAATTTTTGAGCCGACAAATCTACGATAACACTCTAGCTAGTTTATTCTTTTAGGAGTGGATGAACAAGGTTTTGACTCAGCTAAGTTATTTGCATACTAATCACGAATTTTCTGCCTTATAGATAGTGTTAGGAAAAATTCGCGAGTTCAATGACCTGTAGGTTACACTCCACTGGCTGGCAGTATGGCACTCGCTACTTGTTTCCTTGCAAGTCTGCTATTGGCTCAGAGTCGTCCAGGGCGTGTCTAATAAACTCCGATCCAGGGGAACCAAGTAAGTGTTTGTCACTTGCAGCGCTGAACTCGCCTGTAGAAGTGTCATTAATAGAGACCCGAGAATTTCGCGGGTTCATTTCTAGACAAGTTGGAACTCACACACATGTACGTTCATGTTACGTTTGTAATTGGTCAACGTGTTTTTGACGCCTTTGGAGATAAATAAGCCAATAATAACCATGCAAGACATTGTGCGCCCAACCACCACCTTTTACTACCACAACAATCAATAAATCAACAGTTGATATCTGTAAGACAGTATATACGACTGTGAAGTCTAGTTTACAGCCGGTCATTGAACTTGCGAATTTCTCCAGTCTCTAGTCATTAAGAACCCTTGAGATGACCACGGCA
Source organism: Dryococelus australis (assembly GCA_029891345.1). Lineage (NCBI taxonomy): Eukaryota > Metazoa > Arthropoda > Insecta > Phasmatodea > Phasmatidae > Dryococelus > Dryococelus australis. The sequence continues at coordinate 361,677,549 of CM056993.1, forward strand.
TAACGAAGAACTTAAGTCGGGATTCGTCACAATACCCGTGCAGCAAAAGGCCTTGCCATTGCGCATACCTGAACAATCCTCCACGGTTGGCACGATACGAGAGTCTGCGGTTTCGACCGTAGCACAAAGATGACGTCAACTTATTTCTGTCACTTGTGCGTGTCACCGACATTGACTTGATAATTACCCTTACAGCTGTCGAAATCACGTGTTCAGGCAGCGTGGAACATGTTCCTTTCCACTTCGTATTTTCGACCAGACGCGCGCTTTTGTATAAAATCAATATTGCCTACCTTGAATACATGTTAGCTTCGTTAGAACTCAGGCAAAGGAAGCGTATTAACATTCCAAAACAAGCATGCTTGTCTATATATTTACGTGTAATAAAGTTCTACAATATCGATTCATCATTGCTATAATCACGTGGCGGGGTTGGGGAGGTAACATAGAGAGAATGTGGAGCACAATGCTTTTGCGAACCCACCGTGTTCTAGCATTGAACTGATTTCCTGCCAATATTACTACAAAAACAAATAGTTACTGGTAACTAATGAACCTACTTTCCTCTACATGGGTGCAAATACATTTTAATAAAGTTCTTGACGTCTCATTAACACCAATATCATTAGAGATGAAACCTGAATATGTGAAACAGCACAAAGACAATTAAAATACACGAGTGACTTACCCAGCATTCGAATCCAGAAAAACTAGTAAAATTAAGCTAGCTTGCAATCAACTGCATCACGGAGGTCGGATTCGAAGAATCAAATTCGGATATAATCAGTCTGATGTTTTGAATGATAGGGCTCACTAATCTGAAATATTTGCTCGGCCATCATTTTGGAAATAATTGCCTGAGCCACTAAAACACATAACATGGCCTACCATAACGCTACTTGTGTGAACAATTTGATGGAAATAGCTTGATTGGTCTCCGAGATATGGCATAAAAACCTCATTTTATTAAATGGGGCTTTCTTACAAAACTTCTCCAAAAGAAGCTCTGTACACGATGTTTGTAATAGATAATGGCTGCATAAAAATCTTGATTAAAATTGTTAAATTGTTATGTAGATATGCTAAACACTTGAAAAATTTATATGGCCGCCATTTTTTAAGTCATTGCCTGGCTCCATTTAAATCATGTAACTATACTTGACCTTCTGTAGGTGTGCAAAATTTTGTGGACATTAGTCAAATTATTCTGCGAATATGACAAAATGTTCAGTTTATTCACCTGACATTATTTTGCAAAAAAAAAAAAAATTCGGCAAAGGAATATCTCTGTATGCATATTGGTTGATTGGTCCTCGAGATATGGCATAAAACTTTCATTGATCATGTGACGATCTTCATAAATGGTGGGGAAAAAATTCATATATTAGCACATTCGATTATTGTCATAGATAATATCTAGAAATATAAATTTTAATCTGTTGCATAGTTTCGTAGATGTAACACACTAAACTAAAATGTTTGTATACTGGCCATTCAGAAAATATGAGACTTGCATACTTAAAACATATAAATTATTATATCCTACCACGGTATAACTTATTCGCCAAAATTGAAAGAAATCGGTATGATTGTTTCTCGAGATATGGCATAAAAACTATATTATTTCATGCGGGGCTATCTTACGAAATGGCGGAGAAATGGAGGTTTGCATAGACAATTTCGATGACTACAACTGATACTGTCAGCATACAAAGTTAAGTCGAAATTAGTTTTTCAGTTTCGTAGATAAAACATTCGGAGCTAAAAATGTTTATATGGCCACCATTTAAAAAATATGTATGTCTCACCCACTCAAAATTTATCAGTTTACATAGTCTGCCATAGTGCTAATTATTTATTAAATTGGTAGAAAAAAGTTAGTTTTTTCTTGAGATCACATAATTTCAATTTGTCAAGGAATACTAGTTTACAAAATGGCGGAAAAAAGAGATTTTGAGTGTACACATTTGATTGTTGTAATAAGTATATATAGCCATGTTGTGAAGGTTAGCACACCGAGGCTGTTCGTTCAAGTCCGGAGACAGAACAATTTTTATTAACATTCAAAATATATCATTAAGTTTTGAGAAATGATTCTACAATTATTACGGATGGCCGTAAAAATTAGTGTTATGATATTATAACACGTATGTCAGGAAGATGGAAATTAGCGTAGTTGTCTGGTTAAAAATGTTCCTTTTGGTATGTTTAAAATGGTCGTCAGTGATATGTAACGGTGGATTTACATTTTATTGTGCGAAGGTCGTGACTAACACAGCCACACTTATTTGTCAGATCGCTTTTCATGCTATGGGGTTAAATCTGGACAGCCAAATAAAATAGATTTTTCCATTGGTCATCCACTGAATACCAAGAACTTCTAATTCTTTCGAAACTTATACATATACGTAAACGGATATAGACATATTTTGAATATGAATTCGACAAGTTTTGATAAAATGAGACTAAAGTTGAGCAACAGGTAACCAAACGCGAAAATAAATTCACGACAAAAATTATAAAAATTTCAGACAGACATTTGCCTGTCTCACTGGCGACTCATAAGTGGTTTCCAGATATGCTAAGTAGGAACCAGAATTATTTCCGACACTTCACAAGCTATCACTGGTCAGTCTATATCACCGCAAGGGAAAAGGTCAGCACCCTTTATTGTGCTGTAATTGCGCTAAACCTAACGATCTTTAAATAGTGCCTAATTGTGGGACACCGTTCACATCTACATCACAATAGGAAAATTCAAATTCATAGAACACCTTCAGCCACACGTTTTGCAGGAAAACAGCGTTCAAGCTTCACGGATAAATTTCGAAGCCTGGCAGCTTCAATTAGTTCATAGTTAAATTAGTCTTATTAAAATCCGTTTTTGTTATTTTTGTACCAACTACGTATTTTCTGCTGCACGAGAAGTCAAATAAGGTAATTAAAATATAGTACATACATTAAAAGTTACAAAAATACTATTCATGTTGTTACATTTGAAAAAGCACGTGCATATTTTGTAGCGTTGTGAAATATTTTCCTCTAATGTACTTATTTAAATGCAATGACAAACTATTTTCAGTTAAAATTTAAGCGTGCTTGGATTTCGGATGATTCGGAAAGCTCATTTTGCAAACACCCACCCGTTCATAAAGCAATACAATTATAATAATTACGCATACTTTAGTTGTATGTATAAAAAGTTTAGTAAAAATATTTGCAAATATTTTAATGATTGATGCTATGTACAGCTATTTCAGCAGCTGTCATTTTATAAATAAAACTAATGTACATCAAATCAGTTATTAAAAATTGTATTTATCATTAGTACCATTATTTTCTTACATAAAACCTTAGTAGTTATTATGATTGCCCTATACTTGAGAACGTATCCAGAATGGAAGTACGCTTAAATTTCGATTTAAAATGTAATTTTAATAATTGATTTTAAAAAAACTGTTATATAAGTAAATTCTTGCAAAATAATCTATAGTGTTAACAAAATGTATGTTTTCTTCTTTCCAACATAAATAGTACTTTATTTGGCAGTATTGGTCGTATGTGTACTAAGTTCTAATGAGTTCTCTACTTGTACAGTCAAACTTTGTGGTCCATTGGAAGACACTCTCCTTTTATCTTTCACTGTTAAACATTTAGAAATGATCAATGATTATTATTTCCTCACAAAGAATTCAGCATATAGTTTTTCATAAAAATGTGTAAAAATCTCAACTTTACTGTTTTGGAAATGTATAAATAATGAAAAATATCTTACGTACAGAAAGGAGATAATTCACGCTGAAACAAGATGTCAAGAGCTACTTCAAGACGTATGTAAAATCGTATACAAATAAGTTTTTTTTTTCTCAAAAAATTGCCGGAAGTGAGAAAAATTCTTGCGTATATTTGGTTTGTGTCTGTCCCTGAATTTTTTGTAAAATAACTTTTGCCAAGGTATAGCTTAAAATGAGTTAAGATAAGACCGTTCAGTTGCCCTTTTATTAAAAATTTCCGCAATAGCTTTGCTTTTTTTTTGTTTTGTGCATTACAGAAACTGTAAAATTGTGACTTCGACATGTCAGTTTGCAAAAACCGTGCCATCTAAAAAAAAAAGATTTATATGAAGAAAAAGTATTCACAGATAATGTCTACAAGTAGTGGTACAAATATGAAATTAAAATTTTTTTTCTCGACTAACATTTTCAACATTTGAAAACACTTTTCTAAAATTTGCTACTAACATTACTGGGAGCAACACATCAACCGTTGACGTAAAATTTACGTACAGAAATGGATAGAAAATTTTTCTTCCGTTGGTTGTTTTCAAAAGTTTTCAATTCTCTTTTAACAAACCGAGGCACGCACGCACTATACTAATGACTAAACTAACTGCCTTCTCAAGTGAGTGATTTTTTAATACATTTCCTGAATTAATTATAACATTTTAAAAATTTTTTTAAATTGCAATTTACATGATTCGCACATTTGTATGGGCAAATATTTCTCCTCTTAAGCGTCTCAACGAACTCATGTCGTGATGGGAAAATTTCTGGCGTTGATCACAGTTCCTGCGTTACTGATCAGGAGTTTTTAAAACAGAGGTTCGTATTTATTCACTTTATCTTTTACACCTATCTAAGGTATGGGAGTGTCCATGAGTCCGCAAAAAAGGAAGTCACTCGGTGTTTTATCTAGAGAGCTGTCACATTAAAAGAAGAGGATTTTTTTTATGTAGACAGTGGTACGAAATTTTCTATCTTTACCACGGAATGTTCAGTCATTTAATTGGTCGTTCTTTAAGGGTGCAGGGTACAGCTTAAATAATTATTTTATTTTTATGTGAAAAATTGTTATACTGTTGACAATCAAGTGACATAATCTCTCAGAAAACTTTTCTATTTGAATATGTTTGGGATTCCGGCTGCCCAAATTACATATTTAATGTTTCTACGACACAGGAATAAGAAAATTTAAAGCACTGGGAATTGATACGATTGGGATTCAAAAGTATTATTTTCGGAATTAATAATATAAATGATTGAGAAATTTATTTCACATGAATACTGTAATCAATTTTCCACGAATTGAATGAAATTTGCTGTTGGACTGCTTACGGCAATTGCCTACCTGACGTTTGAAACGCGTTGTAGCGTGTTTGAAAAATGCATTTTTTTGACGAAACTTGCCCCCAATATTTTTACTTAACGAAAAACAAGTACCTTAAAGACGATTAACACATTAAGGTCTGCACACATTTACTGCCACTTAAGACAATTTAGCAGTGAGTCACATATATATCCACTACTGCAAGAACACCGGTTCTGTTGGTGTCAGTGTTAGAACTCGCCATCGTCCTATTGGTCCATACCACACCGGACCCCACCCAGTATTTACGGCGTTCATTACTGGCCGGTCATCGACCAATGGAGAGCCGAGCTGATATTAACCCATTCAAATGTCCTTTAACGTATAAAAGGATGTACAATCAATCATGTCCCTTTGAGTGGCTATAAAAAAAGAAATTCTATCTTTAGCAATAGCATTGTTACTGCCCTGTCGTGTTCTTCTATGGTCGTGTTAAACACTAGGCGAACAAAGACTCCACATTCATGCGAGTTTTGTTCTCAACAACAAAGAAATTTTCAAATTAGCTGTGCTGGAGCTACACTCGAGCATAGTCTGCGAAGTGTTAAGGAATGGTACTCTCAAGATATCTCGCATATTTGAAACATTATTTTTATGCTCTTCAACACATTTAAAAACGGATTTTTCATACTGCTATATCTCGAAACAGAACAGAACAGATCATATTATAATGGCACCAGTGCCCAGCTGAAGGCCATAACTGACCTTAGTTAATAGAATTTCAAATAAATATGGAAAATAGTCGGAACATAAAATTTGTCGCGTTTTAAAAATTTAAAGCAAGTTAAATTTTTAAAATTGCAGAGGCTTAAAATTATATTATGTTATTATTTTATCTCAAAGAAAAATGTTATGTTATAATTTTTAAATGTCAAAATTTAAACTTCCTTTGCCTCCACCCTTGAACTCTCACCCCGCCATCCTCTCCGGAGGCAGAGGGGCCGACGGCTGTTGTCGTTTCGTGAGGTGTCCGTCGTGTGTTTGATGTTTGTGTCTGTGTTGTGATGGTGCCAGTGCAATGTTGTTTCTGTATGTTGTTGTACAGTGTAGGTGTTGTTCCTTTAGTTGTGTATCTGTAATTTTGATGTCTTTGTGAGTTGGACGGCATCAATATACGAGATTGTGTTATTGTTTATAATTACATGTGATGTATTGCTAGCGAGAGCTCAAGAGGAACATTTAATAATTTAGCTTCGAAAATTATACTAATAACAATAATTGGATTAATAGTTATTACTTTGATTAGTGATTACATTTCAACAAGGAAAATAATTACAGAAACCACTCCCAAAACATATACGAACAGGATACATGCGAAACTAAAATAAAGGCATGTATTCAACTTTGCTATAGAGTCGCGTCCAATGAAATTGCAGTATCGCCGCTTAAAGTCACGTCGAGGCAAGTCACCGACGGAAATACTTCACGCAAGTTCAAGGCCTTGTGCGTGGACGCGATACCGCTTTTTTCGGTGTCTCCTCGCGTACTAGGCGACCCCCTTAAGTAGTATCATCTGCCATAATATATTTAGAATTTTATGTATGAAGGAGGGTAATCATCAGGGAAGTGTCTCGTCGCAAGAGAATGCTGAGCCCCGCGCCGGTAAGTGCTAGACGTGCCGCCGATGTCCACTCAGCCGGGGCAGCTGGAAGGGTTGCCGAAGCCCTTTGTTATGTAAATACTCTGTCCTTCCCTAACCTTTCAAGTTTTTCCCTCCAAGTGGTCGGAGGTAGGCGGTGGCCCTCCCACCTCTCGGAGGCCTGGCCGATCGCCGAGAAGAAATAAAAAATGGGCCGGTATCGTGATCCCATCTGCCTCAGCAGTCGGCGGTTGGGAGGAGGGGCGGGTGGCTCTCAAGGACACGTGCGGCAGTCAGTCTTCACTTCGGCTACCCGGGTCGTGGAATGTGCCCGTACGCCCAGGTCCTGCACCTGGGTCCTGACAAAGGACATCCTGTCCCGGGACTCACCAGGGGCGCGGGTTCGACTCCTTGCGAGCGCAAAGGGCCTATCAACTAGAGCTGTTCGAAATATCGATATATCGATAATTATCGATATGAACAATAAATTATCGAAAGATATCTAACTTAAAAAGATATCGGCATATCGATGCTTCGATATCATCGAAGTTTTCGGTATTATCGATCATTTCGGTATTATCGATCATTTCGATATACCGAAAATACCGAGTAACTGTTTGGAAAATTATAGATATTAAATTTTTATGATATCGAACAGCCCCGGCCAGTCCTTCTCTTCTAGCATTTCAGACACCCTCTCGACAAAGCTTATCCTTCCACATTCTCTGTTCTAGTAAGCAGAGATTCTTTTTCTAGAGTCCGGGGGGGGGGGGGCACAGTGGCTGAGCGATTAGCACGCTCGCCTCCCACCAAGGCGAACCGGGCTCAATCCCCGGCCGGGTCACCGGATTTTCGCAAGTGAAAATCGTGCCGACGATGTCGTTGGTCGGTGGGTCTCCTCGGGGATCTCCCGTTTCCCCCGCCCCATCATTCCGGCGCCGCTCCATATTCACTTCCATCACTATCATCGGCTCTCAAGACCTCGCTGTTAAGTGCCGCCCAAATATCTCCACTCACTCTATAGTCCGTTTACGGTTACTTTCAACTTTTCTGAAGCCCTTAACAAGCTCTACTTCCAGAATATTCGTCCGCCTTGTGCAAAGAAAGCTTAACCGTGTCTAGAAAATTGCACCAAAGAAACAACTCACCGCATTTGTGCGCGCTCGCTTTAATAATATTTTGCGTTAGAACAATTTATTAGGCATTACTAGGGATAGGAAATTTCGCGAATTCAATGACCTGAAAGCTAGACTCCACAGTCCTGTGTACACTTGAGCCTCAGATGTTTGTTCAATGGCTGCTTCTCCAGAGAGTAGCCATTGTTACTCCACCCCTAGCAGTATGGAACTCGCTACTTGTTTCCTTTCCAGTCTGCCATTGGCTTAGAGTTGTCCAGGGCTTGTCTAATGAACTGTGATACAATTGCAAAGGTGACTTCTGTGTACATGTGTTGAAAATCTGTCTTGTCCTGAGATGAACTCGCGAAATTTACCTATCCCTAGGCATTACCAACACACCTATTTTCTCCCTGTTTTTATTCACATTCATTATAAATAATATGATAATTGATAGATAAAATACAAGATTGATCAATTTAGCCAAAAATAAAGAAGTTTTACGTTTACAAAAGTATAAACCGCTTGTAATACGTGACTTGTTTAAGAAACATCCATGCACGCCATTCATGCTTATATTCATGAAAATACACGTGACACAAATAAACACATGTGAAGGATGCTTATAAAAAGAAGAGTGCTATCACATCAAAATTAAGACATGCAGATAAGACACAAGTATATGTAATATCTAAAGAGGACATGATTGTTTATTGTTAGGGGTAGCGAAATTTCGCGAAAAGCTTTCAAGACAAGTTATATTTCAAAACACTGTAGGGTCGTTTACTTATCTCGATTGGCTGAATTACTTTTTAACACGTGTTACCTGTTTGCACACGAATCACGTAGGGGCCGTGCCGATGTTTCCGAATTCTAAGTGGCCCGGTTAGATTTGAAAATGACTTCCCAAGCAGACAGCTACCAATGGCAATAGTCAAACTGCAGTTGGGTGCTTACAGTGTTGAAGTCTATCATGTTGCCATTTTTTTTTCTCGCGAAAAATCACTAGCTCTATTTATTTATATTGACTATGTGCGAACATGCAAGTAACTATGCAATAATGTTATTAAACGCCAAAGTTGTGAGACCACAGAGCCTCGACTTCAGGTATGTTCGGTGAAGATTCGTATACCCGTATTCAAGTAACGAGTACCTGCCGTGAAACAGGGAAAGAAACATGCAAAATTCGCGTTATTATTCAGCATCAAGCTAAACTTCACAGTACTGTCTGTACTGGAGCCGACATCGTTTCCCCATTGGCTGCTGCGGAGATATGATGACACGCTCTTTCCGACTGAATTGCACGTGATTGGGGCACGCAATTGTGAAGTGTTCATTTATTGGCGCAGTGTTACCCAGGACGCGTCAGGTACAGTATGATCCAATGACGAACGTATTGCAAAGGTACACGTGTTTAATGTTAAACGTGACACCGAATAATAACGCGAATTTTGCAGGTCTCTAAGTATGGAAAGATTGAAACGTATTGGGCGTACGCCTGGCTAGAGGACAGACGTGGGAGGCGGTACACAGATGTAATAAGCGTGTATGTATGTATGTATGTATGCGAGTGGTGAAGGTTGGAGAGAGAGCGGGGAGGGGGGTCTTGTTGCGGTTGATTTGCATGGCGTGAATGCCGAGCGGCCTTGACGGTCCGTGCGCGGGTGACGTCACTGCAGGAGTCCAGGTGGCGATCAGCCATCCAGCTAGACAGAAAATCCTGGTCGGTCCAACTGCTTGCATACCTTCGCTTCGCTTCCAAGGGCCTGATTTGCCGCTTCTCAGCGTTATAGCTAGAGACCTGCAAAATTCGCGTTATTTTTCTGCAGCAGACTAAACTCCAGAATGTTAGGCTTGCTACTGACGTCCCTCAATGGTTGAGAGTAGTTGTGGCACGACGTGAAAGACTCCTTTAACCAATAATAACAGTTCAACGTCAGCGTGACCAATCGCCTGTAACACAATTACACAGGCACATGACCTCACATAGAAGCCATCAGCCAACGAATTCACGGGTCGTGCTCAGAAACTGCAATTATGTCTGGCTTGTCCCAAAATAATAACGCGAATTGTTCAGGTCTCTAGTTATAGCTAGGGGTAGTGAAATTTCGTGAAAAGTTTTCAAGACATTATGTTTCAAAATACTTCAGGGTCTTTCACCTATCTTGATTGGCTAAATTACTTTTTGACACGCATTACTTGTCTGCTCACGAATCACGTAGGAGCTGTGCCGATGTTGCTGAATTCTAAGTGGCCCGGTCATATATGAAAATGCTCTCTCAGGCAGACAGCAGCCAATGACAATAGACAAACTGCTGTTGGGTGATTAAGTCTACCGTGTACTCACATTTTTTCCGCAGAAAATCACCAGCTCCAGTTATACGTTTTGTAGAAGGACGGGTGAAGCCGAATGTCAACATGTTGCTAAAATATAGGTACGATTTTCGTAATTTATGTACTTTTATATTTATTTTATTTTCTTTCGTTCCCAATAAGATACTACTTACACTCCGGTCTTTCAATTTCAAATGTCAACATCTCTGTTTATTTCTCAAATAAAGAAGTTTCTCACATTATTATAACACAATTAGTTGGCAATGCTTTGAACAAGACTTAATTCCTTCTTTGAAGAGTCTAATTAATCATGTTTGACTAAGTCATTTATATAATTATTGCATTATGAAAAGCAGCGGGCAAAATTTTCATACGTGGAACGTAGCTTATTATTTTGAATTGTAGCCGACTTGTTGGTTTTTAGGTTGGCAACACTGTATACGAGTATGCATCGTCACGTGTACACGTGTTCTTTTACATGGTTGATCACAGTATCTCCCTCCTCTTGACGTTCACAGGAAAGAACAGTCACGTGATACTACTCAAGAAACGTCACCAAAGTCGACGATGCTTCTTTTCTTCGTCACTGTAACTTACGCATGCCCTTTGTTTACCGATAAACTAATCGGAGGAGGCGACTTGCGTATTAACCTAATGGAAACATCTAAGAAAGACGCGAATTAATGTGCTTGTCTGAGACTGGAACCAGGAATTTCCTGATCCAGAACTAACGCGTTAGTGACCTCTGCTAATATTTGAGGATATGGAGATGAAATATCTGTACGGCGAACTAGAACGCCGTTCACGAATCAGTGTCAGCGAGCAGCCAAGCTAACAGGGAATACTTCGAGGCACGCAGTAGCCAATCAGATGCGAGGCCCATCAAACCTTTAAAGAGTGTGGCGCAGCCAGCAAACCAGTGGAAACGCCCATTTCAAAGGAACCACCATGTTATTTTGGTTTTTTGTACTTACTCTGTATAGGCTGTTCGCGATAAAGTGAGCACTTCGGAAACTTACCTCATAATACGTCACTGCCCCTGCCTGCATATATTTTAACTGGCGCAATGAGTGACGTATGCCCAGTAAAGTTGGTAACGACGGAGAGAAAGTAGTTCCATATTTTAACGTCGAATAAAAAATGTTAGGTAACAATTTGTGATGACTTAAATTATTTCTTTCTCTTTTGCTGTTTTTTTTAATGCGTCCAATTGTAAGAATGAGCAGATATGCAAAATACTTTCTTTTTCAATAATTTCGCAGTCACTTGACCGAAGCATGGAAATAAGTGATGAGGCCCATGACAAAGTTAATTCTCATAAGGCGGAAGAATACACAACGTGCATACAGGTAGATTTTTAAGCAGGGCTTTCAAAAGTGCTCGTTTTACCGTGGACAGCTTTTACATTCGTGCATGTTAGCCAGCGAAATTTTTTTTTTAAATCTTGGACGATTGTTTAAGAATCCAAAAACATAGTATTAGCAATGTCTCGCGATTCTGATAAACATCTCTTCCGTCTACACGACTGTCTGTCTCCCTGTAGTTTCATTACGATCATCAGGACATCAGTGTCGCTGTCGTAGTACGATTTAGACGTAGGCCTAATGCTTGAAATCACGAAAAGGAAGTGAACGCTCTTTGAGCTGGGAGCGGATAGGTACCCGAACGAAAAAGTCATAATAACACTGCGGCTCTCAGAGGAATCCGGCCTACAATTAGGCTTGTATCGCTCATAGACTAAAGATAAGGTATACTGCTTATTCGTCTTCTGCGCATGTACCCAACAATGACCTACCCCAATCGTACACAACTGTCAAAGTGACGTAGTCAACATTGGTGAACATGTTTCTTTACATCTTAATTTTTAAATGATAAGCACTATTATGATAATAAAATAACTTTACCATTTCAAATTTAATCAAAAAGCATTACAAAATGGTTAGAGGAAGTATTAAAACATCCCCAAGCACTTGTTTACAAATCATTTTTCTAACCTAAAATCCAAACCACGCCATTTTCGCTAGACGTGTTGGCAGAAAAGCAGTTCAATGTTGGGGCACTGAGATTGGTTGTGCGCAGCCAGCGAGATCGGCTTACCTCATCTTTAGTCTATCCACTTCTACGAACTGGAATTGAACCAGATACCTCAGAATTGTCCGTTCGCTGATTCTACTTTTTGCGAAATTGTTCTTTACTCATCCGTTGATAATATTATCCCTTACTTACTGTCCGCTCAGACAAATATGGAAAGATATGCTTCCAAGTGTCGACAAGTAACCTTTACAACGGACGAAAAAATCTTAATTACCGTGAACGGACTTTAACCCCAGAGTCAAGAAGTGAAAACGCGATCGAAATTGAACTGGTTTTTCTGGACGTGCATGACAGTCATCGTGTGCTCATACAGAGAACGGGTTCCACCCAGCGAGTGAGCTTACCCAGCAATCGCGCTGCATATGGCACAGCTGGGCTCCTGCCCCCGCCTAAGTCACAGAGCGCTGGGATGTACAGAGGTGAAACATCCGCTTATTCCGTGAACTCCTGAATAATGGCGCCACTCGCCAGCAACATGTCGAAAGTATAGACTCAAGACGGGGTAGAGCGATCTCGCTGGCTGCGCACAACCAGTCTCCGTGCCCCAACATTGAACTGCTTTTCTGCCAACACGTATAGCGAAAGTGGCGTGGGTAGTATTTTTTATTAGAACACTGATTAATATGGATATGAACATTTCGCGAGTTCAGTGATCTGTAGACTAGACTCAGCACACTCCTTTGTACAGTCGATCATTAGATGTTTGTTCACTGACTGCTGCCCCAATGTTGCCCCACGCTTGGCAGTACGGGATTAGCTTCTTGTTTACTTGCAAGTCTGCTATTGGCTCAAAGTCGTTCAGGGCGTGTCTATAGTAATTTGTGATCCAATTGCAAATGTGACTCCAGTGTACACGCGTTTTAAATCTATCATGTCCTGAAATGAATTTGCGAATTTTTCCTATCTCTACTGATTAATAACCACGTGATTTGAAATGTTTTTATACTTTCTCTAACCAAGTTGTAGTGCCCCGAGTATTTCGCGGATTGAGTTCGCAGCAAGCTAGGCTGGACAGTCCTCTGTACACTCGAGACATTATCGTTTGCTTATTGGTTGCTGTGATCAAACGAGGCCCCTTAAGGACTGTTAAACACTCACTCACACTACTACTTCCTGCTTATCACTGGTTCACAGTTAAACGGGGCGTGTCTGAAGAATTGTCGTCCAATTACAACAATAGGAGCAAATAACAAGTGCTTGGAGTCTACCTCGCCTTCGAATGAATTCGCGAAATACTCGTGGTTCTACCAATCTCTTATGTAGTTTGATTTAATTCAAATTGGTAAAAGTATTTATTAATATAATGGTACTTGACATTAAAAATTTAAGTTGTAAACAAACCCGTTCATCTCTGTTGGCCAAGTGACTTTGAAAGTTGTGTCCCTTTAGGGTAGGTGAATGTGTTGGGCACATGCACAGAAGACGAATAAGCAGAGACCTGAAGACAGAATATAATTTAAACACATATGAGTCTGTATTGCTCTTGTCATGGGACTACAGCTGGTTTGACTGTCCTGGGCTGTCTTGAACCAATCGGAAGCACGTAACGACAAGATAGCCCAATCACGTCCCGCCTAGTCAAAATGGATTGTGGCTCCTCGCTTTTGCAGAAGCCAATAAACAAATAACACATACTCTAACGTATATAGGGCGGTGAATTCTAACGTGGTGCCCGATAATAACGTGAATTTCGCATGTCTCTACGAATAAGTGGTCTACCTCATCTTTAGTCTATGGTCGAAACCCCGTTCGCCGATAAACGTCTGGTTAACTTATTTGCCAGACGGACATTCTAGTCACTAGTTAAGGCCACCTGTTTTTCGCAAAATATTTAACTGGAGACTAGATTCAAATATGCTGAGGGCCGCGGTGGCTGAGGGGTTAGCATGCTCGTCTCCCACCAAGGCGAACCGGGTTCAATACCCGAAAGTGGGAATCGTGCCAGACGATGCCATTGGTCGGCGGGTTTTCTCGGGGATCTCCCGTTTCCCTTGCCCTTTCATTCCGGCGCCGCTCCATAGTCACCTCAATCACCCTCATCGCCCATCGGCTCTCAAAACCTCGCTGTTAAGAGCCGCCCAAATCTCTTCGCTCACTCACTCAATCAAATTCGAAAGTCTTCACTAGACTACAGCCCGCTTGTATTTGTGTGAAGACAGTCTGTTAGGCTACATGAGTGAGCCTCCGAGTGAACTACCGACCGTCCGTGAATCACGGAATCGCGGAATCGCGGGCAGACAGATAAGACGCGTAATAATTCAAATGATCCAGTCGCGTAGGTGGCTCTGAACTGAAATGCGTTGGAACACAACTTTTCATGAAATCTCTTAGCGTAAACAGGTGCACCTACCAATAGGGAATGTCTGCAGCACGCAGTAGCCAGTAGGAAACAAGGCCCCGTTCGCAGGGCCTCGCGAAGCCAATCGGAGAATGGGTACGCCCACTTAAGGAAAATTCCCACCCCCATCTTGGATTTATGGCATTTTTGCTATACTCTGGAAGTACAGTTTTGTATCATGTTTTTTAGAACGACAGAAAACAGAGCACTGCCTAGTGCATTTTCTGAGGTTAGTATTTCTTGAATACCTACTGTTGATATCGTCGCTTTTGTAATCGTCCGCAAGAAATAATCTCGCGTTTCGAATAGACAGTTACAAGCCAAAAGTTAATCAATGTAGCGAAGCTGTGGCAGTTCGATAAAGTTTGGGAAGCTGCTATTTAGGATATGTCGTGCGGGAAATTTCAATACAGCTTCTGAAATAGAAGCTTTGGCGAAAAATTGATGATTCCAAGATGGTGGGTGGGAACATGCCTTATCACTTCGAGTGCGGCGGCCGTAATATTACGTCGCCTGAATTTAACAGAGTTGTATCGAGTTTGCCGTGATATTGCGACACCCGCATTCTTTACAGACACGGGTGAGGAAATATTAATTCGCCTGCACTTTGCATAAGGTTCTACGCAAAGTAACATTACGCCATGAACACCCAAATTGTAAATTGCTGAAGTGAACAGTATTTTACATATAAAAATTAATTGTTTGGGACACTTTCAATTCGGCCTTATATTGGCGTTAGAAAGCCAACCAGTAATGAAAGTTATTTCGTGTATGGTCCAGCGGGGCTGTTGTAAATGGAAATATGGAGAACAGCGGAAGTAATGGTTACAGCTAGCGATTTTTCGCGAAAAAAAATGAGAATACACGGCAGTGGCGTTTATTCCATAGACGCAAGGTAAGCAATGCTTACCCTATACATATGGGAGATGTTTGATTCTTCATAGTTTTCACCGTGACTTTAAACACATTTAATTCTTAGTTTCCCCGTTTCCGATTCGAGAAACGGAGTTTTCGTAATTCCCATACTGTACACACATAGTGCTGCAATCTAGTATTTATTTCCATAAACAGGAGTGACTAGCGATGAATCGATATCGAACTCGTAAGCAACAACACCCCACACGCTCGAGCTCCTTCTCCATCAACCGCATTCCTTCGGCAGGGTAGCAGCCGTTCTGTTTGCTTCCTCCAGTCCTACATTTTTTTTTTTTTTGGAAAGTGTATGATAGTGTTCGGCAAAACGGGAGATTACTTATAATTTGAAATATGCTCTCTAAATAGTATTTAATTTAATTATTAATACATTCATTTCGTTTCCGTTTTTATACCTAATGTAAGGTATTATAAAACGGTAAATACATGTGGAGGGTAGATAAAGTTGGAAGTTGCGTTTGTTAGTAGAAATTGCTTACCCTTAAAAAAAAAAAACTCATTACACGCCACTGGTACACGGTAGACTTCGACACTGTAAGCACCCAACAGCAGTTTGTCAGTCGTCATTGGTTGCTGTCTGCTTGAGAAGGCGTTTTCATATTTGACCGAGTCACTCAGAATTCGGCAACATCGGCACGGCTCATACGTGATTCGTGCACAGATAGTTGACTCGCGTCAAGAAATAATTCAGCCGATCACGATAGGTAAACTACCCAACAGTGTTTTAAAATATAATTTGTCTTGAAATGTTTTCGCGAAATTTCACTATCCCTATTGATGGTGATGCAGTTATGAATATAGGAGACTCACTCCTAGATTGTCTTGATTGGAAATAAATATGTACCGCATCCAAAGTTTTAAAAAGAAACGCCATGCACTTTCGCCTCTGTCTACGAATCTACTCTGTGTCACAGTCAAGAAAACTGTAGTCTGTAGATAACGACATTTATCTTCACCTTCTAACACCAGGAAAAAAATTCTGAACGATGTATTTCTCTTTCAAGCTCGATTGCACTTAAGATTAATCACAAATATAAATGAACACGCAGCTAATTTGCAGACAGCAGCTAATTTTTAGAGACCTGAAAAATTCGCGAATTCAATGACATGCAGGCTAGAGTCTACAGTTTTATGTACAGAAATGCCGATATCAACTGAACATTGGTTGTCTGCTGTCACAATGGAAGGCGAAAATTGAGTACCGTTCACCAGGTGGTATCAAACACCGTCTGGTCCAATGGCTAATGATATACAAACGCACATGTTTTGAATGCTAGCTTGTCCCAAAATTAATCCGCGAATTGCTCAGGTCTCTACTAATATTCCGTATAATTTTACAATTTTTTTTAAATATAAAGACTGGCCTCGGCTTACATACCTGTGTTAATGTTTGCATGTATGTGTGTGTCTTACTGTCAACTCGGCTTCGCAGAATTGATTTCGGTTCTAACATTTCGGCGAAATATAACCTACTAATTGGGATTTTTTTAACAGTAACTGGCTGAAAAACTACGCTGTCCCTCTGCTTAGCTTCAAATATGCAAAACACACACAGTCCCTCGTAAAGTATTTATATTGTTAACTAAACGAGCGCTGCGAATTCTTTAATTTTATGATTCCATGTACAGCATTTATTTTAAGTTTTTAGATGATTTCAACTATATTATGCTTTTTTATGGGAAAAGTTGCCATTTAATTAATTAAGAAAACCTGCCTGGTATCAAATATTTTATTCTACAGTGTTAGGTTTTTCGGATGGCTACAATTTATTAACAGGGACGTGCAAAATTCGCGTTATTATTTGGCATCAGGCTGAACTTCACAGTACTGTATGCACTAGAGCTGACGTGTTTTCTCCATTGGCTGCTACATAGATGTGAATTGACTCCCTTTCTGACTGAACTACATGTGATTGGGACACTCAATTTAGATACGTTCATTTATTAGCGCAGAGTTGCACAGGGCGTGTTACATAAAGTATGATTCAATGACAAACGTGTTGAAAAGGTACACGTGTTTGAAGTTTAACGTGTCCCCAAATAATAACGCGAATTTTGCAGGTCTCTATTTATTAATAAAATATTTTTATAATCACTGTTTACCAAATTATTTTACCGGGCAAATATTATTAAATATTTGCCCGGTTAATCGTTCAGCAAAGTGTGACGTGCCAGAAACATGACACGTTTTTCAACTAACCAGTGTCTTGAAACGAGTTTACCAAAATGTAGCCTAAAGTGTGAGGTGAAGACCAGAATCTATCTTCAAAGTTGTGCATTTTTTAAACTGTCGAACTGTTCCGTTCTTGTCTGTCGTATATCGCGTATGGGCGTTCTGCGGCTCGGAATATCTCATAAAACCCTCGATGACTGGTAGCAATTAAACGTTTATGGCAATGAGTAGTTAAGCCAATTAAAGGTTAAAAGAGTGTTAACTAGGAGTATTGTGAAAGACTGTTCACGGGAGGTACAGCTCAACTCTTGTACGTGATTGGTACATGAACCGTAAGACCTTTCTTGTGTACAGTCATTATGGTAAATTTAGAATAGCTCAGAACATAAAACAAGAGTCATTTCCACGAACATTTTTGTGCATATTGACAGCGTTTATTGAACTATGCGTGCTATTTATATTTGTTGCGTAAACGCGAATAAAAATAAATTGGTTATTAATAGGGACATGTGTTTTTCTCAAAAATATTTTTGGCCATGCTATACTTATCCTTGATCCACAACCACATCTTCCTTTGGTTACTGGCCGCGTGTCTACGCGAGAAGACATGTTCTTATTTGACTGGGAAAATCGTAATTACGTACTCCGATACTGAATTTCCATGATTCGCGGACAACAGACACTTGAGGCATGTGACATTTAAAATCATCCAACCACGAAAGTGCATGTGAACAGTGTTTTGGAGTACAACTGGTCTTGGAATATTTTCGGAAAAAAACACCTGTCCGTATAGTCGCGCCGGCCTAAGGACGGACTTAGCCCCGCCTACCCAAGTGAAAGAGAGAGAGAGGCAGAACGACTAGCAAAACACCAACAAAAAGTGACTGGCAGGCGAGGAGATGAATCTGCAGGCACTCCCTCCCACCATCTGTTTCGCTGCCGTCCAATTGTTTCCTTTCTTGGCGAGAAGTGGCCCGACATCGGCAGAGCTTCCAAGTCATAAGTTACAGCGGCGCTACTACTGTTGTCAGTGATACGATCTATGCACAGTTTCTAAACCGGATCGCATGGCGTGTGAAGACAGAGGGAAAAACTGCCAGTAGTATTGATAGTGCTATTGCCTAGATGAATCGAAGTGATTTTGAACTTCTCCCGAAAAACACCTGGATGTGTCCAAGAAAGCTATTCCACTGTCCCGAAAATTTAATCTATTATGGAAGGTAAGAAAAGTAGCCACTGAGATTCTTGACGCTTACATGTTCGTTCCTGGTCAAAATCGGCCATAATTAATTAAACATTGCATTAGATGATTATTTTGGTTACTATTATGGTGTTTTCTGATTATTTTTGGAGGCCAATTTCGGATTCGTGTTTTTCGCCGTTAACAAGAGTGTGTGTGGAATTTGTTTTCTAGTGTCTTTCTACAATTAAATCATTTCGCGAAAAACAGGTGGCCGTACGTATTTAGTCTATTCGCGGTTTATTCACCCTTTTAGAATTTAAGGTTTGAAAAATCTCCCCATGTATGAGGTATTTAGTTGTTTCCAACATATACCACGTACCACAAGCGTTTTATGCTTGTGTTCATAAAAGTTAGTTTTTTTTTTGTTAAATTGAAATGTTATTAATATTTTATCTGTAGAATGAAATACTTCATTTATAAATAATTAGGATAAAAACAGAGAGAAAACATATGTTGGTAGCGCCTAGTGAGAAAAAGTTCTTATGCAAAATATTGTTGCAACTGAGTACGCATGAATTCTGTGCGTTGTCCTTTGGTGTAATTTTCCACACTTAGTTAAGCTTAGTTTGCATATGAGGCGGAGGAATATCCTCGAAGTAGAACTTTAGCGGGGCTTCAGAAAAGTGTGAAGTAACCGTGAATGGACTATAGGTTGGGCTGCCGGCTGGGCAGTCAAGTTTTTTTTTGGCTCTTATTGAGGAACGGTTTTCCTACGTGTTGCTGCACAACGACGTGGCGTTCGCGCAATATAGGCTTTTCACGCTAAAGTGAGCACTTTTGAGGTCCTAGTTACTTTTTTTCCTTTCAGTAGTTTTTATCCTTTGACCACATTTTAAATTGAATATTGCCATGCATGTATTAAACACATTGTGTACATTCCACCGCACTAGGATGTTAACCTTGAAGGCTAAAATTAAATATACAGTAAAACCCCTATTTTACACTTTTCAAAGGAGTGGGGAAAAAATGTTGCAAAATGCAGGAAAGTGTAAAATCGGGGGATGTAATATAGGGGTTCCTCTATATTTATTGACTATTTTTCCAAATGATAGTACTTTTCAAAATATGCTCACTTTACCGTGTTTCACCTCTATATACCTTAGACCTATAAGACTATGTTTAGTACGACACAGGCCCTATCCGAGGCAGCGCGTTGGTGGGACGAGAGGCGACTTGGTGCGCCCAGTGCGAGCTTTAATTAGCCGACAATGTAGCAGTGACCTCGTGATTTGTCGACGCTAACTGACAGCTCTGTGAGGGCCACAGCGACACGCACGCACGGGGGCCACAACCATCCTCCCTGAACGGTGGAGATCCTGTAGGCTCAGTCATGCCTACCTTTAAAATATAGGCGGAGAGTTGGAAAATATAGAAAAACCTTTTCAACTAACATATTTCCCAAGACACTGTACCGATGGAGCTGCAGTGGCTGAGCGGTTGGACTGCTCGCCTCGTCACAAAGGCGAACCTGGTTCAATCCCCGGCCGGGTCACGCCCGGATTTTCGCAAGTGGCGAATCGTGTCGTACGATGCCGCTGGTCGAGATGTTTCCTCGGGGATCAGTCGTCTCCCCCCGCCCTCGCATTCCGGCGCTGTTACATTCTCACCTCATTTCACCTTCATCGGTTCTCAAGACCTTCCTGTTAAGAGCCGCTAAACTCACTCGCTCTCTCTCTCTCTCACACACACAAACACACTGTGGCGACCTGCTGCGTTTATAATTGGGTGATGCAATTTTTATGTGGCCACAGAGTATAGTCTATTCGCAGTTTCTTCACATTTTTTGAATCAAACCTTTGAAAAATCACCCCATATATGACGTATTTAGTTCTTTCCTAAATACGCCGTGTATAAAGGCCATTGTATACCTCTGTTATCATAAAACTTCTTATTTTTTGATAGTTTGAAGTTGTAGCTATATTTTATTTATAAATTAAAATATATCATTTTTAACAAATATGAATAAAAACAGCGAGAAAATACGTGTGTTGGTAGCGCCTAGTAAAAAATAGATCTCATGCAAAATACTATTATAACAACGTGCGTACGAATTCGGCGCGATGTCCTTTGGTGTGATTTTATAGGCTTAGTTAAGCTTACTTTGCACGAGGTGGAGGAATATCCTGGAAGTAGAAATTTAGCAGGTCTTCAGAAAAGCGCGAAACAACCGCGAATGGATTATGCTTGGCAATGCACGGGTGAAACAGTCTGTAATCACCTAAACTCCAGCTACACACGCCAGCAAAATGTCGTCATCGGCCAGAGAATGTTGGAGCGCTGTTCGGCAATCTGCGCCCGGTAACCTGCTCTCCTCGCCAGCCGGCTTCTCAACCGTCAAGGAAAAATTTCACAGCACGCATTATAGCCAGTCAGACACAAGGCCCGTGCCCAGAGCCTAGCGCAGACAATCAGAGAATGGCCACGTCCACGACAAAGGAACCTCCGAGCCATCTAATCTCTGCGCACTTATCTACAGGTAGAGACACGCGTTTTTCGCGAAAATATTTATGGCCATGCTAGACTTCAATATCCTACGTCCACAACGAAAATTTCCTTTGGTTATTGGCCGCATTTCTACGTGAGGAAACATGTTCCTATTTGACTGGACCGATCGTAATAAATCACTCCTATACTAAACGCCCATGATTCGCGGACTAACACTTAAGGCACCTGACATTTAAAATCACCCAACCTCGAAAGTGCACATGAACAAAAGAGTTTTGGAGTACAACTGGTCTTGACCTCTTTTCGCTAAAAACACCCGTCCCCATCTATAGGGACGCCCGAATTTCGCGAAAAGATTTCACGACCAGTTGTATTTCATAACACTTTAGCTCCGGTCCACTTTCGTTATTGAATTGTTTCCGTGTTACGCGTCTTTAGGTGTCTGCCCGCGAATCATACAAGCGCAGTATTGAAGTTGCTTAATCCTCATTAGCCTGTTACTTAGGAGAAGATCTTCTCACAAAGACACGCCGCCAATAAGCAAAAGAAAACAGTTGGTAGGTCCGTGGGGTATTGAAATATAAAATGCGCGGAGATATTTTCGCGAAATACGGGTGTTTCTACGCATCCGCTAAAGGCTGTTCACGATGAAGTGAGCCCTTCAGAAAGCAACCTTATAAAAAAGTCACTGTCCATGTCAGCATATACTTCAACGGGCGCACTGAGTGACATGTGCCCGGTAAAGTTGGTAACGATAGATGGAAAGTTGTTCTATATATTTAACGTCGAATAAAAAGCGTTAGGTAACCATTTGTGATCATTTAAATTGTTTATTTAGCTTTCTGTTTTTTTTTAAGTACCAGTGTGCAAAAATTAGCATATTTATAAAATGTTTACATTCATAATAATTTCACAGTTTCAACTGACCGACGCAAAAATAAAGTGATGAGGCCCATGATAATGTTAATTTTTCGTAAGGCGGAAGAATACACAACGTGCATACAAGTGGATTTAAGCAAGGCTTTCAAAAATGCTCATTTTACCGCGAAGAGCCTTTATGCGACATGGTCTTGTGTATCTCAGTCCAACTTGTCTGATGTTTTTTGATCTCATCTTCCGTGACCACCGATTCTACTGCCCTTCATTCCCTTCGGAAACGCACCTATAAACTTATATCTTTTTCGAGTTCTCCTGAATAATAAAAAAAAAAGTTTCGAAGTGTTTATTTTTATTCCCAGTGTAGTCGTCACTTTTCCCGAAACGTAAAAAATATCAAGCAAAGGGGAAATAAATATTTGTAAACAGTGATCACTCAGCCGCCTGGTAGCAGGAGGCCTAACATCAGCTCGACCAGCCGAGCACAGCTCTACAAAGGGCGACGTGGATTTGTGTGGCAGTATCGTGTACTCGCCGCTAAGTTATGGCCGCGTTGATCATTCAGGTTCGTGATTTAGTAACTACAGTACATTCGAGAGACTTAAGTAAATTATTAATTTTGCTCAAATCGCAATGTTCGATTCGCGTAAAAATTCGTGCTGTTTCGGATCTAATGACAACCGCGCACGCGTGGAGAAAGCAAATAGTTTATACTTCACAATTTCGGAGTATAATATTCATAAATAGCTGCCAACGTTACTGTTGTTAAATCAGCCATTCTTTGCGTTAAACAATGCGAAGTTTCGGTACAGAATAACAGATTTGGAGTGAAGTGGGGAGATTTGAGCGGCTCTTAACATCGATGTCTTGATAGTAGAGACCTGTAAAAGTTGCGTTATTTTTCTGCAGCAGACTAAACTCCCAGGTGTTATGCGTGCTACTGACGTCCCTCAATGGCTGAGAGTATTTGTGGCACGACATGAAAGACTCTTTTAACCAATAGTAACAGCTCAACGTCAGAGTGACGTTGACCAATCGCCTGTAACACAGTTACACAGGCACATGACCTCGTATGGAAGCCATCAGACAACGAAATCACGGGTCGTGCTCAGAAATTTATAGGGCAATGACGTCTAGCTTGTCCCGAATTAATAACGCGAATTATGCAGGTCTCTACTTGAGAGTTGATGAGGGTGGAATGAGGTGAGTGCGAAGCAACGCCAGAGTGAAGAGGCGGGGGAAACTGGAGATCCCCGAGAAAAACCGCCGACTAGTGTCATCACCCAGCACGATTCCCACGTGCGAAAATCCGGGAGCGATCTCGCCGGGAATCTAACCCAGTTCGCCTAGGTGGGAGGCGAGTAGTCTAACCACTACACCACCGCGGATGTTATTGTTGCGTTCAGCGAGTTTTGTGTTGACAGCTATTTTCTTTACTCGCATGTTTAGATAGAGTGCTTTGAAATAGCCTTTTTTAGCTGTGTTGGAGTAGTGCTCCGTTATGGTGTTTCTAATGTGCGTGACATCGTGACAGTATTCAGAACAGACCTCCTCTGAAGAGTGTTTTTTTACGTATACTGCACATTAAACGCACTTTCTATAGTTACCAGGGGAAAAAATGCGTATTTAAAACACTACAACGCAGTTCAAGTGCCCGGAGGTCGGACATTTTAATAAGGCTTATTCATTATTAGAGACACGAGAATTTCGCGGGTTCATTTCTAGATGAGTTGGAATTCACTCTCTTGTACGTTCATGTTACTTCTGTAATTGGTCGACGTGTTGTTTGACACCTCCTGGAGATAAATGAGCCAATAACAAACATGCAATAAATTGTGCCCCCAACCACTGCCTTTTACTACCACAACGATCAACCAATAAACAGTTGATATCTGTATGAGAGTATATAAGACTGTGAAGTCTAGCTGACAGGTCATTGCACTCGCTAATAAAGTAATGTACTAAGATAACGAACATAATATAGTGAAGTAAAACTATCCATGAGACTGCTACTTCTACTACATGTATTCATAATCACACTAAACTGGATACTGCAATATATCCCAATAACTTTTATAACTTTGACAGTGCCTGATTAACAGTCGATTGAACATTTTGGAAAGCCCTGTTTATTTTCCTCTTCCAGTCGATTACTTCTCCTTTTAGAGCCACGTGTGCAAATTAATACCGCTTTAGCCCTAATGACTGTATCCACGCGCCGATAAAGTGAGAATGTCAGAAAGTATAAAGTATAAATATGCAAATACGACGCCAATCCCATCTAAAAATAAATGACATTTTTAAGTAAATTTAAACATTACGCTTAATATGACATAAATATGCTAAACTGCATTTTAGAATTCTCATCGAAGTCCCGTTAGTGTGCAAGTAAAAAACGTTTTATAGATTTTATAAAATATCGATTTTAAAAATTCCAATTGACCTCGAACCAGCTCTATAACAAGTAACTTGTATCTAGATCTGGTTCTTATGTTGTTCCTCCTTTATCTTCTTTCCTCCTTCAATTGAGGCCTGCAGACTTCGTGCTGTGCTGGCAATCATGCATCCAATATATTCACGTTTCAATTCAATGGCACCATAGATTTAAATCGGCTGTTAAGTTCTTCCCTCTGTTGCACTGTACTCCGGTGTGTATAGATTTAGTCTCTCAGGATTTTTATACAACTGCGACCATTTAATCACTGGTGACATCCGTTTTATGTCATGCCATTTCTGCTGCCAGTAAAACAGTATTTTGTTAGCAATATTCCATTCCTTCTCCACGTTATTGCCGAAATAGGCTTCAAAAGATTAAATTATTAAGAAATTATGACATGTTGATGGATAACAGACGACTCTTTTAGACGACAAGTATTGGACTTCGGTGTACACACTTTGCACTGCGGAATCTTAAGAATAAAATAATTCTGTCTAAAGGAACTAGCAGCCAAAACGGGACGACGTAGCACACAGCTGCTGTTTTTTTTTTCCCAGCGAAATTTAATTTTTCCGAATGAATTGAAGTTACACTGAAGTAATTTTTGCATCAATCATACTAAATGTGTGATAATTTGTGGTAACATATGCGTGTTCTAACCAGCGTAGGTCTAGTAATACTATGCAAGTATAAACAAGGTATATTTAAATAGTATTATGGGCAATTACACGTTTACGGTTTTGTGTGAAGGATTTCATGAGCATCGTTATCTTACTTGGGCCTGTAATAAACACCAAGCAATAAGTAGCGCGTATAAGGAACAACCTAGTTCATGTGGACTACAAGCTAAACATAGACGCAACAGCAAATATTCCAAATAGTAGCAGCTATAGTTCTGTTTGCTAGGATTCAACTTGCTGTGCCCATGCCCGATAGTTTTCTTTTCTTATTGGCTGCCAATGAGGATTCTGATACTATAAGGCGGAACGTTCGTGATTGGTATGCAAACTACTTAGCCGAGTCAAAACCTTGTTCATCCAATGATAAAAGAATGAACTAGCTAGAGTGTTATCGAAGAAATGTTGGCTCCAAAAAGTTTCGCGGTTTTCTGTTATCTCTAGCTGTAGCATGTAAATAACACGAGGTCCAGCCTTATCGACAATCAACTCGCGACAAAGTCACGTGGTATTGCAGATAGGTTAAACATGACACAGATTTCTGATTGTAAGTGCTTCCTACAGTTGGAGGCGTTTCCGACTCTGTTTTAGTGACGCTGAGTGAAAGACAGATTCGAGCAGCGCTTGAAATGTCTTTAACTCCGGTGGGTGTGAAACGAGGTAATGATGGAAAAGCTAGATATAGCGTAGGTGGGAGGAACGAAACTCGTCCGCAAATTCAACGTCCGCCACGATTCCAATACGCAAACACCCGGAGGCCGGGTCTCAAACCCCGGTTTGCAGTGGTAGTGGCGGGCAAGTTGTTTGAACTTTCCAACGCCGCGGCCTATGTTGAGTGGCGCCTGGTGCTGATATCGTGTGTAGAGGTTCCACTAAGCGTTACGCCTTAGCGATCACAGATGTTGGATAAGCTTGTGTGAAAATTTTGGCACACCACCCGTGATAGACGCGACCTCGTTCACCAAGGTACAGTGAGCTGTTCGAAGAGTGCTGGAGAAATTCGCAGCGCAGTGCTAGCTTCAATGAGAACCAAGGACGCCCAACTCAAAAGTACCTCAAGAAGGTAAGTGTGGAATTCAAGGCTACTGCCATATTAGCAGTACCAATAAACACAAAATCTTCATGTGTTTATGTTTGAAATGAAACTTCACTTACGAGAATATTTAACCCTGTCGGTACCAAAAATGCCTAGTATTTTAACAGTTTGTCAAAATGTGTGATGTGCGTTGTACTTGGGACTGTAAAACCCTTCCTTCACTCTGAGAGTTAATGACCTTTCGCAGTTCTACGTAGTACCGAAAGTGAGCAGAATCGGAGCTGACAGCTGGGATTTGTCATCACTAGAGCCCCGAGTATTTCGCGGATTGAGTTGGCAACTGGATAGCCCTCTATATACTCGAGACATTATCGTTTACTTATTGGTTGCTGTGATCAAGTGATGCCGCTGTACAGGACTGTTAACACTCACTCATAGCACTGCTTCCCGCTTATTACTGGCTTATTGTTAAACGGGGCATGTCTAAAGAACTGTCGTCCAATCCCAACAGTAGGAGAAAAGAACGAGTGTTTGGAGTCTACCTCGCCTCCGAATGAATTCGCAAAAGCTCGTGGCTAGTTATCACCCATTAACCAATGAAAACTGTCCACACGACAAGCTTCTAGAGAATATGATCGTGATTTGCTGTCGAATGCATGTGATACCAAAAAATTGTACATTAATATACAAAGGTTAGGGTCAATTTAATAGATTGTTTGAACAATTCATTATGGGCATACTTCACTGCAAACTCTTCGATGTAATCTTGGAAAATCTACTAGCTAAAATAAATAATTTTGTTTAAAAATCATAAATTAAATAAATAGGAATGAACGACCCTGAGTTAACTGTTGTTGACAAAAATATAACACACATAATTCCAAGAAGGAATTAAGTCAGAGAACAGACACAGAATTCCGAGTAGAAATGCAGCCAGATGACACCAGAAAGACACAACACAGCCAGAATTGGTCGCCAAACAGACAAGCAAGTAAGGGATATGAAGAATGTTACAAAAAACTGGACAAACAGCCAAGACGTCGCAAACGAAGAGAAGGGTTGGAACAGATGTAAAGTTGAATGACACGACGACGACAATACAGGCGAAAAGCAAACAATTTTAATTCCAAACAAAATTTGCTCAAGGGGAAATGCCTCCCCCACCCCCCTCATTTTTCCCTTCACGAAATTTTCCCGCGTGAGCATACGGAAACCCGTTACGGAAGTGTATTCCGAACAACGGGAAGCACGGCGTGTTATAAGATAGGAGCACGTGTCAGCATGTGTGTGCACGTGAATCAGCGCCGAGTCTAGACTACGCCAGACGCGGGCCTGTACCCGCAGATCGGCGACTGGCGGGAGTGAACGAGTGAAGGAATGCGAAGGGGGGGGGGGGCATTGCTGCAGCTGGGGTCGCCGAGGTCGAGAGAAACTTATTTTCGTGACCGCGATAACGCCAGCCGCGTTGGGTGAGCGACTAGCGATCTGCGAGAAGCCGTGCCTTGTATCACCATACTCCATTCGGGGTGATTTCTATCTGCGAGGCCTACTTCGGACACGTCATAACTAGATACCTGGTGATTTCGCGAGTTCATTTGACGGTCAGAGGCACCTGATTCCGGACAAAATTCGTTGACGAACGATTTATACTTGACCTGCATAATTAGCGTTATTATTCTGGGACAAACCAGACGTCATTGCCCTATAAGTAGAGGCCCGGAAGTTTCGCAGATTCATTCTGCAACAAGCTAGACTCCACAATCCTTTATGCACTCGCGCATCAGTTAGTGGTTTATTGGCTGTTGCTCCAGTCCAACCCCAGACCAGGTAGCACGGGATTCGGTTCTTATTTTCCTTGAGGCTTAGTTATTGGTTGACAGTGGTTCGGGGCGTTACTAACAAACTGTCGTCCAATGGAAGCACAAACACATATGTACACGTGAACGCAGTTTAACTCGTCCTCAGATGAAGCCACGAAATTTCCGGGTCTCTACCTATAAGTATCTGAGCGCGACCTGTGATTTCGTTGGCTGATGGCTTCTATACGAGGTCACGTGCCTGTGTAACTGTGTTACAGGCGATTGGTCACTCTGACGTTGAACTGTTGCCATTGGTTAAAAGAGTCTTTCACGTCGTGCCACAAATACTTTCAGCCATTGAGGGACGTCAAGCACGCATAACACCTTGGAGTTTAGTCTGCTGCAGAAAAATAACGCGAATTTTGTACGTCTCTTTTTATACACCTTTCACGGTTTCTTCCAAATTTTCTGAAGCCATGTTGTAGATCTACTTTCTGGATATTTCTCCACCTCATGCAAACAAATCTTAATAATTTACATGAGAGGGCCAATGCACCGCATTCGTGCGCACTCAGTGTAATAATATTTTGCATTAGAACTATTTATTACCAGGCATTACCAGCATGCCCATTTTCTATGTCTTTATTCATATTAGTTACAAATGAGATATTAAAATTTATAAATAAAATATAAGTAGAAGTTAAATTTAACAAAAAAAAAAAAAAAGGTGTGTACTTTCATGTTAACAGAAGTCTAAAACGCTTGTAATAGCTTACATGGCATAATCAGGAAACAACCAATCACGCCACACATTAGGCGTTTTTTTTTCTCAAAGGTTATTGATTCAAAAAGTGCGAAGAAACAGCAAATAGACTATAGCGTTTCATCGCCACATGTGAAGCTCATCGAACTTTACTGACGTCATGATTCCTTTTGCGGAATTTCTCCTATACTCACGACATAAACGGTCAAGATGGCGGACACGCGAGTAAAATACATGGAATACCATATATAGGGACAGGTGTATTTCGCGAAAATATTTAAGGCCATGCTAGACTTCAATATCCTACATCCACAACCACAACTTCCTTTGGTTATTGGCCGCGTGCCTAAGTGAGAAGACATGTTCCTATTTAAGTGTGGGCCGAACGTAATAAAGTACTCCGATACTGAGCGTTAGAGGTAGTGAAATTTCGCGAAAAGATCTCAAGACAAGTTATATTTCAAAACACTGTAGGGTCGTTTACCCACCTTGATTAGCTGAATATTTTTCTGAGACTCGTTAACTGTCTGCGCTCGAATCACTTAGGATCCGTGGCGATGTTGCCGAATTCTGAGTGGTCCGGTCAAATATGAAAACACCGTCTCAAACAGACAGCAACCAATGACAATAGACAAACTCCTGTTCGGTGTTTATAGTATTGAAATCTACCGTGTACTCATATTTTTTTCGCGAAAAGTCACTAGCTCTACTGAACGTTCATGATTCGCGGGCAGACACTTGAAGCACGTGGCATTTAAAATCATCCAACCACGAAAGTGCATATGAACAAAAGTGTTTTGGAGTAATACTGATCTTGAAAACTTTTCGCGTAAAACACCTGTCCCTAATCATTTATTTCATTCGGTTAAATGAAAATCTTGGAGTATGTAAAATGTATATTTATGAACGTGAATATCTAACACTTTGTATCGCAGTTTGTGTGCCAGGTAGATAGGAGTCTTTGAGGTCGGCACACTTTTACCAGCTTTAAAGTAAAACTAGACGTTAGTTATATATATATATGTGTGTGTATATATATATATATATATATATATATATATATATATACACACACTCACACACCGCTGCTGGGACACCGTGATATATTGGTCCCTATTGTCACTTAACGCCAATCTACTGGTCAAAACGACACCAGTCTTTCCTTATTGGCCAGCTGCCAACCAATGGAGTGCCGAGTTTACCGTTTTCGAACCAAATGCTGTTTCGTATGTAACAGGATATACATTCCTTCGTATTGATTTCCGTAACTATACAAAAATCTGTCGTTCATTTACGAAGTTCGCAGTTAATGTTGTATTAGTTCCCATTTAAAATCCTTATGAAATAGGGAATTGATATAAGTATACCCGGACCAGTTCTGTTTTTTATGTGGAATGAAATATTCAAACAAGTTTTGCCCAAACTACACTCGAGTATAGTCCTCAAAGTGTTAAGTACTCTGGGACTGAACATGTGCACACGGTTCAGCGACTGTCGAACGGGCGAGACTCCCACGCCACGTCGCCTGGCTGCGTCGTCGTCGCAAGTCGCCGCACGGAGTGGCGCGGCCTTGCCCCTTGGAACCAGCCGTCGTCGGCGCGAGGTTCCGAGGATCACCCCGCTCCGCGCCTTGGCGAAGAGCGAGCGAGGTCAGTGCAGGCCACGCCCACTCCCCTGAGGAGGTCAGGCGTGACCCGCGGGGTCGCCTACGGGCTGCGGCCTTCTGCGTGCCGAGGCAGGGTCGTCGTGGATCAGGCTGGAGACATCGAAGAATAGCTTCACGTTTGGAATTGCTAAACGAGTCTATACACTTAACTGATACGTAGATAATTCGCGTAATTATTAGAGACCCGGAAATCTCGCTGATTCATTTCGCAAAAAGCTAGACTCCACAATCCTTTGTGTAGTTGAGCCTCAGTTAGTTGTTCATTGGCCGATGCTCCAATTTAACCCCATACCAGGTGGCACAGGATTTGGTACTTGTTTCCTTGCAGGTTAGTTATTGACTCGAATTCGACCAGGGCGTGACCTACAAGCTGCGATCCAATTGAAAAAGGAAGTCAAATGCACATGCGTTTGGAGTCTATCTTGTCATCAAACGAATTCGCTTAATTTCCGGGTCTCTGATTATTATTTTGGGACAAGCTGGGCGTCATTGCCCTATAAGTTTCTGAGCACGACCCGTGATTTCGTTGGCTGATGGCTTCTATACGAGGTCATGTACCCGTGTAACTATGTTACAG
Source organism: Dryococelus australis (assembly GCA_029891345.1). NCBI lineage: Eukaryota > Metazoa > Arthropoda > Insecta > Phasmatodea > Phasmatidae > Dryococelus > Dryococelus australis. Next base: position 361,708,778 of record CM056993.1, read on the forward strand.
GCGATTGGCCACGCTGACGTTGAACTGTTACTATTGGTTAAAAGAGTCTTTCACGTCGTGTCACAAATACTCTCACCCATTGAGGGACGTCAGTAGCACACATAACACCTTGCAGTTTAGTCTGCTGCAGAAAAATAACGCGGATTTTGCAGGCCTCTCCCTAAATTCCGGCTCTAGTTTGATAAGTCTTAATAAATACGCCACTATCTTCTGAATAAAGATAGAATAAAATAATTTTCCTTAACGCCGACAGCTCAAGACAGGAACTTACTTACAGAAATTGTTAGTCTAGTAATAATTTGGAAAGTTTCTAATGATTTCAATTATAGTAAATTAATAAAATAATAGTAAATCACTCACTTAAAATAGACTCAGAAGAATACTGTTCTATTTCAGTCATTTCCATAACAACAACATATTTTTTTAACTCTAAAGACATGATCTGCTATGCACTGCAAACAACGACAAAAGTAAAATATTAGCTCCAACACTATATAACATAGTTGAAGAAAAATATTATTCATAGAGTGATGGGGATAAAAAAAAACAGGCGATGTTCCGGATGGTGTCGCGTTACACTAACTAACTTCGTAAGTAGTTCCATCCTAAATGCATGCGCTGTTATAAAGGTACCGCCGTGCTGCACTGAGGAGTTCCATCAATAACGCTGACACTGTTCTTCAATTTCAGTGATGCTGGCCGCGTAATTTCCAGTTCCAGGGGCAGTGGAACCACAGAAGACAGCTGAGTTCCACTGGACATACCGAGGTGCCCAATTGAAGTCGGAGGTATTGTTCTTGAACTTCAATTAGTACGGGCGGGGTTGTGGCAGTGTCATTGGGCAGCGGAACCACAGAAGACAGATGGGTTTTACTGGGCTGCATAGGCGTGCCCAATCAATGTCGAAAGTATTGTACTTCGACTTTAATATTGCTGGGTCCCGTAGTGGCAATTCCAGGGACACTGGAACCACAAAATACTAAGTTCCACTCGGCTACACTGAAGTGCCTGATCAATGTCGCAGACAGTGTTCTTCAAGTTACTAGGACATTGGAACATTACACAGTAACTAAGTTTGAGAAAACAAAATAATTATTTGTTTTAGAGTACGACCAAACAGTTGTGTATGGATTATTTTAACAAGCTGTTTGTTTTCGTGAAGAAGTTTTTGATTTAACAAATGTGTTTCGCAATCTCTGTTGTTTACTGTTTACATGAAAAAATTCAATTTTGTTTCATATCAGATGTTGTTAGACCTTGAAATTTCGCGGATTCATCTCAGGACAAGTTAAACTGCGTTCACGTGTACATGTGTGTTTGTGCTTCCATTGGACCACAGTTTATTAGACACGCCTCGAACGACTTTCAACCAATAACTAAGCTTCAAGAAAAATAAGAATCGAATCCCGTGCTATCTGGTCTGAGGTTGGCCTGGAGCAACAGCCAATGAACCACTAACTGATGCGCGAGTGCATAAAGGATTGTGGAGTCTAGCTTGTTGCAGAATGAACCCGCGAAATTTCCGGGTCTCTAAATATCATGCGAGAGCAACTGGCATACACAAACAAATACTTTATTGGCTGAGAAAACCATTTCTCTTATAATGAGTTTATCGTAAATTTACCATTAACCGACAAATATCTCCGAGTATCTGATGCGATGTAGGCCCACACTTTGTCACTTCTTTCAGCGCTACGATGTAAACAAAATGTTATCAGCCGGACGCAACCGAATGTTGAGGAACTTTTGCAGAATAATCTATGCTTTTACTCATCGTTGCGGCTTAATTTTCCAACAAAACTTTTGCTTACGCCTTTATCTAAAAAAAAACTTTTCTACCTTCCTGAGTTTGAGGTTTAGAATAACTGAAGCATTAAGGGCTACACAATCAAGCACTAGATGCTTCACCGTTTAAGTACACGTATTTAACTATGGTAAACTATTTTCGTCGACATCGAAACTCTTTGGAGTACCTACCATTGGCAATATCATTGTTTTATTTCGTAATAATAGAGATAAAAATGTTGCTCATTTCTTGAAAACGTCCTTTAAACCATTTTTATTTTTTGGAAATATGCACTTGAAGGGCAGTGAAGTTAATGACACTTCAGATGCTGTTCGTAATTAGAAGTCACTTCTGTTTCACCTCTGATACCTCTTGATGAAAATTCATCAAGCCGAAAAGATCGACTAGCCGTGCTTCCGCAGTTGATACACATACCGAGTGTCGGGATCAAGCCAGCTTTTGTCCTTTTCTCCACACCAGCAGGTTTCTGTCCTGAGCACATGTCAACTCGCGAGGGTTATCGACCCACTGACGTCCTTGTACGTACATTTACGTCTGCCAACGGGGAGTTTAGGTAGGTCAGTTCTGTGGCCCCTAACAAACTATTTTGAAGTAGCTACATTATATTTGGCTTTCACCACAAAAAAAAAGTTTGATGGATATCATAATTTTTTTTTTCTGTGATACGAGTACCATGCACTGTAATATAGGCTATTAACGGTAAAATGAGCACTTTTGAAAGCCCTGCTTAAGATCTACCTCTTCGCGCGTTGTGTATTTTCCCGCCTTATGTAAAATTAACATTGCGATGGGCCTCATCACTTTATTCATGCGTCGGTCACGCGAAACTGTGAAATTATTGGAAAAGAAAATATTTTACAACTCTGGTCATTTTTATACTTCAATGCATTTTAAAAAAAAACAGGAAGCAAAAGTACTAATTTAAGTTACCACCAATGGTTACCTAACACTTTTTATTCGACGTTAAGATATGGAACTACTTTCCTCTATCGTTACCAACTTTACTGGGTGCATGTCACTCAGTGCGCCCGTTAAAATACGTATACGAAGTTGGGAGCAGTGACTTTTTCTAAGGTTGATTTCGAAAGTGCTCACGTCATCGCGAACAGCCAGTAACTGCTTTTTGTATTTTTATTGTATAAAATCCATCGCGTTGAGTAACTGTTAATTGTAATGAATTGACATAGCATTTTTTTATAAATTTTAACCAATGTTGTGAAACGCTAATCATACTACACTTGTGAAATGTTGTGTGCTATGTTACGCGTTTACGGAGTAACCTGCAAACCTTAAGTACGAAGACAATCTTGTGCGATTTTTCCTTTATTGAGTAGTAGCAGTAAGAAAGGTCGAAGTGTGACATGAACACGTCTGTCAAATGGAAATTGTCGCTACTTGCGATTCTGTTACCAGTAGTGTGTAACTATTCGCCTTGTCGCACATAACTTCAATAAAGATCAACACAGTTCTTACACTTTCCTATTTATTTATTTTTTTTTCTTCTAATAAAATTGTTCAACAGTTCTTGTCGTGCCTATATAGGCAGTTCGGTAGAGTGAGCACTTTTTAAGGCTTTCCTTAAAAGTTACTTTCAGCTTATTTGAATTATTTAGCAAATTTTTATGCAAAAATTGCCATGTGTCTAATAAACTATGTATATATTTTATAGCTCTCAGAAGTTAACGTTTGAGGCTACACTAAAATACAATTTTTTGGTTATTGAACTTGCTAGGATGGCCTTAAAAAGTGCTCACTTTACCGTGAATAGTCTATATTCTCAAAATGATTTTGGTTATTTTTGAAAGACGCTTTCCATGTAGCTTTTTTTTTCAAGTCGTTTACACTTCTTGTAAGGAGTTGAATTTAGGGATCGTGAAGAAATTTTTCTGAAAAGTTTTTATCAGACGTGCGCTTTGTCACAGTTTACAAATCTAAACGTTTGCAAAAAAAAGGCAGTTCTTGATATTTGTTTGCTTGTTTTTTAACGTTCGCATCGTACGTTAAGTATAATGTATGCTAAAGGCTATTCACGGCAAAGTGAGCACTTTTGAGGCCCCAGTTACCTTTCCATTTCAGCCATTTTTTATCCTTTAACCACGTTTGTAAATAAATATTGCCATGTGATTAATAAACTAGGCGTGTATATTCCACCGCTCTTGGAAGTTAACGTCTAAGGTTAAAATTAAATATCTTTACTGACTATTATTGTAAATGAGAGGGCTTTCAAATGTGCTCACTTTACCGTGAATAGCATATACAAATATATTTCCAAGTTACATCACTGCCATGGAAAAATGGCAACAATATAACTGTTTCGGAATCATGAAAGCTTACATAATGTGGCCATATGCGGAGTTCAGGTTCGTGTAAAATATTGTGCTTGTGTACCTTTAGCAACGTCCATAAATGGAAGTCAGATTTGAATATACGGTTGACGGGGAACATGAAGCGAAATAAAAAATCGCTCCTTCGAGGCAGATATTTATCTCGACGGATGAAGGTTTCGAATATACATTTATGAATATTGTGTCAGCTGTCAGTTACAACGAAAGGCAGCGTGTACAGAAAAGGGAATACGTGAACAAGAAATGCGTGCCGGCGGAAAATGGGGTGTTATAAATGTTCTCTCTCAACTGGTCTTTTTTTTTTTTTTTTTGTATTCAATCACCTGGAGTTGAGAAACTAAGTTGTGATTAACACGTTCTGCAGTGAACGACGAACTATGTAAGAAATATTAATGAGCACATTTTATTTTCGTACGCAAAATTTGTTATGTCACAAGCAAAAGTTTTGATGCTTGGAAAAAGATGCGTTAAAGCTGTTTTTTATAACATAGAGTCACAGTTTATTTCGCATGCCACAGAATGGCATTTAAGCAGTGAGAAACAGCTTTTTAATCAATGAGAACATGCCACATCTAGTCCGACAACAGCAATACACACATCTCTCTCCCTTTCTCTCTCTCCCTTTCTCTCTCTCCCTCTCTCTCTCTCTATCTCTCTCTCTGTGTGTGTGTGTGTGTGTTGGATAGTGAATCTTTGTAAAGGCCGTTCACGATAAAGTGAGCATCTTCTAAATCAACCTTACAAAAATGTCACTGCTCGTACCTGCATATATTTTAACGGGCGCACTGAGTGAAATGCACCCAGTAAAGTTGGTAACGATGGATGGAAGGTAGTTCCACATCTTAAAGTCTAAGTTCGTTTTCGTTCATAAATTTAGCCTCAGAAATATTTCCGAAAATGTTTGATTATAAAAAATTTACAATTTACTAGTCGTTTGGTACTATTGTATCTAATTTTCACAGCGTGTTGTTTCCTGCTTGCAAAAAGGCAAAAACTTACTGATAAATTACAATTATCTTCCTTACTTTTTACAACTGACAGATAACACACAAGTATAGGCTATTCACGGTAAACTGAGCACTTTTGAGGTCTTAGTTACTTTATCGTTTCAGCAATTTCTTTTATCATTTAATCAATTTCTAAGTAGGCCTAAATATTGCTATTTAAGTAATAAACACAGTGTGTATATTCCACCGCACTCGGAAGTTAACGTTATAAGTACTTAGGTGAATATTATTCCAAATGAGAGGGCTTTCAAAAGTGATCACTTCACCGTAATTAGCCTATAAAATTAAGCACAAAAATATTATACGACTCCTAAGATGTGCATTTTCTACTATCGTACAGTATCAGTAATTACTCTGAATCCGAAATAATGACGTCGAAAGCGAAGAATTTCTGCAATAGAGGGGAGACCAAGCCTCAAGTACTCTGTGATCGTGGAGTTGCGACCGGCGACTCGCCGCTGCTGTGTGCTTGAAGCAGTGCGAAGTCACAGCCGACAGCAGGAAGGAGTGTAGCGGCCTTTGTTAGTCGTCTTGACAGCCAGAGAATACCGCCCTAGGAGTGATGTCTTCCTGGCCGCGACTCATCGCTGGTACGACGGCAACATATGAACCTCTGTGTTGCTCGGCTGAAGCCGGGTCCGCGGTCGCGTTATCGTCAAAGCGTATGTGGTAAAGTAATTTCCCATACATCTATGGTAAATTTCCTAAGTTTGGTCAGGAAATGGTCAAAAGGGTAGAGAAGTTTCCAAATTTGTATAGTAGTGATACTTGTATTGTAAAGTGCTTTTTAAACCCCCCCCCCTTCCCATCCCCACCCCGATTTATGCTTGAAAGCTTAGCAGAGGACGGCTTACAGACTTACTTATAACCTGACTTAAATTAACACCTATGCCTTACCCGGGATTCGAACCCAGAGCCTCCCGCACCCCAGATCGGTGGCGCATACCGACCGCGCCACGGGAGGTCGGCAGTAGTGATATAGGTCGTTCACGATAAAGTGAGCACTTTTGAAGCCCTAGTTACTTTTTTATTTAAACCAACTTATATCCTTACCCCACTTGTTAATGTAAACCCTGCCATGTGAGTGTGAGTAATAAACACAATGTATGCATTCACCGTACCCAAAACCAAAAGTCCAAGTCAACAATTAAATGTATTTATTGGTTATTATGACTCATGAAACAGCTTCAAAAAGTGCTCACTTTACCATGAACGGTCTATACTAAACGTTCCTACATTTGCAGTTCGATGAGTGGTAATATTGTCATACAATATATAGGTTAAAAACTTCCAATGCAGTTTAGGAAGTTTGCCAGAAATTTGTTTACAGTGTGACGGTGAAGTGGGTCTGGCAAAGTGACGGTACATAGTACCCAATAATTATGGGTAGTGAAATTTCGCGAAGATATTTTAAGGTTAGTTATATTTCAAAACACTGTAGGGTCGTTTACCTATCTTGATCGGCTGAATTACTTTTTAACTGTCTGCACGCGAATCACGTGGGAGCCGCACCGATGTTGCCGAGTTCTGAGTGGTCCGGCTAGATATGAAAACGCTTTCTCTAGTAAACAGCAACCAATGGCAGTAGAGAAACTGCTGTTGGTTGCTTAAAGCATTTAAGTAAACCGTGTTCTCGTTTTTTTTTTTTTTTCTCTCGCGAATATCACTCTAGCAATAATGAGTAGAAAAGCTGATATTCCGCGAATATATTCGAGGACAAAGTTAAACTTCAGTCATATGTACATTTGTGTTTGTACTCATACTGGGCCACAGTTTGTTTGACGCACTTCGGGCGAATTCCGACCACTAACGAGCCAACAAGGAAAACAAAGACCAATTCCCAAGTTATCTAGTCTCTGGTTAAACTGAAGCGACAGCCAATAAACTACTAAACTATGGGCGAGTGCTCAAAGGACTGTGCAGTCTAGTTTGTTGCCGAATGAAATCCGCGAAATTTCCGTTTCTCTGCTAATTTAGAGACCCGAGAAATTCGCGAGTTCAATGACCTCTAGGCTAGACTTCACAGTCTTATACACTCTCATACAGATATCAACTGTTTATTGGTTGATTGTCGCGGTTGTAAAAGGCGATGGTTGGGCGCACAATTTATTGCATGTTTGTTGTTGGCTCATTTATCTCCAGGAGATGTCAAACAACACGTCGACCAATTACAAAAGTAAAATGAACGTACAAGAGTGTGAATTCCAACTTGTCTAGAAATGAACCCGCGAAATTCTCGGGGTCTCTACTTATAATACAGGGTGAATTGGGGTGACGATAGAGCAGCGCCGGAATGGAAGGACGGGGGAAACGGGAGATCCCGAGAAAACCCTCGGACGGACGGCACCGTCCGGCACGATTACCACCAGCGAAAATCTGGGGATTTAACCCAGTTCGCCTAGGTGGCAGGCAAGCAGTCTAACCGCTCAGCCACAGAGACTCCGATTTTGGCCACTTGGAGAAATTCACCTCGCTATGGGCACTATCATCATCCGTGCGTCAATTAGTAAAACTGTAGAATAGCCAGAAACATGCATTTTGTCATTATTAAAATGGTTCTTGCTCTGGTGTTTTTATAACAAAATTATGTAAATTTCAGCGATTTTCACCATATACTCCACTTTAAGGAAGTAGTTTGTATTTCTCGGCATATCCGTACACATGGAAAGTATTTGTGGTGTAGCGGGCCGTAAACACATGTCTCTCGAGATATTAGTAGGGACACCCGAATTTCGCAAAAATATTTCACGACAAGTTGTATTTCATAACACTTTGGTTCATATCATCTTTCTTGATTGACTGATAAAGGTGTTACGCGTCCTAGATGTTTGTTCGCGAATCACAGACGTGCACGATCGGAGTTAACTAACTCTGATTGGCCCATCAAGTAAGAATATGTCTTCTCATAAAGACTCGCGGCCAATAAGTTAATGAATACTGCTTGTACGCTGGTAGGCTATCGAAATCTATAGTATTTGCAGAACTCTTTTCGCGAAATTCAGGTGCCCTTGACATCATCTGTCAGAACCGTACATCTTTCGGTTTCGCTTTGAAAAAAAAAATTCTTACGTGCACATGGTGTGGAGAATTAATTACACTTAGCATTGACCATATGAATCATCACTCTTTGCTATATTTTTTAAAAGTTTCTTTTATATTTCTCAAGTCGTGACGAAACCTCAACTAGAACCCCTTTTACCAAAGACTGTGGTATCATCTGGCCTTATTTACGTCCGCCATCTTGATGAAACCTGTTTACGTGAAGCGATTTTACCCCGAAACAAAGCAATGAAAAAAATGATTAGATGCTCACATATAACTTAAATATTATAAGCACTGAACAACGTAACAATTCTTTACATTACGGCGTTTCTACATACAAATTACAGACTGTTGTCGGAACTATTTTCTTGCGGAATCACACTGCGAACCTTCTAACCAGATATTGGTTTGACTTTGGCACTGACATCTATGCTGCCACCTTGTATTGTATGCCTTAGAGACATGCGTAATTCGCGTTATTAATTTGGGACAAGCTAGAAGTCATTGCCCTATAGGTTTCTCATCACGACCCGTGATTTCGTTGTCCGATGGCTTCTATACGAGGTCATGTGCCAGTGTAACTGTGTTACAGGCGATTGGTCACTCTGACTTTAAACTGTTATTATTGGTTGAAAGAGTCTTTCATGTCGTGCCACAAATACTGTCAGCCATTGAGGGACGTCAGTAGCACGTATAACACCTTCTGCAAAAAAATGACGCGAATTTTGCACGCCTCTACTTATAAGTAGAGACCCGGTAATTTCGCGGATTCATTCGGCAACAAGCTACACTCCACAATCCTTTATGCACTCGAGTATCGGTAGGGATAGGAACATTTCGCGAGTTCATTTCAGGACACGATAGACGTCAAACACGTGTACACAGAAGTTGAGTTTGCAATTGGATCGCAGTTTATTAGACACGCCCTGGGCGACTCTGAGCCAATAGCAGACTTGCAAGGAAACAAGTAGCGAGTGACACACTGCTAGGTGTGAAGTAACACTGGCTACCCTATGGGGCACCAGCAAATGAACAAACATGTGAGGCTCGAGTATACACATGACTGTGGAGTCTAGCGTACAGGTCATTGAACTGGCGAATTTTTCCTATACCTAATTATAACACAGTGAGTAGTGCGCTGTTTGGTGCACAGTGACTTTTCTTAATTCACTGTCAACTTTCTTGTCAATCGTAGTTTACGTTAAAACATACGCAGCCAAGGGAAAGGTTAGTTTTTTTTTAATCACGAAAGTTTGTAGAGGCCGTGGTTACATCCCATACGTTTGTGGGTGGCCATGATTATTGTGCGTGTGTATTAGTATTAGAACCTAACTGTACCCCGTAAACTAAAGTTTGTTTTGTTTGTTTAAACTAATACAAACCAAGTTACAATACCAGATAAATAACCTTTTTTTTCTGCCTTTTAAATTAACCTAGTATAGTTGCTGATTAAGTGGCTCGTTCTCACATTTGGACACGCAGTAGATGCGTCTGCAACTGGCCACAGACACTTTTCCAGTTACGAGTTGTCGGACGGCCGTGATTAATGTGCAGACGTATTAAGATTAGCGACAAAAAATTATCAGCCAGCTACTGATGTCTGAAGAAACTGCAGCATTTCGAAAAATATCTCGGCGCAAATTTAATTTTTTTTTTTTTTTTTACGACAAATCACTGTCTCTAGCTATCAGGCACTTATCTGTGTTTTCCGTTCGTCGGATCGGCGCCGGAGTTTTTGCAGTCTCGTGCTGGAGGAGCAAGGTCACTTTTCAAGACACCACAAATACTTGAGGATACAGAAGTGGAACAGCTGTTTGATCCGCGAACGCCGACCGCACACACGCCACCAAAATGGCGTCACTTCCTCCAACATGACGGAGTACCGTACGCAAGTCAGCGTCTGGTATCCTACTTGCCACCCGGCAGCCCAGCAAATAGACCATCTTTCTCATCGTGCAGTAGCCAATAAGACACAAGGCCTGTTCTGTATAGTCTATTTGCGGTTTCTCTGAACTTTTTGAGTCAAAACTTTCAAAAATCACCCCATGTATACGTGCTTAGTAATTTCCTAAATATGCCGTGTACCACAAGCGTTTATACGTCTGTTAAAATAAAAGTATCATATTTTTAATTCATAAATTATAATATTTAATTTGTAAAAGAAATTTGTAAATTGAAAAGGTTCGTGTTTTGGTAGCGCCTAGTAAGAAATAGTTCTCATGCAAAATATTATTACAACTGAGTGCGCACGAATTCGGTGCGTTGTCCTCTGGTGTAATTTTCCAGACATAGTTAAGCTTTGTTTGCACGAGACGGAAGAATATTCTGGAAGTAGAAATTTAGCAAGGCTTCAGAAAAAAGTTAAATAACCGTGAATAGATTATAGATAGAGACCTGCATAATTCGCGTTATTATTTTGGGACAAGCTAGACTTCATTGCCCTATACGTTTCTGAACACTACCCGTGATCTCGTTGGCTGATGGGTTCTATACGAGGTCACGTGCCTGTGTAACTGTGTTACAGGCGATTGGTCACTCTAACGTCGAACTGTTACTATTGGTTAAAAGAGTCTTTCACTTCGTGCTACGAATCCTCTCAGCCACTGAGAGACGTCAGAAGCACGCATAACACCTTGTAGTTTAGTCTGCTACAGAAAAATAACGCGAATTTTGCACGCCTCTAATTATAGAGCCGCACGTAGGCAAACAGACATGCATTTTTTTTTTCCTTTTACATTTAATCGCTGGGTATAGTGCGTAGCTGTATTCTATATATAACTTAATTATAAAATTTATTTCTGATCATAGTTACTTGACGGTTAAATTTAATATTTAAATAAAATGTTAGGAAAAGATTTTCAGCCGTAGTTTTATTAATTTTAATGTAAAATCCAGCGGACAAATTTAAACTTAAGACAACAGCGAATTATGAAAATAGTGTTTTATTAAAAGTTTAAAAACTCCATTGAAGACAAATGAAAATTTTTGTAAGAGTCGGCACTACACCAGCTTTAAATTATTTATTTATTTTCTTTTAACATTTTGGCAGTATCACAATCAAAGGCACGGATACCGAAAAAATATATCCCACGCAGTGTTAATTTTTCGACTTGACGGATAATTCCAGACTTGCGAACAAAACCGCAAAACAAAACGGTCCTCGCTCGGCAGGTTGTAACGATGTACGCGAGGAAGCACGTGATTACGTGCGTGAACACGTGCGTAGCAAGTCACGTGCTCACGCAGTCACGCGGCGCGGATTGGCGGGTTGCGCGACCCGCCGGCCGTCATCTCGCGAGTGATGCTTCCTGAGAAGAATAAACAATCTTTATTTCTGTTCAGTCGCATAGCCGCTCATGGACGAAGACTGACGAAGATTAACCCTTTGAGGAGTATGCACGCGTATACTCGGGCAACGTTTATTTGGAAAATTTCTTTGCTTTTGAAGACTAATCTCAACACTTCTATGGCTTTGCAGTTTCGCTGGACTCTATGGGAAACGACGTAAGAAATTACAACTTGTCAATTTTTAAATTCTCAAAAATATAACTGTTAGTTTTAGTAATTTCTCAAATGAACGCGATGGATTTTGAAACATGTTGCATCTGTCACGAAACATTGGTTGGCACATAGTCAACAAGCGACTCCATTGGTCGATGGACAGACGATAATAAACGCTGCGGAATATTGTAAGCGGGTTTGGCGTAGCCAGGACCAATAGGAAAAGGGTAAGTAGAAATACAGAGACCAACACAACTCGTATTGGTGTAGTGGAAAATATAACCAGCTCACTTCAACCTTGTCTTCAGTGACAGTAAATACGTCTCTTCCTAAAGGGTTAAAGGCTCTTACAAAATAGAAAACGTTAACATTCGACTTTACATTTCCTTTACTCTGACTAAACTACCAATACACAATATAATTGTAAATTCAGAGTTCATACAATTGAACATAGGTTCTGCGAGCTTCGTAAAATATGTATCTTGTTATGTAAATCATTATTATATTTTCCAGGAATGAATTTTACGTACCTATTTATTTTTTAAAAATGGGCATAAAATTTATATTAAAATTTTATTTCAAAACAAAAAACACATTTGTTTACTTTATCAAAAAATGTCAGTTCATATATTTCCTCTTCACATTATATTCTTTTGCCATTTATTAAATTTAATACGAGCTTTGTTTAATACACCGAAATTAAAATCGCCCTACAGTAAAACCACACATATTCCACATAACCTCTGTTAGATTCTCGGAAAATGGCTGCTTGACTTTGAATTTATATTTAAACTTTTCGATATCGTAAAGTGAAGAGTGCTTGACTTTACCTTCGACAGTTCCATTGTGTCAAATTCTATATAAGGGCTCCTGTTTCTCGCGAAAAGAATTCAGGACAAGTTGTATTTCATAGCAATTTAGCCCAGATCTACTTTCGTTATTGAATGGTTTGTGTTACGCGTCTGTAAATGTCTGCCCACGAATCATAGACGCGCAGTATTGAAGTTACCTAATCCTGATTTGCCAGTTACGTAGGAGACGATTTTCTCACAAAGACACGTCGCCAATAAGCTAAATAAAACAGTTGTTATGCCCATAGGGTATTGAAATCAAGCATGTGCGGAAATCTTTTCGCTAAATTCAGATGTCCCTATCTATAAGTAGAGGCCCGGACATTTCGCGGATTCATTCTGCAACAAGCTAGACTCCACAATCCTTTATGCACTCACGCATCAGTTAGTGGTTCATTGGCTGTTGCTTCAGTCCGACCTCAGACCAGGTAGCACGGGATACGATTCTTATTTTCCTTCAAGCTTAGCGATTGGTTGAAAGTGGTTCGGGGCGTTTCTAACAAACTGTGGTCCAATGGAAGCACAAACACATATAGGATGCTCGGAAATTCCCCTTACAAACTTCTGGGACTCTATCACTCGTCCACTTCCACAGAGGGAAAGGTCGGACTTAACTCCATGGAAATATTTCTTGTAGGTGTCGTATGAAGAGTATGGTGTACGAGACTCCTGTAGAGACAGAGGAAGATCTGCTGGCACAAGTTATGGGTCGCTGCACAACAGATTGACGGGACACCATGTGTGATGGAACATGTGTACAGGAACATGACTCGTAGGTACAATTGTGTGCAACGACGTTGGTGGTCGCCACATCGAGCCGCTGTTGTAGTGGATCAGTGCTGTGTGCCACACATCCTTTGCAGAACACAGAAATCGACAAAACTGTAGACAAAAGTGTTATTGTGATAGATAAATAAATACGTTTCTTTATTGTCCCCTCGGCATTGTTACTTAATGATTGCGATTGCTAGAAATGTAATGTACTGAGTCACACCTAATTAAATTACGCACGCAGAAGTAGGCGAGTGAAACACGTGATTTGAAATGGTTTTTAGCACGGTAACGGTTCGTTTCCGTACATTGGTTCCTATTGAAAAGATGGTCTATTCAGTCCCCTCTGCAATTCCTAGAAGTTGGGGTCACGGTGGCACCAAGGCGAACCGGGTTCAATCCCCGGCCGGGTCACCGGATTTTCGCAAGTGGGAATCGTGCCGGACGATGCCGTTGGTCGGCGGGTTTTCTCCGGGATCTCCCGTTTCCCCCGCACCTTCATTCAGGTGCCGCCGCTCCATATTCACTTAAACCACCCTCATCACTATCAAAACCTCGCTGTTAAGAGCCGCCCAAATCTCTTCACTCACTCACTATAGCCGTGTCGCGGAATCAGCGAGGTCGAACTGCGGTGTAGCCGGCAAGCGGCCCGTGTGACGAACGGCCTGGATCCCCAGATGGCAGCTGCAGGAGGGAGTGCCCATGGCATGTGATTCCAGCACTAGCTTCCTTGTAGGGCGAGCTGTCCTCAGGGGCCGCGCTGTCTGCCGCAGCACTTCCTGCTCGCGCACTCTTCTCCGAGTCGCGGCGACCTAGCACTCCTGCTCGCCGACGTCTCACACACGCCTGCCAGCTATTTGTTTTCCAATACACGACTTGGATACTGAAATCCTACAAAATCTGGTATGATCATACAAAACATCGAAACAAAAATATTATCGAAGGTAAAATACGAGTTAGACTTAATTTAAAATTAGCCGCTAACTTCGAACACCTCAGTATAACCAACGGTGACAAATAACATTGCAATTGCATTCGCAAAAAAAAATGGCACGTGACGCAGGTTACAAATCATAGAGATAGGCGCCACTAATAATATGCACATGCAGGGTTACACATCCTCATATTTTACCACTCGCGACACACTTTGAATTGAAATATTTTTTACTCACGTTCCTATACATCACACAGGTAAGTAGTATAGAAATGCCGATTCCAGCGCACCACAAAAAAAGTGACTCAAAAAGTTGCGTTTGGGTGCATCTGCAAAAAAATACGCGTAAAAAGTGGCGTTTGGGAGCAGTTGCAAAAAGTGGATTAAAAAGTTGCGTTTGAGCACAACTGCAAAAAGAAAAGAGACTCAAAAAGTTGCGTTTGGGCGTAGTTGCAAAAAAATGGCTCAAAAAATTTGAAAACGTAAAAAATAAAATATTGTATATAATAAATGGACGCAAATAAAAATCAAATGGTGTCTAATATGATGACGACCATGACAAAGAAAAAGGCTAATGCAACTGGTAATGTTTGGAAAGAATATAAATTTAAGAAAGAATTCTTTTTTGCGAAAAGAAATAAGAAGAAATCCGAAGAGAAGTATGTCAAGTGCGAAACTTGTAATCACTTTACAAACCATCTCTCATAAGAAGTCACCTGAGAGGTAAAATTCATAAGTACACACCCAGATTCAGTGCAGAAGAAATCGAAACAGCATTTCAAAGTAGAATCAAGACTTTTGCTGTAAAGAATGTGAATGCATACATAGACCCAAATCATTTCCTAAACGATGTAAAAGAAACTGTCATGGGACTAATTAATAAAAATTTAAAATCACTCAAAGTGAACATGAAACTTTTCACTGAGCACAAAAGGGGAATTGGTGAGATATTGAATATGCAGAAAGCTCCTTTAAAACAAAGAACAAAATTATACTGAAATCGACTAATCTGGAAAAATATTATGCCAACAGCATATCGAAAATCATAGCTGAGATGGGGGCTTTCGAAGACAAGTGATCTCAGTGGAAACTCAACAGAATATTTAAACTAGAAGTGCGAATAAATAAATATGTACCATTCAAGGGCAGTTATTCTGTTGATCTCCCAGAAAAAATCAAAGCTAAGCAGGCTGTAATTAATGTTAAGAGTAATGATCAAAAATGCTTTTTGTGGTCTGTTCTATCTGCATTGCATCAAGTACAAAAATTCCCCCAAAGAGTGAATAAATACATAGCTTACGAACATGAGTTTGATGATGCACTTAAGGGTTTGGAATTTCCAATGAAATTGTATAGCAAACCAACCTTTGAGAAAAGAAGTGGAATTTCTAATAATGTATACGCATACAAAGAAAAGGATGGTGATTAGAAATATATAATCTGCCCATCAAAAACAACAAAAAATAAGACGGATCAGCACATTAACCTACTCTACAGCAGAGACGAAAAGAACAACCACTACTGCTGGATAAAAAGTCTTTCGAGATTTATCGCATCACAAGTATCAAATAATGGTCACTATATATATATATATATATATATATATATATATATATAAGATTTTTGCAACATTTCAACTCTGTAAGCAAACTTAAAGATCACGAACAAGACTTCCAAGATCACAACAGTGTTAGAGTTGAAATACCATCTAAAGGAAAAAAATGACATATTAAGATTTAAAACAAAAATCATTCTTTGAGTTTTCGGTTTGTGATATATGCTGATTTTGAATGTTTGTTGACTAAAATTGAAACTCGCCAACCAAACCCCGACGAATCCTACACGAAACTATACCAAAAACATGAGCCTATTAGCTTCTGTTACCGTGTAAAATATGAACATGGATACTATAAACCACCAGTAACTTATGAAGGATCTGATGCATCTAGTGTATTCGTTAAAATGCTATTGGAAGATGCAAAGTCTATTGGTGATATATACACAGATGAAAAACCAATGCTTCCACTTATTCAGAAAGAACAAATTGTTTATGATACAGCTACCCATTGTCATATATGTGAAAAGTCTTTGAATGGTGATTCTGTGAGAGATCATGATAATCTTACGGGGAAATTTAGGGGAGCAGCACACAAAGATTGTAACTTATCGTACAGAAATCCATGTTTTGTCCCAGTGTTTATACACAATCTATCTGGTTATGACACACATTTATTCATAAGAGATCTTGGCATCGATGAAAATAAAATTGATCTAATTCCCAACAACGAAAAAAAATATATTTCTGTTACGAAACATGTATGTGAAAGTGTTAAATCTTAGATTTATTGACTCATTTAAATTTATGGCAAGTAGTATCGATAAACTCTCAGCAACCTTTCGAGAAGCCAATTCCGAGAAACGTGTAAGCATTTTTCCAATGAACTTTTTGACTTTGTTATAAGAAAAGGTGTCTACCCATATGACTACATGGATAGTGCTGAAAAATTTTGTGAGACATCGCTTCCATCCAAAGATACATTTTACAACAAACTCAATAACTGCGGCATTACAGACGAAGATTACGAATTTGCGAGAGAGGTGTGCGAAAAATTCAACACAATATCTCTAAGAGAATACACAGAACTCTATAACACATATGATGAATTGATATTGTCTGATCTAATGGAAAATTTTTGACATGTATGTCTCAAAACATATAAACTAGATCCAGCATGGTATTTCACAGCCCCAGGGTTAGCACGGGATGCTATGCTCAAACATACTAAAATAGAACTAGAATTATTAACCGATTACAATATGATTTTGATGATAGAAAAAGGTGTTCGTGGTGGAATTTCGCAATGTTGTAAGCTATATGCTAAAGCAAATAATAAATATATGAATGCTTATGATAGTACAAAGGAAATCGTTTATCTTGCATATCTGGACGCCAATGACTTATATGGATGGGCTATGAGCCAGTATTTACCCTATGGTGGGTTTAAGTGGAGAAATACAAATATAGATGTAACAAAAATACGAGATGATTCTAGAAAAGGTTATATATTGGAAGTTGATTTGGAATACCCACATGAACTATACGATCTCCACAAAGATCTGCCATTGGCACCAGAGAATAAAATACCAGAAGGTTCAGAAAATCCCAAACTCTTGACTTCTCTGGATGATAAAGAAAAATATGTATTACATTATGTAAATCTTAATCAATATCTATCTCACGGAATGAAGTTGAAGAAGATTCATAGACTTGTGTAGTTTGATCAATCAAATTGGCTTAAGTCTTATATTGATTTAAACACAAATATGCAAAAAAACCCTACAAATAACTTTGAAAAAGATATCTACAAATTAATGAACAGTTATGTTTTTGGAAAAACAATGGAAAACATTAGATAAAGGGTGGATATACGATTGTGCACAAGTTCTAAGCAAATGGATAAACTAGTGGCTAAACCAAACTTTAAAGATAGAACTATATTTACTAACTATTTGGTTGCAGTTCATATGATTAAAACAAAACTGTGCTTTAACAAACCCATTTATGTTGGAATGAGTATACTTGATCTATCGAAAGTCTTAATGTACGATATTCACTATAATATAATGAAACCAAAGTATGGGAAAAATATTGAACTGTGCTACCAAGATACTGATTCATACATCTATTATATAAAAATATCAGACTTCTACAGTGGCATGAAAGAATTGGTCGATCATTTTGATACTTCTGACTATAAAAAAGGTAATCCATATGGTATACCATTAGATAACAAAAATATTATTGGCAAAATGAAAGATGAATGTAATGGAAAAATAATGGAAGAATTTATTGGATTGAAATCTAAAATGTATAAATTAAATGTGGAAGGTGGTGTAAAGAAAAGAGCAAAGGGTGTGAAAACACTGTTGTCAGAAATGAGATTAGTTTTGGTGGCTACAAAAAGTGTTTGTTTGGTAAAAAAGTGTTGTACAAAAGTATGAATCTTATGAAAAGCAAGAAACATGAACTCTATACGATTGAGTTGAGAAAAAAAGCATTAAGTTTCGAAGATGATAAAAGATTTATTCTTAAAGATGGCATTAATTCACTACCATGGGGGCACTACAAAATTCAAAAAGAGTGATACTATGAAATATTTTTTATTATAATAAAATGATTACCTTTACGATTATCATCTTAATTTTGATAACCTCTAGCAGAGGTGAAAATCAAACACTTTTTGCAATAAAATATTTGAATGATTTTGGGTACATAAAAGTATCTGACAGAGATAATGCACATGTAAATTAATCAGTAGTTTCAAATGCTCTCCGACTTTTTCAAGAGTATCACAACATAACAATTGGTGGTGAAATAAGTAAAGAAACACTGACACTAATCAAAACTCCTAGATGTGGGGTACCAGATGATATATTTGGCTTTTCTACATCTATTACCAAATGGACAACGAAAGTAATAAAATGGGATTATGTGTTGGCCAATCATGACACACTACAACTAATTCAAGAAGTGTTTCATACATGGGCCAAATATACTGACATTATGTTTAAACACGATACTCAAAACCCAATATCAAACAAACGTAGTATCCATACATTTCAAAAGTCTCGGCATTTATGTAATAGTAAATTAGATACAAAAGGAGGAATAATTCGTCATGCTTTTTTCCCGAAATCAGATAACTCACCAGTTGAAATTCATATTGATACTGAAGAAGATTGGTATCTTAAACATGACAACAAATCTCAAGGAAAAATTAATCTTTTTGTTGTGCTATTGCATGAAGTAGGGCATGCATAAGGAAATCATCATTTAAATGTCTACTAGTCTGTTATGTATCCAATTTATGTCTCAGATCGACTAACATTACAAACTGACGATATTTTGGCAATGCAGAATCTATATGGTAAACCTAAAAGATCTATGCATTCCCTTTCCCTCCTAAACCAAACTATTATTCTCTACAAAAGAAGTAGATTTATGCAACTTGAAAAACATCAACACATTTTTGGTAGTCAACCAAGTGATGTATATTTTTTATAAAAAATATGTTTGGACATATGACATAGTAGATAAAATAGTTAGTAAACCAGAGCTTATCACTAACTGGTTGTTTTTCTTACCCGCTAATTTTGAAAGCTTTACATCGATTTATCACAGACCATCGGGGGAAATTGTAATGTTTATCGAGTCAAATGTATAAATATTTGAATATCCTAGTCTGCAACTCGTGTCTGGATATCCAAAGGTTATTTATGATATGGGTTTACCTCAGAATTCCAAAATAAAAGCAGTTGTAATCACCTACTCTGGTCGCACTTTTGTATTTTACAATGAAATGTATTTTGTGGAACTGGACGAGTGCTTATTCAGATCTAAATCTTTTGGTTTAATTTCAAAGAAATTTCCGGGCTTACCAGCTGGGTTCGATTCTGCATTTAGATACACCAATGGATTATTATACTTCTTCAAAAACACAACATACTATGAATTCAGTGAGTTTACAAACATGTTGACCAGAGCTGACAGATTTGATCTTTCAGTGTTCAATGTAAAGTTTTCTACATTACAATCCTCATACTCAGATATTCTTAATCAGTTAAAAAAACTAGTAATACAAAAGGAGACGATCTCCGTACAAAAAAATTTAATTAAATATTATTATGTATCAGGAGTGTATTCAATTGGGTCCTTTAATTATACTTTAAAAAATCACTCTTATATAACTTTGAAGAAAAAATTATATAACAGTAGATGTTTTTAATGGACAACTATCCATTAAAAACTAATAACCATACATGTTTGTGCACGATTGGACTTCGGTATTTCTTTTACTTTTAACATCATAAATTAGGTTTCCTTGGCTTACTAGTACTACATTACAGATAGTTGTAGCCGATATTGGTTTATTAAAATCAACTGTAAGTTTCAGATTAGTTCGATCTTTTACAATAGTGGTTTTCTTTACGAACAATCAATAACATACAATGGTCTTCCCCTAAAAAATTACCCAGAGTTGAAGCGCAGTTCATTATTACGATAAGGGGTATCTAGTTTAGTCTTTGAATTTCTAAAATCAGTGTAAGCAATATACATCTTATCGAAAATTTTATCATCAATGTTTCAAATCTAATTCTCTTTGGGAAACACTTCATTCCGTCCATTCTTAATAGAAATATTTTTGACAAAACAAGAGTCAAACATTGAACCGTGTGTGAATTGTCCAGGATCTTCTTTTCTGTTTTGCCGAAAACAAACAATGACCAAGTGTGGCATATCGAATTGGATTGAATTGAACTGATCTTTTATACCAAACTGAAATGAGTTTGCATTAGTAGGTACTGGTTTTTCAAGACATTGCCAATAATTAAAACCAATTGGAATTTTGGGGTGTTTGTATAATTTTGCTTTAATTTCATCTCCATAAATAAGATCGTATTAAACAATTGGCCACAGAATTTCCATTTTCTCAATAACAATTTTAGCAGCATCTGGTCTATTATCTTCATCATTAGATCCATCTGCTTTCTTTCGAATGAACGTGATCTTGTACCCACCTTTCCAGAATATTTCATTACAATCTCTCATAAACCCAAACAAATATCTTAATGGATAGGTAATTTCGCTAAGCTTATATCTCCTAACATATTTACCTAGTTCTATCCCCGACATTTAGAAGTATGCTGATTCTGATTCCGAACCTAGCGATGTATGCATCATTGTTGAAGTGATGCCAGCGTTGTCAATACTTTCGATTATTCAACTATGTTTCGAGATCTCTAATCTTAGAGAACTGGAAGGGGAAGAAATTCTCACAAAGATCAATAGTTGAAGTTTTTCATAATCTGCATTTGTATCTCTTTTAGTTAGCTTATACTGTTGGTATACATAAGCTTCATTCGGGTGTGAAAATGCATCGCCAATAGGAATATCAAACCCAATGCGCTTGTTGTATTCATTCAAATTATTTTTTGTTTGGTCGTTTGGCAGAAACAACTGACGCTCATAACTTTCAATTTTTTGCTGATCCATTTATTATTTTGAAAAAAAATTTCTTAAACAACTACACTTTTCTTATCAACCCAAGAATTATGAATACTATCAAAACATAACTATTTAATTAGCAGTTTATTTCCTTTTCTTTGCAAAACTTTTTCCAATAAGTAGTCTTTATCATATTTAGTCTTAAGCAGCTCTGGCTCATAAAAATGCCTTTAATAAGTTCATTTTAAAATCTTTTATTCTATATGTCGTGGGGTTTGTGTGCAATACTTTACACATCTCAAATATTTCAATGGAACAATTTGGTGTATATCCTTTTTCAAACAAATTTTTACTTTTACTTATACGAACTTTATCTCCTATTGCAAACTTTGGTTTAACCATTTTTCGTTCTTCTCCGTACATGTTGATTACAATAGAACTTTCATTCTTTGCTCTTGCATTGGTGGGTTTCATTCCGACTGTACTGTGAACAGTGTTATTGTATTCACTTATTAATTTAGGTAATATAGCCACCCATTTGTAGCTTCCCTGCACAGTAAATATCTTCTACATTTTCTCCTTCAAAGTTCTATTAAATCTTTCTGCAATGCTAGCTTTCTTTTCACTGTATGTTGAATAGAGTTTTATGTTGTTATTGGTCATTAATGTCTTAAATGATTTATTGGAAAATTCTTTCCCTTCGTCTGTTTGTAAATGCATGGGTTTGCGATCATTCAAAATAGATTTAGATGCTAACGTAACATTTTCACCAGATTTTCTTTGATTGGCATTGCCCATGCATATTTGGAAAAAATCTATCATGGTTAACATATATTTAAACCCTTTGTTAATTCTGTTTATACCTTTTAATGATCCAGAATTCATCTCAACTAAATCAGCTTGGCAAAGATCATCGATGCCAAGAGATAGAACAATTATTCTGGGGAAGTTTTTTCGCATTGGTTTATGCATTTTTATTTACAATATCGTTTTTTATACCCCCACCAATGAATATCGAGTTATTGGTTATACAACATCTACATTCACATTTAATTCTTACTTTGTTATTATTTGTAAGTTCATATGAACTTAGTGTATTTTTCATACATTTGAGGCAGTATACATTTAAGTTATCATTGTTCATTTTATTTATTTATATAATAAATGAAACAACAAAAAATGGCAAACAATATAGAGAAGAATATAGAGAGAAGACGGGTAATTGAAAAGTTAAAAACTTTTAGAAAATTTCGCCAAGATGAATATAATAAAAATAAAAAACACGAATATACATTGATAGATGCGATATAAGATTTGGGACAAAAAGTTGGACATGTAACAAATGAGAATAAGAACTTAATAAAAGAATTTGTTCCATTTACTGTTAAGAATTTAGACTACCCAAAGACACCAACAGAAACATCTTTTGAAAGAAAACTGTTTGGTAAAACGGGCAGCGATGAACGCTATGACGATGGCATTAAACGAATTGGCGATGACAATGAATGCTATAATGATGGAATTAAACGCATTGGCGATGACAATGAATGCTATAATGATAGTGTTAAACACATTGGCGATGACGAAGAATGCTATGATGATGAACGCTATGACGATGGCATTAAACGCATTGATAATGACGATGAACGCTATGACGATGAACGCTATGACGAAGCGTTGGAGCGTTTGAAAACTGATATATCAAAGTTAACTAACTACAAAACAACATTTATTGATAAGAAAGTGGCCAATTTCTTAATTGACTGCAAAGACGATGTTTCTGGACTAAAGACTGATAAAGGTAGATTGTATATTGGTGATAGCGAAGTAACATTCATCAATGACAAATTTACTGTAAAAGGCCGAACATACACTGGAACAGATGGTTTGATGAAATTACTAACTAGTAAGAAAGTAACAGAAAGTGAGTACACTGCAACCGACTATGAACACTAGAGTCGTATCCTAGCAGATACAAACGCAGTTTTTCAAAACAATGATCCGAACTTGGGAACACCAAAATCGAGATAAGGGAATAAATGGAAAATTATTGTTAAACCTATTTACGATTCGATTAAAAAGAAATGTCTGTCGCCTAAAAAGGGGAAAGGTATAAAGAAATATACAGACTATCCCAAAGAATACATATGGGGGGATGATGTTAGGATGCTTATTGTTCGACTTATTTATGGCGAAGAGAATGCTGGAAATGATAACTATTACAATGAAAAAGTTGGAATAATGAATATGCTCAACAGCAAGTTTAGTGATTTTGTTTTGAATAAGCCAAAAGGTATATCATATCTGATACGAGTGTTGAACACAATACCGCATACTTTTTGGGAGTCGGAGCATCATGGAAAAGGGTTACTCAATGACATAATAAATTCACTACCTTTTGAGTTGCATGCACCGGGTTATCAGTACTTCGGTCCGGGTATCAGACTAAAAGAGAGAATTGAGCGTGGCGATAAACCCATTAATCCACTAGATGCAGCTGCAATGGAACATGATATAGCTTATCATCATTATCATAAAGATCTAGCTGAAAGACATGTAGGTGACAAAGAACTAGAAAAGAAAGCGTTCAAAAGATTAAGTTCAGATGCTGGTCTCTATGAGAGATGGTGGGCTGGTGTTACTGGATCTGCGATGCATATTAAATGTAATCTTGGCTGGGTAATTAAAATGAAATGAGAAAATATTTGTTATAATAAATTAAAGTAAGAAAGATTGTATTTCAAGTTACTAACAAAGAGTTGAAGGGTTTGAATATTGATTTTTTTCTAATGAAAGACCAACTGGAACATAAAAATAAGAAGTTAAAGGAGGACAAAGGGATGGCTATCACAATTTCAGTTCCACAACTTAAGAAAATGTCCAAAGAAATGAAAACTAAAAATGGTCTGACAGTTCACAAGGGTGGATTTTTACCCTTAATTTTCGCAGCATTGGGAGCTCTAGGAGCATTAGCTGGCATTGCATCATCTATCGCTACATCAGTAATTAATGCCAAGAAGAAAAACCAAGAATTGGAAGAACAACGCAGACATAATTTAGCTGTGGAGGAATATGGCAAGGGATTGAAGAATGTTAAGTGGGGTAAGAATGTTAAAATTAAGTAACTCCACTCAGTAACTTTGATATTGATCAAATGGTTAAAAAATTAAATTTTAAAAATTTTCGAGGTGTATTTATTATCGATGAGCTACTTAACACACCACTCGATAATGAATGTGGGATTGTTAATCTAGATGTTTCAACAAACTCTGGTACACACTGGGTATGCTATTGGAAAAAAGCAAACAACAAATTTTATTTTGATTCATTTGCTGGAAATCCACCCCGACAATTATTAGCATATCTTGGAAGTAATATTTTTTGTAGCAATGATAGAATTCAAAATTTAAATCAAGTAACTTGTGGTCATTTGTGTGTAATTGTGCTAAATCACTTTTCACAAATTTTTAAATTTCCAAAAATTATTTCACTATTAATAAACAATGGATATATGTGGAAATGCATTAATGAGCCTTTGGATTGAAGATAAAATTAAAGAACACACGGACAATGGTACAACTTCTGAGAAGATCAATCCTAATGATTTTGTTTCCTACACACAGTTCAACGACTTTATAGCCACACTGACAAGAAATAAAAGATCATTGGATAAAGCCTATCTTACTTACGTGGAAGTAGATAATAATATAGATTTTGAACAAAAAAGACTAAGACATTTGGGAGATCCCATTGCACCGATGGATGCAATCAATTTAGAGTATTATCAGAAAAACAGAATTAATATTATTCATTTAGTTGGAAAATACAGTTCAAAATAAAAAGTATTTTACTTTGATAATCGAATAGAATATTTTTTTATGAGAGATGGAACTATAGTTGAAATAATAATGATACCAGAAAAATATAATAGTGTTATCAATCTATGCCATCAATGGAAAAAAATTGACATGTATAAAACTTTTGAAGTATACCCTGATGATATGATATATTTT
This sequence comes from Dryococelus australis, assembly GCA_029891345.1. Classification (NCBI taxonomy): domain Eukaryota; kingdom Metazoa; phylum Arthropoda; class Insecta; order Phasmatodea; family Phasmatidae; genus Dryococelus; species Dryococelus australis. Next base: position 361,734,055 of record CM056993.1, read on the forward strand.
AAGATAGTTATGGCATACCAATACATTTAAAAAGATAAAATTATGTTAGTTTTTAATGGAAATGCGTCCATTATAAACAAAACTTACTTATAATCTAAGAATTTAAAAAAGTCTTTAATTTTGTTACAGTACTTACCATTATTTAACTTCCGAGTCATATCTTTTGTAACAAAACCATATTTATTATTCCAACATTTTGAACAAGTCTCCCTAAATTTCTCAAAAAACATATCACCACCGACAAAATCACTATGAATATGTTAAAGATTTGCATTGTCTTGTCTGAATATGCAAAGAAAATTGGTATTGTCTCTTAAAACTGCTTAGGTACTTTTGAGTATGTCTGGGCTAAATAGAAACAATCAATATCTTTGTGTCTACCGTGAGTAAAGTAATCCCTTACCATATATTGGTTTTCAAGTATGATACCATCGAAAACAACTACAGACTCTTTATGACATTCATTTACATTAACCATTTCTTCATTTGATGGAAAGAAGTATGTTATCGGTTTATTAAATAATTTTGATACTACATCTATATCTTTCTTTAAATTGATATATTTTGTTTGGGCCAGACTTTTTGAACACACATAGAGAGTACCAAAGTCCAACCATCCCTGAGCGTATATAAAATTATATATCATAAGTGTAATTTTTTCATAGTTACTAGGACCCACTATCAAACATCTAATATTATTAGGCAATAATTCTCCATGACGTTTTGTCGATACAATCTTGTCTGGTATTCTTATTTTAACATCCCAGTCTACATGTTTCATGTTTTTCTTGCGCATTTATTAATAGATTTTTTTTAAATGCTATAATAAATGAGCAAAGTATTCAAACTAACAGATAACAAATCAGTGTTGAAGAAAAGACTACATTACCCTTTAAAGGTAGAGGGGCACTCATTCACTTTAGTTCAGTTCTATACTACTTATCTAACGCATAACATTACCTCCGGGAAAATAAACTATATTTTGTGGGCCAGCATGATAAGGAATCAGCAATTGATATTCCAGTTGGCCAATATAGCTTAAAAGATCTTGAAAAAACTATAAAAGCAATTTTTTCATTTAGTGTAAATTCAATGGATGGGAAAGAAAATGATATATCTTTCGAGCTGGATAAACTAACAAACACAGTGAAAGTAAAATGTACGCTTAAATTACAGTTGGGAAAACTTTTGGGTTTCGTAGAAAATAAAACTCTGAAAGTAAATGTGGATCATTATGGATATACAATTCCAAAATTTGCTCCATTTGAAACAATAAATATGCACTGTAATATAGTAAATGGTATGATATTAAAACATGATGAATATAATCATAGAGAAACTAACATAATTACCACTTTTAAACCAAGAACAACATTTGGATTTGGCGACACAATCTATTACGAACCAGCTTATCCATTATTTTTTCCAGTGCAAACAAATCAAGTTAATGAAATTATAGGTTAAATTAAGGATGAAAATGGTAAGTTAATTAACTTTGATTTGTCCAAAAGAACAGTGGTATTAGAGATGAGACCGAAGATATTTTTTGGGTTGGAAGTTGTCATATTCTATGTATAATAACTAATAGTTTCATGTGATATTGTAGTTTCATGTGAATAAAGATGAATAATATTTCCATAGAAGGTGCAATGAAAGATTTAGGAAAAGAATTCAATGTTTCGACTACTTATTATGTCGAATTTGGAGATGCGTATCTAAATGTTTAATTAGACAATGTTGTAGCACATTGCCGAAGTCAAAGCAATAATTGTGTTTTACTGATTGGATAACCATTAAAACTTTATAGAGATATGAGCACAAATAAAAATCAACTGATGTCTAATTATACAACGATGATCATTTACTCTTTAAAAAAACCGAATGGAATTCATTTGTTTAACACCACAATCCCCCATTCCATCATATGCAAAACTTATACCTCCACGATTAACATCATTTAAAACTTTTTCACTGAAAATCTGAACACATCTGTCTGGTAAGGTTACTTTAAAATTTCCAGAAGTAATAACCACTTTGTATCTATACCATGTATCATTTATTTCAGCATGGTTTATGGGATAGGACTGTCCAATTGTAAGTTCGGAAAGTTTCTTAAATTGTTTGGCTCCGTTTAAAACATTTAGTAACTGATCCATCTTTATTATATACAATATTTTATTTTTTACATTTTCAAATTTTTGAGCCATTTTTTTTCGCAACTGCGCCCAAACGCAGCTTTTTACGCATATTTTCGCAGATGCACTCAAACGCAAAGTTTAAGGAAATTTTTTTCTTCTAAAAACTACGATCTAACCAAACGCAACTTTTTGAGTCACTTTTTTTTGCGTTTGTGCTCAAACACGACTTTTTAATCCACTTTTTTTGCAAATGCTCCCAAACTGAACTTTTTACGCGTATTTTTGCAGATGCACCCAAACGCAACTTTCTGAGTCACTTTTTTGCAACTGCTCCCAAACGCAACTTTTTGAGCCACTTTATTTTTGCGGTTTCGCTCGAATCGGATGTTCTATACTACTCAGGTTAAATTATTAAAGTCGATTATTTGTATTATACTGTACAGTGCATTACACTATACAAGGGGGGCCACGGTGGCTGAGCAATTAGCACGCTCGCCTCCCACCAAGGCGAACTGGGCTCAATCTCCGGTCGGGTCACGGGATTTTCGCAAGTAAGAATCGTACCGGCCGAAGCCTTTGGTCAGCGGGTTTTCTCGGGTATCTCCCGTTTCCCCAGTCCCTTCATTCCAGCGCTGCTCCATATTCACTTCAATCGCCCTCATCGGCTCTCAAGACCTTGCTGTTAAGAGCCGCCCAAATCTCTGCACTCACTCACTCACTGTACAAAGATGATACAGGAAGGGCAGTCAGATGATTCCGATTTCTTATTAAACTATATACACAGCCCAGCCAGGGAGGGATAGAGACTCGAGTGCTAACATAGCTGTTGATAGGGTAAGAACAGCGGCGAGTTCAGAGAAACTCAATATCGTTCGCTGTCAGCGCGAGCCAGACACCAGCCCATATGGAAGCATCAACATGGCAACACGATATTAGACGAATCTGCGCCACTACTTGTGGTCAACCCGACGTCTGATACCCGCAGCCAAGCGTTTTATCTTATCTTGGTGGAGGAAGTGGCTAAGTAAGAGAAGAGGGAAGAGCGACAACTGCGTGATCTTGTGTCAACATCTTTTCGGGATTAACACGCGGCTTGGCCGAGTAGTGCACTACCTGCAGCGTACTTACCTGCCTCCATTCGCCCTGCACAGGAAAGCAGTCAAGCATAGTCGGTATACATCACCAAGATATTCCGTCTATTCGGAAACTCGCTGACTTCGGGAAGGGAAAGTATGACACGTATTGGAGACGTTGCAAATTATCATGCTTTTATTAATAAAAGGAATAATTAATATAACAACATTAACTTTGAAATTAATACATCCAATTAATCGAGTCAAAATTTTGGAGAAATCGATAAATTTTTGCTTGACCATGCCATAGTGATCATTTGCTTGTCTGCGAGAATTTGGTTAGTTTATGCAGTTAATCATTTGGCGCTCTGTAACAGACAGGAACAACAGTGCGGATTTGTTCTGGGCAACAGCCAGTACATCTGACGACACTAGTAACTATATAAGTCATCGATATACATCGGACTTTCGGACCTAACCCTGTCGGAGAGTCCGGTCGAGTCGATGTATCCACCGGTTCCATCGACCCGGAACTTTGGTTGATCTGATGAACCGATGAACGTGCATCAGTTTATCATCGATGAGTTTCCGAACACTTCTCGTTACAAAAGGAGGAACACGCTCGACGATAGTCTGGAACCGGTCGCTGTTTGTAATGATGGTATTTGTGGAATTCATTTGCAACTGAATTAATTTTCGCATTGAAGTATACTCAAATACAGGCGAGAAGCTGATGGTTAGCCTCTAATTAAACTTGGCGTAATATAACCAGAATTGCAGGTCAGTGTGTAGTTTGTTCGTGTTTTAGAATTATGTAGTTCTGATGCTATTTACCAACGTTTAATTAAAAATTAAAGATAATAAAATATAAAAAAACTGCTATCTTTCGTTAAAATTTCCCCCCGAGAAATTTCAGGCCGAACGTAATGTTTCCACTTGTCACACTCAAGGAAATTAAAACTTCCTAGATATTTATAGCTATCAGGAAATTATTTCATTTCATGTTGTGATATTTGGAAAATATTTATTTTAAATAAATCACGTTGTTTACTGTAACTTCAGATTCATGTCTTCGAGCACCGTAAGAGGTAAACATAACATTCCACCTAATGCTCGGAAATTGATCAACCGGTTTACACCATTACATTCACAACTGGTGGATTCATAAATGAAGTACGAAATCGTCGCTGTAATTGCGACACTTGCCGTCCACAATTTGCACAGTTTTTTTTTAAGGAATTGAGTCGGTTGTTAGGAATGGTGCGAATCGGGCTTTACGCATGTGTTTTTTGTCATTGCTTTCTTGTGGACAGCCACCGCATATAATAATATTTACATGTATTGGTTAAATCACATCTTAATTTTTCACATCAAAATTAGGGCGTATGTTTTTTTTTTCCAAATTAACAGTAAAGTAGAATCGCTTTAAAATATTTCATTTTAAATTATGCATGTTCATACAAGACTCTAGCTCGTAATAAAGTTGTTAAACTGGCTAAAGAATGCACACAGTGATTTAACTATTATAGTTAAAACAATATGACCTACAATGTTCGGGAAATACGTCAAGGAACGAAATTCTTCAAGTCAGGATGACTTTTGTGAAGCAAAAACTTATTTTGACACAATTTTGAACATGAGTTCTCAAGTATCATTTCGAATCTCTTTTTGAAGCCCGTCTTGGTACTGTAAATGCCTCAGCAAAATACTGTTTATGTGTATGCTGAGTTAGAGGCCTTATTTTGAATAAGTTTGATCTCATATCACAGAGTAAATATGGACTCTGTGTACTTAGGAACACTGCCCGTCTACGACATCTATCATGCAGACATAAGGTTTATAAACTTACTCGGGTCAGCCTCTTACCAAACAAACAAGATTTCCTACAACACGAGGCCATGTTGCCTCCTACAATATTTGGAATTCCTGACACGAAGGAAGCAGCAGCTGGCAATTTTGCAGCAGAAAATAACTGGTTCTCTGCCAGAAGAAAAAAATAATATGTACTACACTAACTGTGTATGCTTTTGAAAAGCGTGATTTATTCTTTATTATTACTAGGATGCTAAACAGCATAGCAACGATGTAAAGTTTATGTGCATCGAACAACTTCCTTGCCTATTTCAACCTGTTTCAAGACAGAAACATTTAATAACAAGAACGTGTGCATTGCCATGTCATAATTTAATGCTGCGTAGGCTGCCACAGTGATAAAACGTTAAATATTTTTAGTATGTACGTGAATATGTATGCGTGTATGTGTGCTTGCATAAATGTGAATGAATGTGAGAATGTATGAGTGCATGTATACATAGATTGACGCGTGTATGTACGAGCTCTTTGGGGCCATTCGTTGGAAAACCAATATCACAGCTGAAACTTGATATTTACGCCGTTCAGCTAGTCATGGGCCGATTTTTATTCATCCATGGAGAGTGAGGTTGCAACTGTAAGAATAGTTTAATTTGGTGTCATTAAGCAGTGTATTCACAACTTAATGCAGATTAGAGCATATTATGATAGTGATTTGAAGCGTTGCCAACATCGCTACGAGATCATATTTCTGTGATAGAACTTGTGGACCTTCACATGTCAAGTGACGTTACCTGCGCAGTTAGTAATTTATTTTGTCTCGTATTTTCTTTCCTGCACTCGCGACAAGCCTGTTGCGTTGGCAACATGCGAGTGCAGGACTCGGCTATTCATTGCGTCTACTCTGCCAAAGACAGACAAGGAATGTGGTAACTTTTTTTCATGTTACCTGCCGTCTGAGGAAATAAATCTCTTATTCTAAATATTGTGCGTTTGTTGATATTAGTAAACAGCCGTAGGGAACCAGAAAACATAACTCTTATACGTGCTTTAGACATTATTTAAATTTTAAGCATATTTCATGTTGTTTTGCTAGAAGAAAGCATTCGCTGGATAAGGCAGGAGAAAATAATTTTATTAAAACATAGTTACCATCTTATCTGTTATTATTATTTTTTATGTTTGCTGTATGTGCTGTGTTTGGTAGTAATTTCGCATCACACACCATCCTACGGCATTCCTCATTATACTAAGATGTAAGTCAGAGCATGAAGAAACTGTTTCCGTGCAATGCAAAGTATATACACAGACTGAAGAAGAATTCGACAGACATATCGGGCTGATACCGATTCATTCAAATAAAACCATACGTAACAACTCTCAAATGATTGTCATGGGCGGCAAATGCCTTTGAACGACGAACAACGAATTGAATTAGAAGTTTATTGCAGAAGGTATTTGAGAATGAATTTTTAGTGTACTAGTAAACTGTAGTTAAACAAATTTGCCGTCAGTGAAAATTTTGTATTCTTATCAATATGTCAATTGTAAATAACTGATTATTTGCCAGATTGGTAAAATCACCGAAATGGGTTGATATTTTTAAAAAAATTAATGTAAATCTCACTGTTTTCAAGAAACTAAAGATATAAATGTTTGGTATCCAAGAAGTGGAAATCGTTGCAAGCGGGCAACGCTCAATCCACTCGAGTCGAAAGTGCGTAATACGACAAGGAGCAATTTGTAAACACGCCCACATGAAACCTGTATGCAGAAGGTAAAACGAATTACAAATTAAATTAGTTATGCATCAAAGTACCTTCGAATGAAATCGGAAATGATTGTTAGATTGCCTGGTTCTTACTTTAAATATACACTGCCAGACAATCAAAATAGCGCACAAAGAAGGATGCATCAGATGGTACTGAAACTTTGTAGAGGTAGTGATACATTTTAATATAGACTGTTCACGGTAAAATGAGCACTTTTGAAAGCCCTGCTTAAGATGTACTTGTGTCCAAATTGTGTGTTCTTCCATGTTATGTAAGTATAACATTGCCATGGCATGGCCCTAATCACTTTATTTATACGTCGGTCAAGTGAAACTGTGAAATTATTAGAAAAGTAAATATTTTACAAATCTGCTCGTTTTTACACTTTGACGCATTAATAATAATAATAATTTAAGTTATTTCAAATGGATACTTAGCAATTTTTATTTGACGTTAAGCTACAGAACTACTTCCCCTCCATCGCTACCAACTTTACTGGGCGCATGTCACCCAGTGAACCCGTTAATATAGATGTCACGCAGGAGCAGTGGCATTTCCTAAGGTTCGTTTCAAAAGTGCTCACTTTATAGTGAACATCCTTCAGTAATATACTTGATCACAAAAAACAGAGCAGTATGACAATTACATAATGATAGAGACCCGAGAATTCTGTGGGTTCATTTCTAGACAAGTTGGAATTCACACACTTGTACCTTCATGTTACTTTTATAATTGGTCGACGTGTTGTTTGACACACCCTGGAAATAAATGAGCAGGTAACAAACATGCAACAAATTGTGTGCCCAAACATCGCCTTTTACTGCCACAGCAATCAACTAATAAACAGTTAATATCTGTATGAGAGTATATAAGACTGTGAAGTCCAGCCTGCAGGTCATTGCACTCGCGAATTTCTCGGGTCTCTATACATACTGTTACAATTTCTCTCTCTAGAAATTAAGTGTGCTATACCAAGTTCGTTAAGGGATGGAGGTCTTAATCAAATAAAATAATAAATTATAATTTCCTTATTTTATTTAGAATAACTACAGCAAATGCTCTGAACTCAAATTCTCACAAAAAAATTGAAAACTACTTACTGTTAACAGTTGACACCACTAATAAGATTTATAAGCGCGACAAAGAAATTAATTCAGATATTCTGTAAAATATGTGTCTAAATCGATAGTTCGA